>CM048746.1:167288612-168488612 GCA_026315105.1 Locusta migratoria
CTTGGTGTGCTCGAATTGCTGTGCCTCACATTCCCATCCCTACTTCACAGACCTAAATTATCCTCCACATCTTATACAGAAAAAACTGACCTTCCTTTCCTAGTCTCCTTAGTTGTCAACCAGCCTTGGATGAGAGGTGTCTGCTCCAATAATGAATTCCTCACCACCTACTCCAACAATCTGTCCAATGCTTTCCTCTCCCACAACTATCCTACAGAACTTGTCCACAAGCAATCTCTCAAACAGTCCATTCCATCCCTTCCAGAAACTATATTCCTAACCCCGGACCACTCAAAAGTATCCCCTTAGTCACCCAGTACCATCCTGGCCTGGAATGCCTTAACATATTGCTCCATCAGGGCTATGATTTTCTCAAGTCATGCCACCAAAGTATCATCCCTACATCACCTAGAGTAGCCTTTCACCATCCTCCCAACCTCCACAACATCCTTGTCAAACCATACAAAATGCCAACACCACCATCCCTGCCTAATGGTTCCTACCCTTGTAACCAAGCCCACTGCAAAACCTGCCCCATGCATCCTCCCACAACCACCTACACCAGCCCACAACAGGAGAAAACTACACAATTCAAGGCAGGGCAACATACAAACAACACATGTAATCTACCGAATGACGTGTTCACTGCACAGCCTTTCATGTTGGTATGATGACCAACAAATTGGCTGAGAGGATGAATGGTCACAGATGGACTATTTGTCTGGGCGACAATCAATATCCAGTGGCAGAGCATGCCCTCTGTCATGGTTCCAGGGACCTTGGCACATGTTGCACCACGTGTGCTATTTGGATCCCCCCCCCCTTCCAGCACCAGTCCATCAGAGCTATGGAGATGGGAACGTACTTGCCCTCCAACACATACTCTCCTCCCACCATCCTCCTAGTCTAAACTTATCTCTCCCCCTCCGCCATCTGCAACTCACTTATTCACTAGTAATTTCTCCCCATCCCTCGTGTGTGTGTGTGTGTGTGTTTATACATGTATCTAATCTTTCCTTTTTTATTATTTTTATCTACCCCCACCACACTGCCACTCAACATTATTCAGTTCATTTCTTGATGTATCATCTTTGGTTTGCATGGCATGGCTCAGTACTTATCATGCAATATCTCTGAAAATGCATCATCTCGGACGACCGCATTCACCAAACCCACCTAATGACCTAGGTTGTGGGTAACCTTTCCCTGCTGTACCTTTTCTCTTTTTTCCTCCTACCTAATAAAGGAAATGTAAACTTCTTAAAGCTGATGTAAACCTTAATTTTCATTGCCTTTCGCATAATGTTTTCTAATGCTCTATATTGTAATGGAGATTTAGACTGCAGCTGGACAAGTTGTGATTCAAACTATTTATACATCCACCAACAGCCATAAAATTGTGGTTGATCTTTACTGTTTTATTTAAACAACTAGTTTCAAATCACTGTAATATCATCTTCATGTCAATACCATACTTCCATTCACATGAATAGTGAGGATGGTCATATCTATCAGCTATTCGTCCAGCTCCTGAACAAATGTGTCGTCCTCACATCTGAGGACACATGATTTTTTCAGACACTGGGGAAGGGGGGGGGTAATCCAGTAAATACAGCTTTTGTGACTATTCATAATATAGTAAGGACAGTTTACAACTCACCGCAAGACGTGGCGTCGAGCTCCAACAGGCACGTACAAAAGACACACACATACAACGTTTTCAGCTATTGGCCATGGCCTTCTTCAGAAAATAGAACACTAATGCAATCACACAGGCACACAACAGTCATACAACCATCATCTCCAGCTGCCGCACTTCGAGATGATGGTTGTATGACAGTTGTGTGCCTGTGTGATTGCATGAGCGTTCTATTTTCTGAAGAAGGCCATGGCCGATAGCTGAAAGTGTTGTATGTGTGTGTCTTTTGTATGTGCCTGTCGTAGCTCATCGCCATGTCTTTGCGGTGAGTTGTAAACTGTCCTTACTATATTATTAATTCCGACCTGGACTTTCCATTATTATATATTGTGACTATTCATGTGACTGGATGGATGGTATTGACATGACCTGAAAATGATATTATTGTGATATCAAAACCAGTTGCTTCAATAAAACAATAAAGATCACCACAATTTATGGCTTTTGGTGGATGTATAAATGCTTTGAATCATGCCTTAAAGAAATCCTGGCAGGATAAGAAAAAGAAAAGCCTAAACACACAGTTCAAGGGCACATAGTAGGATGCAGCACAAGAACAGCAATAAACACATATAAAGTCTTGGAATATGTCAAACTGATATAGGAGGATACCAACCAGTTCCTTCACCAAATCGCCACCAACTCTCCACCATCCCCACACCTTTACCTCCTCGATTCTTACTTGTCACAGTGGATGCCAGCTCCATATACACCAACATCCCACATTCCCAAGGCCTTGTCACTCTCGAGCACTACCTCTTCCAATGTCCCTTTGAATTCAAACTCAATACCACATTCCTCATAACCCTCACTAACTTTACCCTAACTAACAAGTACTTTTCCTTTGAAAGAAAAGTTTACCATCAGATCTGTGGCTCAGCCATGGGCAACCACATGGCACCCTCCTATGCCAACTTGTTTATGGGCCGTTTGGAGGAATCCTTGCTAGCATCCTAAAACCCAAAACATTTGGTTTAATTCAGGTTCATTGATGATATTTTCATGATTTGGACTCAGGGCCCGGACACATTATTCTCCTTCCTTCAAAACCTCAACTCCTTCTCCCCTACCCACTTTACCAGGTATTGCTCAATCCACCATGCCACATTGTTGGATGTCAACCTCCACCTCACTGAAGGCTCCATCCACACTTCCGTGCATATTAAACCTACCAAGCACCAAAAGTACCTACACTTTGACAGTTGCCCTACCTTCCACATCCAAAAATCTCTACCTTACAGCCTGGCCACTGGTGGATGGCATATCTGCCTGACAAATGCCTTCACATATAGAAACTACCCCACAGACGTAGTCCACAAACAGATCTCCCGTACCATATCTCTGCACACCCCAAAACCTCCCTCTACCACCAGTAACCATTCACAAAAGAGTGCTCCCCCTTGTCACCCAGTAACACCCAGGGATCGAACAACTAAATTGTATCCTTCACCAAGGTTTTGATTTTCTCTCCTCATGCCCAGAAATGAGACATCTTGCCCAAGATACTTCCCACGTCTCCTAAAGTGGTGTTCCACCACCCTCCTAATCTCCATAACATCCTATTTCATTCCTATGCAACCCTGAAACCCAACCCACTGCCACAGAGATCATACCCCTGTGGAAGACACCACTTCAAGACCTGTCAAATCCACCCACCTAGCACTTCCTATTCCAGTCCCATCACAGGATTATCCCACACAATCAGAAGCCAAGCCACCGGTGAAAGGCCATGTGTGAAAGCAGCCATGTAATTTACAGGTTGTGTTGCAATCACTGTGCAGGTTTCCTTATTGATATGGCCGTTAACCAGCTGTCCATTAGGATGAATGGCTACTGACAAACTGGCCAAAAACAAGATAGACCTCTGTGGCACAGCATGGAGTGAAGCATATTCTTGATTTCAATAGCTGCTTCACAGCATGGGCTGCCTGGATCCTCCCACCACCAGCTTTTCTGAACCTTCCCAAACCATTCCTAAGCTGATCTCGTTCCACCCATCTAATCCGTATGTGCTCTGTATGCCTGTGCTGTATCCATCCCCACCACTGTGACGTCACGTTTCTATCCCCCCTCCCCTCCTCACCCATATGACCACACCATAGAGCATGATTTGGTGTACGGCAGCCAGAGATGATGGTTGTGTGACTGTGTTGTGTGTCTGTGTGATTGTGTGAATGTTTTATATTCTGAGGAAGGTCCTGGCCAATAACTTAAGTTTTGTAAGTATGTGTCTTTCTTAAGTGCCTGTCGCAGCATGTTGACACATCTTTGTGGTGAGTTGTGAACTGTCCTCATTATATTGTTTAATTCGAACCTAGAGTTTGCATTATTATGTTCTTAGAATATGGCACACCCACTCTAGGAGGTATTTCTGAATCTACCACTACCAAAATGTACTCCACTGAGAGAAGGTTACTAAGAAGCTTCCTTAAAGTAAATAAGACAACACACAATGAATATGTATATAATACTGGTAAAATTATGCCACTATAAACATGAGTGGCTACTCTAAAAGACATATATGGCGAAAACAAAAACACTAATACATACAACCCAACAAGACAATTGCACAAAATACAACCAAATTCCACCCTGAGTTAACAATGACAATTCTTCCCCCTCACTGAAAACAAAGAAACACTTGTGCATATTGACAAAAAGAGCACAAGAAACAAGACACCATATATGAGAAAACACAATGGCAATGTATGGTGAAGGACTTAGTTCCACAGCTAACAATATCTGGCAGTCCTATTGCAATGTGACTGTCTGCCATTTAATTACCCTTCTATGTAGCAGTTCATCCTTTTCATACTGTTGATATATTATTTCACTTTAATGAAAATATTCTTGACAGTAAACCAAAAGGCATAAGTCAGTAACTGAGATGTTCCTTCAAGAACATCTTCATTTATGATGTTCGCTGGCATGAAACAGTTTAAACAGTTTTACTCTATAAAAAGTTCGTTTCAGTTTTTCTCCCCTTTTTTACTCTCATGCTAGCTTGTCAACATATTTCTCAAAAACTGCTTTGCACAATGCTAAAGAAACACTACCATTAATTAATAGTTGCTTTACACTACAACAAAATTTTGAAAACTACAAGCAGGAGAAGCCTAGCCATCACCACTAACACTTACACAAAATTCCAGTGGCAAAGCCAAAAAGCTGCATGCAGACTTGGAAACAAGACACCTTTCCAATCTCTTGTCTTAACCATAAAATTTGGTGTAATTTTTCATAAGATAAAAGAAAGGAGTGATTGAAGCAGTTTTCGCTGCAAAAAGCCTAAACTACTGTTAATGAAAGAGTATTTGCATCTTACAATCAGTGGTTTCCATAAAAAATATTTATATGAAATAATCTATTAACTTAATGTTAGCCTAGTGAAATGTTTGTGTGCTGACCTATAAGTGCCATAGCAAATTCCATTTATTTCTTTTTATACATACAAATAAAATTATTTTGAGCTAAATATCTATCTTAAAAAATAGTGAAACTCTACATAAATATAAAATTGTGCTATATATATTTTACAAAACACGTTGGATTTACAGGATAATACTATGTAATGCATGAAGTTCTTAGTAGAAGTTCTTTCATCATTCATGGTAGACAAGGTGAAATTGCTGTGAGGTAGTGAGCACAGGCGAGTATTAAAATCGTGCACACTGCCCAGGTACTTATGACTCCCACCACCAGAGGCACGAACAGAAAAAGTGCAGGCGACGTGCCACATACTAACGTCAGGAGAAGAGAGCAGGGGCAGTTCCGTTCTGTTGTGTATCAGCTAGTGATAACAAATTTCAGTTAAGAGTGAAATGAAATGTATTTAAGTATACAACACATTGAGGATGAGTTTATTACAATTCCACGTGTTCAGTCTCTACTGCCATAATTTTGTTAGGTGTTTTCTCGCAATGATGGAAACGGCACTCTAAGAAGTGCTACACCAGCTTGTTGACTGTCAAGAGACTCTCGACACAGCATTGCAAAACCAGAATCGTCTCTTCACCATGGCATTTGAAGACTCAAACTCACGTATTGCAGTCTTTAGCTTTGGCTATGTCCGGGCCCCCGTGCCACAAAGAGTCACGCATGTCTTCACCCTCTCTTACCCCCCCCCCCCCCCCCCGCCCTTTCCTGTGTATGACGAGACTGCGAAAGAGTGGGAGGCTTACGAAAAACTATTGTGTCAACACTTTCAGGCATTTGGAGTACAGTACGCCCTTCTTTGTTGGGCCCTGTTGCTCTCGTGGGTTTCCCCCAAGATTTATCAATTGCTGTGTCAATTGCCCGCCTTGCAAGATCCCACGTATCTTACTTATCAACAGATGTGTCAGCTGCTGTCCTCATATTACTGCTAGCTTACGCATGTCATAGCTTCTTGAGTGTAATTTTACAGATGTCGCAAACAACCACACCAATCGTATCGAGTGTGGGCAGTCAAATTACCTGGTCTCAGTTACCATTGCAATTTCCTCTCCAAGGTTCACAAGGAATCATACACCGATTAGATGGTCAAGGATGTGATTATTCGTCTTGCACCTGACACAGGAGTGACAGAGTGAGCTTTGCAAAAGTAAAACCCCTCAATTTCTAAGGTTCTAAATATTTCTCAAGCTTTTGAGGTTTCCAGGGTCACAGAAAATCAAATTAAGGCATGGCGTGAAGTGTCAGAAGTTCAGCCCTCCACCCCTTGCCAGCCAATGCAAGACGAGCCTACCAACGCCAACATGGCCACAATTCAACAAAATTCTGAACAGTCGGGTGGTCAGCGTCATACACAGCAACAGCCAAGGGCACATGGCTCGGAAAAACAAATGACATAGGCTCATTCTTGTTCACCTTTGCCTTCCTGCCCTTCTTGTTTTGTCAGTCATTATTGTAATGTTTGTACTGGGCCTCATGCCATCATCGCAGGAAGAATGGGCACACTGCATCTGTTTGTTAATCAAACCTCCCCATACATGATCAGTATACAGACCACTGACGTCAATTTATTGCAGTGCTTTCAGCTCCCTTGTCTAAACTCTTCCTTAAAACTTAAAATGTTTTGGAAGGTCCTCTGTATGCAGGTTGATATGGGGACAGCAGTCACCTTGTTAAATTCACAACCATGTGTTGACTTAAGCTCTCTGACCCTCACTCATAAGCTGCTGAGTTATAATAAACAATCTTCACATGACTGTGTTTTTTCGGGTGCGGCCATTACCTCTGGCCCTCTGCGACTCAGTTAACAATTGGATCACCTCAGGGACCTGGGGATCATTCGCCCTATATCTTAAGGCCTACTTCCCTGGTCATTTAAAAAAAAAAAAAAAAAAAAAAAAAAAAAAAAAAAAAAAAAAAAAAAAAAAAAAAAAAGGACTGGCAAACTGTGACTCAGGCAATTTTAAGGTCACAATAAATGCCCAGTCCATTATAGATACTTACCCGTTACCTTGCCAAGAGGAGTTGCTAGCTAAATTGTTGGTAGGAATTTTTGTTTTTTTTTTTTTTTTTTTTTTTTTTTTGCCAAGATCACTCCTGGCCTTTAAAATTGCTACACCACGAAGATGATGTGCTGCAGATGCGAAATTTAACCGACAGGAAGATGCTGTGATATGCAAATGATTAGCTTTTCAGAGCATTCACGCAAGGCTGGCGCCGGTGGCAACTCCTACAACGTGCTGACATGAGGAAAGTTTCCAACTGATTTCTCATACATAAATAGCAGTTGACCAGCATTGCCTGCTGAAACGTTGTTGCGATGAGTCATGTAAGGAGGAGAAATGCATACCATCACATTTCTGACTTTGATAAAGGTCGGATTGTAGCCTATCGCGATTGTGGTTTATCATATCACGATATTGCTGCTCACGTTGGTCACAATCCAACCTGGCAAGTGGCAGCCACACCCACTCTGCCACCACCACCACCTCCTCCTCCACCTTTGCTTGAGGCTACACTTCCGATGGTACCAACCCAGGCAGAGGACAGAGCCATGGATCTTGAACCCTACTCATTCATCATAACACAAAGGGCAACCGTCAGAGAGAGCACACCGAGCTATACAATGTTTCCAGTTCCCATAACCATACCCTCCAGTGCCATGTGTGTGTGGTGTTCCCTTCTCCGCAATGAAAGGGAGATGTACTGTGAGGTAGTGAGTATGGGCAAGTATTCAACTCTTGCACACCACCCGCATACTTATGACTCCCGCCACCTGAGGCGAAAGGAAGACAACTGCAGACAGTGCACCACATACTAATGTCAGACAGAGAGAGCAGGGGCAATTCAGTTCTGTTGTGATAATAAGTCGACAGCCAATGAAGGCATTTTCAGTTAAGAGTAATATGGAATGTGTTTAAGTATCAACAGAAATACAGAAATAGTTACAAAATGAAGAATGAAAAGTTTCAGAATCCAATTCATAACAGCAAAAAAGGAAAATATGTCAATTTTACAGATAAAAATGAAACAATAGGGTATCATATGTGTAAGTTATTCAATCTGTTCAATATTTCTGTTTTTATGAATTGCAAAAGGTTATTTTATTTATTTCAAGGTTACTAAATTTAGGAAGAACTATGATAACTGTTGTACTTCAGTTTGAGTCTGAAATGCCGTGGCGAAAAGGCAATTATGGTTCTGCAATACTGCATCAAGAGTCTCCTGACGTTCAATCAGCCAATATAATACCACTGTAAAATGAAAACGCCTTTATCAGCTGTTGACTTGTTGTCTCTAACATATACCAAACAGAACTGACAGCCCCTGCTCTCTCTGCCTGACATATTAGTCAGTGGCACGGCCTGCAATTGTCCTGCTCGCACCTCTGGTGGCGGGCATCATAAGAATGCGGATAGCGCACACTATTTGAATACGCATTCGCTACCTCAAAGCACAAACAAAGCATTATATAGTCTCTTCATAAACCATTACCAACTGCTGGTGAATTTTCGTTCACAGTTATATGTTTCATTCACAGTAAGCAAATAACTGATCAGATTTCCAAATGACTCACCATTGTGTTTCTATACAACTACAGTTGTTTGCGGCAGTTTGCTGAAATACAACACAGTTGCCAAAGATGTGTATTAGAAATACCAAACACTATTTCTCTTTAACAGGTTATTCGCCTTGTAATATTAATTCTGGAACGCTCCTTGTATATTCATTGCAAAATGAAACATTAATTGGACATGACACCGGTTTTATTAGTAAGGGCAACACTTTAACCTCAAATCTTCGATCTCTGCTAAGTTTATCAGATCAACTATATAGTTATCAAACAGCCTGTTTAATTTTACTCTTTTGATGATGGATGATATCCGAAACCAGTAAAGTTTTAAAAGTTTTGAATAGTATAAACAGCTGATGGTTGACTATGCATTTTTAAAGTATATTACGGCTGTTGACTCACGACTAAGCAAAAGTTTGATTACTTTAAATCTCTGTGAAAATATAATGAAGAATATTGACTAGCTACTAATTAACAGTCGGCTTTTACAAGATCACGATAACTGTCACTGCAAAAAGTTGCTAGCAGCAATAACAGTTGACACTGGAAGTTTGGATTTTCACTTAAAATGCTGAGCATACTTTATACAACATGATTCTGGAGCAGTTTGATATCAACCGTAAAAGACATTTTTTCTGTCACATTTTTTACAAAATTTAATAAATTTAAGGAGACTAATGACAATGGACAGTGAGGTGCATTTTGATATATTTGTGCTTCTTTTTAGCCTACAGACCACTTAGAAACAGGTGTCTTTTTTTCCACAAGATGATGCTATAAACAGTTACAATCATCATAATTGAAATTACAGATCTTTGGAAACACTTTATTGAAACCTATCATTTTTATTTAAGCTGGTTAATTAGTTGTTCAGTATATTAAATTAAAATAAATTATTGTTATTTTGGTCACACACTGTATGAAGTTTGATGTCCACTTTCTGTGAATATCTACTTTCTTTCATAATTTCTAATTATGTAGCTTTCAAGGTTGTACTGACTAAAATCACACAGAATCAAATAATAGGCCTACTCTTAACTTGTTTCTTTCATAGTATTACTTTATGCGTCTAATACCAAGTTGACAGAATGAAGAGTTCCAAGTATTAAGGTCCAGATTGCAAATTGTAAGTAGTAACCCATCATTTAAGCTAATTGTATAATGTATGCATATCTTGTTATTTGTTAGAAAAAAAAATTAAAATAAAAAACACGTAGTTGCTGAGCTCAGGTTTTGACATATCTCTGAATACTAAATTTTTCACAACTGTTAGTCTTTGTACCAAATGAGCAATATAGTTCTCAGTGGTTGTTACACATATTAAAACAAGTATCCCATAAAATGTATACTGGAATTTTGTACTGCATTGGTGAATTATTGGTGAACTATGAACTAGCAGTCACAAAAAATTCTTTTAATGTAAAAATAATGAAGTCTGAAGAAAAAGATTCCTATAACTACTGGGCAAATGATGTATTCAGCTGTTAAAAATATCTCAAAGTCAACCCATCACACAAGTCATGAGAAGTTTGCAATCGCATGAAGTACATGACTGCTTGTAAGGAGGAATTATATGGGGTTTTGTTCCCAGAAATAGCTGTGGTAGCTGTGAAGCCCACAGAGGAACACTGAAAAGTACTAGAAAATTGTGTCTTTGTTTAGCTGTCACAGACCCAGCAAGCTGGCAGTGGATAAGTAAGTAGCTTCTCCAGAGGTACGAACTTCAGAAGAAAAAAATGAATAGAGGAAGATAGTACAGCAATCTGCAAAGTCTCACTCTAGTTCAAATAGGAGCTTATTACTCCAACATTAAACTTTTTAATGCTCTCCCACCACATATCAAATATCTTAATAATCAACTGACAAGATTGTAAAAAAAATAAAGAGTACCTAACAGAGAAATCCTTTTATACAGTTGATGAATATATGAAAGGAAATGTGTATTTTGATTAAATTTGTAATTGAAAAATTAGTATAAACATATTTTTTGTACAATACCACATCCATAAAATAAATTGTTTTGGTATATTTGGAGGTATTTATAGGAATTTATTTCTTTGAAAACTGGCTTGACTTAGCATTCTGATCTCTTCATAATTTTTCCACTGTGAAACAGTTTTCTGTTGGATATATGTTACTTATCTATAAGTTTGATTTGAACAGTTTACAGTTTGACAAATTCCATGTCTTTACGATTCACTTACTACCTGGATGTAAAGTACTTGAAATAAAAAGCTTTCAGCTGTTACGGCCTTCATGAGATGGAGCACCCCCTCCCCATACACACACACACACACACACTCTTACATACACATGACGACCAATTCCAGTCGCTGTTGCCAGACTGTGGACCTCAGGAGAGCTGAGACGAAGGCAACCAGTGTAGGGGGTGAGGAGGCAGCAGGGAAAGGAAAGCAGGAAGGTAAGGATGGATGCACAACAGGAGTGGGGGAATATGCTAGTGCTGTCTGATGGACAGGGAGGAAGGGAAGGGGATACACTAGAGTGCCTGGTGAAATAGAAAACATATGTGAAGTTAATGTTTGGGCAGGGAAGTGGTGGGGAGACTGGTGGGGGCAAGAACTAGTGAAGATTTAGGCCTGGGGGATTGTGGGAGCATAGGATATACTCCCTTTACACTATATCCTATGCTCCTGCAATCCCCAGGCCTAAACCTAGGCTACTGTCCATTACATAATGATTGACCCCTGACTGACCTCATATTCTGGTCACATAGCTCGACAAACATCAATTTTTATACCTTGTTGGAATCATTGAAGTGTCTACTGTAATTCGGTGTATTAATATTGCATTTTATTTGAAAAGGGGACGACATACGTGATAATACTTAAGAGAAAGCATGCTTTTTCTGGCTTTTTTCGGTGAATGTTAACTTTAAGGATGCACAGAAATCAGACAGTAATTACGAGAAAGTTTTCCTTTGGATAGTTTAAAGGTCCAACCTTGTTCTATTTACAAAGAGAGTTTAGTTATTTTATCCTAATAATGGTAGGCATAGACTGCTGCAGTTCGCCTAATGATGATACTTATTAACAAGATGAAAAATGTAAATGCAAGCTCTGTCCTTGCTTTTCACAGCTGTTATACTTTTATGCTAATAAATCTACATCAAGTGCTAATATCACATCATTAATTTATTTGCTTTTTCATTCTTATGTGCTATGTACTCGTGTGCTGTGTTGCCAGACCTTCACTGTTCATTATTGCAGTGTGCAAATCGCAGCTTTCCATGACACAGCAAATTCGTGCTCCCATTTGCTGTTGGGTATTTGTGTCAAGAGTGTGCTCATAACGTAATTAGTTGCATTGTAAGTTGTACTTGTGTGAAATGATGCATCATTTATGGAGTTATGAGAAGTCTATGGTGATAAGTGCACATGCTTACTTTGACACCAAAAAAGAACAGGGTGCGAGCAGTTCCATATCACAGCCAGTAAAAATAATTTATGAACGTCTCGGTATAAGTGAAAGTACAGTGAAGCAAATTTTGAGAGACTACAGAGAAAAATCACATCTTGTACCACAAAAAAAGTTCTGGCAGGAGACAGAAGTTTGTATTGGACACGGTGGGTCATAAGAAGTAAAATCAACGACTTCCATTCTATGTGGAAAAGCAGTTTTCAACAGTGGCAGCCATGTTGGAAAAATTGAAGACTGAAGTGGAATATTTTCCTAATATGAGTGAAACAACTCTGTGTGCTATTCGAAAACTAGGTTTCAGATACAAAAAGTTCACCAAAAAAACTGTGATGATGAAAAATAACCAAGTACCAGAAAAAAGACACATTCTTGAGGCAAATAAGACATTTGTGCAACACTGGGTGGATTATTTATTACACTGTTGAGAGCCAGTGTGGTGCAAATCATTCCAGAATGTTTGGTTGGCTGGAAATGAGGAATTCAAACACCGTCTGGCTCTGGCAAAAGGATTATAATGTGCCACATTAGGAACGAAAATGGGTTTGTGCCAAATGCTGGCTTATGTTTTATAGGAAAAAAAGAGGTGCACATTATCACACTATGAAGAGTGGTTTAGGAGCGTTCTCAAAAAATTATGAAACAGATTTGCTATTGTTTTAGATCAAGTTCCATATCACATGATGATATATCCAGAATCATGACATTTATCTATGGAAAGGAGAAAGGATTCTAGTATTGAATGGATGGAAATCATAACATAGAGCTTCCATCTAACACCTCATCATATGAGGAATTTGCTAAAGCTGGTCTACTGGAACACACTCGACCGCACTTCAGGACGCAGAAATACCTTTTGCAAAGTTTATTGTGATCAGTGGACAAGGAATTTAAACATTTGTGGTTGCCTGTGGTGCACTGCGAATTGAATGCCTTGAACAAGTGACAAAGGAAAACAAGAATTTTAAAATAAATGATACTTTACACTTGTGTCACTCTGCTCTGGAAAGTGTTCCCCAATATGTCTGGAGTAATTCACAGAAACTTGGGGGGGGGGGGGGGGGGGGGACAGACTACACTCAAAGTGCTCACTGTCTTGATGTAGCAACAGAACCGTTGGTGAAGCAAGTATACGGCTACAATAGCAGCAGTGAGACTTCAGGGATTAAGGTAGGTTTTACTTCGTTTATCACTATTTATACCTGTAATGCAAAATGCATTCGAGTAAATCTAGTTTTCAATTAACTGATAAAATGTGCTAGGCCTATACATTTTGTTGACTGTTTATTGTGAACTACTCCATATTGAGGAATCACTTGCAGTTTTCTTTACTATTGTTTTCTAATCGAAACAAAAACTGAATGCAGCAATGCTGTTCTGGCTTGCATCTACGAGGTTGCTGTTCTTCACAGTTGAATAAATGCTTACAGCACATTGCAACAGTGGCAGCATGCTGGTGTGACAACTACACTCTGCCACAGCATCGCATATACTGCAGCCACTAACAAAGTTGCTTTACAAACTCTTAACTGAAAACACAGAGACAATATATTAGTAATGACACCTGATGTCACTAACAAAAGTTCAAGCTTAACACCACTTGCCCTCTCCATCTCAATAGCTACAATGGTAAGCTTAATCACAGCTTCTTGCATTTTATATTACAGCAATGAAAAGACTAATCAGAAAATAACTAAACTCTATCTGTAAATAGAACAAGGTACGATCTTTAAACATTCTCCTAATTACGGTCAATTTCTGTGCATCCTTAAAGTTGACATTTGCCCAAAAAAAAAAAAAAAATCCTGGCTTCAGTGGTCTGATACAGTGGTCATGTTTGTGTATGTGAGAGAATGTGTGTTTCTCTGCCTGACAAAGGACATAATGTCCAAAAGATTTATAGTAAGTTGAAATCTGTTACCTGTTATGGTTCATTGAGACATTCCTGTAGTGTGTAGCAATCTATCTTTCTCAAAAATATGATACGAATATTATAGAGGAAAAATTCCTAACAGGAAAAAAATATACGTAAAAAATAGATGAAGAACACTTACCAGGCGAAGGGGCACAGGCAGTAATAGCAACAAATAAACACACAGACACACACACACACTCAAAAATGCTAGCTTTCGCAGCCTAGCTGCTTCATCAGGCAGAAGGGAAGGAGAGGGAAAAGGAAATGATGAGGGATTTAAGGAAGGGGGTAAGGAGCCATTCCAATCCCGGGACAGGAAAGACTTACCTTGGGGGAAAAAATGGAAGGTAAATAAATGCACATACACCCACACATTTACACAGACACAAGTACACTTAGGCAGACATACTGTAGAACTGTAGAAAGCAAAGAAGTTAGAAGTTAGACAGAGATGCCACTTGAGGCAGAGGCTCTGTCCAGAGAACCAAGGCAAAGATGTTAAGATGGTGGGTGGGAATTCGAATTTAGCGGAGGTTGAGACCAGGTGGGCAACGGGAAGAGAGAATATGCTGAAGGGCTAGTTCCCATCTCCGGAGTTCTGAAGGATTGGTGTCAGTGGGAAGTAACCCGGAAGGTGTACACGATCAAAGGCAGAGCCACTTGCGATAGTACCCACGTGATCTACCAACTGACATGCCTGCACTGTGAAGCGTTCTATGTGGGAATGACCAGCAACAAACTGTCCATTCGCATGAATGGACACAGGCAGACAGTGTTTGTTGGTAACGAGGATCACCCTGTGGCTAAACATGCCTTGGTGCATGGCCAGCACATCTTGGCACAGTGCTACACCGTCCGGGTTATCTGGATACTTCCCACTGACACCAATCCTTCAGAACTCCGGAGATGGGAACTAGCCCTTCAGCATATTCTCTCTTCCCGTTGCCCACCTGGTCTCAACCTCCGCTAAATTCGAATTCCCACCCACCATCTTAACATCTTTGCCTTGGTTCTCTGGACAGAGCCTCTGCCTCAAGTGGCATCTCTGTCTAACTTCTAACTTCTTTGCTTTCTACAGTTCTACAGTATGTCTGCCTAAGTGTACTTGTGTCTGTGTAAATGTGTGGGTGTATGTGCATTTATTTACCTTCCATTTTTTCCCTCAAGGTAAGTCTTTCCTGTCCCGGGATTGGAATGGCTCCTTATCCCCTTCCTTAAATCCCTCATCATTTCCTTTTCCCTCTCCTTCCCTTCTGCCTGATGAAGCAGCTAGGCTGCGAAAGCTAGCATTTTTGAGTGTGTGTGTGTGTCTGTGTGTTTATTTGTTGCTATTACTGCCTGTGCCCCTTCGCCTGGTAAGTGTTCTTCATCTATTTTTTACGTATATTTTTCTCAAAAATATTGTTGAATCCTTCCTGGAATTTCCACTGTTTGATTTTGAACATGAAATAAATAAAATAAGTATATACTCAAGTAATCCGCACACCCCCAAATATTGATGACAGATAAAAAAATAAATAAATAAAAAAAATAAAAAAAATAAAAACACAAGCAGGTGAGGGCAGCTATCTTGGGATGTCACGTCTTTTAAATTTCAAAACAACACATAAATATCATACTAATTGATGCCGCTCTGATTGAGAGAGAGAGAGAGAGGCGTGCAAGACTGTCATATCCAATTGTTGCGTATAGCTCCGAAATATTTTAACCCTTCCACTACTCTGTATGTAAATTTACTCTAATCTTTTCAGTGAGACTCTGGATATATTGAGAAATTATTTTTGAGAAGTGATATTGCAAAATCAAGCTGCATTGTAAATAATGAATTCTATTCCTGCTTTATGGCATATAGGCTACCGTATGTACCCACTCAATAAATGAATAAAGCTAGTATAGCAAATAATTATTTTAAAAATTGCACAAAACTTTGTTTTCCTAAATCTTTCCTCCACGATGTAAATTTCATCAGGGTAATGTTGCAGATGTGGTGCATAGCACGGCTTCGACCTCCAAACGATATATATATCGAATTGATAAGTTTCTAAACGATATGAATGGAATAAGCAAATGTTTCTGATCCCGATATTAGCCTTAAAAGTTTCTTGTTTGTCCTATACCTAACCTAACTTTCACTTTCAAAAATGTTATCTGTAGCGTAGCCTTAAGAAGGTTAGGTATAGTTTAAACAAAAATTATTTTTTCCTTTAGTACTGACGGCGCACAGAGGCTGAATATACACTTCAAAGACACTAAATCAATTTACAGTTGTACATTTGATATATATCATTTCCAGCCGAGCTACCTTGAGTGTAAGTTTTCTTATAAATTACCCAGAAAGCTGTACTGTTAGATTCCTGCCTGACCATATCCTTTAAAATCATGACATGTTCATAAAAATCATAACATTCACCTATTCAGTACGTAACGTTTCAATACTTAACAGCTTCGATATATATCGTTTGTATGTCAAAGCTGCGCTATGCAACACATCTGTGAAATTACCAATTTCAGACAAAATTTCAATATAATTTGTTTTGTACCGTCGGATAAGACGACTCGGTTTTTGGGGCCTTATTTTAATGATTCAGCCATCGTCTTATCTGCGGAAATATACAGTACTCAGAAAGATGGTATCATAAGCAAATGCTACTAGTCATTCTTACATCAACAATGCAACTCTGTTCATACGCACGGAATGCACCAGTCACTCTGCCAAAAAAACTGGCAGAAAGTGATGCTACTCCGCCACATTGGTTTGTGACGTGAGGAGACCCTTTACAGTAAAATTACTGATATGTTGTGTCATAGTCAAGTAAATTATATGCACTTTTGATAGTGGCCAAGGCAGTGCACAATAAAAAGTGGTTATTATCCACAATCTTGAAATATGACGACCATAATACCCCTTTTTAACACCACAATTAAAATTTATGTCTAAGAAATATTAAGAATATTTGATAATATTTCTCTGTCAAAGATTTGATCAAAAATATTATTGTGTAATACTCGCCTAAGGGGATCTGTTTTTTAAAGCGGAGTAATACCCACCTAGTGTGTTTTGTCATTGCAGATGGAGTAATACCAACCTAAATTCAAGTAATCCACACACCCCAGTTTTTCGTTCATAAATTCGGAAAAAAAATTATGCGCGGATTACGTGAGTATATACGGTGTATAATAAAAAAAACTAAATCTGTCCTTGTCAAATTACAAAGACAACTAGAAAAGTTGTCAAAATACAGTGTAAAGAGAAAAGGAAAACTTGGATGCATACCTAAAATCTTATAAGTCACCAATTTTGTCCAGAAAGTCTGATGATCACATATATATTTTGGGGGGCAATACATTTACACAGTAATAAAAATGGGCCTCTCATATATCTGCCATCATCTTTGATGGAATACATTGGTTTGTTCACTTACAACATCCTTAAAGAAAGCTGTATCTTCAGCAAACTTATGCACCATCAGATCAAGATTTGACTGTGACCAAATGGTTTGAGGTAGGCCAACTGTCCATGACTGGCCCTCCTTGGTTCACCCAATCTAGATAGTTTTGTGTACATATGCAGCAATATTAGTGAAGATGAACTTCCAATTAGGTATGCTCAATCTTTATGAGTTATAGCAAATGTTTGAGCATAGCTGTATGACAGACATTTTTTTTTATTTTTTATTTATTTATTTATTTTATTTTTTTTTTTTTTTCACACAAGCAACTTATCACATCAAATGACTCTTAACTCCATTTCCTTTGTTCACTTTCAGCCACATCAGTTGGACATTGATAGACTGATCATAATTGCTCTCCATTGCTTAGTGTGTTATGTGAAATCTGTGCCATGACAAACTGCAACCATTAGAGAAAAGGAATGCTGCACATTATTAGGTTAATGTGTGTTTATTCTACTGCTCATCAGTGAACTTGTGATAAACAGGAAAAAATTGTTCATTAACAGTATAATTTTGTTGATGAGATTGCAATAAAACTTATCCCAAATGTTTGGTTGTATTCTTAAATTTATTGACCTCTTTCTAGCTATTGGTTTCAGTTTTACATTTCGTTCCTCCCTCCCTCCCACTATAATTCGCTTGTTTCCTTAAAACTAATACCATCCGAAAGTTTTGCATTTTAATGAAGAAAGAAGTAGATTTAGTTTAATTGTGTAGTGATGAGCAGTTCTGCATTGCAGTCAATTTTAAATGTAAAACTGGTTACAGAGCATATGCAGTAAATGTAAGCCTATATATCAGTTAGTTTAAATACTTTGTAATAAAACATGGACTCATATTTTGCTTGGTGATTAAAATGTTGTCAGAAACATAAACATATGTAACATAGCTATTTCTCTGTAGTTCATATAAGATTTAATAACAGCACCAAAACATTTGATGAGCACTGTAAACAACAACTGGCCATAAAAGTATAAATGGAAACCACTGATATTGTAAGGTACCAAAACTGGTGCCCTACACTTGGGACTAAGAGAACTATGTCTACTCTAAGTGACGTTAAAAGGGCAATATCATAGCCCTTGACCATTTGGTACCTCAAAGATTTCCAGTTCTTTGCCCACATCCTCCGCCAACTGAGAACATAAAGGGTGGATTTTACTTGATGGTCTTCTTTCCTGCACTTAGCTTCCAAACATCAACTCTCACAAATAATTTAAAAACAAGAGTACAGGATGTCAACAGTATACAAACAAAACTGAATACACACAATTATGATGTTGTTTTCAGGCTTTTTTCAGCGTAGTAATTTCAAGAAATATTTTCTTTCTGTTCTTTGAGAGACTTTCAAACAAATTCTGTGGCTTTAGCGAAGTTAAGTGGTTCTCTAATAATGTGTTTTTTATATTCAACTGACTGGTCTGGTAAGAAAATAATTAACCAAGGCTGATCCACAACTTGGATATAGTTATTTTCTTGTTATTGTACTAAGGACTTTTTCAAATTGAGATAAAAGTTTTTGGCAATACTGTTGTGCCACGTGCTGTGGATTCAAATATCGTTGTTTTAAATCTGAAAACAACATTTCAGTTAAGTAATACAGAGACTGAGATTAAATAAGATTGAAAGAATATGCATAGAAACATAAAGGTAACTAACAACAAAATAAAATCAATGATTTTTACACACAGGTACTACTACAGGATAGTAACATGTTCTTATAAATAAATCAGTCAAAAAAAGACAGTAGGGTAACACAGGGAATATAAAGTCAGAGTAACTTAAAAAGGCTTCCAACTAGTCAAGGATGCAAGACAAAAGTAATTATTACAACACCAAACATGTTTGGTACATTCAAAATATTTGTGGTACATTCAAAACATAACTGTAAATCAGAAAGTTAGATGTTTGTCTCACCATTTTTTCGAGTTGCTTGAAAATTGCAGAAAAGTAGGGAACACCATTTGTACTGCAATCAAGAACAGAGAAACATTAAATAACGTATGAAAAATATAACAGTCACTTTTTAGCAAAAATATTTGTTATTTATGGTAATATTCATATTAAGTACATATTACCTAAATGTAAATTCATAGTGAAATGAAAGCAAATAAGAGCAGTTAGAAATGTGATATAACTACTTTTAAGAAATAAAAGTTCAAATAGGAGACTAAGAAAGCATATCCAATTGAAGTGTGTTTGAGGTGTCATTAAAGTCATTCAACACATGATTGTTTAAGCATGTATGCAAGTTTACAAGCGATATCTACCGCACATTTCATATTTCATTATGGCTGTTAACTATTTTGATGAAGTATTCCTAAATTCTTTCCTATGTAAGGTATCTTATTTACATTACTTATTAAAGATGATTATTGATTTAAACTAATCACACTATTGCTGAGTGATGTGCAAAGCACACTTGACACATTGTACAAAAGAGGACTTGAGAAGACAGACATAATGAAACACTGTCTAAAATGTGCATAAAATACAGACTGAAAACATGGGAATTGTGGCCCAAACATTTTCTTACTGGAATTCTGTTATTAAAGAAGTGGCTGCAATTAAATAACAACTATTTCAACAGAGACCAGTGTTACACACTTAACAGGGCGGGGAGCAGGCTTTGGGCATAGAGCACAAGCAGAGATTTGATGCCTGTAGGAAGGTGGAAGTGACAGTTACAAATGTGGCAATGGCTGTGTGCACCACATGATGTCACAAAGAACCATGGTGCCATGTAACTGCTTGCCTTGCCTTCTGCACACATGCCATTTGGCATTTGGCCCTCCAGAAGTTTCTAGATGAAGTTATTGCAGCTATATAAGGAACCATGCCACCACTGGCAGTCAGTGTATTTACTTGTGATGACAAAGTCAGAGTTTGTCATCAAAGACTTGAGAATTTTATTTGAAGTGATGCAGCTTGTTAACTGAGAAAATTTAATGAACGAATTTTATTATTGTTGATGAGGTCTTCAGTGCAGCAACTGGTTTGATGCAGATTACCACCCTACTCTACCCTGAGAAAGCCTCTTCATCTCCTCATAAGAACAGCAATCTACATCCATTTGAATGTGCTTACTGTATTCATCTCTTGGTCTTCCTCTGTGATTTTTGCCCCACACACTTCCATTCAATGCTAAATAATGAAAAGGTTTCAAAACTACACTGTGGGTATTGAAATCTTTATTCAAAAGTAATCACCAGGAGCCTGAGCAGAACCATCCCACTGTTTAACAAGCCAAAGGATTCCCTGTTCCTAGAACTCCTGTGGCTGTGACAACAACAGCCAATCCTCTACTACGTCCTTCAGCTCATCATCCAAGTTGAAGCGCTTTCCTTTGAGATTTTTTTTTTTTTTTTTTTTTTTTTTTTTTTTTTTTTTTTTTTTTTCCTGACCACACAGATGGAAGTCACAAGGCGACATGTCTGGGCTGTAGGGTGGATACTCAAGCTGCTCTCACTTGAAATTGGCCAGTACACTTTGTGTGACCCTAGAGACATGTGGATGTATGTTTCATGGAGCAGAATCACTCTCTAGATAAGTAGCGCAGGCCGTTAGCTCTTAATGGGCTTGCGTAGGCTATGGAGTGTCTTGCAGTACACGTCACTGTCAATGTTTTTTCCATGCTCGAGGAATTCAATTAGTATTGGACCTCAGATGAAAAAGACAGTGAGCATCACCTTGCTCGCTGAGGGCAAAGACTTGAATCTTTTAGGTGGGATGTGATGAAATATGCTTCGCGTCCATAGATGTCACACAACACTACGTTTCCCAAACTGGCATATTCAAATTTCAAATGGTTTGGTTGTTAAAATGTTTCATACCTTTTCATTTGAACACCCCTCATGTAAGACAATTACTATAGATCATTTACTGAACTGTCCTCGACACAACAATACTCTCCAACATAGTCGCCATGCATTTGTACACATTTACACAATCATTGTTGAGCTAAGGAATCAAAACAAGTTTAATCAAATTCAGTGTTTTGCTTCTTAAGATTTTGAAAATCCAAAATTACTGTTGACTGTGAACTCCAATTGATCTCTCACCTCTAATTACCTATTCAAAATATTGTCAACAGGAATTCTAGACAGGTGTCAGCCACCTGATTTATCTGAAATATCCCTTTCTCCAATGACAAACTTCTTCACAAAACACTGTGTATCTCTAACGTCCATTATAGTGTCTTCATACAGCTTTTTCACGGATATGGTTACAACAGCTTTAAAATAGTGGGTCAAGATGTAAAACCATGAATTCTTTCAAACTGTATTTGATCCTGGATTCAATGATGGTACAAATATGTTCTAATACATGGTAACTGTTGAACATTTAAGTGCTGAAGATAATAAACATAGTTTAGTTGTTGCTCATTACTTTATTCACACGTAGAGTTTTTGAATGAATGCCCCCCCCCCCCCCCACATTACAGACACTTTAAACTCATCTATGCAGTTACCAACTATATCAAAAGTGCAGGTGTATAAATGCTTTATTTTCCCCTAGCCCTTCAATATAGACTCTCATCTTGGATATTTTTTAGACTGAAAAATACTTGCTCATGCCTAAATAATGTCCATTGTCATTATAGTGTATCACTACATTTCAGTTTTATACATAGGCCATCTATCTAACTTACGGTGTTCTTAGTAGATGTAGTCAATGAAGATACTGTGTGTCTGATTTTTAAAATTAATAAAAAACAAGTGTGATTATCATGATACCACAGTAACATCACCCAGAAAGACACAACCCTGATGTTGAACATAAATGTAAGCCAACATAACTGAAGATCAAGGATTAAACCTTGTAATGTGTCATACCACCCCCATGAACCACAGACATTGCCGAGGTGGGGTGGCTTGCGTGCCTCAACGATGCAGATAGCCGTACCGTAGGTGCAACCACAGTGGAGGGGTATCTGTGGAGAGGCCAGACAAACGTGCGGTTCCTGAAGAGGGGCAGCAGCTTTTTCAGTAGTTACAGGGGCAACAGTCTGGATGATTGACTGACCTGGCCTTGTAATATTAGCTAATGTGGCTTTGCCTCACAGCTACTGCGAGCGGCTGAAAGCAAGGGGAAACTACAGCCGTTACCTTTCCCGAGGACATGCAGCTCTACTGTATGGAAATATGATGATGGCATCCTCTCGGGTAAAATCTTCCGGAGGTAAAATAGTCCCCCATTCGGATCTCAGGGCGGGGACTACTCAGGAGGATGTTGTCGTCAGGAAAGACAATACTGGCATTCTACGGATCGGAGCGTGGAATGTTAGATCCCATAATCGGGTAGGAAAATTAGAAAATTTAAAAAGGGAAATGGATAGGTTGAAGTTAGATATAGTGGGGAGTAGTGACGTTTGGTGGCAGGATGAACAGGATTTCTGGTCAGGTGAGTACAGGATTATAAATACAAAATCAGTTGGGGGTATCACAGGAGTAGGACTGATAATGAATAAGAAAATATAAATGCGGGTAAACTACTATGACCAGCACAGTGATCGCATTATCATTGTCAAGATAGATACGAAGCCAACACCGACAACAGTAGTACAGGTTTATATGCCAACTAGCTCTGCCGATGATGAGGAGATCGAAGAAATATACGAGGAGCTAAAGGAAATTATTCAGACAATTAAGGGAGAGGAAAACTTAATTGTTATGGGAGACTGGAATTTGGTAGTAGGACAAGGAAGGGAAGGAAAAATAGTAGGTGAATATGGACTGGGCAGGAGGAATGAAAGAGGAAGTCGCCTGGTAGAATTTTGCACGGAACATGATTTAATCGTAACAAACACCTGGTTTAAGAATCACAAAAGAAGGCTGTATACGTGGAAGAGACCAGGAGACACCGGAAGGTATCAGATAGATTTTATAATGGTAAGACATAGATTCCGGAACCAGATGATAAACTGTAAGACATACCCAGGGGCAGATATAGACTCTGACCATAACTTGTTAGTCATGAACTGTAGGCTGAAACTGAAAAAAATGCAGAAAGGTAGGAAAATAAGAAGATGGGACTTAGATAAATTGAAGGAAAGTGAAGTTCTGGAGAATTTCAGAGGGAGCTTTAGGAAACAATTGACAGAAACAGGGGGAAATAAAACAGTAGAAGAGGAATGGGTAGCATTGAGAGATGAAATAGTGATGGCAGGAGAGGACAAAATAGGTAGAAAGGCAAGACCTACAAAAAATCCTTGGATATCACAGGAAATACTGAATTTAATTGATGAAAGGAGAAAATATAAAAATGCAGTAAATGAAACAGGCAAAATGGAGTACAGACGACTAAAAAATGAGATTGACAGGAAGTGCAAAATGGCTAAGCAGGAGTGGCTAGAAGCCTAATGCAAATCTGTAGAAGAATGTATAAGAAGGGGAAAAATAGATACCACCTACAGGAAAATAAAAGAGACATTTGGGGACAAGAAAAGCAACTCTATGAATATCAAGAACTCAGATGGGAAACCAGTTCTCAGCAAAGAAGGGAAGGCTGAAAGGTGGAAAGAGTACATAGAGCAGCTCTACAAAGGAAATGAACTTAGAGACGATGTTGTGGGAAGGGAAGAGGAAGTAGATTAAGATGAAATAGGAGATACTATACTGAGAGATGAATTTGACAGAGCCCTGAAAGACCTAGGTCGGAACAAGGCCCCAGGAGTAGATGACATACCCTCAGAGCTACTAAAGTCTCTGGGAGAGCCAGTCATGACAAGACTATTTGAACTGGTGTGTAGGATGTATGAGACAGGCGAAATGCCCTCAGGCTTTAAGAAAAATGTAATAATCCCCATTCCAAAGAAATCAGGCGCAGACAGGTGTGAAAATTATAGAACCATCAATGTGATAAGTCATGGTTGCAAAATATTAACACGAATTTATCTACAGGAGAATGGAAAAGCTGGTAGAAACTGACCTCGGGGAAGATCAGTTTGGATTCAGGAGGAACGTAGGAACCAGGGAGGCAATACTCACTTTACGTCTTATCTTAGATGATAGATTAAGGAAAGGCAAACCTACATTTTTAGCTTTTGTAGATTTGGAGAAAGCATTTGACAATGTTGACTGGAATACACTCTTTCAAATTCTGAAGTCAGCAGGAGTAAAATATAGGGAAAGGAGAGTTATTTACAACTTGTACAAAAGGGCCTGACTGCAGTTATTAGACTAGAAGGGCATGAAAAGGAAGCATCAGTTGGGAAGGGAGTAAGACAGGGTTGTAGCCTTTCTCCGATGTTATTCAATTTGTACATCGAGCAGCCGGTGAAGGAAAGCAAGGAAAAATTTGGAATAGGGATTAAAGTTCAGGGGGAAGAAATAAAAACATTGCGTTTTGCTGATGACATTGTAATTCTATCAGAGACAGCACAGGACCTGGAAGAGCAGTTAAATGGAAAGGACATTGTGTTGAAGAGAGCGTATAAAATAAACATTAACAAGAGCAAAACGAAAATAATGGAATGCGGTCTTAGAAAATCAGGTGATGCTGAAGGAATTAGATTAGGAAATGAAACAATGAAGGTGGTAGATGAGTTTTGTTACTTGGGTAGTAAAATAACATGCGATGGTCGCAGTACAGAGGATATAAAATGCAGAATGGCAATGGGAAAAAAGGATTTTTGAAAAAGAGAAATTTGCTAACATCGAATATTAATTTAAGTGCAAGGAAGTCTTTTCTGAAGGCGTTCGTGTGGAGTGTTGCCTTGTACGGGAGTGAAACATGGACGATAAGCAGTGCATACAGGAAGAGACTAGAGGCTTTTGAAATGTGGTGCTACAGAAGAATGCTGAAGATTAGGTGGGTAGATCACATAACTAATGAAGAGGTACTGAACAGAATTGGTGAGAAAAGGAATTTTTGGCATACCCTGACTAAAAGAAGGGATCGCTTGGTAGGACACATTCTTAGACATAGGGGAATCGCAAATTTAGCATTGGAGGGAAGTGTATGGGGTAAAAATCGCAGAGGGAGACCAAGAGCCGCGTATAGTAAGCAGATTCAAATGGATGTGGGTTGCCGTTCTTATGAGGAGATGAAAAGGCTTGCTCAGGATAGAGTAGGGTGGAGAGCTGCATCAAACCAGTCTCTGGACTGAAGACCATAACAACAACAATGTGTCATAATATGAACAAACATTTCACGCTGACACCGATATTTAGCCTTTTATCAGACTGTTACAGGCGGTCTGAGCATAAGGTATTTGCTTCCAGTCACATCATCTTTTTCTACCTATAAAATTCATTGCATGAGGATCTGCTGCAAGACACTCATGATCTCTCTCTGTCACCAAAATCTTATTAAATACTATATATTCCATACCGCAAGGCATGTGTTTCTTCTTACTACTTATAATTTTTGCATCATAATGTGGCACTAAAATTATCATATCTCATATCTATCAATAAACTAGAAAGACCAACATAGTTAACAGTTCAATTTCAATCCTTATAAAAAGTTAAAAATGGGATATTCACAGAAGTTGCAGAAAACTTCTACAGCAATATCTTCAAAGAACTTTCGAGTGGACTTGTATTGTTGCCACTTATAATAATTGCTCACTGTAGGCTGTGGTAACAGAAATGACAAAAACAGGTCATCTATTGTTTGGAATACATATTTTTTATTTCTCTATTATTACATAGCACTTCTGATAACAACATTGTTTATGGGCAATGAATGTTTGTCCAATAGCAACCACATGACTGCTGGACTCAGATGGAAACATGTCTGGAATCAGTAAATAAGTTCGCACTGTACTGCAAGTCTCGAATGATCACAGCAAAACAGCAACAGAGGTGTCCAGCGGCACTTCACAATTTGCATGCATGACGGTGGAAAACATGCTTTGTGCTCCACTCTTGTGGTCCAAGTTTGACAAAATCACAATCCAGAAACGTCCAGACATTGCCAATGGTGGGCTCACACTAACTCCTTCGGTGCATGCCATGCCGCTACGAGGATTTTTTAAAATTGCAGAAACAGTGCTTGTTGGCAGATATCTGATGCCACCACTTTGTACTAGTTGCCATTAGTTGTTAATGTGTTTCTGTTATAAGGCACTCAGGTCACTACACAAATCCCCTTGTGGAGAGCAGAGCTTGGAAGTTGCGAGGAAAACACGGCCGATCAGCGTCTGTTTGGAGCTCGCATGCTGGAGGTGACGTCAGTGTAAACTTGATGACAGCCAGCTGGGCAGCAGCGATTGTTTGGTGGGTTACGACGTCAGTGCGCACTGCTGGCGATGTGTGTAACAGTGCGGTGGAGGGGGCAGACCCACTCATGTTCACTTAAGTGTCAGGGGCGAGAGGCTAGGCTGTCTGTGTGCTGTTTGTAGCACTGTGGTCATTGATGCGGAGGAGGAGAGATGTAGCACAGTATCCTACACACCCACAATAGTTTATGTAAAACAGAAACTTCCCCAAACTTCATAATTCAACATAATGAGTCAGACAGTCACACTGTTCATGTCATACAGTTCCTCGTAAAATGACACAGAAGCAGGACATGGGACTCATTCTGGGATTGACACTTGCATCAGTGGAGGCTCGGGAAACAGTGTGTAATGTCATGAATGTGAATTTGTTTCTTGGCAATTAGAGACAGGAGTCCCAGAACTGCGACAGACAGCAGTGCAGTTGGTGATGACCAGAGTTCGACAGGGACGTGCATGCAAAAACTGGCATGGTAGTTGATCCACCCTCAACACCCTATATGGCAGAGACACAGAAAAATATAGGAACGGTTACGGACAAGCTGACAGCGATGTGGGATGGATGTTCAAGAGTTCAACTTGTCAGCTCCATAGCAGCACACTGGAGGCTGTGCGTCTACAGCTAGCGGTGTCTGGAGTGAGAAGAAAGTTTGTGTGGCGGCTCGAGTGCTCACATGGAGCTTTGTGTGATGCTATGTTATGATTACACAGCATGGGTGTTTGAATTTGATGTGGCGGCCCACACGCATGACATAGTCCGCTGACAACAGTGGTGGGGAGCCTTGCGCCTGTGGAGAACATGGGGCGGCCACATGTACAGGTGGGCATTGTGCAGATGGGCTGCAGCACATGTGGCAGGGCGCTGACATCCAGTGGCGTACTTGTATCAGCTGGCAAGGTGTCAACTGTCAACAGAACGTCTTCTGCTGGGTCAAAGAAGTGTGCAGCGTTAGGTTTTTCCAACAAATACGCCGGCTTTACTCAGTCGATTGATACCATCGTCGGCTTCCCATTGCACTTGATCTCCAGCGTCTTCTCACTGCAGTCATTATATGGTGTGGCCCTAAGTACAGCAATCAAAGGGGTGGCTGCTCCATGTCTACTCGCAACATTACATAGGTGCAGCGCTATAGATTGGCGTGGACAAATATTGCGTGGGTGCTGTGCTGTATTACTGGGTGTGGTCGGAGGCCGGCCATGTGATTGCACAGGCATTATGTGAGGTCTGCAGGAGACACGCCGATTTCATCCTTTGGAGTCACTCGCAGGCCGAGAAGAACTAGTGAGCGTGCCTCAGGTCAGGCGGCGTCATGACACGTCAGGGACACTTAAGGTCCTATGGAGTCATTCGACCATACAGTTGGGTGGTAGCTCGTCGTATGGTGCAGCCGTGCGTAACACATTCTGATTACGTGTTAGATGAGGATGCATTCAAACTGACAGTCAGTGGTTACGTGACTAGGGTAGCCGAAACATGCAACCCAGGTGTCTACAGAGGCAGTGGGGATTGTCTCGGCGATGATGCTGACAATGGGCTTAGCCTCTGGCCAGCGTGACAAACGGTGCACCATTGTTAGGAAATAGCACTTCCCTTGGAATAGAGGCAGTGGCCTGATGGTGTACACGTGGATGCATGCAAAATGGCCTGTTGTGTCAAGGAGGGTGCCGTCGGGCGCATGAGTGTGTTTGCCAACTTTGATGCGCTGGCATGTGGTGCATGCTCTTGCCCACTGACAGCCCTCCTTTCTGAGGCCCAGCCAGATGATGCATGCTGCTACCAGGGACGTAATTGTGTTTACGCCTGGATGTGACAATCCATGCACATGATCGATAGCATCACAACGGAACTTCTCTGGCAGAAACAGTCAATACGTTATCGTTGTGACATCACACCAAATCTACCAGCAGGATCTGGTAATCAGGATCTGCTCCAGACGTAGGCTGCTGGAGGTGTCTGCTCGAACTGTGTGAGTTCTTTGGTGCTCTCTTCTGCTTTTGCAACCTCTTTGAAGTCCACTGGCGAGGAGACAGCAGTCGTGGGACAAGCAGTTGGCGACAACGTTGTCCATCCCAGAGATATGGTGGACGTCAGAGGTGAATTGCAACACATACTCCAACTGCCATAGTTGCAATGTCTAATGTTTTACCTCCTTAGGAGCTCCAAACGGCCGAGTCAACTTGTGGAACTTTTTCATTATGTCGGTAAATGGCCCAGAGCATGTGAAGGGTTTGACAGTGGCCTATCATTGTTGCTCCGCAATTTTCAGACTAGTTGTGGAGCTTTTAATTGTCCATGAGCAATGTCGGCAAGCAACTTATAATGTGCTAAAAAGTCTGCACCTAAGATCGGCTCATTAACATTTGCAACAGTGAACCTCCACACAAATGTGGGGTGCAGTCCGAGGTCCATGTTCTGATTGTGGGTGCCGTAGGTTTTTATGAATTATTAGCCGCAGTGAGACAGAGTGTCTCGGCCTTCCTTTTCCCATGCAGCAGGGATCTGGGAAAATCAACAAATCTGAACCAGTGAGTGTCTACAAGGTAACATACGCCCATATCCTATTCTGCCACGAACACGATGCTTCGATATCATACGGAATTCAGGTGGGTCTAAGCCCAGTTGCAGCTGGCATCTGGGTGTGAGCAGGGGGCACAACACTTCTTCATGTCCTTGTTGAAGCCCACATGGTAATTGCAGATGTCGGTCAGCGGCTGCTCTGACGTCACCGGGGTGCTGGTGTGGCTCGTGTAGTGTCACCCGGTGCGGAATCTACTGTTGTCAAGAAGCCTGCTGCCATCTGGCCACGAGTGCGCTAAGCTTAGTGCTTAGTGCCACGCACCCAGGTTCTGTACTAGATGGTGGTCAGTGTCAACTGCACAGTTGGATGCTGCATGCACGTTTCAAAGTGCATTCAAAATTGCCGGCTGCACTATGGCATCAGGAGCTGCCACGGCAGAGGTTTTGGGCACTGTTGCAAGTGAGTCATGTACGCGATCAGCCAAGTCTGTGAAGGAGTCCAACTGCATCTCCGTCTGTATGGCGATGATGCTTGGACTCGTGCAGGGAGAGCACATACAGATCGTAGCATGTCTGGAACAATATCTGGTTGTGTGAGGCTCCAAAAATGGTAAAGGAACTGTGATGGCCTCCTGTCCCCACAATGCTCTTGTTGCAGTAGCTGCTGCACTTGTTTTTCCTGTAACAATCAGACATGTCGGATTACTACTTCTTTAAGGAGTTTGTATGATGACTGTGTCAGCGGAGTGGTGATGATGTCCCGGACTTCTGCCACATAGTCTTGGTCCAGTTGGCTCATTACATGTCCACATTTGGTGAGGTCACAGGTGATGTTGTAGCTCAGGAATACCGCATCCACTTGACTGAACCACATCATGGGGTCAGGTGGCTGCAAGGGCAGCAACCTGACCAACACTCACCCTGTGCTTGTAGCTGAGGAAGGTGGGGGTGCAGCCCTGTCTTGCACATGAGAGATTTTCACCGATTGACTCTTTGTGGGCGGGTTTACAGCTCGCTTTCCAACCTTCTCTTCGTCTCTTCTGTTGGCTGTCGATCAACTTCTTCAGCTCTTAAAAGCTGGTCATCTTGATCATGGATCCATGCCACACATGAATAGTTCATCACCACATGTCCTTGCCTACGGATCACATTGAGGTCACCAATGAAATGGACGTGTATCGTCACCAGTTACAATTATTGCTCACTGTAGGCAGTTGTGATCAGAATGACAAAATCAGTTTGTCTACTGCTTGACATACAAGTATTTTTTTTTATTTTTTATTTCTCTATTATTACACAGCACTTCTGATAATGGCATTGTTTACGGGCAGTGAATGTTAGTCTACTAGCAACCACGTGACCACTGGGCTCAGATGGACACGTGTATAGAATCACACAATACGCCACACTGTACTGTGGGTCTCAATTAAATTGACGCAAAACGGAAACCGAGGGGTCCAGCAGCACTTCACGATTCGTGTGCGTGGCGGTGGGGAGTGGGCTTGTGCTCAACGCCCATAGTCCGCATTTGACAAAACCACAACCCAGAATCGTCCAAACACTGCCGATGGTGGGCTCGCAGTAACTCCTTTGGTGGGCGCCACTGCGAGGATTTTTGTCGATTTCAGAAACAGTGTGTGTCAGCAGATATCTGACACCACTGCCTTGTGCTAGCTGCTGCTCGTCGTTCACACATTTCTGTTGTAAAGCAGCCAGGCTGCTACAATGGCACAATGACACAGTCAAAGAAACAATTATGCGTAATGAGTGGCACAGTTTGTAACATGAACAGCTATAGAAAACATGCCAACTAATCTCAAACTGTGATTTTCATTAAGAAAATGTGACATGTAGGTCCTTGATTTATAGACTGTAACTGTATTTGCTAGTGGATATTAATTTCCTTCTGTTTACTTCTTACTATATTCTGCAAACACGACGATTAGCCTTTAAATTTTTTCTGTTTCTTCACTAATATTCTGCATACCATATTACTCCAGTCAACTTTGTCAAAGTCCTACTCTGGATCCAGAAAAGCTAAAAACGTACATTTGCCTTTCCTTAACCTTTCGTCTATGGTAAGTCGTGATGTAATTGTTGACTTGCATGTTCCTACATTTCTCCTAAATCCAAATTGCTCATCCCTGAGGCCAGATTCCATTGGTTTTTCTGTTTGTCTGTAAATTAATTTTGTCTGAATGACTTCTTTTATTTCATCATACTATTTTTTAATCGCCTCATCATCAGCAGAGCTAGTTGACATATTGTCATGTGAAAACTGTAGGTGGTTCAGAATTAATAGGCTGATTGTTAATAGAGCACAACACTTTCCACTACTTATACATAGAAGTAATTTTCTGGAACTTACAAGTACATCAAACGTAAGAAACATGTAGAACATTCTAGAAATAGCAAATATGTTCCCTTTGGATCCAGCTGCAGTGTCCTGGATCTTGTCATGGGTCCTCTGAATGGCAGTTCTAGAGAATCCTTCCAGTCAGCCTGCATGCCTTCCTTACGGTGATGATGACTGGTGCCATAGCCTCCTGTCATAATCATTATCATAATGAAGACCTTGAAAAAGAAGCCATTTCTATCTACTTGCTCTTTGGAATCATGGTAAGGCTTCATCTGGGGGATGTGAACAATGTCTCTTCGTTTTTGTTGTTTTGAGGATGGCTCATAATTCTCGACTTCATATATGACATCTGACAGGTGGCATACACACAATATGGACCAAAGTATCACTTCAGTAACTTTTCTGATAGCCCAACTTCCCCTACAGGGGTAAAAATTCATACCAGATCTCCTGGGCTGTACAAAACAAGTTGGTGCTTGTTGTTATACTGCTCATAGTCCTTTTCCTCGGCATTCTGTGTCTACTTTTGAGTCAGCTGTCTTGCTTCTTTGACCCTGGTGATGAGATGTTTCACATAGTCATCCTGAGTGTCATCCGGTTGGAACAGAAACAGCATATCCATTATCATCTCAGCTTCACGACCATGGAGCAGGATAAACAGCATGAAGATTGTGGTGTCTTGCCTTGCTTTATTATAAGCAAATGTAACAATTGGCAGTATTGTATCCAAATCCTTCTACTCTACATTGACAGCATATCTGCTAACGTCTTATTAAAACGTTCTGTAAGACCATTTGTCTGAGGATGATAGGCAGTTGTTATTCTGTGGACAATGTCAGAATGTGACATTACTTCCGATACTAGTTTTGACATTAATACTTTTCCTCAATCACATATCATCACATGTGGTGCACCATGCTTCAAAATAATGTCTTCTACTAGGAATTTTGCAATCTCTGGAGCTTTGCAATCAGAACATGTTTGGTGACAGCATAGGGGGTGAGGTAGTCAGTGCAGACTATTATCCATTGATTACTAGTTGTCGACTTTGGGAACCTACCTAAAAGATCAATTCCAATCCAGTGGAATGAAACTGCTACAGGTGTAATTGGTACTAGATAACATAGAGGTAACTGCGGCACATGGTTCCATTTCCGGCACTCCTTACAGCGATTCACATAGCGCTTGACAGATCGTTAGAGACCTTGCCAGTAATACCTGCATCTGTTTCTGTCTAGGATCTTCACAAATCCCAGATGACCACATATTGGAGAATCATGGAAATACTTGAGAATAGATACCCAGAAATGAGCTGCAACAACCAGAAGCCATTTGGGGCACAGTAAATCATAGCTGCCCTATACAATGCCCATTTTATATGTTGAAACTCTCCTTTGGTTGGTTCTCATTTCTCCAAGGCCTCTAGGGTTTGTAACAATGCTGGATCTTGCCTCAGTTCAGCTGTAATGTTGCCTAAGTAAGTGAGACCTGAAATTTCATCCATGCTGTTGTGTTTGGCTAATGGATTCCTCAAAAAGCAGTTGTGTCCTTGTGTTTGCACACAGTTTTGAATATTACTATGACATCGTACTCTTGTAGTCTTACTGCCAATCTTGCTAGTCGACCTGATGGATCCTTCAAACTGGTCAGCCAACATAAAGAATGGGGGTCTGTCATGACGGTGAATGTTTTACTGAATAAATATGGCTGGAACTTGTTGATAGCCCAGATAATGGCTGACATTCCTTATCTATTGTAGAGTAGTTATGCACAGACTATCACCTTTTCAGCACTTTCCTGAATGTCTATAAGAACTGCACCAACCCCATAACCACTAGCATCTGTGTGAAGTTCGGTTTTCACATTTTTGTCATATAAATCTAGAACTGCTGCAGAAGTTAGAGACTCTTTAAGTGCCCAGAAAGCTCTTTCTCTCATCTCATCACAATAAAACTTGGTGTCTCCCTGCAGAAGTTCTTGCAATGGATGGCCTTGTTACAAAAACCTTTTATGAAATGATGCTAGTATGAGCAACTTCTCACATCACAGATGTGCTGAGGAGTCGGAAATTCTACGACTGCCCTTACTTTATCTAGATCACAATGGACACCATCTCCGTTCACTAGGTGCCCCAGAATTTTTATCTCTTTGGCGACGAAGAGGCACTTCTTTGGGTTAAGGCAGAGTCCTGCTGTCTGAACACACTTCAACACAGTTGACAGGTGGGTTAGATGTTCTGCAAATGTCTTTGAGAAAATGACAATGTCATCTACATAACAAAGACATGTTGTCCATATAAAATATTGAAACAAGTTGTCCATCATATGTTGGAATGTGGCCGGGGCATTACATAGTCCAAACAGCATGACTTAGAATTCATAGAAGCTGTCAGATGTAATAAAAGCAGTCTTGTCCCTGTCTGATTCGTCAACCTTGATTTGCTAGTAACCTTTCTACATGTCCATGGTTGAGAAGTATGTAGCTTCTTTCAAACAGTCTAAGGTGTCGTCAATGCACAGCAAGGGTAGACATCTTTCTTTGTGATTTTGTTCAGCCGTCGATAGTTGACACAGAAAGGCCATGTGCCATCCTTCTTTTTCACAAGGACCAATGGAGATGACCACAGATTCTCTGAAGGTCGAATAATGTCATCATGCCACATCATCTCCACTTCTTCCAGAGTTACTCATCTTTCAGCTGGAGATACTGTGTATGAACACTGGCTAATTGGTGGATGATCCCCAGTATTGATACAGTGTTTTATTGTGGGCCGTTTCATCTGGCTCTTCTCCTGCCTGGCATGGAATACACCTGAAAATTGATGTAGTATGGTTAACACCTGCTGATGTTGTCATGGGTCAGACCGGGCCGTATATGCAATTCCATAGTACTTTCTTCTGGTACATTGCCAGCAGTAACAGCAGAGAGCTCACCGTTCTGGACTGGTTCAGCTGTTCCAATTCACATTCCTTTGGGTATGAGCAGCAATTGCTCATGAAAATTAGTGATTAAAAGTTCTCCTTGATCTCCTATATGCTTATGATAGCTGCGGTATGTAGATTTCCTTTGTTATACTGATTAACTTTTTGCTATCGACAAGCACTTCACAGTTCAACTGGTCATCTCGGCTGGTGAACTGGAACTCTTCTCATTCTTAACAGTGGGATCTCAACATTCTTGACAGCAAACAACCTTCCAGGGGAGTATGTATTATGTGTAGTCGACGGAACGGCTTCCTCTATTAGTAGCTCAGATCTTCCACAGTCAATGACAGCTTGGGATGCCTGAAGGAAGTCCCACCATAGAATGGCGTTATGGCTTTCTGTTAAAATGACAAATTCAAACGGCTGAATCCTCCTGTTAATATTTATTCTTGCAACACATGTTACTGCCAGCCGGATGTATTTTCCATTTGCAACCTTCAGCACAGTTGCTCTTGTATCATAGAAGATTATCATCTTTAGTTTCCAGTGGTAGTCATTTGACATTACAGAAAAGGAAACTCCTGAATCTAATAGTGCCCAGACAGGTTGGCCATCGATGATGACATCAATGAGATTTCCAGTCATCTTAGTGACTGTTGTCCAAGGAGGATTTTCATCTGTGGTGGCATCACCTCCATAGATGGTCACCTCACCTAGTTTTCCTGAACACGGTGGATTGACGAGTGGCTGGTATCTGTATAAGGCGATGGCGAATGGTGGTGGCGTGTTGGAGACTGACCACATCCAAGATATGGCACCAGGATTCACCCTATAGGTGGACAGTAGTGTCTGAAGGTGACTGCCATTGAAAGGACTGCTCCAATGCTTGGAGTCTAGCAGCATAATAATTGCCAAATACTCGTCTTCTCTTCCTGCAGTATCGTACGACATGTCCAGGACACCCACAGTGAAAACACAATTGCATGTTGTCTTCTGTCCTCTAGATATCTGTCCTCCTGTGAGGCATCATAGGCACCAGAGGACTTGGTTGTGGCTGCCGTTTGGCAACTGCGGCATAATCAATAGTAGGGCGAGTCCATTCTTCACATCGCGTGTGAATGGTGGGGCTGACAGATCCTAATATTTTAAATACCTCTTCCACAGCAGCATCAGCTCCCTCATGATGTACAGGACCGACTCTGGCCATAATCTGGTGCTCGTTTGGCCCAACAGTCCCAGCTATCATAAATTGTTGTAATTCTTCATTCACAATTTGTTGTATGAGAGAATCAAAGCAATGCTGGTCTTCCACATTGGCCATAGGGACTACATTTGGGAGTCTGTCTTACTTCTTTCATCCAACCCTCCTCTGTTCCATCTCTTTTATTTTCTGGCAAAATCAGATAAATGGTTGTGTTGTCAAAACGTCTTTTAACAAAAGAGCTTGATACACTTACCCCGCAACGCCCTTCATCACATGTGAAATCTTATCAGGCTTCTTCATACCTGGGTTAACTATGTGACATAGGGCCAAAACACTCTGTACATATGACTGTGTTGACTCATGATGTCGCTGGACCCTGTCCTTTAATTTCTCTTCTGAAAAACGGACTAGCCACTGGCAGTCTTCAGAAGTCTTCTTAAGTTCTGTCTGAAATTTGTCCCAGCTATGAAGCTTGACCTCACTGTTTTCAAACCACTGTTGGGCTGTCCCATCCAGGCAGAAATATCCATTTGTCAAGCATATCATGTGATCCCACCAATTATACTTGGCGACTCAGTTGAATCCTTTCAGCCATTTGTTTGGGTCCTGTGAAACATTTCCCGAGAACACCAATGGGTGTCTGATGTGCAGCTGGCTTACCGCTGTTTTTATATTCATTTGCCTTTTGATGATACGGATTTTCAGAAGGAGGTAGTAAGCATACCCTTTGTATTCCAGTTCTTGTCCATGTAGGGAACATCTCTAACGATGCCTAATTGGAGCCAAAGTGATGCAGGTGTTTTGCAGGATACCCGGCACCTCCACCAAAATATGCCACGTTGAAAACTGCAGGTGGTCCGGAATTCGAAGACTGATCATTAATAGAGCACAACACTTTACACGTAAAACAGGTTTACTGCTAACACAAGTGTACATCCAGTATAGCCTGCCTCCTGCTTGGAGTGCTCCACTATTTATACATAGAAAGAGTTTTGTGAACTTACAAGTACATCAAACATAAGAAACATGTAGAACATTCTAGAAATAGCAAATACAAAGAAATAATTTTTTTCCTGACAGTGGCAGGATTTGAACCAGGAACGGCCAGAAAAGGCGATCTGCGACACTAACCACTGCACCACGCGATCCGTCGAAAGACTCACGACAATATAAACTTGTACTACTATGGTTGGTGCTGGCTTCGTGTCTACCTTTCATACGATAATATGTTCACAATGTTGTTCATAGTAACTTACCTATTCCTGTGCTACCCCCAAATGTCTATGTATTTACAGTCTTACAACTTTGAACATGGCTGGTTAACAGCAACCGTAATCCAATTATTTTTAACAATTGGTTGGCTGTTATATGAAATTGTTAAAAATATTTACAATCTTGTACTCACCTGACCAGAAATCCTGTCCATCCTGCCACCGAACTTCACTAATCTTTGCCATATCTAATTTCAACCTATCAATTTCTCTTTTCAAAATTTCTAAATTACCTATCCAATTAATGAATAAAATATTCCATGCCCTGATCTATATTTTTTTTTCCTGCTGATGAGATCCACCGAAGTAGATTTTACCTGTAGATTTTACCTATGGAATATTTTGCCTAAGAAGACACCGTCATCATACAGAATTGCTGTATATCCTTGGGGAAAGTAATGACTGTAGTTTCCCCTTGCTTTCAGCTATTCACAACAACTAGGTGGCACAGTCATTTTAGCTGATGTTACAAAGCGAGTTCAGTCAATCATCCAGACCATTGCCCTTGTAACTACTGTAAAGGCTGCTGCACCTCACAGGAACCACAAGTTTGTCTGGTCTCTTCACAGATACTCTCCACTGTCGTTGCAAGAACGGTATGGTTATTGTATCATTGAGGCAAGGAAGCCACCCCACCTTGGCAATGTCTGTGGTTGATGAGGGTGGGACAGATTTAATACATATGGCTACTTGGAAGACCTAATGGAATGTTATGATGTAATGTTTTCTACTCAAGGTGATTTTCAGTCTTCATATCTAGGTGATAACTAAGATATGTGCATAACATGTATTATATTTACATATTTCCTATTGGTCTGCTGATTATGAGCATATGCAATACAAGACTGGTAAATTAAAAAATGTTGTTTTTGTTGTCGTGGTCTTCAATCTGGAGATTGGTTTGGTCCAGCTTTCTGCCCTACTCTATCCTTAGCAGGCCTCTTCATCTTCTCATACCAATGGCAAACCACATCTATTTTCCCTGCATACTATATTCATGTTATGGCCTCTCTCTGTAATTTTTACCCCGGGGCACACACTTTCCTTCAATGCTAAATTTATGATTTCTCTATGTCTAAGAATGTGTCCCACCAACATATCCCTCATTTTAGTCAAGGTATGCCAGAAATTTCTTTTTTGCACAATTTTTACTAAGTACCTTCTCATTAGTTATGCAACCTACCCATCTAATTTTCAGCCTTCATCTGCAGCACTATACTTCAAAAGTTTCCATTCTCTTCCTGTCTGAATATTAATCATTGATTTCCTGTACAAGAAAACACTCCACACAAATGTCTTTAAAAGACTTCCTAGAACTTAAATTAGTATACGGTGTTAACAAATTTCTCTTTTTCAGACACACTTTTCTTCCCCATTGGGATTCTGCATGTTATATCATCTGCCCTGTGACTCTCATATGTTATTTTACTGTCAGGTATTTAAAAAAAGCCCTCATCTACAACCTTTATTATCTCACTAACTAATCTAACTCTTTCAGAATCAACTGATTTTTCTTATACTACAATCCATTATCGTTGTTTTGCTATTGTTAATGTTCATCTTACATGTTCCTTTCAAGACATTGTCCATTCCGTTCAATTGCAATTCCAGGTCCTTTTGTAAATTGATACAAATAGAAAATGTCATTTGTCAATACCTTAAATGTAATTAATTTTTTATATGTACATCATCTGATTTCATACAAATACTGATCCAACAAATAAACAAAATTTAAAAATATGATACCTCACCTTTCAAATAAGTTGTTGTAGAAATCTAAACCCTTTTGAAGATCAACAATTAGCAATGTAATAAGATGAATCAAACTATGTATAACAACATCTTGGTTCCTTGAACTTGGTTTGTGGTATGTATGAATTTCTTCATACCTGTAAAATGTTCAAAATATAGCATTAATCCACAAAAGCAATGGATTTATGAAGATTAAAAAACACATTTTTTTGTCCAATACTACACTAAAAAAGCTAAACTCCGCTGCTAAATAAAAACAAGCTATTTAATGACATACAATAAAGAAATAAATAAATAAATAAAAAATAAAAAAAATAGACTAAGGTTTTCATTAATTAAAACACACAACATTCATGGGAAAAATGCTTGGTTTCTCCATGTTTGTTCTTCAAAATAATGCCTGTATCGAAACTTACTAGCAGATTAAAACTGTGTGGCATACCAGGACTCAAACTCAGGACCTTTGAGTTTCATGACCAAGTGAGCTACCCAAGCACAGGTGAACTTCTGCCAGTTCCTCTGCTCATACTTTCCAGATTTCACAGAAGTTCTTCTGTGAACCTTGCAGGGTTGGCACTCCCAGAAGAAAGGATACTGTGGAGACTTACCCACAGTCTAGTGAATGATGTTGCCAGAATGAAATTTTCAAGCTGTAGAGCGAAAATTTCATACTGGAAGCATCTTCTCAAATGATACAAAAAATGTCACACATAGTAATAAATTACTGAATGAATTAAACTCTCACCATTCTAGTGTTCCTTTCTTAAGAGCTGTAATAATCTCGCCTCTAATCTCCTTGTTGAAGGGACAGCATTTCCAGAATGCTTTCATATTTGCCAACAGACCAAGACACCTAAGCAAAAGAAACAATTCATTATATTTATCTAAAAGGAGATTACCTTGGTGTCAGTTTTCACATATATATATATATATTATGAAAAAAAAGAGAGAGAGAGAAAAATGAAAAAAAAAAAAAAAAAAAAAAAACTATGAAATCAATTTTTATATCTGTTCCAATGACAACACAAGAGGATTTCTTGGCAATTATTTGTCAATAGTTCTCTTTTCAATCCTGATAATAAAACTTAATAATAACTTTGAGCAACATGTAAATCTGTTGTATGATCAGTTAGTACAATCGACTATGAATATGATGAGATTACACAAGCTACAATGCATTCATATCTTTATCCATTCTTAACTATACTGTGTATGAACAAACATTTTTGAAACTTAAAGTTCTGCTACTGTCATGAACAGTGAAATTTACATGGACATAAATTAAACTGCAGTAACATGTTGAAAATCTTGCCCCATTAATTTGAACAACAAACTAATTTTTGTGTAAATTAATTATTAACATCAGTTTTAGAAATATAGTGAATGGCTCTATGTTAAAGTGTAAAACTACAGATCCAAAGTCTCAAGCTCTGGTAACTTATCACTTCTCTCATCCCTAACATGATGATTTTGTGTGGCATTTATGGCCGTCAGATTCAGGTTGTAATCGTGTTTAGCCTGCCTGATGCAAGTCTTTTACATGACACCAATGGGGTGACTTGCATGTCATTGATGATGAGGACAACACAACACCCAGCCCCTGAGTGGGGAAAATCTGGTCAGAATTGAATCCGGGTCCCCTGTGTGGGAATCTACCACACAGTCCACTAGACTACAGAGGTGGATCCTCATCCCTAAAAATATTTGGTAATACAAAAAAAAAATAAAAAAAAAAAAAAAAAATGCTGAGTTATGAGTCCACATTAAAATGCAGATAATCCTGCAGTTTACTTTGTAAGTTAATTTGAAGCATTAAACTAACCCCTGGACAGATAAGAGTACCACATTTTAGTTAAAGTCTGTAATATAGTCAAGAATGAAATGACAGAAGTTCAGCATGTTGTAATATTAAATGATTCAAGTTTTTCTCTCTGTTGCAGAATCAATTAGTATGAATTAATAATCAAACAGTCCACGGGTGTACTGCCAGTTCATTGTGTCCGATGTTATAGTCTTGAATCCGGAGACTGGTTTGATGCAGCTCTCCACCCTACTCTATCCTGAGCAAGCCTTTTCATCTCCTCATAAAAACGACAACCCATATCCACTTGAATCTGATTACGATATGCGTCTCTTGGTCTCCCTCTGCGATTTTTACCCCACACACTTCCCTTCAATGCTAAATTTATGATTCCTCAATGTCTAAGAATGTGTTCTACCAAGTGATCCCTTCTTTTAGTCAAGGTACACCAAAAATTTCTTTTCTCACCAATTCTGTTCAGTACCTCTTCATTAGTTATGTGATCTACCCACCTAATCTTCAGCATCCTTCTGTAGCACCATATTTCAAAAGCCTCTATTCTCTTCCTGTCCACATTGTTTATCGTCCATGTTTCACTCCTGTACAAGGCAACACTCCACACAAATGCCTTCAGAAAAGACTTCCTTACACTTAAATTAATATTCAATGTTAGCAATTTTTTCTTTTTCAAAAATGTTTTCCTTCCCATTGTCATTCTGCATTTTATATCCTCTGTACTGCGACCATCTCATGTTATTTTACTACCCAAGTAACAAAACTCATCTACCACCCTCATTGTTTCGCTACCCAATCTAATTCCTTCAGCATCGCCTGATTTTCTGAGACCGCATTCCATTATTTTTGATTTGCACTTGTTAATAGTCATTTTATACGCTCTCTTCAACACACTGTCCATTCCATTCAACTGTTCTTCCAGGTCCTTTGCTGTCTCTGACAGAATTATAATGTCATCAGCAAAACGCAATGTTTTTATTTCTTCACCCTGAACTTTGATCCCTATTCCAAATTTTTCCTTGCTTTCCTTCACTGCCTGCTCGATGTACAATTTGAACAACATCGGAGAAAGGCTACAACCCTGTCTTACTCCCTTCCCAACTAATGCTTTCCTTTCATGCCCTTAGAGTCTAATAACTGCAGTCTGGCTTTTGTACAAGTTGTAAATAACTCTCCTTTCCCTGTATTTTACCCCCGCTGACTTCAGAATTTGAAACAGTGTATTACAGTCAACATTGTAAAAAGCTTTCTCCAAATCTCCAAAGCTAAAAATGTAGGTTTGCCTTTCCTAAAGGCACAATATTTTGGTAATAATACAGTTTGCCATCATCAGGTGCACTGGCAGATTAAGCTCCTGAGGCTGTGTGGCAACCTTATGTCCCCTTACTCCAGCAAGGTTTAATTCTCCTAAGCACACATTGGAGGTTGCTGCTTCGATCAACCCTGCAAGGTGCTTCCTCTATGGTCTGCACCCATGCACTCAAAGAAGATGCCAGCGGTTGCAGAGAAACTTGCGTTGGTATCTGTGGTAGCACTGATGTCATTGCACTATCCACTAAGTTCAAGAGATCATCTTGTTTGCTAAGAATCCACATGTTTCACAACATGTTGATTCCCAGGCCTTGCTAAGATTATAACTGCAGTCTTCATTGATGAGATTGTCTCTGCTATAAATTTTGGTGGCCTCTTTAATGATGCAGTTGCATAATTTGGAAATCTGTACGAAAATCCTAGTAAGTTCATACTTCAAGGCATGATTCTTGGATAAACAGTGTTCTGCAACTTACAACTTGTTGGGATAAATCAGTCATATATGCCTCTGGTGTTTTCAGTATAATCTTCGATGGTACACACTGTACAGTATATGTCTTTCCATATTGACATGGGATCTGGTAAACACTGGCCTCTTGCAAACCAAAGTCATCTTTGACACTCTTCAACAGTGCTTGTATTTTATTGGGAGGATAAAATGGAGTTTTAGCTCAGTGCTTTTCTGAATAAGCACCCAATTTTGCCAACAGTGGGCCACTGTATGGTATGAAGACAATGCCTGCCTCTTGTTCCATGACTTCGTCAGTCTCCAAGGACTTGACTGAAGTGGTGAGTCAGAGAACGTGATTAATCTGCCATTCTGAGAACCTATAACTTTAGAATACAGTTCTTAGGTGTTCAAACTTCTGGGGTAGACTCTCTGCATCTGAGATGGTGCACACTCTATGTACAAGTCTTTTTTGATCTCTATTCCTCTGTGAAGGGTGTTGACAGATATATGAAAATAAATACAGGTCGGTGTGCTTTTTCTTCCAATACACATTTGGCCCAGGATGCCATCAGCTCTCTCTTGGATGCATATAAAAGAATCACCAAGTTAAAACTAAACCGCCTAAAACAATTAGGGGATCAGGGGAGATATCACACAATATACATTTGTAATGTATTTTATACAGATATTGGTTACAATTGTAATTTGTGCATGATACAGTACGATATTTTACCGTCTCAACTCTCTACTTTACACTAATGAAAAATCTGAAGCATTGAATTAAAATTTGTGATGCACCAGGAATCAAACCTCCATGCTTACTAGGCAGACGCCTTACTGCTAGACCACCGCATCACTAGCAATTAAGGCACCTCTGAATAGTCTAAGCACAATTTCCTTCACATCACAAATTTTAAACGAAGCCACAAAAGTGGAATACATGTAATATTTTAATTCAGCCTCTACTCTTGCTTGCAGAATCAAAGAATGACACATAGAAATGCAAGTCGAAGTTCAGCCGATAGTTAACCTGGTAATGGACTGATGTGAGGAGAGGGCAAGGGGTAGTAAGCTGGTTGAAATGGATATAGTTAGCAGCAGTTGTGCAGAGATTAAGAGATTTACAGATCAGAGATGAAGAGATTTACAGATGATGAATGAGCCTGCAGAGCTGCATCAAGCCAATTTTTGGAGTGACAATTACAACAACATTTTGGTTGAAGTGTTTTAAAATGAACAGTCAAGCATTTTTGTCAAGCATTAGCATGTACTTAGCACCACTACTCTTCAATACCAACAAATATTATACTGTTAATAAGTGAATCTGTTACTGTTTTTACATTGTTTGTAATGGTGCCAAAAGTGACACTTTTGTATTTTAACACTCAAAGGGTCTTCAGTAAGCAAAGCAACAAATACAGCCAATTTCAGTTGAGAATATTTACAGTTTCATATGGGACATATCTGATTATTCCCACTTCATCTCATGTTTTCAATAATTTGTAATAGGTGGCATGACTATCACTAGCCTCCAGAATGGTATCTGTACTACAGGTGTGTTTCAAAAAGAGTGCAATTAAGGTGTTTTTTGGCAGGAAACCAGAGCATCATAGATATCCTAAATCACCTGCAGTATGTGTACGGACACCTGGCAGTGGACATAACAACTATGATTAATTGAAAAAGGAATCCGTCATCATCACAAGGTCAAACAAATGTGTCTTATCTGCTGCAATCCAGCTAATCACACACAGCTAGCTGCGACTCCTGCAATATTGGAACCTGAAGACACTTATTTGAGATGATCAGCGCAAAAATACACATGAACTTCTTATTCATCATGACAATGTGAGGGTTCACACAAGTCTTAGCACCTGATAGGAGTTCACAGAGCTACTTAACACAATGATGGATGTACTCCGCAGGAAGCATTTCCTAAGGAAAATAGCAGCAAGCTAAAAATGTTGGTAATATAATAATTGAAGCAATCGGGATCGCACATAATATTTTATTTCATTTTATCATGATGATTGGTTTCAATCTACATGATCTGATGATGATCAATGTAGATCAAAACCGGTCATCATCATAAAATATTATACACAGATTTGACTGCTTTGGTTATTATATCATTATGTGTATGATGAGAAAGTTATTGATGCACCACAACATTGGCTCCAACAGAGACCAATAGGTGGTACCATGTGGGCATACAGACCTTCCCATTATATATAAAAAATAGATGAAGATTACTCACCAGGCAAAGGAGCACAGATAGTTATAGTAGCACAAATAAATAAAACACACACACACACACACACACACACACACACACACAAACGCAAGCTTTTGCAACCCAGTTGCTTCTTCAGGCAGATGGGAAGGAGAGGGAAAAGGAAATGATGGGGGTTTTAAGGGATGGGGTAAGGAGCCATTCCAATCCCGGGAGAGGAGAGACTTACCTTGGGGGAAGAAAAGGAAGGTAAACAAATACACACACACCCACACATTTACACAGACGCAAACACACGTAGGCAGACATACAGTATGTCTGCCTAGGTGTGTTTGTGTCTGTGTAAATGTGTGGGTGTGTGTGTATTTGTTTACCTTACTTTTCTTCCCCCAAGGTAAGTCTCTCCTCTCCCGGGATTGGAATGGCTCCTTACCCCATCCCTTAAAACCCTCATCATTTCCTTTTCCTTTCCCCTCTCCTCTCCATCAGCAATTTTTAACCAACACAATTCCTTCCCTCCAATGTTAAATTGATGATTCCTTGATGATTCATAATGTGTCACACCACAACCTCCTCATTAGTTAATTGATCTACCTATCTAATCTAGAGTAGTGTATTTGGCTGTAGCACAACAATTCAAAAGCTTCAATCATCTTTTTGTCTGACATTTATGATCATTCTCAGCTGACTTGCTGGGCACATACTTCTCCACAGCATGACTGACAATGCTTTTAAACTTTGCCAATAACTAATCTTTGTTCATTCATTATCAAAGTGGGATGATAACTGTTTATCTGATCTTTCTACAAAAAATACTATCCTAGTCCTCTTGATTTATTTATTAAGTACTCTGCATCACAATGATAACAATAAGATCACTAATTCATGTCTGTATACTGCCATGCAAATCTCTGGAGAAGTTAACATACTGGTAGTTTTGTTAACCACTCACAATTGATTTAAAGAAGAAAATATGAGTGAGATGTTATGATAAACTAGAGATTTTAATTCCAAGGATGCAAAAAATGATAATACTCTGCACAATTTTCTTAATTATAATCTGTGACTAAAAAAATATTGACAACAACTTAAAGATAGAGACAAGGCACTTTCATAAGTCTTAGAATAAAAGGAAGCTCAGGGTTTAGAATACCATTGATGATTAGGTCATTACAAAAGTAATCTTGGATTATGGAAATATGATTCAATTGGATCTTCTTCCTCCCCCCCCCTTTTTTGGGGGGAGGGGGCAGTGTTTTTATGACAATTTTTATATATAAAAAATCTCGAGCACAAATTCATTGTTTTATTATCAACTATTGTTGGCCTAATGGAGGGCCAACTTCAGGTTGTTGCTCCTAGATGGTGTGGATCAGAGCAACATTCTGAAGATGGCCCACCACTGGATCGAAAATAGATGATAATAAGACAAGTATGTGGTCTAGACTGTTTTTATATATAAAAAATTCAATTGGATAGCAAAATCATGAAAAACCCAAATCTAGGATACAGGGTGGGAAATTCAACCTCATCTTGTGACTGAGAATCCAGTGTCTTTATTGCAATACCACTTCCCTAGGTTGAGGGTGATTAGCAGGATTTTTGTGCCCATTAATGATGGAGTCATTACTGGAATAAAAAGTCTAGCACAATATTTATAACTGCAGTTCCATTAAGAAAGTTCATGGGTCAAAGTAATTTCTATTTAAAATTCACTCCTGTAAAAATCTTTGTGAAACAACTTTTCCCCATTGATTTGGGTGTGCAGAAGTGAGATTGAACAATACACATATAATGTACACAGTAGCATTTTCTTTTTAATTTAGTTCACCATGCATTAGTTGAGATTTTTTTTTCATATCTGTGTGCATTAACAAGCAATAAATAGTGGAGCCCATATAATACTAATTATATTACCTGAGTAGGTAATCAAGCCTTGTCATGGCTGGCCTGTTGTGTGGGGGAAAATACTGACGGTGCTTTCTCAGCATCTGCAAGGAGAACTCGAGGAACATGTTGAACGATTCTGCCAAACTCTCCTCCTGAAACAGTGAGAGAAGAAATATGGTTTACAGATCCAAAGTATCAATGCTTAAAACAGAATTGTTGAGAAAAATGGGAAACATATACATTTAGTTCTATTTCACTTGTTGTAATGTATGGTCTAAAATGCACCATCCAGTAAGCTACTCGCTATCGAACTTTTAGAATAAATTACATACACATACTTGACAAAGAGTGTCATTTTAAAACAACTGTTATGAATTAAGAAAAGGTTAATGTTTTATTAGAGTGCTATGATGCTGTACTACCACATGTCAAAAAATCAAATCTTTAAACCGTATGCTTTTTTCAAAATAGAATGAGAAGCGTTATGAGACTATACACTTACACACAATGAAAATTAGCAGTTTTGATTGTCACAAGCAATGGAAAACTTGTAAGTAAAAAGTAAGTTGCTAAAACAACGTGGGATGGTCCTATCTTCCATCAAGTTTTACAGTGGGAAAATGGAAAAGAGATTTCTATCTTTTACCAGCCTTGGCCGAACGGGTGTGGCCATCCCCGCACGGCTCAATGTAAATAAATATTCCTTCAAAGTTCATGACAAAGTTTTCTTGGCTATGGGAAGTATAGGTAACAAGCTTTGCTGTTGAATGCATAGAAACATGTGGGCAAATTGGTGCTGTTACGGGAATGAACTATGCTTTACATATTCCTGGTGCTATATAAGTGCTTACTGGTTTTGTATGGCATTGCATGGTAATCATTTTGTAACTAAATGTAAACAAGGATACTGTAATGTAGTATCAGCAATGTTGATATCGGCTGGGCACAATCCTTGGCCCCAAGTCAACAACATTTGACTGGCTTCTGCCAATACAGAACTATTAAGCCTTCATTCAGGACATTCTATCAACAAACTATTCGTGTGTACATTTAACAAATTATCTAGAACACATCCTGGGAAACATGTGTTGTTCTTCTTAGCTTATGATGACAGGCTGTAATAGATTATCTCATATATGTTCGTAATTAATGTAAGATTTTGTTTTGCATTTCTTCTTTTCAGTAATTTTTCTCCTCCTGCAACTTTGAACAACTGAGAGTTTTTCATTACCTTAACCACTGGCAGTGTCATGTTCAGGAAATATGGCACTAAGTGAAGAATATTCATGTAACTATGTCTCAGTTTCCTCCATATTTCATAGTGGTGTGTATAAAACCTGTGGAAAAAAGGTTAAAAGAGGTATCCTGTGAGTCGAATGCAAGTCATGGTATCATCAAAGTGCGGCAGTCGGAGGTGATGGTTGTATGACTGTGTTGTGTGCCTGTGTGATTGCGTGAGTGTTCTATTGTCTGAAGAAGGCCATGGCCGGTAGCTGAATGTGTTGTATGTGTATGTCTTTTGTATGTGCGTGTCGCAGCTCGTCGCCACGTCTTTACGGTGAGTTGTAAACTGTCCTCACTATATTATTAATTCCAACCTGGACTTTCCATGATTATAAAAGTAAATCTGAAATATATAAAAGTTGAACATAAGTGGTCATCCTTTCAGACCCTTGTGAATGCTGTAAAAGGCAACTAATGAACACACTAAAATCAAAAGAAGAAATAATATGTGTGCTTACAGATGACTTAGTAGCTATAAATGCAAAACATCAAGAACTTCTGAATAAATATAAAAAACTAGAAATGGAAGTCCATACAGAAAATTTGGCGTGTACTGAATAAAACCAAAGATGCAAATGGTAAGTGCACCTCCTGCAATAATGCCATCAAATAAATTTTTGGAACAAGACGACAATTATGGTTCATAAACAGTATGAGGTGGACCATAAGCAGTGTTAAATTTAACCAGCGAATGTCACTAAAGAAGACGAGGACTCAACAGAAGAAACAACAAATAGTGAAGTGACTGACACACAGTTACTCATTAAACTAGAAAGATTCATTGCGACAACTGTTTCAAAAACTTTTCTGTACATTTAGTTCTATTTCACTTGTTGTAATGTATGGTCTAAAATGCATCATCCAGTAAGCTACCCGCTATCGAACTTTTAGAATAAATTACATACACATACTTGACAAAGAGTGTCATTTTAAAACAACTGTTATGAATTAAGAAAAGGTTAATGTTTTATTAGAGTGCTATGATGCTGTACTACCACATGTCAAAAAATCAAATCTTTAAACCGTATGCTTTTTTCAAAATAGAATGAGAAGCGTTATGAGACTATACACTTACACACAATGAAAATTAGCAGTTTTGATTGTCACAAGCAATGGAAAACTTGTAAGTAAAAAGTAAGTTGCTAAAACAACGTGGGATGGTCCTATCTTCCATCAAGTTTTACAGTGGGAAAATGGAAAAGAGATTTCTATCTTTTACCAGCCTTGGCCGAACGGGTGTGGCCATCCCCGCACGGCTCAATGTAAATAAATATTCCTTCAAAGTTCAAACCAAGAGTGGGAATTTTACCCACTCTCAATTTTTTGACTGGGTACAGCTACCACAGTACCCACTTCAACCACCGGGCCTACATTGTCTCAAGATCACTAAATGTGTGGCAAAGGTAACCAAAGCGTGTGAAAAGAAAATTAGGATTTTGAATGCGAAACTGATGGATATCTCCACGTGTCTTGCTAATAAAGATAAATCATCTACAAGAGACATAAGGGATAATGTCAGCTATAGAACAAGAGTTGCCAGCAATAGGACACGCAAATGTATAACAGGTTAATGATTACACTTTCAAGCTGCATTCCCAAAGCATGCAGTGGACATACCAGTGCCTAGATACGGTTGAATAAGTGGTATTAATCCAAAAGCTTACTCAAAAATTGATACGCATATCTCCGTGCTGAATGAGTGGTAGAGTGCTATGCTTTACTTCTTGTATGGCAAACACTGGTCTTGGAAAAAGCCACGTGGTTTGATTAGAACACTGATTTCAAAGAGTTTTGCCTGAAGTTTGTTGCAAAATACTAGAACGTCGCTACACAGACTAGTGCTAAGAAGAACATATACAGCGGACAGTACACCCACAGTCATGACAATCCACGGCACGATGCCTGGACGACAAAGTGTCAGATGAGGAGTAGCGCAGTGCAATGCGCTCACACATTCATGCTCATGCACAACATGCACCAGTGGCGGATACAGAATTTTTTCCTGTATGTGTGTAGGGGGAGGGGGGGGGGGGCAGGATCAAGGCTGATCATGTCCTTAAAGACTTTATGAGAATAATTTTGAAGTAAACACACACACACACACACACACACACACACACACACACACACACACACACACACACACATGTTCCAAAGCCACAATTGCTTCTTATAAAAAATTACCAATACACTATTAGTTTGTGCACACAGCGGTGTCATTTTCAAGTGCCTATGATTACACAAGTAATACAGTGATCAGTGGTGGTGCGTCCTATGTGTTCACTGGTTCAGTGAACCCTCAGAAAAAAGCTCTGTGTGAAAAAAAAGAAAATAAAGAAATAATATAAAACATGTTTTTTAAACAATCATTTGTCGTTTCATTCTTCTATCAGATCATTTTATATGCACATTCAAAGTATTTTTATCGCATGAGAAACGTTTTACGTCAAGGAGCCAGCACATATGAGACATAACGCGGTTGCTTAATATAGGCTACAGTGGCTGCAGCGTTGCAATGCGCATGGACGGCTGAGGTTCAAATTCCCTTCTGAACCCCCGAGAGGCAGGGAGGGGCTAGGGGAAATGCCGCTTTTAACATTGGCGTGAAGCTGGTAGGGACACCAGCTCCTGGCTACTCGAGGTCTCGAACTCTGGCGGTTACGCATGAATAATTCCGAAGTAAAGACACCGGAGCTACTGTGCACCTCGCATTGTGCATAGGCAAATTGTCCATTAAGGCAATATCCGCCCTTCATATTTTTTGACGAATTAAAGATTCATCAAAAACACATCATATTTGGTATATCTTATAACTATAAATTAAAGACGCATCAACTGCAGATCTGATCATGAATAATAAAGGAATCACTACTCTACATGTAGCAAGGATAGCCTTGCGGTTTGCGGCATCAAAGGTAGTGGGTTCGAGACTGACTGCAAGGAAATTTCTTTTAGACCCAATCTTCTTTTAACAGATAAGGAAACAACATAGAGTTTTGTATTGTTACTTGCCACATATATTTGGATGTGTTAGCAAATGCGTCGCGATTTTGAGTGTAAATGACATTTGTACTCTTTGTTGTAACAAATATTTAACTGTTTGAAAAGATGTGGGGGAGAACAGCCTTTGCGCAAACGTAAGGTTACGAGGGGGTGCTGCTTACAAAACCACGTGACCCGAAGGTGGCTTGTCTCTTCATTGTAACAGATTCATTTTGTCACAGTCACTTAATAGTGTAATCAGTTACTGTGTTTTAGTGTTCATGGGCATATTCATAAGTTCTTTGTGTTTATTACCAAAGAAAAGTGAACAACGTTTGGTATATTTTAGTACAAATTACTCTGCTTTAAGATTGGAACAAAAGTATGAAGAAGGAATAGCTAAAGAAGGTTGGTAGGCCGACGCCTCAGCCCAAGTAGAAGCAAGCGCGAACTAGCCGAGATAAGACATTCTGGAGATCTATTACCGGAAATATATCTAAGGTGGATGTGGGGGGAGGGGGGCAAACCAGGAAGTTTTTCCTCGGCGCCACTCATAGAGGTGCGCCAAATTGTCTCTTTGGACTGGGGAAGGGGGGGGGGGGCGCAGAAACATATACGTTCAGAGAGGGTGGGGGGGGGGGGCGCCACTATCAAGACATTGCACTGAAAGAAGTGAACCCTCAGTTATCTGAAGCATCCAGCCGCCACTGACAATGATTCACTCACATTAATTAGTGACAAGTACAAAAAAAAAAAAAAGAAAAAAAAAAAAAAAAAAAAAAAAGAGAGAGAGAGAGAGAGAGAGAGAGAGAGAGAGAGAAACTTAGAGAATTGGAAGTGTGGAGCACTACATTTATCAAAATGATAATCAAACCAAGTGTCCTGTGTTTTGTACAATTACCAGAAATTCATTTGTCTTTAATACGATAATCCTGTGAACATCGTTCAACAAAACTGTTATTTTTCGACCATATGGTACAATTGTTTCAATTTCAGTCTTATTCAACCTTAGTCTAATTATTACTAATTTGTAAAGATGTAGAGAAACCTAGGCCAATTTTGCATGGCTTCCTCTGTACAGCGACTCCAATATACCCATCTGGCTAAGCTGAGAAACAGTTACAAATCGAGTTAAATTCAGAGCCTGAATGCCCTGTGTTTAGCTGTGGGCATATTTGGTTCATCCTTCATCGTCATAAAAGGATGATGCTGATCGATCTTTTTCTATTTTTGTCACACTGTAGCAAAACAGTTACAGTACTTTTAATTGTTATAGACTTATAGCAATTGTAAACTCTCGTACAAAACTATAGCAGTATGTAATTCGACAAGAGAAGACGCTTTTACCTGGTGCTGCCAGGAGCAGAAAACATCTTCACTAGTTGAAGGGCATACATTTATTTCGGAGCGCTGCCAACGTTATGCTGCTCCTAGACAGAAAATATTACTGCAGACATTGCTGGGGGTAACGTTTTCAACAATGCGACGGTTCGTTCCCTCACTGTTCCTCGACCCCCCCCCCCCCCCCTGCAGCCATGGTACGGGACAGTGTTGCCAACTTGTTCCCAACCATCTCCCTACATGACGTGTCAAAACTCCCTGCGTTCACCATCAAAATCCCTACGCACCAATCTGATTTCTAAAAAAAGAAAATAAAAGAAAGAAAACCTCACATGTAAGATAACTCCCCATTCATTCATATTATTGTACAATGAAATGTAAATAAACATCGCTGATTTAAATTGCGGTACTTCGCCGATGCATTGTCGACAGAAGTCCATAACTATCGACATTGTGCAACAATGGATTGTCAACTCTGTTATTAGTTGCTCAGCCAGCAACAGGCCGAGTGCAATGATATTACATGTCGCTTATTTGCTACAATAACGTCATAACTCGAAAATCATGATTTTTCAGGAGATGCATTTGAAGATTAAAACAATTGTAATTTTCTGAAATTATAATATCAAACCAACAAATTACTACAGTTTGATCAAGTAACATCTTGTTACGATGTGGACATGTATTACAAGCAGAAATATATGCTACACAATTTTCCATAATTCTGCAAAATTATCCCCTTTCACTTATGATATTATTGATGTTAAAATCGGTTGTATTGTGCGACTTAAGAGGAATTGTGACATTATTTCTGCTAACACAAAGTGTGATTACCCAATGATTACCACAAATTTCCTATTGTGACTATAAAAACAGATATAGTTGTTAACATATCGAAAGGAAAAAGGGATTGAAATAATAATTATTACTTAATAGCACACCTTATTTACTTATAATAAACAGTGTAAAAATTAACTGAAGCACAAGGAAAAAACATTACGGTTTCTCATAGAATGGTGTGTAAAACTTAGGAATGTGGTTTTTGTGGATTAATTCAAGCAGGTCTTGTTTCTTGTTGGTACCTATTAGAGGTTTTTGGTGAAAAGCTTTTGTCAATGTAATATTGTCCATCCTCTTTTTCTTTCTGGCGATATATTAAAGGTGCCTTCCTCGTACGACGTTTTGTAGAAAAGGAAAGTTGGTGATTTGCGTTCCACTTTGAGAACTATCACTGTCTATATTTTCACTTGTGTCAGTTTCTGAAGCCCCATTTCAGTCGCTACAGCTTTAATATCAAAAAAATCTTCAAAGCACAGTTCAGTAAAATTGAATGATTTTCCAGTTTTTTTAGCCCCGCGGATAGCAGCAATGAATGATTCTGGCGTGTACATTGGGCCGCCCTTCAGCTGTCATTTCACTTGGCGCTCAATTAACGAGTGCGCAGAATCTTTCTCGTTTTGCGTGTGGCCTGTGATGTAGTGATGGGAACAATCGAATGAAAACAATCGATTCATTCGATTGTTGGGGAAAAAATCGATCTTTCGGTTGTAGTTTCTCGTATCGGTTGAATTATTCATTCATTCTTCTGAGTGAAACCATTCGGTGGGACCAACTGAATGAAACAACCGATTCAGTCGGTTGGACTATTCATTCATTCTTTTGAGTGAAACCAGTCGGTGAGATCAACCGAATGAAAAAATCGACTCAGTCGGTTGGCGTACTCATTCCTCCTTTTGAGTGAAATCAGTCGGTCGTAGCAACCGAATAAAAAAATCGACACAGTCGGTTGGACCGCTCATTCCTTTCCTTTTGAGTTAAATCAGTCGATGGGACCAACCGAATGAAAAAATTAACGCAGTACGTCGGCCTCTTCATTGGTCCTTTTGAGTGAAACCAGTCAGTGGGAGCAACCGAATAAAACGGTCAGTAGGTCGTAGTTATACTATTTTGGATTAATATTCGTTTATTTTTTCGAATGAAAGTAGTCCGTGGGAACAACTGAATGAAAACATGCGAAACTTATGCAGTTTTGTACATTGACTGAATTACTCATACTTTCTTTTCAAGTGAAAACAGGCAGTAAGTTTTGTTATATCGCTGGAGCAGGCCTGCGATCACTTTAATTGTCCACCCCAGACTTCAAAAACACCGATCATCTGGGCCCGATCAGATTACTTTTGCAGACACCCACAATCTGTAGAAGATAAGTGTCCGATGACCACGAAGTACCGCGGGGAGCGGGGACACGAGAGGGGGTGCTTCACTGCTGACAGCGCCTGCAGGGGCGCGCCAAACTCCACACAACTAGCTTTACACACAACAGTGTCTGGCCGATTGTTGTCGGGTTTTTACTGTCTCAATAAAGAAGCATGGAAACTACAGGCTGTTCCAAAATGATCTCTACAAGTTTAATCTCGCATACTGTATCTCCGAAGTGGGAATAGGTAGAAACGTGCGGTTTGCGGCTTCTTGTTCATACATATCTAAGGTTCTAGCAGAACAGAGTTAAGTATGTTAACTTTGAGCATATTTGGAAGATCCAAATTCGAAGATCACTAAAACATTAGGTATGGTAAAAAAAGGCCTTCATTAATGTATTTTGTATAAAAATATTTCTTATAAGAATATTTTTGTTAATTCCATCTAATTTGAAGGAGTACGAGAAGACATAAAACATTTATCAGTGATGTAAATTTTCTTCAGCGTGTCTGTATTCGTCAACAAAAAATGTTCAAATGTTTGTATAGCTGATGGGACTTAACTACGGGGTCATCAGTCCCTAAACTTACAAACTACTTATGAACTAGCTAACACTAAGGACGGCACAAATATCCATGCCCGAAGGGGGATTCGAACCCCCGACCGTAGTGGCCGAGCAGACCGTGACTAGAGCGCCTCAGTACCCTCGGCCACCGCGGCCGGCTATTCGTCAACAGTATATGAAAACATTCATCTCAAGTTTCATAATTATTCACTCTTGTCACGCCGCGGTGGAGTAGCCGAGCGGTCTAAGGCACCTCGCTGCGGAGCGCTCGGTTGCTCGCCGTCGGAGGTTCGAGTCCTCCCTGGAGCAGAGTGTGTGTGTGTGTGTGTGTGTGTGTGTGTGTGTGTGTGTTGTCTTTAGATTAGTTTACCTAGATTTAAGTAGTTTGTAAGCTACGGACTGATGACCAAGCAGCTTGGTCCGATAGATTTACAAACATTTGAACTGTTGTCACAGATATTTCTGTGGTTATCGGTGAATGTACCATACAAAATCTTAGATGAACAGTGAACTACCACTTGTTTTGGAAGTCAAGTGTGCAAAATTTCATTAAGATAGGAATAAAACTCTATATTGGCGTAGAAGTCTGGAATACCTTATGTCATGCATCGAACTAAAGTTGATGTAGACGGTGACCATTCTCTTTCTTTGAAGGTGAAGAGCGAAATATATCATTAAAATTAGAATACAAACTGAATTTGTCGAAGTTAGTAGGTAAAGTACCCGCCTCAATGCACCTACGAAATTTATTGTACACAATTACCTTCGTATTGTTTTAAAGGTCAAGTGTGCAAAATTTCATCAAGATCGCAGCCAAATTGTGAATTTTTGTCGAAATCAGTATGTAAAGTACCCTCCGCCATGCACAGAACAAAATTTGATGTAGACAGTGACTTTCCTCTTGCTTTGAAGGTCAACTGTGCAAAATTTCATCAAGAACGGAACAAAACTGTAGAGTTGCATGCAATAGAAACACACACACGGACACAGTGCTATATTTATAAGATTTGTCTCTAAGAAAGTTTCATGCTGAATCACGGTTAATTTATACCCGAAAAGACTGAAGGGGTATGCAAATAAAGTCACACAAAGTCGGTGAATTAATAAAAACATCCATATAACTGCAGAAACCGCAGAGCCTTTTTCCAGCGGGTTGTATCGCATCAAGTGAAACCACTCAATGCCGAGAACATTCATATAAAGGACAGAGACTTGTTTCATTCGATGGTCGCGCATCGACTGAAACCACTCAAACCCACCGAATGAGTGAAAACATTCATACAACGGCTGCAACTAACAGAGACTGGTTTCATTCAATTGTTTCGCATCGACTGAAACCACTCAAACCACGCCAATGAGTGAAAACATTCATAAGGCCACAGAGACTATTTGCATTCGGTTGTTTCATTCGACTGAAAAAACCGACTGAACGAAAAAACAACCGATTGACCAATCGGTTGTTAAAAACAGTCGGTTGTCCCATCACTACTGTGATGAGGTATTTATGGGTTATGCTTTTTATGTTGAGATGAGATATGGCGTACAGTGTAACCATGAACTTATGTTTTTTGTTGTCCCACACACTTTATCAGAATAAAAAACGAAGTCTTGATCACCTGCAGTAGCTCTTTTTTTCAAAAACCGAAGAAGGCTGGAACCCAGTCCGTTAATTCATCTATGTCCACTGGATTCATCCCACACGAAACATTCACATTCGTTGCTCTTGATATCATAAATTGTAAAATTAAATACATTTAATTTAGACTTATAATAAAACACTGAAACATCACCCTTGGGAATTTGCATAATCGCTTGTAAGTCATACACCGCTACACCAGCATTCAATTCCTCCTTGTCATACTTCTTTTCCTTTCTGCACAATTCTTTCTCCAATATGTGCTGCTCATAATATTCCTTCCTCTTCTCTTTTTCACCCCCCTCAGCATTTTCATAGGCACAGCATGTTTCACTTAAGTCTTTTTTGGGTGTAAAGAATGAAATGTTAAAATCTTCTGTAAATATCCGGTAAAACATTACATAGTTCACAAACGGGATGTTTTTTTCTTTGCAGTCGGCCACGTAGTCCCTGTGAATGTCCGCAATTGTTTTGCTTCCGTCAATAAAATGTTTGCTGGTATTGACACGAGTGTAATGACTTTCGATTTTTGGAATTCTGTCGATAAAGTTTTTAACTCCTTCCTTCAAATCTTCATCAAGTTTCCTTTGTTTGCCATGTTTTACCTCGGCGGACCTCTTCTAGCAGAACAGTTGCCACCGTCCGAATAGGGCGATCGTTTATACAGGGTGTTACAAAAAGGTACGGCCAAACTTTCAGGAAACATTCCTCACACACAAAGAAAGAAAATATGTTACGTGGACAGTGTCCGGAAACGCTTAATTTCCATGCTAGAGCTCATTTTATTACTTGTCTTCAAATCACATTAATCATGGAATGGAAACATACAGCAACAGAATGTACCAGCGTGACTTCAAACACTTTGTTACAGGAAATGTCCCCCGTTAGCGAGGATACATGCATCCACCCTCCGTCGCATGGAATCCCTGATGCGCTGATGCAGCCCTGGAGAATGGCGTATTGTATCACAGCCGTCCACAATACGAGCACGAAGAGTCTCTACATTTGGAAACGGGGTTGCGTAGACAAGAGCTTTCAAATGTCTCCATAAATGTAAGTCAAGAGGGTTGAGGTCAGGAGAGCGTGGAGGCCATGTAATTGGTCCGCCTCTGCCAATCCATCGGTCACCGAATCTGTTGTTGAGAAGCGTACGATCACGTCGACTGAAACGTGTAGGAGCTCCATCGTGCATGAACCACATGTTGTGTCGTACTTGTAAAGGTACATGTTCTAGAAGCACAGGTAGAGTATCCCGTATGAAATCATTATAACGTGCTCCAGTGAGTGTAGGTGGAAGAACATGAGGCCCAATCAAGACATCACCAACAATTACCAACATTATCTTCCTTCAATTGGGCCAACTGGCGGTGGATCGAAGAAGTACAGTACATACTAACGAAACAATTGGGTATTTTGACAATTGTCTACACGAATTATTTCAATTTACATTTACATTTACAATGAAATTTTGTACACGTAAGCTTCAATCAATGACGGTCGCCGTAAGTGTAAGAATTATATACGATATATAGTTCACGAGATATGACGTCATAAACAATGAGATGCGCGAAAAACTGCTGCATTTTGCGACAATACTGCTCATTTTCTCCTAAACCATTGGACCGATTTCAACCAAATTTGGTATACACATTCCTTACCGTGAGGTAACAATTGCTGCATGGTTAAGAATCACATACGGCACATGGTTCAAAAGATATTACTTCATAAACAATAGAAATCGTAAAAAATGCCATATAATGCGGCGAGAGTTTCGAAATACAGTATATGAGAATGACAGTACTTAGCGACTTGCAACAAACTTTAAACATAATTTCAAACCTTTATTAAACTTTTTCTCGCTGGCAACCAAAGGAAAAAAAGTTTCTCGCTTACTAATTTTCCGCTGTTTATGGAGTAAAACTACGGCTCTCGGTATGACGTTACAATTTATAATTTGAACTCTACAAATTGTAGCGACAGGAAATTTTACAGACAGTATACAAATAGATAGTCGAATGTAGCTTCTAAATTGCATCACGTTCCGACACGTAGTTCATGAGACATGAACAAACAAACAGTGAAGTTCATGGAAAACCGCCCCATCACAAACCAAGTTTTAATCTATTACTTCTTTACTACTAATTGTATTCCCAAGAGATTTTAGAGACATACAGCCCTTATACAAATTGGCATAACTGGGATACCACCCGTCTGCTTTGACCCATGACGTCGTCAAGATGTCGGAAAACCGGTATACGGAATATATTAATACTTCTGCATTGTAGATACAAATAATATGTAGTTCTGTATGATAACAGAATGTACCATCGATCACAGGTCTTAGTCCAAAATTTCGCGACTTCGGCACTCAGATATGAAAAAAAAAAAAAAAAAAAAAAAAGGAAAATAATAATAATAATAATAATAATAATAATAATAAAACCCACCAGAGACCAGAGAGAAGCTACAGATCACTTTTTAAACACAAAATATTAATCTCTTTTGTTTGTAAACAAACTATGGTCTTTAACTTAACCACCACATAATCACTCACGCCTTCTACAAACACGCACACACCTCAAAACTACCGCGTTGCGATGACGTCACGGGTCAAAGTTGACGGGCGGTATCCCCGTCTACAGGTGAGCCTACAAATGAATATATACCTGAAAAATGAAAAGAATAAATAAACAAATAAATAAGTACCCGGGCAACGCGGGGTTTCAGATAGTTAGCTATATAAATCAGCTGTTCCGCCTTGTCAGTTTTCGTTCATTGGTAGCGAAATGAGAGTCGAAAATTCGATATATATCGATGGCAATGTCGTTTCCTTCGACGTACACGGGTCCTAGGAAATTTCCTTTATTTTTTTCACCCGTTCTCACAGCATTCACAGCTATAAATTTGCTGTGCTCAATGAATTCCAATTACATTAAAATATTTCCTTTAAATTGGATTCCATTATCTGGGTGGTTGTGCTCAACGGCAACAAAATCACTTTTATCAATAATGAAAGGAGCAGCATTAGCCGTAAAATCTTTTGCTTTATTTATGCAAATCGATTTCGGTTTGCCAAGAAACCATCTTCAGTGCTGTCAGCTGGTCCAAAAAGAAATATACAAAATCAATAAACTAAATTCAAATTACAAACTCTCCAATAGGTACAAGGATTAAGAAAAATTCATACATACCAAATTCAAAACAGCATATTAGTAAAATGTATAGTAACATTTACGTCTAACAAATCAATTGACATAGTTAGATACATGTGATACTATCTGGTGCCATACAAAGTCAAACTGAGCCAGCTGCCTACATTTGTCCACAGGTGGGCTCTGTGTGGACGTCGTTAGCGCCCTCTTTATTGTCTCAAAAGGTTACATTGTTTATATGTATATAAAAAAGAAGAGTTACAATATGAATAAATTGACATAATTAAAGCCGGCCGCGGTGGCCGAGGGGACTAAGGCGCTCCAGTCACGGTCCGCACGGCCACTACGGTCGGGGGTTCGAATCCCCCCTCGGGCGTGGATATTTGTGCCGTCCTAGTTCGTAGGTAGTTCATTAGTAGTTTGTAAGTTTAGGGACTGATGACCCCGTAGTTAAGTCCCATAGACTATACAAACATTTGAACATAATTAAATGAAACAAATTGGCTCTATCATTTTTGTTATGAATACAGGAAAAAAAAAAAAAAATATTCTTTTCATTCTCCACTGCGAGGAGTGGAGCGGGCTGTTTGAGATCCGGCCCGGAACAAGTCGATTTTTTTTTTTTTTCCTTTATTGTTATTTCTATTCCGACGTTCGTCGGCGGGTTGGCAGCAGCATAAGGCGCTGCTCTTCAGCCGAGAGTACAGACATATGGCAATGTGTGAAAAATGAACAATGTCATGAAGTTAAAAGCAATGAGCATTAAAACATGGTACGATGAAACATGGAAGATTTACATACTGGACATTGGAGACACTAATGCAGACTTAAAACACAGGAATACGAGAGACTGATACATAAACAGTTAAAAACAGTCTGTGCCACGGTGGCGATAAAATAACATTGAGGAACAACACTGGACACACGAAGAGTTTACACGACGATACACGTCTTGTGACGCACTGGAGATATACACACGGAGACGATGAAGCACTGGACACTGGAAGACATCGGCGTTATAATGTGTCATTGTAGCCCCCGCAGGGCAAGGAGAGGGGGAAGCGAGGGAGCGCGGGGGAAGGCAGAAAAGAGAGAGAGAGAGAGAGGGGGGGGGGGGAGAAGGGAGGGAGGAGGAAAGATAGGCGCGTTTGAGACTCCTGGTGGGGAAGGGATGGGGGGGGGGAAGCCAAGCGGGGAAGGGGGGAAGCCAAGCGGGGAAGGGGAGAAGGAGGGGACGGGGAGAAGGAGGGGACGGGGAGAGAGGGCCGCTAAGTCTACGGGGAAGGAATCAAAGCTTATAGGAGGGGTATATGTCGGGACGAAGAGCGTCATCCGGTAGGGGAAGGGAGCGGAAGGGTTGCCTTGGGAGAGGATATGTAAAGTGTGCAGGTGGAGAGAGGGAGGAATGCAGTGGTGGAGGCGTGGCAGAGGCCCAGGGGCGGTGAGGATGGGGTAAACTAGCGGGTTGCGGGAATCGAGTTTACGGGTGACATACAGGAGGCGGAGGTGTTCAAGATGTTGAAGGAGGTGAGGAAAGGGGATGAGATCGTAGAGGATCCGCGTGGGGGAAGGAAGGCGGATACGGTAGGCGAGGCGGAGGGCGTGGCGTTCAAGGACTTGGAGGGTGTGATAAAACAAGTCTAATACTAGTTAGGGTTTATATTGACGATTGCTTCATGCTCAAGATACGAGAACGTCAGTCATAAATAACAAAGAACCATCTTCACTAGTGAATTGTTCACTTGAATCTTTTGTAATCTGATATTTAGCAGCGAACTGCAATGATTTTTTGGTTTCAGAATATACCACATTTCTGTTAATCAACCGATAAGGTGCTACATGATATATGGACTCCCACCCTATTCTGTAGAAACACAGCATTTTAGCAGTAAACAACGTGCTACATCTTTCAAGCAATAGATGACACTGCCCATTACTCTGCTGAGTATTTAAAAATACTGACCAAAGAATGCTAGTTTTGTTATTTTCTTAATATTGTTAGTTATGTCACTTTATCCAATTTATTTTAATAATCCATCTTTGTAACGAGTGAAACTATTTGTAAAAACTTTACCTAGTCCACGCTCTATCGACAATTGTTCCTTTTATTGTATTCATAACAAAAATGATAGAGCCAATCTGTTTCATTTAATTATGTCAATTTATTCATATTGTAACTCTTCTTTTTTATATACATATAAACAAAGTAACCTTTTGAGACAATAAAGAGGGCGCTAACGACGTCCACACAGAGCCCACCTGTGGACAACTGTAGGCAGCTGGCTCAGTTTGTATGGCACCAGATAGTATCACATGTATCTAACTATGTCAATTGATTTGTTAGACGTAAATGTTACTATACATTTTACTAATATGCTGTTTTGAATTTGGTATGTATGAATTTTTCTTAATCCTTGTACCTATTGGAGAGTTTGTAATTTGAATCTAGCAAACGTAACGAAGTGACGACCACGGCGGACAGAGCCTTCACACCGACGCCATCTCAGACGTCGGCGCAATCGGTTCCACTTCGCGGCCGCGGCGCGGACCGCGGAGGGGTCGCTCCGTGGCCCGAGGGTATTTAAATGGCCCGCTATCGGGCTAGAACCCAGTTCCCTTCGAGCAGCCGTAGCGTGCGGATCTCCGTGCCGGCGCGTTTCCAGGAGCTCAGTCCGTCAGTTCACCTGACGATGGCGACATGTATGATCGCCGAAATATTGTGCCCATTGGACACTATAGACCGGCAGTACACCCGTGGATATTTTGATTAATTTGAATTTAGTTTATTGATTTTGTATATTTATTTTTGGGCCAGCTGACAGCACTGAAGATGGTTTCTTGGCAAACCGAAATCGATTTACATAAATAAAGCAAAAGATTTTACGTCTAATGCTGCTCCTTTCATTATTGATTAAAATATTTTTCACTTTCACGACTAGGGTTGCCAGATCTCCGGGCGCCGCCCGAGGTGCCCGGGTTTGGAATGAATTCTCCGGGTCCACGGGCCAATGACCCTCATCTACGGGCTAGAATGTAACCTTCATCTTAACTTTTTTTTTACGACGCTTCTTAAGTACTATGCTCATGCAGCGATGATCTACATCGAACTTAACGTAACTGAAACTAAGGACGAACACAACGTCCATGCCCTAGGGGGGGGGGGGGTATTCGAACCTCTGGCGGGAGCAGCCTCGCGAACCGTGGCAAGACGCCTCAGTGCGCTCGGCCATTCCCGGCCGGCTCCTCTCTAGTAATTATGAATAACTTTATATAAATGTCAACTTCTTATTGCAACAAAAGGCTACTTTTCTATTGTTCCTCTGAAAACTTTTCATTGTTGCGTCTGTAGTAATCGGCTAGCGCATTATTAAGCAAACACTGTTGCGGCAACGTGTCAACTGGCGACGTCTATTATTGTGTTCGTTCGTTCATTGTTTGTTATCAGTTTACCGGCAATTTTTGGAATACTCGGATCGTGTGTGAACAGACAAGCTTACATTAACTCAGATTAGTGAGTAATAACAGTGAAATGAAGAAACGATATCTATGTTCGTTCTGTGAAGAAAGGTTGCAGGAAGAAAATTATAAAGAGTGGCTACAAAAAGTCGATACTGATGAGTGTATGTGTAAGTGCAGAATATGCAATATCTCATTTACTGTTAAGTACGACGGAGTGAAAGCTGTGAATATATATTTACAATCAGAAAGACACAAAGCGAATATTACCACACAAAAGAAGAATTAGTCGCTTCTTAAATTCTTGCCGAAACAATTTTCTGCAGAAGACGAGAAAGTCACTGCGACGGAATTAACTTTGACTTACCATGGCGTGAAACACCACCATTCTTACAATTCTCAAGATTGTGGTAATAAGCTATATCCTTATGGTTTTAGAGATTCCTCAGTGGCAACGAAAGTAAAATGCGGCCGAACAAAAAGCGAGGAATTAGTAAAAAAATGTGCTTCTGCCTTATGCTAAGCCGGCCGCGGTGGCCGAGGTGACTGAGGCGCTCCAGTCACGGTCAGCAGGGCCACTGCGGTCGGGGGTTCGAATCCCCCCTCGGGCATGGATATTTGTGCCGTCCTAGTTCGTAAGTAGTTCATAAGTAGTTTGTAAGTTTAGGGACTGATGACCCCGTAGTTAAGTCCCATAAGCTTAACAAACATTTGAACATCAACCTTATGCTAAAGAGAAGCTACTAAGCGAATTAAAGCAAAATGTTCCGTTTGCATTAGGTTGAGACGCTTCAAACAAGGGCAATAAAAAACATCACCCGATAGTTGTAACATACTTTTCCAATGATAAGGGAAAATGTAATGAAGTTCTTGATTTCCACGAATCTGCAGAAGCCATCTCAAACAAACTAAAATCCATGTTATTGGAAAATTGTTTGACACTAAATAAAATTTTCAAATGTTTGTACAGCTTATGGGACTTAACTACGGGGTCATCAGTCCCTAAACTTACAAACTACTTATGAACTACTTACGAACTAGGACGGCACAAATATCCATGCCCGAGGGGGGATTCGAACCCCCGACCGTAGTGGCCGCGCAGACCGTGACTGAAGCGCCTCAGTCTCCTCGGCCACCGCGGCCGGCGACACTAAATAATGTAGTTTCGTATTCAGCTGACAATGCATCAGTTAATTTCGGGAAACAATTTTGTCTTCACTAAATTGAAAGAAGAAAATGAAAACTTAATCAAAGCCAATTGTTGTTGTCAAATTTTACATAACTGTGCTAAGTTTAGATTCAAGCTTCTAAAATATGATGTAGAAACTCTAGTTCTTAAAATATATTCAGACTTTTCTTCCACCGGGAGGGGGGGATACTTGCTGGGATGAAGGAGATGATGAGGTTTTTTTTTTTTTTCTTAGAATATAGGTGTAATCCTGGTTGGGGGGGGGGGAGGAGTTGGTCGCAGTTGGGGGGGGGGGACACGTATGGTCTCCGGGTCTGCCTCGATTTCAATCTGGCAACCCTATTCACGACTGGTTGGATATTGAGCACAGGCAGTACTAGTAGTAATGAAGAGCCGCGTACCTCCTCGCGGGAGAGCGTCTCGTGCGGCCAGCGCGCGTCCAGGTCCTGCAGCAGGCGCAGCAGGATGCGCGTGTCGAGCGGCGAGGCGAGCGCCTGGCGGCAGTAGGCGGTCCAGCGCACGGCCGCCAGCTGCAGCTCCGTCACGTCGCCCTGGATGGCGTGCTGGTGCAGGATCGTCTGCGCCACGTGCGGCAGCTCGCCGCTCCACTCCCACGTCGGGCCCTGCCACACACAAATATATACAGAATGATTTCCAATCCTGGTGTAACAGCAATCAGTTATAATAAATATTCTTTCAAACCGTCTTGATTGCAGACTTTTTTATTAGTCAATGACGCGTTTCGCCCTTTAGCAGGGCATCTTCAGATTATCTGCGTGACAGAATTTACACAAAATTACAAGGCGGAATTACAAACGGTTATAATGGTACATGGGCTTATTTTGTGTAAAGAAGACAGTATAAATGATAAACAAAGCTTACAATGCGCTCTCCGTGGTGTGACACCGTAAGTTGTTATTGCGGTGTTTCTATTTTCTTGGAATGTCTTTTGGTTTTCCTTGTGGCCCTACAAATGTTCGGGTAACAACGAATTACAATTGGAACATACTCGGTAAAGATGTGCGAAACATAAAACTGATTTTTATTATTACCTTAATCGAAGCGGTGGTCTCTGAAGACCCAAATAAGCCCATGCTTACAATTGCGCTCACGGGCGGTGGGCGGGCGTGGTGTGCTGCTCCGCCGACTTGTACAGACTAAGGGAATGTGGGTAGGGAGTGACACAACGAAGAAACCAATAAGGACAGATACCTTTCCTCAGGAGTCTACAAAATACAATGTCCCGAATGCCCAGCTGAATATATAGGACATACAGGCCGGACCTTTAAAGTACGTTTTTCTGATCACCTTCTTACAAAAAAAGGCCAACTCAAAAAACATTCCTCTTTTGCAGAACACACTAAAGCATCCGATCATCAACAACTTACCATTGACAACATGCAAATCTTACATATAGCGCAGAAGGGGCGTAAACTAAATTTACTAGAAGAGTCTGAGATAGCGAAGCGCGCTTACTTTGGACACCCACACCTCCTAAACGATCAGTTGGCCTGCAAAGATCAAACATTCTTAGATATTATGATGTCTCTGTTCAAATAAAACTCCTCTCATTTACAAATACCAACATAAATTATAAACTTCTGTCCTGCTTAATAACCTCCCTTTTGTTACATTTGTATTCAGATAGCTAGATTTCACCCGTCCCGTCTTATACATCGGCTTCCTATGTCACTCCCTACCAACATTCCCTTAGTCTGTACAAGTCGCCGGAGCAGCACATCAACGCCCGTGAGCGCAATTGTAAGCATGGGCTTATCTTGTGTCATCAGAGACCACCGCTTCGATTAAGGTAATCATAAAAATCAGTTTTATGTTTCGCACATCTTTACCGAGTATCTTCCAATTGTAATTCGTTGTTACCCGAACATTTGTAGGGCCACAAGGAAAACCAAAAGGCATTCCAAGAAAATAGAAACACCGCAATAACAACTTACGGTGTCACACCACGAAGAGCGCATTTTAAGCTTTGTTTACCATTTATACTGTCTTCTTAACACAAAATAAGCCCATGTACCATTATAACCGTTTGTAATTCCGCCTTGTAATTTTGTGTAAATTCCGTCACGCAGATAATCTGAAGATGCCCTTCTAAAGGGCGAAATGCGTCATTGACTAATAAAAAAGTTTGCAATCAAGACGGTTTGAAAGAATAAATATATACAGACGGGAAACCTCCGTAAAACCCTTTTTAAACGATGAACGAAGGTGAACAAGATAGATAACAATCTACTGAAGCGCTCCTAGCATACTAGCCCTGAACTACAAACTCAAGCAAGATTTTGTGGCAGCGTGTTTAGACGATAAACGTAATCGAACAGTAATACCCGATGTTGAAAGCGAGGTTATAAAAGCCGATTTGTTATGTAGGAAGTCATAGTTTAATACTGGAATTGAGGAAACAACGCTAAATGTTATTGACGGCCAAAGAAAACCTTGCAATCGATGTTTTTGATCAACATAGTGTGATAAAGTTCTGGGTAGTGAAACACAACATTTCAAAACATTCACATCTATTTTCAAGCGAAAAAAAAATAAACTTATGAACACATCAAGCAATATTTATAAGAGCGTAAATAGACCTTCTTTACTTTATCTACTATGATTTGCCCAATGACATTGTTAATAACGTGATGCACAACTGAATTTTTGTCTTTCATTTGGACTGACTTTTTCATTTAAAATGCTATTTAATGAAAATTGCATCATCAAATTTCAGTCTTATTCAAATAAACAATTGGCTTCAGTCTTTTCTGTTACGATATTGCAAATCATAAACTATTTTTCGGTTTCAGATGTACGACCTCGCTTTTCGGTGGACAATAATTGAGATAAATATTTAAGTCGTCATGAAACATTTGCAATTTACCGCTAAACCAAAGTATAATAATAAACTAAAGATTAATAAGACAAGTTTGCGTGCAAACCGTGTATTTGTATACAACAGTATGAAAATCGCGTGACGAAAATAGTTTAACTTCCGATGTCAGCAGACGACCGTTCAATCAAAACAATCTTCTTGAGAAAACTTAACGTGGCGTTGACGTTAGGTGACGGTCTGGTGAGGGACAGTGTGAATGCCGTCATTAGAAATACATTTTGTAATACATTCTGATCATAAACTTCGACATAATGCAAAATATACGTAAATACGAAGGAAAGTGGCGGACTAACTGGAGCGGCGACTGCAGCAGACAGATGCTTGCTCACGCATGCGCAGTGAACCCACTAGTACCGAATTTAGAACTCGTCCTATTTCTTTATCGCTATAATTATCGCGCTTCGATACTAGCGCGAACATACTAGTGCAGCCGTTCAAACGACTGACCGCCGCCATTAACGCAACTTGTTAGCTATCTACTACAAGTTCGTTGATCGTTTAAAATGGGCTTAAGGGCCCGGTCACACGGTCAGGGGTGCGGGGAGGGAGGGTTTCCAGCAGTTCCGTAACATGTCCCATGATGGCGCTGCGGTCAGAAGCAGCCCTTTAAACTGGCCAAAGCAGGCGTCAGGTAGGGGCTGTCCCCACCACCACCATCTCCCTCAAATGCCGGCACACCGGAGACAGCCGTGGCCTCGTGGCAGGCGGCACGAGCTCTCCCCTCAACCTCCACGCTACCCTCAGAAGCGCCTCTAGTGTCGTCTACCGGTACTAAGCCGGGGAACCGTCTGACACCTGCTAGCATCTTACGGAACTACGAGGGGAGCGTAGGACTGTGGTTTAGGGGGGGCTTCTCCTCTGTATGTGTTACTTGGTGCCCCTGCGCAAACCGCCGTGCAGCCCTGTACTCCAGCTCAACATCACACAACACACTACAAAGAAAGTACCACCTAAGGAATTACCAGGAAATCTATATCTATAAATGTGAATGTCTGTTCGGTGTACGTTTATCACGTCTGAACCACAAGACAAAGAGCTAAAAATTTGTACAGTTACTAATGTCTACCTGGGGAAGGCTTTACACACGGTTTTATGGCGATATATATATATATATATATATATATATATATATATATATATATATATATAAAGGTAAAGCAGTCAACAATCCGAAGATTGGTTTGAACACCACAGTGCTTTACTAGGCTTGGTCCTGTTTGGAGGTGGTATGCCGTTGCCTTCCTCAGACCTTTGAGCTGACTTACCCAGCCAGTTATAGGGGACTTACAGTTTAATGTGTGTTCCGAACCACGGTGCTACTCGGTATTTTTCACATGAGCAAGAGGTGAAAGAAGTGGAAAGTGGCAGATAAAAATCCTAGGACCTGGCAGGGATCGAACCCATGACCTTTGGAGTTGTAGTCTGGCACTCTACCACTGTGCAACCAAGGTGCAGTCACAAGGGAAGTACCACCAAGGAATTACCAGCAAAGATATATCTATACATGTGAATGTCTGTTCGGTGTACGTTTATCACGTTTGAACCACAAGACAAAGAGAAAAAATTTGTACAGTTACTAATGTCTACCCAGGGAAGGCTTTACGCACGGCTTTATGACGATATGATCGTCATAAAACCGTGCTATATATATATATATATATATATATATATATATATATATATATAGGGTGTTTCACAAAGTGTGTTTGCCTCTGTAACTTATAAAATAATAGGTGACGGGAAATTTTAATGCGGTAGGTCAACACAAGAAATGTTACACTTTCTGCGGAGCTATGAACATAGTTTATTGTATCATTTTCCAAAGAGTTACAGCACAAAGATATAATTTTTTAAATGGAAAAATAGTTTTTTCTATTGTGCATTGGATTCGTTTAAACCAGCTGCGTCAAAATCAATTTAAACTACATTCCTATCACTGTTAGTTTGGGAGCTACAACCCTGCAAAGTTCCGGGGGCGGAGGCTGCGATAGCATAGCTCACTGGCCGAGTGGCTATCCCCTGGGGCACGGCCCACTGTCTCATGACCACCAGCCAGTCAGCTACGCTGTCGTAACCTCCGCCCCCATAGTTTGAAGGGTTGTAGCTCCCAAACTAACAGTGATAGGAATGTAGTTTAAATTGATTTTGACGCAGCTGGTTTAAACGAATCCAATGCACAATAGAAAAAACTATTGTTTCATTTAAAAAATTATATCTTTGTGGTGTAACTCTTTGGAAAATGATACAATAAACTATGTTCATAGCTCCGCAGAAATTATAACATTTCTTGTGTTGATCTACCACATTAAAATTTCCCGTCACCTATTATTTTATAAGTTACAGAGGCAAACACACTTAGTGAAAAACCCTATATATTAATGTGAATGTAGGTGCGGTGTATGCTTATCACGTCCGAAAGACAAGACGCAGAGACTTAAATATTTGTACAGTTACTAATTTATACCTGAGGAAGCGATCTGATAAATATTAATAATTTGAAGAATATAACACGAAATGTTGCTTGAGGGTTGATAATAATAAAAGGGTGGAGTATATAGGGATGGAAAGTTATCGGTGTATATAAAATTCTACGTGTGTATGTGTGTTAATATTTCGCTCTGCAGCGAAAACTACAGAACGCAAACGAATGGTCTATGTGTAATTGTTGTCCGAAGTCTCCCGTTGTAGACGATAGCAGTTCCAAGGCTATAGCTATAAGGGGGTGGTTAAAAGCCGTCAAATTATATAAAAAAATCGGACCGAAGGCCAGCGATGACGTTTGCTAAGCTATAGCAAGGAGGTTACATACAACGAAACGTGATACCACAGACCATTATACGAATAAGGAAATATAAGAATAAATAAATAAAGCTGTAAAAAAGAAATTTATTTTAATACATCTTATTTAAAAAATCGATTTGACGTTTGGCGCATTACTGTACCTGGCTTCACGTCAGTTACTCCGAATTTTATTTCCCTGCGTACGTACCGCATTTACAGCGCATGTTTTATATTGTTGCACCATTTAAGAAATTATGTTAGATGATAATTCGTTTAAGGTGTAGGGTTAAAAGAAACTATTTAGCAATAGGTTTTGTACAGTTTATTTGGGTAAAATTCGAACTGAAAATAATACAATGCATGAGTTGTAATCCTATACATCTAAGCATATTTCGTGAGCATTTCGGACTATTTGTGAGTTACTTTCCGTAAAATGACGCTACTCTTTCTAATTTGTGATGCTGATAAATCATTTTTCTTATTGACAAATACTTTAATTAGAAGTGCAAATTATTTTGCGAATAACAAATAACAACTGTTACACACGCCTCCTAATTCGGCAGGTTCATTATGAGAAAGGAAACCAACTTGCTTCTCACACCATAAGTGCTGTCAACAACGCACTTATCAAAATTTTGTCTAATAATTTCTGACATTTTATAGGACATACTCTGAACACAAACAATGGGAAAAATCATTTTGTTTGAGTCATATCTCTTCATCTGTACATGGAAGTTGACAACTTTATGTTCATTATCACTCGTATGATGCCAGAGCCATTTCCAACCCACTACATGCCCAGCCCATAATATAATTCCTTGCATTTGTTTCGATATGTTTACCTTCATTGATACTGATATCAGCATACAGAGGTAAATTAACACTGTCCTCAGCAGACATTTCACTCAGGGATGCATTGAATGGAAGTTTTTCAATGCATTTAATTTTAAAAGGAATGCTGTTGCATCTACTTCACAGTTACTGTCTTGAGAGGGAGAGTAAACTGTTGACCAGTGCTGCCACTGAAGGGGTCGTGCTAGTGTTTTACAGTTTCGTCTACTCTCTAAATACGTAAAGCGATTAAAATAAAACTTGCTATTAAACTTTGTTGTTATATTACAATTAAAACCTGTTTTTAAACACACGCAAATTACAAATTACAACACTTACAGTCGGTTTAACAAATTCCTATTTTAAAAATCTTTTTCCACAAAATGGTCTGCTCATATTACGTAGCTTTTATTTAAATGCTCGGGACCGTTCTTTTTCAAAATTTCATCTAAGTCAGCTCTTCGACTGAGAGTAACCCACTGGCTGCGTCTATAAACAAATTATAAAAAAAGAAGTGAAATCAGAGCGTAAAAGCAAATGATCTGAGTAGGCCTAATAGTTGCCTGCTTAAGCTATCATACTTAAATCTCTTTATTTTTTGGAAACCTGAAGAATGATTTTCGAGTGCTTTACTGTTTATAGTTATTACAGCCGTATATAGGACATATACTTCCTCTTCCAACCATTTCCTAGTTCTGTCAACTAAGGAGACGATCAAGAAAGTCTTCCGTATGTTACAATGTAAAGCGACTGTTCATACCCTGTGTTAGTTGACAACTCGAGCCGCTAGGAGGTGTTGAGTGCGCTGTCGCCCGTTTCACGGCTGAGTTTCCGCTATTATTTTTAAAAGCTATTTATTACCAGTAGATGTCACATTTCACTTACTATTATTACACTACTTTTCCAAATGATTTTTATCGCTTGGCCAGCCTTAACCCGTTTCATCCCAAGAAGGTTGCCATTCAAATCTTTTACAAATCACTGTTTAAATCTTACGTTTTGGGTGTAGATAAACCATAAATACCACTTACATGTTTCTAACAATGTATTGAGTACAAAAAATGGACGTTCCAAATATGGAACAGTGGGTACGGGAGGGTACAGGTAACGGGCTAAAATCTAGTTTATGAGTCCCGGACTGGTGCTTGGCGTGTAGATGTTGGCAACGGCGCGAAGGCATCCAATCAGGAGTCGAGTTCTCGCGGCCAATAGGATTGTTTGTTTCATGTGAGACTTTAACTTTTCCCGGCGTAATGAATGTTCAAACAACTTACGGGTATGCTGCCGGGTGACGTCGTCGACAACCGCCGATATTTCGTCAGGAGGACACCCTGCCATTCTCAAGGCACAACTGCACTTAAGGAAGCAATGTGCAAGCGTATGTAATACCTCGGTTTGCGAAGGGTAAACAAGGAAGATAACACACACAGTACAAGTCACAGCAGAGTCAACACAACCAAAGATGACCAAACATCAAAAATATCGATAGTGACTGTTAATCAACAGGTGAGGCAGCATTAATTTTGTCCCTCTGTTTTTTGACGAGAGACAGTGCCGGATTCCAAGCAGAATTTAAACAAAAATCTACCATCTCTGTTTATAAGGTCGCTTGCTAGTTTAATTTCCACAGCTTCCTTAATAACACTGTCCCAATAGGTGGAAGTGCATGCCAGGATCTCCGTGTTGTTGTATTCCATAGGATGACCGGTGCCAAGACTGTTCTGCAACAGCGGATTTGTTTGGCTGTTGTAAGCGCGTGTAACGTTTATGTTCAATACACCGGTCTTCTACAGTTCTGATTGACCAATATGTGTCATGCCACAACTGCAAGGAATACGATATACACCTGCCTTACGCAAACCAAGATCATTCTTTACGGACCCCAAGAGGGCCTTTATCTTAGAAGGTGGTTTGTTTCATATTTATTGAATTTGGCGTCAGTATTGAAATTGTTTTAAGCCCGAAACAGAAGATTTCGTTATAAATTTCAGTGATCTCGTGATTAAAGATTATAATGTTTGTTAAATATCGATGTAGTTCTCGAAGGCAGTGTTTCACGAGGATAGCTGATTTATTGACCGGACAAGGGTGCATCGAGAACCTGTCAACCATAGAGCAGGAACAGCGTTAATTAATTTCCACAAATTTGTCGCGAATTCCGAGGGCAGTGTTTCACGAGGATAGCTGATTTTTGACCGGACAAGGGTGCATGGACAGCCTGTCAACCATAGAGCAGGAACAGCATAAATAAATTTCCACAAATTTGTCGCGAATTCCGAGGGCAGTGTTACATTGAGACTGAAAGTGCAGTAGGCGAACATTCGCCACGAGAAAACCTTAAAATTCACGTCCAGTATGGACAGGTATGCGATAGCATCCATTTGTCTATTACTATCATTTGTTTACAAACCATAAACACTAAAGCTGTTTCTTATTGGCCGCGCGAACGCGACTCCTGATTGGCTGCTTTCACTTGCCTCATTCATCGCGCCGTTACCAACGTCTACACGCCGAGCACTTGTCGCGGACTCATAAAACTAGACTTTTACCCAGGTAGAGTGCATGTATTACTGTGAGAAACGAATGTAAATTTTTCATTTTTACGGTTATTTCTCTCACTACGTATTTTATACCGCTCATTTACAGATTATACAAAATGTGAATATATAACCAAATAACGAAAAAACAAGATTACACTGTGTTTTAGTGAGTTCAGTTTCAATTTTAGTTTGTATGAAACTGCGCATAACAATTTGCATGCAAACAATTTTACATTCGTTGCATTATTTTGTTGTGTTTTTCTTGCACTCGCCACATCTTATGTGTCACAAAATCTGTCACCTTTGCCCTAGACGCTGTTATCACATGCATGTATGCAGTGGCGTAATTATGGGAGGGATGAGGGGATAGAACCCCCCCCCCCCCCCCAGAACCCGAAGAGAGAGAGAGAGAGAGAGAGAGAGAGAGAGAGAGAGAGAGAGAGAGAGGAAAAAGAAAGAAAGAAATCGTATAATAGCAATCTGGTAAAGGTAAAGATTTGAAACTTGGGGTGTTTTACCATAAGCTTTCATTGGAAGGGAGTGAATTAGTTTCTTCAGCGGGAGTGGTAGATGGTAGTCTGTCTGGAAACTGACTAAAATTTTGCTCGTCAGGCAGATCTATCCCCCCCCCCCCCCTCCAAGCCAAGTCCTAGTTACGCCACTGCATGTATACATCTCACAATTCTTTCAAATCGTCCCCTTGACATTGCTTTTGACAAAGCCAGATTATAGCAATCCTCGTTCATTTCCTATGTAGTACATTCTATACCTTGATATAGGGTTGTAACCTGTCAGAAGAAATGTGTCCAAAAATACTCTTATTTCTGCACGTGACACATTGAATGTTGTATTCTCTGCTGATGAGCGTAAATATTTGTGTAATTGGCTAGCAAGTCTGCAATAATGTCATAAAACATTTCATATAGCTGTACTGGAAACATTTCTTCGGTCAAAAATTCTGGAAGTGTCCATGTCTTCATCAGCACTTCATTTATATCATTCTGAGTTGATCTCCTATCAGTCCTCTTTCTTTGGCCGGTAACAGGAATAGTATTTGATGTTCAGATTATTTATATCACTTTCACACTCAGTAGTGGCATATCCAGGATTGTGGTCTGGGGGCTTCAAGGAGTGTCTAGGGGGGGGGGGGCTGCAGCATGGTCTGGAGGGGGGGGGGGTAGGGGTTCGAGGAGAGTCTGGAGGGGGCTACAGCATGGTGTGGGGGGGGGGCTGCAGCGCGACAGCCCCCCTGGATACGCCAATGGAGGAGCTGTTTGACCTGAACAGCAACACTCCGGAGGTCCATTAACAGTCACGGTGTCATATGACGCTACCATAGAGTTGAGATGGCTTCTTGTGCAGCTACAGATAAACGGATAACTTTTCTTATAAATGTATGTCATCGTGTTGGAGTGAGAAATGCTACAGGGTGTCTAGAAAAGGACTCCCTGATTTCAAAATTAAATATCTCGAAAACAAAGATCGATAGAGGAATGCAGTAAACGGTATGTTTATTGTGAAAGCTGTATGAAGTTTATACAGCAGTTTGAAATAATAGTTACAAAAGCTGCTAATAGATGGCGCTGTAATCGCCATACGTAATGCATTGTATAAATAATGATCCGAAGCCCAGAGCGATCAGTTCCACTATTGAAACGTGAAAGGAGATTAGCGTACCGAAGGAAGAGATTAAAACCATGTACTCCATTGAACAACGCGTTTTTCTAGTGCTAGAGTACCACAGGTTAGAAGAGAGTCCTGCGGCAACAAGGCGAAGTTTTCAAGCACGATTTAATGTTCCAAAAGGACCCGATGCGAAAACCATTCGTACGCTCTTCGCAAAATTTCAACGAACAGGCAACGTAACTGATGATCTAGTGGGGCATGTTGGCCACAAGCAAACCGCAGTTACGGCTGAAAATATCGCCACAGTTTCTGGAATTATTCAGCGAAATCCAATGTCATCCGACCGTAGAATTGCATCTGAGTCTGGATTGAAGCGTTCCAGCATGAAGAAAATACTGAGAAAGAGCCTACACATGTTTCCATACAAAATTCAAACGCACCAGGCCATACCCGGACGAACTGTGCAACAAAGGGTTGCCTTTGCTAATCAGATGCTCACAATGAAACCCCTGTATTCTCCTAAAGTTACTGTGTGGCCTGCAGTATGCAGCAGAGGCATTATTGGCACCTTTTCTCATTCGAGTAACGGTCACTGGTGCACGTTACGTTGCAATTTTGGAACAATTTGTCGCCACACAGAAAGCTTTAGAGGATCGACCAGGTACTGAGTGGTTTATGCAAGATGGAGCCCGACCAAATCGGACCGAAGGAATACTTCGGTAATCGAGTCATTGCTTTGGAATATTCCAAATTTACTGGTGCAGGCATGGATTGGCCTCCATATTCGCCGTATTTGACTCCCTGTGACTTTTTTTGTGGGGCGCAGTGAAAGACAGTGAAAGACATGGTCTACCCGAAGCATTCCGCCATGCTGGACGAGCTTGAATCGGCGATCTCTGTGGCATGTGAATCCATTTCGGTTGAGACACTATGAAATGTGATGGCGAATTTCATTCTTCGTTTGCGCTACCTCTTTAGTGCCAATGGTGAACATTTTGAAAATATTGTGATGTGATTGTTTGTAAAGAGTGTTTTCATACGAATATTTCACTTATGTATGCTTATATGAGCTGTACAGCGTACAGCGCCATCTGTTAGCAGCTTTTGTAACTATTATTTCAAACTGCTGTATAAACTTCTTACAGCTTTCACAATAAACATACCGTTTACTGCATTCCTCTATAGATCTTTGTTTTTCGAGATATTTAATTTTGAAAACAGGGAGACCTTTTCTGGACACCCTGTATGTAGTTAAATCAATTCAAAATGACACAACTGCAAGTACTGTTTCTTTTTAAATGTACGTTTGACCTTAAGAACTAATATTTGCGTTTAAATTCGTGAAATATCTATCTCAGAAAATCCCCGGACTTCAGTTTTAAAGTTCTTACTCGGTACACACTCAATATATGTACTGTACATTGTGCTACATGTTTAAGCCTTCAAGAAATTACTTAGTTCAATTTTCACAATGTTTAGTGAGGTTTCATAATTAGAATTTTTATCACTAAACATCAACTTGAAGAAATGTAAAACAATTTTAGGTTCGGTTCATATATTAGGTTAGGTTCGTTCTTCATTTGTTACCACAATTTATTGAAGTCGAATGTTGAGTAAGAGAGACTGCTAGTAAACGATCTAAAAATTCTTTTATAACATCTGTTAAAGAGAAAAAAAGTCTAATATTTCCAATTGAAGATCAATCAGAAAAGGAAGGAAGCTTGGAGTTTGACGTCCCGTCGACAGCGTGGCCATTAGAGACGGGAAATCAATCAGTTTCGTGCTTCATTACACACAAATAAATATCTCTGCAAATAACTGTTCATGACACACAGCAGTACGATTAACTCATTTTTTATCAGTTGTAGAGTCATACATCAACATTTACATAGTCTTCCGCTAACTTGAACTGTTGGACATTAATATCAATGAGGACTCAATATGGACTACCTTCAAATACTAACATATTAACAATTTCTTTTATTTTTAGATTTTTGACGCTTTTAACGCCATATTTTAACTATAAAATCCAGAGACTGAAGTCTGTGGTGAAGTCTAGGATATCGAACACCTTCTACAGTGTCCCATCTGCCCAACGAGGTGTACCCTTGCTGACCTCTGCCGTGAGAAGAAACAAGCACTTGCCGTAGCCCCATATTTGTCTGAAAAGATTTTAATACAAATTTTCCGAACACGAAAAAGTAAAGTAGGTTGCTGTCCAAGTCTATTTGTGCACTTGTTGGTCATTTCAAACACGTGTGTCGACTTATGTTTCTCCGTCTATATTATTTCATAACTTATTTTTACTGCATATTCAAATGTTAACGGACTTTTGATCAGCCGGAACTTCATGAAATATAATGACAGATTAAATATAGTGTCCACCGAGGAATAAAATTAGTGATCTTCCTTTCAGTGGAACCATTGAGCCATCCGATCGCACCTCATTGAAAAATTAAAGTCTTCAACCACCATAATCTCTCTACTTCCATTCCAAACCGTTCACTAACTTACTACATATTCGGATCTACATTATCTACGTAACTAATTTTTAAGTCACGGTACAGATATTACAGATAGGTTGGTTAACACATTGCCTGCGGATCGTTAATGGATTGCAATCTTTTACGTCTGGCGAAGTATTCGCCGCGTTGAATATTCATTATAAGGTAAAATTGGGAGCAGGGTTACTCGGTCGGGCATAAAGTTTTAACAGCCCCTGAATATTCAATGCGTCGAATACTTCACCAGACATGATAGATTTCAGTTCAATGGGTCGTCTATATCATTCATGTAGAAAACTGCCGGAATTCACTGCTGTGATACTTGTGCAATGATACATTTTCTTGGTGTTTATCTGATTAACCTAGGATTAGTGATTAATATTGAAACTTCCTGTAGATAAATCTCATTGTCTCTGTATTAGCAGTTCTATAAATTCCTTAAAATAATAGATTTATTACATTAGATTTGCAGTTTCATTTTTCATCCTTGTTCATAAGAGCTAATGTTGAGTCTGTTATTGTTCAACGTTCATGGGACATTACTTTCTATTCTTTTTTTAAATCCATGACTAGCATTTATGCTACCCGTATTTGAATAAAAACCTGGGCGACGGATAATGTGAGATGTAATACGATGAACATCATTTATTCCACCTCATGCACACAGATGAAATTTTAGCACCGACCTTCGCTGAAAATCCCAATATATTATCTTGATCTATGTTTTCAATCATTGTCCTAAATCAGTTCAATCAAATAATTACGTGATATGTACTGCATACTGTAATTGTTGCTAAACTCTCAACAATTGGTGACCCCGACGTCATTTGAGCACGAACAGTACTTACTCGATCAGAGTTACAAATTTTCTATAAGAAATCCCTTCCATTGACAAAGTGCTGTTTTTAAGCTCTTCTCTTTTTACTATGAGTATGCTGAAGAGCTTAGGGACTGGTTTACAGCCAAGGCCATTCATTTCCAGGAAAGGGATCAGTGACTTAATACTTATTTGTATTCCCTAATTCAGATGTTCTGTTTAAGTCACGGTGCTACAGTTTTGTGTTGTTCTTGATGACAATATTTTGGACATTATTGTCCATTACCAAACCGAGCTTAGTAGTGAGTACTAAAATACTAGGTGCAAGCATTGTTTAACAATTATTAATAATAAAACTTTGTATCTATGCTATTTTAGTAATCCTCGAATTGATTAGAGAGAGATAATTGTTTCGTCAACTTTAGGATTATTACACCATACAGATATGAAATTTAGAAGTTTTTTTGGAGAAGACGTTAAAGTTGAAGGTGAAGAAATGAAAACTTTGCGTTCTGCTGATGACATCGTAATTCGGTCAGAGATAGCAAAGGACTTGGAAGAGCAAGTTAACGGACTGGACAGTGTCTTGAAAGGAAAGTTTAAAATGAACATTATCAAGAGTGAAACAAGGATAATGGAAAGTAGTGTAAGAAAATCAGGTGATAATGAAAGAATTAGATTAGGTAACGAAACAATAAAGGTAGTAGATGAGTTTTGTTACTTGGGCAGTAAAATAACAAAGGAGCGTCTCAGTACAGAGGATATAAAATGGAGAATGGAAACTGGAAGAAAAGCGTTTTTCAGAAAGAGTTATTTGTTAAGATCGAATATTAATTTAAGAGTGACTAAATCATTTCTTACGGCATTTGTCAGGAGTGTTGCCTTATACAGGAATAAACATGGACGATAAATAGTTCAGACAGGAAGAGGATAGAGGCTTTTGAAATGTAGTGCTGCAGAAAAAAGCTGAAGATTAGATGGATAGATGGCGTAACTAATGAGGTACAGAACAGAATTGGGGAGAAAAGGAATTTCTGATACATTGACTAAAAGAAGGGATCGATTGGTAGGACACATTCTTAGACATCAAGGAATCAAGAATTTAGCATTGGAGTGAGCTGCATGGGGTAAAAATCGTAGAGGGAGGCCAAGAGACGAATGCAGTAAGCATTCAAATGGATTTGGGTTGCCGTTCATATGAGTAGATGAAGAAGCTTACTCAGGATATAGTAGGGAGGGGAGATGCTTCAAACCAGTAGCTGGACTGAAGATAACAACAACATATTAGATAACTATAAATGTAAACGAAGACTTTCGCGGCCGTTGTTATTGTTGATAAAACACTTCTGGGTATTGGACCGCATAGTCATTATATCAAATGTTTCACCGACGTTTCGGCCACTATTGCAAACGGCCTTCCTCTTCTTCTTCTCCCAGAAGACTTTTGTCAACATTTTGATAACTAGTTTATTTATTGCAAGTTGAAAATACTGACATTAAGAAATTTATCAAAGCAAGACTTATGGGTATCGAAGAAGTTCTGCGATCGTCATATGAATAAAATCCTTGAATATCAGTCTCCAGATCGATTTTATTTTCTAGAACATTACCGGTTTCGGGAAAGCTGCCCATCTTCAGATCAAATTTATGAAGTTACAGAGTAACCTGTCCTGTGATGAACGAATGTTCACAGTTGTTACTCAGAACGACTGTGAACATTCGTTCATCACAGGACAGGTTACTCTGTAACTTCATACATTTGATCTGAAGATGGGCAGCTGTCCCGAAACCGGTAATGCTCTAAAAAATAAAAGCGATCTGGAGACTGATATTCAAGAATTTTATTAAGAAATTTAATCCACTTATTTTTAACTAACACACTCAAATGCTCAAATTTTTGTGAAGCTTAAGGGACTTAACTGCGGGGTCATCAGTCCCTACACTTACAAACTTCTTATGAACTACTTTATACTAAAGACGACACCAACATCCATGCCCGAGGGGGGGATTCGAACCCCCGACGGGGAACGGCCTCGCGCATCGGAGCATAGCGCGTCAATGCGCACTGCAGCTCCGCCACGGCTAACACACACTCCATAATTTCCAAATGAAATATGAAATTAGAAACAAAAGTCTGATTTAAAAACTTCAGTTATTTGATTTTCTTCTCATTTTCGTGGCCACAGTTGACAGAAAACATATAACAAATTGTGTACTTCGAGTAACCAAAACTTACAAAATTCGAAACATAACCAACAACATCTTTTCTAGTTTCCAGGTATATCTAATTTTCGTTTGGGAACCTGAGCTTTCGATCAAACAACTCTATTTTTACGTTTTAAGTCGTTTCAGCCAACCTTCTCTTTAGTTTTCTCGATTTTCTAATGAGGTCGGTAAAAAAAAAAAAAAAAAAAATAATATTAAAGAAATGCTGGACATGTACTGTATGTTATTGGGACACGTGTCCAGATCGGTAGAGGAGAGACGGCGCACATAATGTATTCATTAACTTGATAACCAAAATGTCCGCATTAGAATCAAAACACACCCAGTAGAACTTACTGTTAATACACCTACTCAATTTTGGAAATGTTTGGTTATTTGACGTAAATCAAACGTTATGTTGTAAGAGGATTTGAAGGGATATTTTTGTACTTATCTTAAGTCTTTCCACAGGATCTCATGTAAAACTTCATCGGTCGCAATAACAACACTTTTATTAAGGTCTAGCAATCAATTAACTGCATTGCCGACATAATCCATGTTTGTCGAAACTACGAGGGCGCCAGACTATACCACATCCGGTGTCTCCCCCGGATTTACACTAGATCCTTTCGAAGTTGCGAACAGTAATCATTCCTTGATCTCCATCCACAATGTTTGCATCCTAAATCAATCCTCCATACTTCACGGTGTTTCCTATCACGTTCTCATAGCTTTGTTTTATAATTACCGAATCAAGAAGGGGTCAAACAATGGCTGTTAAAAGCAAACCCTGATAACTTCGACAGAGACCTACAGTCTGAATTAGTCCGAATTAGTCGCGTATCACCTGCGAAATAGACAGGCTCAAATGTCACAATAAGCGTTCCACCAAACACGAACAACGGCCTTCAGAAGATACTACGTTAGTTTTTATACTCAACTAAGCTTGTACACCAAGGACTTGTAAAACTTGCCTGTATGCACCTCTAAACTCTGGATAGTGCATTCTTTTGTAAATTTGTCTACTTGTAACTATCTCAGTTTGCCATTTCCAATGAGACGTGTAATAGAACGTTTGGTTTCGATCAGAGCGGTGTAAACTGACGCCTTTCCATGATTAGAGGTCTGTACCACTGTAAGTTACTTTGTGCACCCTGTTTCTTACAAAGTTACAGACCTGGCGGTCAGTTGCCCTAGTAGTGTTTGGATGATCTGACAAGCCTCATCTACGTTTTAGACTCACTGAAGTCATAAATTACTATTCCTTTATTCAGATTTTTCAGTCGTAGTCGCACTTTCACAATTATATCTTATTCTTGACCATTCTTGGAATTACCATCCATGATCAAACAAGCCTTGACATTGAGTGCTAAAATATCAGATGCAGTAACTCTTTCATTTTGTCATTAATAATAAAACTTCGAAGATCGGAGTACGGAAAGGTGACGGATTGTCACCACTGCTCTTAAACCTCGTCCTGCGTAGGGTCATTAAATAATGGGCGAAAGAACTGAAAAAGCAAGAACTACCGGCAACCCTTTCATCTTAGGCGAGTGAAACAGAACCTCAACATCCGTTGCTTGGGCTTCGTAAACAATCGATCTATACTAGCGGATAGCCAATTTTCAATAACAATAATAATAAATGAAATTAAGTGGTTCTCAAGGAAAGCACAGGAAATACTGGTGTACAAATATAATTTATTTATACTGAATTCAAGATTAAGGAATTAAACACTAGATACAAACAGATCAAACGGATCCCGCAATTCAAGTATGTCGGTGAGATCATCGAACCAACAGAATTATCAAACGAATCACAGAGAATTCGCCTACAGAAAGTAGAGAGACTTTTGGGAGAACGCGTGATATTTACAAAAACAAGTTCATGTCTACACTCGCAAAGATCGGACACTAATACAGTGATCAAATCTGAAATTCTATACGCAAGTGAAAAACAGGGACTTAAGAGAAAATGTTATATCCAAAACATCCTAAAGGAAGACGAAAGATTGACAGAAATTATTGTTCCCGGAAAAAAAGACCAACAACAACAACACAAAAGTGTACATATTGAAAAAAGCAACAGAGAGATTTTCCAATCTGGCAGTAGACTTCAGGACATGAAGGCTAAAATTCTACTGACATATTCAAAGACTCCCAACAAGGCTAACGCACAAGATTATCATTTCCACGGAAAGGTAAACAACATATCAAGGACCCAAGAAGTAAACAGGGAGCTAAAATAACCTAAATATAAACAACTGAAATATTAGAAAGATGATCAGATGAGCACTAAAGACCTAGACAGAGGTTCCGAGGAGATCAGAAACCATGTGGACCGAAGAAACGAAAGGAGAGAAAGTGAGGGGCATATGGAAGTGGGAAAGGCGAATATCAAACGCACTGCATGACCACAGTAGGATCTGTTGTTGTTGTGGTCTTCATTCTGGAGACTGGTTTTATGCAGATCTCCAACCTACTCTTTCCTGAGCAAGCCTCTTCATCTCCTTATAAGAACGGCAACCTAAATACGTTTCAATCTGCTTACTGTATTCATCTTTTGGTCTCCCTCTGCGTTTTTTACCCCAGACACTTCCCTCCAACCCTAAGTTCACGATTCCTTGACGTCTAAGAATGTGTCCTATTAATCGATCCCTTGTTGTAGTCAAAGTATGCCAGAAATTCCTTTTCTCCCCAATTATGTTCAGTACCTCTTCATTAGGTACGCGATCTACCCACCTAATCATCAGCATTCTTTTCTAGCAGCACATTTCAAAAGCCTCTATCCTCTTCCTGTCCACACTGTTTATCGTCCGTGTTTCACTCCCATACAAGGCAACTCTCCACACAAATGGCTTCACAAAGGACTTACTTAAACTTAAATTAATATTCGATGTTAACAAATCTCTCTTTTTCAAAACCGCTTTTCTCCCCATTGCCAGACTGTATTTTATACCCTCTGTAATGCGACCATCGTATGTTATTTTACTGCCCAAGTAACAAAACTTGTCTACCACCTTTATTGTTTCGTTACCTAATCTAATTTCTTCAGCATGGCCTGATTTTCTTAGATTGCACTACATTACCCTTATTTTGCTGCTGTTAATGTTCATCTTATACTCTCCTTTCGAAACACTGTCCATTCCGTTCAATCGCACTTCCAGGTCATTTGCTGTCTTTGACAGAATTACAATGTCATCATCAAACCCAATGTTTTTATTTCTTCACCCTGAACTTCAATTCCTTCTCCAAATTTCTCCTTGCTTTACAGCTGTCTCAGTGTACAAACTGAATAATGTCCTACTTCCATCCCAACCATTGCATCCCTTTCATGCCCTTCAACTCTAATATCTGCTGTCTGGTTTTTGTTCAAGTTGCAAAATACCTCGCGTTCCATATATTTTACACCTGCTTGCTTCAGAATTTGAAAGTGTGTATTACAATCAACATTGTCAAAAGCTTTTTCCAAATATACAAAAGCTAGAAATGTAGGTTTGCTATCCTTAATATATTTTCTAAGATAAGCCGTAAATGAATATTGCTTCGTGTGTTCCTACATTTCTCCTGAATCCAAACTGATCTTCCCCGAGGTCGGCTTCTGCCAGTCTTTCCATTATTCTGTAAATAATTCGAGTTAAAATTTTGCAACCATGACATATTAAACTGATGGTTCTGTAATTTTCACACCCGTCTGCACTTGCTTTTTTTTGGAATGGGGATTTTCTTACGCATCAGGTGGAATATTTTCGTCATGGCTGGCTCTCCCGGAGACTTCATTAGTTCTGAGGGAATGTCGTCCACCCCAGGGGCCTTCAGTACGATCAATATGCAAATAATAATAAAACTTATAGATTTAATATCTGCCCTTGTTAATAATTACAAGGATGACGAAAGATGGGCCTCTGTCTAATTAATAAGTTTACATGAAAAGTCCACATATTTATTCGTAATTTTGCGAAATCTTCCGACATGCACTGCTCTTTTAAGGTGGACTATAATTCTGTAACATTTAAAAATTAGTGCCGGGCCGGGAATAGAACCAACATCCGACGCTTTTCGCGAGAGGTTCCCTTAACCTCACCGCCATCTAAGAACGCTCCCCGGCAAATTCGAAACTTCCACATGTCACATATGCCTCTATCCTCTAAATGCTAGCGCAAATTGGTGTCCCGTGAGAAGGAGAGATACATTTGTATCACCCTGTGCGAGCATTTGGGCCATCGAGGCAAGTGAGACTCAGGAAGTCTGGATCTGTCAGCGGATCGTTCTTGGATAGCCGCGAGGTTAAGGCAACCGCTCGAGAAAAGCAAGAGATCTGCGTTTGAGTCCGGTAGAACACGAATTTTGATGTGTTACAGAATGGTAGTCTCTTTTAAGAAGAGCGGTAGATGTGGGAAGATTTCGTAAAATTACGAATAAATATGTGAATTTAATTTCGTCCATCATTGTCAGTGATTCTTCCGTGACTGTTTTAAATCTGTAGAATGAAACAAACTCGCCTTCAGTCACAATAATTGTGTTGTATTTGTACACAATGAATTTCAAGCCCTGAGGGCTCATCATCAGGTGCTTCTATAATTCTTTACGTATAAAGGCCAGGGCTTGTCAAGATCAAAACATGGGTGGTAACAATATGGAAAATTTAAAAAAAAAAACAAGTTCATATAATAAAAGATATTTAACAATGGCTTTACTTACTAAACAGTGATGTACAAACACGTCTGGTGCAGTATGACAGTTGTCTGCCCAGGAGCACATTTGCAGGTATACTCGTAAATAACCATCATCACTAACACGTCCCATCTTGAAGCACATAGTGGAATAACAACTCAAAGACTCACAGCTATGAAGATGTTTCAGCTCTATATTACTAAGATGTTACGTACAAATACAGGTGTTTAATTTTATATGCATAAAGATGTTTGTTTTAAAAATATACATAAATTTTTATGTTACCCTTTCTACATTATAAATTTATAAATTTGTATTATTCATCAGAGGTTTGTAGAAACATTAATTATGGTTGTAGGTTGGCAATAGATTGAAATGCTAAGTATTTGTGTTACCAGGAAAAAATAAACTATTGAAATTACTGAAAAAAACTGTGGCTGCTAAGTTCTGGTTGTTCATTTAACATGTTTTCAGTATATTCTCTTTATGTAACATTATTTTTAACTGTTCAAGTAAATAAATGGTAATCCACTTGAATACTTATTTCTACATGTTCAAGTAAATAAATGACAAAAAACTTGATTTACCTGAACAGTTAGAAGTAATGTTACATAAAGAAAAATATACAGAAAACATGCCAAATGAAAAAAAACAGAATTTAGCAGCCACAGTTTTTTCAGTAATTTCAAGAGTTTATTTTTTCTTGGTGGCACAAATACTGACAACGTATTGCCAACCTACAATCATAATTAATGTTTCTACAAACCTCTTATGAATAATACCAATTTATAATAAAGAAAGAAAGTGTAACATAAAAAATCTGTATATTAAAAAAAAAACATCTTAATGTATATAAAATTAAACATCTGTATTTTTATATAACATCTTAGTAATATATAAGTGGAACATCTTCATAGCTGTAAGTGTTAGAGTTGTTGTTATACCACAATGTGCTTCGAGATGGGATGTGTTAGTGATGATGGTTATTTACGAGTATACCTGCAAATGTGCTCCAGGGCAGACAATTGACATATTGCACCAGACTTATTTGTACACCACCGTTTAGTAAGTAATTGGTAAATCTCTTTAATTATATGAAGCTGTTTTTAAAATTTTCTATATTGTTACCACCCATGTTTTGTTCTTGACGGTCTCAGGCCTTTAAATATGTGTAAAGAATCATAGAAGCACCTGATGATGAGCCCTCAGGGCTCGAGATGCACTGTGTACAAATGCTGTGGATCACCACCAACGTCTGTTCCTTGAGAACAAATTATGCATATTAAACCAAAACTTAGTTATAAGTATATACATATAGTTTTTAACTTAAAAACGGGGTAGTTTTCAAAATGCGACATATTATCCATAGCGTCGCAATGTAAAGTTTGTTTAACGGTCAAATACACCGAAGACACAAAGAAACAGGTATAGGCATGCGTTTTCAGACACAGAGATACGTAAACACTCAGATGACGGCGCTGCGATCAGAAACTCCTAAGCAGGACAATAAATGTCTGGCGCAGGCGTTAGATCGTCTACTTCTGATAAAATGGCAGGTTACCACGGTTTGAGTTTGAATGTGATCTTATAGTTGGCGCACTAGAGAAGGGACACAGCATCTCTAAGGTAGCGATGAGGTGGAGCTTCTCCTTTAGTGCCATTCGAGAGTGCACGCGGAATATCGGGAATCTGGTAAAACATCAAATCTCCGACATGGCTGCGGTCAGAAAGGATCCTACAATAATGGGACCAACGACCTCTGGAAAGAATCGTTTAACGTAACAGAAGTGCAATCCTCCTGTAAATTGCTGCAGATTTCAATGCTGGACCATCAACAAGTGCCAGCATGGGACTCAGTCAACGAAACATCATTGATATGGGTTTTCGGATCCGAAGGCCCACTCGTGTGCCCTTGCTGACCGCACAATATAAAGCTTTACGCCTCGTCTGGACCCGTCAACACCGACATTGGGCTGTTGACTGGAAACGTATTGCCTAGTCTGACGAGTCTCATTTCAAATTGTAAAGAATGGATGGACGTGTACAGGTATGGATGGAGACAACCTCATGAATCCATGGACCTTGCTTGCAAAAGGGGACTACTCAAGCTCAGGGAGCGTCTGTAGTTGTGTAAGGCGTGGGCAGTTGGAGTAATCCCTGATACGTCTAGATACGGCTGACAGGTGACACGTACATACGCATCCTGGCTAAATACTTGCATCCATTATTGTCCATTGTGGATTCCGACGGACTTCTGAAATTCCAGCTGGACAATGCGACCACTATATCTCCAGAACTGCTAGGGAGTAGCTCCAGGAATACTCATCTGAGTTGAAACGCCTCCACTGGCCACCAAACTTCCCAGGCAGGAACTTTATTGAGCATATCTGGGATGCCTTACAATGTACTGATCAGAAGCGATCCCTTTCCCCCTCGTACTCTTAGGAATTTATGGACAGCCCTGCAGGATGTATGGTGCCAGTAGCCTCCAGCTCTAATTCAGACATTAGTCGGGTCCATGCCACGTCGTGTTGCTGCATGGGCCATACACGATATTAGACAGGAGTACCAGTTTCTTTGGCTCTTTGGTGTGTTGCGTTTAAATATTAAATTGAAAAAATAAAACATAAATTATATGGCATAGAAACTGGCGTGTTAAGTTATACGTACAAGATTTATTAAAATACATCATGGGAGATCACATATTGGAAATGTGCACCATGTCCTTCTAATTTACCCTACATAGCCAGCAGTTATGCTTGTGTACTAGCAAGAGGTGGGACATTTTTGTACACTGAAGAACCAAAGAAACGGGTACACCTGCCTAATATCGTTTAGGGTTAGTGCTGCAACACGATGTGGATTGGGCTCGACTAATGACTGAAGTAATTCTGGAGGGAACACACCATGAATCTTGCAGGGCTGTCCCTAAATCAGCAAGAGTGCGATGGTGTGGTCACCTGAACAGCACGTTGCAAGGCACCCAAGATATGCTAATGTTGATGTCTGGAGAGTTGGTGGACAGCGCAATTCAGAAGTCTGTTCCTGGAGTCACTCTGTAGTAATTATGGACGTGTGGGGTGTTGCATTGTCCCGCTGGAATTGTCCAAGTCCGTCCAAGCGTACAATGGACATGAATAGATGCGTAGGTATGTGTTACCTGTCAGAGATGTATCTAGACGTATCAGGGGTTCCATACCACTCCAACTGCACACGACCTACACCATTAGAGCATCCCCCAGCTTGAAGAGTCTCCTGCTGATATTCAAGTTGTCTCCATAACCGTACACGCCCACTAGATACAATTGGAAACGACGCTTGTAACACTAGGAAACATGACATGATGGGTAGTTGGGTATTCTGCCGGATGTCAATGTCTACTTTGCACAATATTTCAGCTACGTAACTCGTAACCTTCATCAGGTGCGACCTGAGACTGCTTTCTGAGTGGACCAGGTCCAGTAATTATGTCAACCTTCATCAGGTGCGACCTGAGACTGCTTTCTGAATGGACCAGAACCAGTATTTATGTCTGCAGACATAAATACTGGACCCGGTCTACTCAGAAAGCAGTCTCAGGTCGCACCTGATGAAGGTTACGAGTTACGTAGCTGAAATATTGTGCAGAGTAGACACTGACATCCGGCAGAATACCCGACTACCCATCATGTCACTAGATCGCCGGGAAAGCCTGAAAAGTTACCAGGAAACATGTTCCCAGTCATCAACAGTGCAATGTTATCGTTGACAGACCCATGCAGGGCAGAAAACTTGGTGTCGTGCAATCAGCAAGGGTACTCGAGTGGGCTTTCGGCTCCGAAAGCCCATATCGATAATGTTTCGTTGAATGGTTCGCATGCTGACACTTGCTGATGGCCCAACATTGAAATCCGTACCAGTTTGTGTCAGGGGTTGCACTTCTGTCACGTTGAACGATTCTGTTCAGTCGTCGTTCGTCCAGTTTTTCCAGGAACTTTTATTAAAAAAAAAAAAAAAAAAAAAAAAAAAAAAAAAAAAAAAAAAAAAAAAAAAAAAAGTTATATGTTTGTAAATCTATCGGACTAAACTGCGTGGCCATCAGTCCGTAGCTTACAAACTACTTAAACTAAGATAAACTAACCTAAGGACAACACACACACCCATGCCCCAGGGAGGACTCGAACCAGCACCCCCTACAGAAGAAAGCCTGTGCACGACGTCACAACATGAGACTTAGAGTCGTCTGAAAGATTGCAAACATTAGCAGTGCACGCTATTTGTAGTGCATTCTTTCGTTCAGGAGTGTATTTATTACGTAAAGTGGTGTTGTGTACGGTGTGATCGCTAGGCTGGACGATTTGTGTGTATGAGAACAACGTGACAAAATGCCGTTTCGCTGTTCTTTGCCGAAATGTAGAGGAAATTACAACTATGGCCCAAACGTTACCGTCGTTAAACGTTCGGAGAAGAAGAATTGGATATCAAGAATTCCCAGGATAACTTGGCTCCTTCTTCAAGTTAATGAGTAAGATTTCGGTTTTGTTTAACCTTATAAAAGAGTTTTAAGTCACGACTGTTTACCGTTGGATATTGCGATTCATTTTATTTACATAACCACCCCCATTAGCTTATTCTTCTCCGGACGTTTAAAGAGAGTAACGTTTGTGACACATTCGTAATTTCCTCTACATTTCGGCACAGTATAGCGAAATTGCAATTTGTCAGTAAAAAAGAGATCACACGTTGTTCTCACACATACAAATCGTCCAGCGTAGCAATCACAACGTACACAACACCAATTTACGTAATAAATACACCCCTGAACGAAAGAATGCACTATAAACAGCGTGCACTGCTAATGTTTACAATCTTTCAGAGAACTCTAAGCTTCTCACCGCCGCCATGTTGTGACGTCGTGCGCAGGCTTTCTTCTACAGGGGGTGCTGCTCGAACCCCCGACGGCGAGCAACCGCACGCTCCGCAGCGAGGTGCCTTAGACCGCTCGGCGAACTTTTTCCTACCGCAGCAATGTCGGAGATTTCTTGTTTTACCCGATTCCCGATATTCACGGCGCACTCGTGAAATATCCGTATGGGAAAATCCCCACCTCATCGCTACCTCGGAGATGCTATGTCCCATCTCTCGAGTGCTGACTACAGGACCACGTTCATACTCACTGTAGCGGGAGTACCCGATCTAACGCCAACGCCAGACACCTGTTGTCTTACATAGGCGTGCCGACTGCAGCGCCGTCCTCTGCGAGTTTACATGTCTTCGTGTTTGCATACACACGCCTGCACCAGTTTCTTCGGCTCTTCAGTTTATACGGAAGGCTGATTAGAAAGAGGGAGATACCGACGGTTGGCTTACCGTGAAGCGGTCGAGCTCGTGTCCGATGAAGACGGCGTAGAGGCGCTGCTGCTGGCGGATCTCGGAGCCGTTGTCCTCCTCGGAGTTGCCGCGGTCCTCGCGCGTCGACAGCCACAGCTTGAGCCGGATGCGGCCCTGGATGTTGGAGCGCTGCGTGCGCGCCTCCAGCTGGTACCAGCGGTCCAGGCCCGTCGACGGGATGTCCTGCGGGCAGGCGACACTTCTCTGGTCACGCCACAGCTTCACAATGGTTGTCGATCAAACAGAACCTCACCTCCTACAAGTAACCATATAGTTTAATTTTGAAAACAAAGAAGAATTGTTTCATTTCGGAAGGCAGCGCACTTATGATATTTTTTATATTTTTTTTATAGAAACAGTATAGAGTCAAAAATGAATTTTTTTATCAGCTGGTTTCGACCCAGTGTTGTTGGAGCATCTTCAATGGCAGCAGCTGAGGAACTCACACCTCCTGCTCCGCTCCACACCATCTCGACCAACTTCTGAAGATGGCCCAACAATGGATCGAAACTACAGGAAATGCATTGTACACTTTGCTCTCATGTAAAATTTAATCTATTGTGCTACCGGTTTCGGGAGTGTCACATCTTCCAGGCATTTCTATAATGGTACAAAAATTAATTAAGCTTCAATATGACACAAATATGAAATATAAAGATCTTCATTCATGGTAGAAGGACTTACAAAATTACATGAGCAGTTTAGTTTTATACATTTTCTGAATAAGTTGACAGTGTCATTATATCTATAAAACCAATTAAAATACAAGTTGAAAGAGATAGTGGTAACGACAACATCAAGGGGTTCCTGCACTTAACGTAAATAAAAACAGTACTATTTCGTAATACAACAAGTCAAAGATAAAATTTAACAGACTCAGAGAACAGAGTATGTCAAAGATGTAACAAATTGCCAATGTGCTCGCTTCTTGTATCGTTAACACATGTGAAACGAAATTTACACATTAACTGTAATAGTTTTTTTTTCTTATAATAATAGCTTTATATACGATTACAACAAATGAAAGCAATCACATCCCAAAATGTACAGAGGCACGTCATGCCTATCTGTACATTTTGGAATGTGATTGCTTTCATTTGTTGCAATAGTATATATATAACAGTAATATATCGCTGTCGACGTTTGCCATAAACAAATGTATATCTAAACTATTACTGTTACTGTTTCATTCACATGAAAATCTTAATTCTACAGTCGGGCCAAAATACGATGATCCCTGGCTCCGCCTACTGGGCTGGGAGACCACCCCAGTCGGAGAACCGGAAAGCAACCATGTTGCCATGTCTGCCGGCCTATATAGCTAACGGTCATTGTTGTCTGACGGAACTGGCTGAAGTGCAGAGTGTAGCCGGACGCGCGCATGCGCAGAGCGACGTTCGCGTTTGACTTACTCCAATGATCTGCTGCCGCAGCAGGCGCTCAAAGCCGATTGGCGCAAGCACCGGGGATCATCGTATATGAGAGTCTTTTTTTTATGAACTCTGTTTCAAGCGTCTCAGAAACGAAGGGAGACGTAGCACGAGGCCGCGCTTTCGTACTATTTCAGAGGAAGTTTGTCGACGCCTTTCCGTCAAATTCGAAAGTTGTGCGGTCTAGTGGGAGATCTTTCAGTTTTGGCAAAATGTTTAGGATGAACATAATTTCAGATACTCTGAGACAGTTTTGCGTCTCAAACATGTCGAAGACATTAACGATAAATAAGAAGCAATGAATTAAAATTTGTGATGCGGCCGGGAATTGAACCCGGACCTCCATGCTTACTTTTTTTATGATTTTATTTCATTATTTTTATTTATTTATTTTTATTTAATAGATCTTGATGTTCGGTATATAGTTCAGAAGATCTCGGTTCCCTGCGGCTAGTAAGTTCAGTCACGGCTTCTCGTAGAATGTGCATTCCGTTGAACAGTTCAAGGAGGGCAGCAGTTCAAACATTTAAAATTCTTCTGAACACATTCCAGCTGCGGGGAGGGTCGTTGAAAGTACTCCCAAGGAAGTTGGAAAAGTATTGTCTGTATTTAGGATGTCGTACAACTCTGTAATGGCGATCCGTGAGATAAGTCCAAAAATCAAGTTTCGATTTTGCGTTGTGTCCAAAAAGATAATGTATGGCATGCCCGCGAATCCAATTCACCGCATTGGTCTTAGCCTTTGGAAAATACACTCGGTCCGGAAATAAGAACGAAGGAGGAGTAACACTCTCTGGAATAGTTCTCGTGAGGAAAGCTATAATACGGCGAATCAGTTGCCAAACGTCAGCAGCAGTACCGCAAACAAAACGATGTTCGTCAGTGTCAGCCACCCCACACCTGGGACAGAGAGGTGATTCGGCGAGGTGGATGCGATGAAGGCGAAATCTACAAACATGCTTACGATTGACAGTAAGGTACCAGACCGACTGTACATCAGAATCAAGAAAAGAAGCAGATATAGAACGCCAGATGGAGCGCCAGTCAAAATGGGGAAATTTTTGTTCAATTGGGTTTGATGGTAGACTTCTTTGTAGAACATCGTAGACAGCTTTAGTTTTGCGTAAGTACGGGTTGGACAAGTTGAGGTGGAGATAGCTAAGCTCGAGAATAAAATATCTGATATAATGGAAAGGAACTGGAATAACCGACAGCATGACCGGAGCTGACAGTGAGGCCGGCGTATAAGTCGACAATAGAAGACCAGTAAGGCTCGTCGGGCAACGTGTCCATATCGTCATCTGGGAGCTAATAAAGAGGGCACGAGCTCTATCCGGTACGTGATACAGACCGAGACCACCACGGTCGCGGGGAAGGGTGAGCGATTCATAATTAACTTTGAACAACAAGCCATTGCTGACGAATGAGGCCATCGCTGCTAACATTCGATGGGCAATGGTAAGTGGAAAGGGGAAAACCTGTGCGACATGGGGAACGCGGGATGCGATATAGACATTGACATATCGGACTCGCTGAAGAATATCCAGGGATCTTAGCCGATGATCAATAAGACCAGACCTCATTTGCTGAAGTAGGCGTCGGCAGTTGGAAGCGGCCGAACACCGGAGATCAGCCGAGAAGTCAATGCCTAAACAGCGGATGGTATCTTGAGTGATGAGGGGCGCAGTGCACCCAGCAGCGAAACCTGTGCCGATAAACATAGCGTGCGACTTACGGACATTGAGAAAGCTACCCGAAGCCTCGCCATATGTCGCGACCCACGTCAAGGCTGCCCGGACTTCATCAACATCACGTATATAGATGACTAAATCGTCAGCATAGGCTGTACAACAGAATCGGTAGCCATCAATGGGTAACTCCATCAAACGTTGCCGAAGGCCACAAAGCAAGGGTTCCAAGGCGAAGGCATACAGGAACGCCGAAAGCGGGCAACCCTGTCGTATAGAGCGACCAATTACGATCGGTGGGGTTAGTCTGCCATTGTAAAGGACTCTGGATGAAGCACCCCTCAGTAGGCGCATCACCACCGTAATTATCACGTCTGGGAATCCCATATGACGTAGGACAGTCGTAAGAAAGGAATGATCTACTCGATCAAAAGCCTGGCTGAAATCCAACGACGCAAGTGCACCAGAGAGGCGTTGTGCCCGTGTCACGGCGATCATATCCCTGTATCGACATAAAGCGGTACGGATATTATTGTCTCCTCCCAAGGATGCTTGGTCTGACGACACGACATATCGAGCAGCGCGTTTGAGGCGCGCGGCCAAAAGGCGAGTGAAGATCTTCATATCACTGTTAAGGAGCGTGATGGGGCGATAATCGCTGATGCCGATCCCGCCATGGGGCTTGTGGACAGGAACAATGATCCCTTCCGTAAAGGCAACTGGAATGCTCACCTCCGGAGACATCAGCTCTTGACAAATGGAAGTGAAGGTGGGTATAAGAAGATTGCAGAACGTACGATAAAATTCAAGCAGAAGACCGTCAGGTCCTGGGGAGCGATTAACGGATCCTGCCCGTATCGAATTGAGGGCTTCATCAGAAGTTACGTCCGCAACCAGTTCCATTGCCTCATCTCCTGGAACAGCACCGAAGGTGAGATGTGATACTTCCTCAATCAGCTCTGACGAATGTGGAACTTCTGCATAGAGCTGTTGGTAGTGAGTATAAAGCGCATGTCCGATGGTAGACTGTGTATCGTATCGTCTCCCTTGCTCGGCCGTTAGGGCATAAATCAACTTCCTCCGTCGATATCGTCGGTCCTTGAGTATATGGTACATCGATGGGTGTTCGTGAGGCATACTATCAGTACTACGAGATCGTACTACCACTCCGTCCAAATGCCTTCGCATGAGAATAGATATCTGGGCTTTAGCATGTTTCATCATTATCTGGCGCTCTGGGGAGATAGGCATCAATGAACAGTCCCGTAGTATCCTGTAGTAAAAGTCCATCGTGCTTTTTCTCCAATCTGCAACTTCTTTACCATATCGCATCAGAGTTTTGCGGATAGCGGGTTTTGCACACTGGACCCACCAAGATATGGTTGACGGATACATTTGTAGGCGACTTTGACATGTGGTCCATGTGTCTTCTACTATCCGACGACATTCTGGCGAAGCAAGAAGTGCTACGTTCAATTTCCATAATCCTCTTCCGTGCCACACAGCCTGCCGACTGATAACTACATCACAAAAATAAGCCTCATGATCGGAGAAAGCAACAGGCCATATTTCTGCCTGTCGACTTCCCCCTATCAGGGATCGCGAGATGTAAATGCGATCCAGTCGGCTCGAGGAATGTGCGGTGTAATAGGTAAAACCCAGACGATCACCGTGGACATGGCGCCATGTGTCGATAAGTGATAGGCGATTGAGGATAGGTTCAAGAGCCGCGCACGGTGAGTGGTGTGGTAATTGGTCCTGAGGTCGCTGCGTAGAGTTGAAGTCACCACCTAGTACCATATCAGCATGTGGCCCTAAAAATAGTGGCGTAACCTCTTCTGCGAAGAAAGTATTTCGTTCCTGGCGGTGGCTGGAACCTGATGGTGCATATACATTCACAATGCGTACACCAAAGAGTGTGAGAGCCATACCTCTGGCGTTGGGGAGGTACATAACATCTTCAGCTGGGAGACCGTCGCGAAGTATGATAGCCACACCACTACCGTTGTCCGAGGCATGTGAGATGTAAGTCGTGAACCCATATGGCGCGGAAAAATCGGCGACGTGCACTTCCTGAAGTAGTGCGATGTCAATATCTGCACCATAAATCATATCGCGGAGTAGCTCCAGTTTGTGTTGGGCACGAATGGTGGCGACGTTAATCGTGGCAATACGATAATGCTGACAAGGTGTTCTGGATGGTACAGGACGGGCTTCGTAGGCAGACGTCTTACCGTTACACCACCGCACCCGATACGGGTAAGGCGCCTTGGAATAGTCTAAGTACGACTTCCCTCCTCATCACAAACTTAACCGTTAGGGGTACTGTGATCTAACTGTAAGACGTCTGCCTAGTAAGCATGGAGGTCCGGGTTCGATTTCCGTCCGCATCACAAATTTTAATTCATTGCTCCTTATTTATCGTTAATGTCTTGTTTAGGAAGAAACAAGGATGTTACAAGAAGCAGACTATCAAAGGCCAAGAGATAGTATAACGAGCTATACAAAGATGTCGAAAGTTAGGAGTATCTCCGCAGAATCGGCAAGGAAGGAAATACACGAAAAAACTGAATTCAAGGGACAGGGCGATAGGATATGTATTACTAGAAAATAACTTGCGAGGTAATGGCGATAGCTGTCGAGCTTGGTCGAACCGCTGACATGCGGTCCATTCGTTCTCGCCACACCACCCTGTACTGTCCGAGCGGGAACGTTGCCGGCGCTTGTTGGACGGCAAAACCTAGCGCACGGAACACAAGACCGCTTTGCATACATCACAATCATCATCATTAGAGACTGATTATGCCTTTCAGCGTTCAGTCTGGAGCGTAGTACCTCTAATAAAATTCCTCCATGATTCCCTATTAATGCTAACATTGATGCCTCGTCTGATGTTATGCCTTTTACTTCAAAATCATTCTGCACCGAATCTAAGTACTTTCTTCTTGGTCTACCTCGACTCTTCTTACCCTCCACTGACGAGCTCATGAGTCTCTTAGGTAACCTTGCTTCTCCCATGCGTGTAACATGACCCCACCATCTCAGTCTGTTCGCTCTAACTGCTTCATCTATGGTGTTCATTCCTAATTTTTCTTTGATTTCCTCATTATGGACACCCTCCTGCCATTGTTCCCATCTATTGGTACCTGCAATCATTCTTGCTACTTTCATATCTGTAACCTCTATCTTATGAATAAGGTAACCTGTATCCACCCAACTTTCACTCCTATACAACAAAGTTGGTCGAAAGATAGAGCGGTGCACTGTTAACTTAATCTTGGTACTGACTTCCTTCTTGCAGAAGAGAGTAGATCTTAGCTAAGCACTCACTGCATTAGCTTTGCTGCACCTCGATTCCAGTTATTTCGCTATGTTGCCATCCTGTGAGAAAATACATCCCAGGTACTTGAAACTGTCTACCTGTTCTAACTTTGTTCCTCCTATTTGGCACTCAATCTGTTTAAATCTCTTTCCACAGACATTACTTTAGTTTTGGAGATGCTGATCTTCACATCATAATCCTTGCACCTCTGATCAAACTCTGAAATATTAGTTTTACAGCTAGATTTAATATTAATTATGTCTTACTGGAGAACTCAAAGAACTGAAGCTATAAATCATAAGAGTATATTACCGTTACTGATTGTTGACGCAAAGAAAAAAATAAAATGAAAATATATTTTGGTTTGTTTTGCAGTTGTATACATCTAAAACTACATATACAGGGTGTTACAAAAAGGTACGGCCACACATTCCTCACACACAAAGAAAGAAAATGTGTTATGTGGACATGTGCCTGGAAACGCTTAATTTCCATGTTAGAGCTCATTTTAGTATTTCTCTTTAAATGGAAATTGAAATAAAATTGTAAATTTTCACAATAAACATGTGTGGGCTGACGAGATTCCGCACGCAATTGTGCAATCACGACATCAACACAGATTTTCTGTGAACGTTTGGGCAGGAATTTTTGTTGATGTCTTGATTGGGCCTCATGTGCTTCCACCTACGGTCACTGGAGCACGTTATCATGATTTCATACGGGATACTCTACCTGTGCTGCTAGAACATGTGCCTTTTCCTGTACGACACAACGTGTGGTTCATGCACGATGGAGATCCTGCACATTTCAGTCGACGTGTTCGTACGCTTCTCAACAAGAGATTCGGTGACCGATGGGTTGGTAGAGGCGGACCAATTCCATGGCCTCCACGCTCTCCTGACCTCAACCCTCTTGACTTTGATTTATGGGGGCATTTGAAAGCTCTTGTCTACGCAACCCCGGTACCAAATATACTCTTCGTGCTCGTATTGTGGACGACTGTGATACAATTCGCCATTCTTCAGGGCTGCATCAGTGCATCAGGGAATCCATGCGACGGAGGGTGTATGCATGTATCCTCGCTAACGGAGGACATTTTGAACATTTCTTGTAACAAAGTGTTTGAAGTCACGCTGGTACGTTCTGTTGCCGTGTGTTTCCCTTCCATGATTAATGTGATTTGAAGAGAAGATATAAAATGAGCTATAACATGCAAATTAAGCGTTTCCGGACACATGTCCACATAACATATTTTCTTTCTTTGCGGGTGAGGAATGTTTCCTGAAAGTTTGGCCGTAACTTTTTGTGACACCCTGTATACCTCGCAATCCACCGTAAAGTGCGTGGTGAAGCGTACACTGTACCACAGCTAGGTATTTCCTTTCCTATTCCACTCCCAAATAGAACGAGTGAAAAGAGAATGTCTGTATGCCTCCGTATGAGTCCTAATTTCCCTCATCTTGTCTTTGTGATCATTACACGAAGTAAGTAGATGGCAGGAAGATCGTCCTACACTCAGCTTCAAATTCCGGCCCTCTAAACTTCCTCGACAGAATTTCTCGGAAAGAACGTTGTCTTTCCTCCAGCAATTCCTATTTGAGTTAAGAATTTCCGTGACACTCGCGCATTGGTCGAATCTACCAGTAACGAATCAAGCTGCTCGCCTCTATACTGCTTCCATGTCTTCCTTTAAATGATCTGCTGCGGGTCCCAAACACTTGAGCAATACTCAAGACGTGGTCGTACAATCGTTTTATACGCGGTCTCCTTTACACATGAAGTACATCTTCCCAAAATTCTCCCAATAAACCGAAGTCGGCCGTTCGCCTTACTCACAACTGCCCTTACATGTTCTACATCTACATCTACATAGATACTCTGCAAGTCACATTTAAGTGCCTGGCAGAGGGTTCATTAACCACCTTCATAACTTTTATCTACCGTTCCATTCTCTAATAGTGCGCGGGAAGAAAGAACACCTAAATCGTTCCGTTTTCGATCTGATTTCTCTTATTTTATTGGGATGGTCATGTCTCCCTAAGTAGGTGGGTGCTAGCAAAATATTTTCACATTCAGAACTAAAAGTCGGTGATTGAAACTTCGCAAACAGATCACGCCGCAATGAATAACGTCTTTCTTTTAATGATTTCCACCCCAATTCGTGCAACATTTCCGTGACGCTTCCCCCCCCCGTAACGTGATAAAACAAAACGAGCTGCCCTTCTCTGAACCTTCTCAATATCTTCCGTCAGTCCCACCTGGTGAGGGTCCCACAAGGGGCAACAGTACTCCAAGAGACGACGCACAAGTGTGATGTAGGCAGTCTCTTTGGTGGAGTTGGTGCATCGTCTAAGCGTTCTGCCAATGAAACGTAACCTTTGGTTCGCCTTCCCCACAATATTTTCTATGTGTTCTCTCCAGTCAAAGTTGTTCGTAATTGTAACTCCTAGGTATTTGGTAGAATTTACGACTTAAGGTTTGACTGATTTATCGCGTAATTGAAGTTCAGCGGATTTCTTTTAGTGGTCATGTGTGTTCGTTCCATTTCATATCGCTCTGCAATGTTACGCCTAGATATTTGAACGACACGACTGCATCAAGAAGATCACTACTGATGCTGTATAAAAACGTTATGGGATCGTTTTTCCTACTCATCACCTTACATTTTTCTATATTTAGTGCTAGCTGCCATTCTTCACACCAACTAGAAATTTTGTGTAAGTCATCCTATATGTTACAGTCATTTAAAGACGACATCCTCCAATACACATCATCAGCAAACAGCCGCAAATCACAAGTTGCTCTGTCCATCAGATCATTTACAAAGATAGAAAATAACAGCGGTCCTATCACACTACCCGGGACTTGTAAAATTGTGCGAGCCTCGTTGCTCCATGTAAAATTCTTAGAAGTGAGTTACAGAAAGAGAGGCAAAAACAAAATATAGTGTCTGTAGAATGACTTTAGGGTTGGAATGAAATATCACAACTACGTGTGAAAAAAGGGGTTAACGTTGCGTACAAATCATGGTTATTAGACAAGGAAATATGCATGGAAAAAATGTTACCTAGCACTTCTTTCCCGACAGTGTCGTGACTACAGTTCTTAACAAGATATATAACAATATAAATATATCACACTGATTGATTCCACTGTCGATTCTTGGTGAAACATTTCAATTAAATAAACTGAACCGCACTTGTTGCCTTGTTTCACAAGACAATATTTTGAAATAAATCGCAATTTGCTCTCAGTTATGGCTTCACTGTACTATGTTTGGACGGAATACCAAATTGCGGCGAATGAAAATTTGTTCCCGGCCGGGATTAGAACCCGCATTCGCCGCAATTTGGCATTCCATCTAAACCTAGTACAGTGAAGCCATAACTGATTGGAAATTGCGATTTATTTCATTCATTGAACGCTTTAACGTCGTCATATATATATAAAATATATATATATAATTGTAAACAATATTTTATTTTGTACAGCCTCGGTTTCCTGTTATAAACCCATTTTCTGGTACATTACTGATTCCAAAGTACAGAAGTAAAGACAAACTATTACATTACTACGGTTCTCTGCTTTTCGATTTCACCACTGGAACACATTACTGTTTGATAATTACTTTCGAAACAATAAAATTTGCATTTTACATTCATTAGAATGCCTTTTATAATCATTGATGTTAGTAACTAACTTATTTTAATATCCGTATTATATATTTTTAGTGCTGACGACTTGCTGACATTATCTAAAGGCAAATCGGTCAACAATCTGAAGATTGGTTTGAACACCACAGTGCTTCACTTGACATTGTCCTGTTTGTAGGTGGTATGCCGTTGCCTTCCTCCGACCTTCGAACTGACTTACCCAGCCAGTTATAGAGGGACCTACACTTTAACGTGGATTCTGTAATTATCTAGTGACAGCTAACAAATTATTTTACCTCGAGAATTTATGTAATTTTTTCTTTACTGAATTCCTTATTGAATTCTGTCTACTCGTTCAGTAGTAAATTTTGGACTGTTCGCATCTGTTTTTTAATTTACAATACATATAATTGAGTCTGTTTTGCACCTTTACCTTCTACATGTAAGACTACTACATTAGTTGCTCCTGCAAAGGCATAATCTAGCTTTGTTAATCTTCACCTCCTGTGGTGTTCCTCTGAGCCTAGTACAGATTGACTGATGACTGACCTGTGTGTCCTATACAGCAGGACTTGCAATCTTTACAAATGATTTTTTACAGGCTACACTTCTTGATGGGTAGCTGTTTGTCCATTTATTTGAAAAGATTCTTATCTAAAGTACGCAGGACATGCAAAAATATCGAAAATTCCTTTGCCTCCAAAATGTTACTAAACTTATTGGAAATTTTACGTAATGAACGCGACCTAAACCATGTTCTTTTTTATCTTTCTGTAGTGAATACTGGGTAGACTTGAGCTTTCGCTTGTTTCTTACTTTTCTTATTAAGAATATTGTCAATCATGGTGGACAGAAATTCAATATTTGTTGCTTTAGCTTTTATTGTGCTGAGTTTTTGCTCATAGTCATCTTCGATCATGGGAATAGACAGGAGTTGGTGTGTCATATGATGGAATGGTGTATGTTTGTAAGGTGTTGGTTGTGAAGAGGAAGCTGGAATGAATGTATCAGTAAAATGTCTCACTCCGTTATATTTTAAATTTATGGCTCCTTGTAATATTCAGATTAAAATAAGTTAGTAACTAACATCAAAATGCAAATATAATTGTTTGGAAATTAATTATTAAAGAGTATTACCTTCAAAGGGTGAAATCGACAAACAGCGAACTGTAATAATGTAATGGTTTGTCTTTACTTGTGTACTTTGGAATGATTAAGATATTAGAAAATGGGTTCATAATCTGAAGCCTTGGTCGTAAAAAATAGTTTTCTGAAATAAGGCAATTATTGTGGTCCAGTTTATTTAGACTAAATGTGTATTAGCTACTTCTGATTCGCTGAAGACGTAGGACAATTAATGTCTGGTACAAACTGTGGGCACACTGACAGGCGGATGCAGTTTATCGGAGTGTCATTACTGAAGCTGCACGCAATCTTGAGTTATTTAATTTCATAATTTAGAAACATCTGTTGAGCCTTCGTGATCGGTAGCTCACTGGCTGGCCGCTTATGAGACAGTGGGCAGTGCTCCAGCAGCCAGCCAGTCAGCTACCGATTGTTCTGTCTCAAGCCTTCGGTGACGATGTGTCGTGACGTATGCGTCACAGCTAGAGTTCCTAAAAACACAGGCGGGCGCATACGCAATTTTCATTCTCTGCGAATGTTAAACACAACACGTAGCTTATGCGAACAGTGTTGTTTTGTTCAAGTTTAGTGAAATATTTTAGAAGCGTTCGGCATGGAGCCTTAGATCCTGCTACTTTGAGCTTGCATTTCACATTTGTTTACATCGATATGTGGATTAGACACAAAAATCTCGCGTTTTCTTTACTTGTTGCTGCTTTTCTTTGCTGTCCGAATAAAGAAAGAAAAAACGCAAGAAACATATATATTTCTGTGATAAAAGTCACGTACTACGTTTAATTCTGCCGAAACTGGTCACATAGATAAAAGTTTTAAGCGATCTTGGCTTATATTTGAATAATGATGTCAATATGCGAGGTTTGTTAGCCGTCTTGCAATACGTCTGCTGTGACAAATACACCACACCGAAATTTTGTATTCACATTACTGAATGTACGCTTTTGAATGTACGTTTTTGAGAAAGTTACAGACTTTATTACAAACACTAAAACGGAAAAGAATATTAGTGTACAGGATCTAAAGTTTACGGTCGTAGAGGCACACGGTACTGATGTTGGCAACAACCGTTCAATGCTATTTGAAAACCTAATCGTATCGAATGAAGGGAATAATCCTTTGTGTTGACCATGAAATAAATAATTCTACTCCTTTTCTAAGGTTGACAGGTTTTTGTATGTAACAGTACCCTTGTCTTGTCAGTAAACTAATAATGCTTGTAAAGCAAACATTTCGTTGGACCTTGGCACACCACGCTGCCGCAGCCGTAAGTAAAATTTACACGGTATTATGTGTCAGTTATGTTATAGTCTCTTATAGATAAGCGTCAATATTGGCATTTACTAATAAGAAATTGAATTAGGGTGTTTTTTGTGATAAAACATGAGGTACTATTCTTTCAAACTACATACTACAAGTTATGTCGCTAAAACTTCGAAATACCACAAATAGCATTCAACGGTAGTTGCCAGTATCAGCACAGTACGCTGCCACAGCCGTAACTAAACTTTTTGCCCAGTATATTTACATTTTCTGTTTTAGTGTTTGTACTACTTTCTCGCAATAACGTAATAGAAGTATCTTCTCTTCAACAATTTGTGCAATGTCAGTCAAAAACTTTTTGATATGGTGTATTTCTCAATATACCATATAAGACAAATATACATTTTTAAAAGTATGTTCTGGGATGTTTTGCTGTGTTATGATATTTTGCGGCTGCTAACTCCCTTGCAGGCATCTTCTCTGTTAAGATGTAGTTCTTTCAAAAGAGCTAAACGAAAACTTACGTTCGAATATCACAGAAGAATTTTACTATAAAATATTGCTCCAAGTCATAATCTCTATATATAAAAATGAATTGCTGTTCGTTAGTCTCGCTGAAACTCGAGAACGGCTGAACCGATTTGGCTAATTTTTGTCTTGAAATATCCGTTTAAGTCCAGTGAAGGTTTAAACGGTGATAAAATATGGAAAAGGTGTCCGGAAAAGAGGAAAATCGGGAAAAACTGAAACTGCTTTTTCCAGGGAGCTATCAATACCGTTCTTCCAATTGCGATAAAATTTTGTACATCTCATGTTTAAAGCAAGAGGAAGGTTCGCATCAAATAAAAATTTGGAAAAGTCCCACGGAAAGTAGGAAAATTTAGGAAAAAACGAAAGCGATTTTTTCTATGAATAAAAATCAATTGCCACATGGTTGTAAGAGCATCACTTGAGTACGGCTTGACAGGGCAAGGTTTGTATGAAATAAATCTACCCGAAAATTGGAAAATTTGAGAAAACTGAAAGTGCGTTTTTCAATGTGTTTTTGATTGAATTCAGCACTATAACTGCCTATTCCCAAGACGGAGAGGGATAATTCTTTTTTTTTGTTTTATTCATTATGGTTTTAGAAAACCTTTCAGTAAAAAAAAAAAAAAAAAAAAAAAAAAAAAAAAAAAAAAAAAAAAAAAAAAAAAAAAGAGGAAATAGGGACAGTTGAAAAGGAAATACGGACCAAATTCTATTTTTATGTGTTTCTAAATGTACTCAACACTATAAGTTGAGAGTCGTTCATCCGATTCCGATAAAATTCTGATTACTTGACGTTCAACGAAAGATGAACTAAAAATTTGGGAAAGTTACCCGGAAAATTCGCGAGAAAGTGAAAAAGCTTTTTTCAATGGGATTTCAATATCATTCGTCTGATTCCGATAAAATTTTGCATATTTGACGTTCAAAACAAGTAACGTTCTTATGAAATAAATATGTGGAAAAGTGTGCCGGAAAATTGGAAAATTCAGAAAAAAAGAGATTTTTCTATGAAATGTCAATACCATTCATTTGATTGCGATAAAATTTTGCACATTCGACGTTCAAAGCGAGAGGAAGGTTAGAGTGAAGTAAAAGTTTAGAATAGTTGACCAGAAAATAGGAAAATTTGTGGAAAACTGAAAGAGGTCTTTTCTTTGGGATATAAGTATTATTCATACGTTTGCGACAAAATTTTGCACATTTGACGTTCAAAGCAAGAGTACATACATATTAGCAATTGCAAAGAAGCACTGCCGGGTCGACTAGATAACACAACAACCAAGTCATTATTTTACATGTTTTGAATTTAAATTTCTTCAATTTTTCCATATTTTATCGCCGTTTAAACCTTCCATGAATGTGACATGAACATTATCCTGGACACGTGTGCGTGATCTGCCCACTCTTTCCGCCCACTATCAAGCCGATACTTAGACTATATGATAATGCCTTTATTAATTTACTGCGTCTAAAATACATGTTATTTACATTAATGTGGTTTACATTAAGAGGTAAGTGATACAAATTCACCGGATCATCTAGTAATAAATAATATTTACTTGCAATACGTAACTGTGCGCTCGGTCCGGGTCCCCAGTTCTTGCGCCGACTGTTAATAATCCATTTTTTTTTCTTCTCTCAGAATCTCTCGGGAAACTAAACATTGTGTAGCCACCTCTGGAATGATTTGAGCAGTTTATGGCAACACAACTCCCTCATAATGTCGTGCTAAAGTGCCGTGACGCAAATCCTGTAGCACCGCAGAGTGTTTAACTTACGAGCTACGGGAATAAAAATGGCGGATGTGTCAGCTCGTACTTAAGGAGCCTTAGCCACGGCCTGTCTTCCCCGTTGGCCTCGCTCGGCACGTTCTGATACACGCTCCGTGTGCCGACGGCTCCAGCAGCGGCGGCGCGCGCGCAGCCTCACCTGCAGCGGGATGTTGACGCAGCCGAGGAAGTCGTCCTGGTTGCCGGAGCGGGCGCTCTGCGCGATCTGCTTGAAGAAGCGGCCCAGCCCCTTGACGCCGCGCACCTCGTTCAGCTTGCTCACCGCGTCGAACACCGACGACTCGTCGTCGTGGTCCCTGCGGACACACAGCACACGTGGAGCCCGACCTCTCACCAGGGCCAAAAGTCCACCTTCTTGGAAACACCACCGTAATGGGAAGGTACTTACTCGAGTGACTTGCTTCAGTAGTTTAGGTTCGTGACTATAGCGTTGCTTACAACATTTTAGAAACACTAACGTTCAGCAGAAGATACAAATATCGCTAAACACTTAACTAAAATGATCATCTAGAGAGAATGAAGCCCATAGGAAAGAAAATAGCTGTAAAGCTACACAGGGTGAGTCACAGTATATCCCTTTTATACCAGAAACACTGCAGGAATTGGGGATCTGAATATTCCAGTAATGTATGGGTGAGGTAGTCTATCTTTTACGGATATTATTATTGTTGCGGTCTTCAGACTGGTTTGATGCAGCTCTCCACGCTACCCTGTCCTGTGCAAGTCTCTTCATATGAGAATACGTTTGGAAACCTACACCCTTTTGAATCTGCTTGCTGTATTCATTCCTCGGTCTCCCTCTACCATTTTTACCCTACACACTTCCTACTAAAGCTAAATTGACGATTCCTTGATGTCTCAGAATGTGTTACACCAACCTATCCCTTCTCTTAGTCAGGATATGCCAGAAACTTCTTTTATCCCCAATTCTGATGAGCATCTCCCCACTAATTACATGATCTACCCATCTAATTTTCATCTTTCGTCTATAGCACCAAATTTGGAAACCTATCATCTTTGTGTCTGAACGCCTTATCGCCCACGTTTCAATCCCATACAATACTACACTCGAGACAAATCCTTCCAGAAAGGACTTCCTAACATTTAGACTAATATTGGATGTCAACAAATTTCGCTTCTTCAGAAACGCTTTTCTTCCCGTAACCATTCTGCATTTTTATATCTTCTTTACTTCGGCCATCAGAAATTATCTTGCTACCCAAATAAAAAACTAATCTACTACTTTTATTGTCTCATTAGCTAATCAAATTCCTTCAGCATCGTCTGATTTTATGACACTACATACTGTTATCATCGTTTTACTCTCGTTAATGTTCATTTTATACCCTATTTTCAAGATACTGTCGTTTCCATTTAATTGCTGTACCAGATTCTTTGCGGTCTCTTACAGAATTACTATGTCATAGGAAAACCGCAAAGTTTTTATTTATTCTCCCTGAACTTCAATTTCCTCTCCAAATTTCTCCTTACATTCCTTCACTGCTTTCTCAATTTACAGATTGAACAACATTGGGAAAAGGCTACAACCCTGTCTCCTTTCCCAACCACTGCGACGCTTTCATGCCCTTGACTCTAATAACTGCTGTCTGGCTCTTATACAAGTGGAATATAACTCTTAGTTCCCGATATTTTATCTCTGCTATCTCCAGAACTTGAAAGAGTGTATTCCAGTCACAGTGTCAAAAGCTATCTCCAGATCTGCAAATGATCGTACGTTTCCCTTTCTTTAATGTATCTTCTAAGATCAGTCTTAATGTGAATAATGCATAGCGTGGTCTTACATTTTTTCTAAATCCAAATTTATCTTCCCCAAGGTCGGATTCCACCAGTTTTTGCAGTTTTTACGGTATGTAATGAAAATAGGCGCTATCTTGAAATCCGCCATATTGAATGTAAGTCAATTTTTTCATGAAAAGGGGGTCGTGTGATACGTTAAATAACATTCGCGTTTTCTGACAGTTTCATTCCTGCAAACAGATTCGACGTAGCAGTTATGATTAAGAAGTTACAATTTTTGTTCGGAGGTATAAACGGATGGTTTTCCGTAAAGTCATTTAAAGTGTGTTTTACAAGCTGCCCTTCTTGGTCAAGCACATTTGAAAGGCGCTGAATCCAATCGTTGTGTACTTGCAGGACGTTTTGCGCCGAAACGCTAGCACACGCTTCATCTACATCTGCAGAGGGTTCATCGAACCTCTCTGTTCAGTGTGTTGCTCGAGATGGTGTCTGTACCTTATTTTCTCTGGGTATACGATTTGCTTTAAAGGCCACCACAGTTACTAATCAAGCGGTGTAAGTGGCCGCGCTGCCTAAGGCATCATACTACGGACTGGGCGGCCTCCCCCCCCCTGCCGGAGGTTCGAGCCCTCCCTCGGGCATGGGCGTGTGTTTTGTCCTTAGTCTCCGTAACAGATAACAGTTTGATCCAGTAGGTTTACAAACTTTTGACAATGACCAGGATAGAACTAAGCGAAACACCACTTCTTACAATATTTCCAGGTACCATTGAGCATTAAACGTTCTGGTCAATGACAGTAGGTCTACTTGCACTGGTGCCCCTTATTCCACCGCAAATCATAGCCTTTGATGATCCAGCCAGTGTGTATTCTGGTCAGCAGTTGTGGCTGTGACGGTTGACATCACCAGTGACAAAAAAAGTTTACCGCATCAGAGAACAAAGCATGTTGTGCAAAAGAGGGATCTTGTTGTAACTTTTGAACCATAACTGCTAAGTCGGATCTATTTCAGGAATAAACTTGTCAATAAATGCTGATATTTGATATATTAAATGACCACTTTTACATAAAAAATAGATTCGAGATGGCCGAATTCAAGTTGGCAGTTGGTACATACCGAAAAAGATAAGACCACCACATCCATACTGGAACATTCAGATTCCCCAGTTTCTCCAGTGTTTTTGGAATAAAAGGGTGTACTGCGACTTTTCGCTCACCCTGTAGTTATAGTACGAGCAAAACGTTGTTAAATAAACTTGTTTATACTTACAAGATTTGGTATTCTGGGTGTTCATTTTAACTGAAGATTTAGAAATATTCCGAAAACTACACATCGGAACAAAAAAAGTTATATCTTTGGACATACCACAGTCGCAATGAATTGTAATTGCCAGAATCTTATCTGTGGGTGATGGTACGGAGCTGGTAACACAGACCTTTCATTAGCTTCTCGTGTAACACATTTGCTTCGTTTTTAATTTTGCTACCATTATACATAAAGATGTTAACTTCGTTGTTAAAGAACGAACGAGAGCAACAGGTCGCATACAAGGCAACTTTACAAGAGGACCATCAGAAGTGTAAATAACGGATCTTAATGGGTCTCGGATTTCTGCTTACCCTGAGCATGAGGCTATCCGCTTTTTTAGCGACGGGCCTCGGTTTTCGAGAAAATTGATGTTCAAGTTCACTGCGCGATGTAAGTTGCGTAACGGTACCACTGCTACAACCAAAGTGAGCGTGACGCAGCGGGTAAGGTGTCCACCTACCACGCTGGAGGTGCCGGGTCCTCTCCGTGTTTCTGCCCCATTTTTTTTAATCAGATTAGTTCCACATTTCTTCATTTTATTTTACAGAATATCAACAAACAGTGTAAACTGGGTGAAAGTAGAAAGAAATATTCAATTTTGCCGTAGTAATTGAATTTTAACGTTATTATTGCAAAATCGTACTCGTACGGCCTGCATTGCTTTCTATGCCACAACAGAAATCCGAATGATATCCGCCGTATAACTACATTCATTAACCCAAATAGTGCAGAATTATTTTAGGCTTTATTTTTATTTCAAACGGTATACATTACCTTCATACGACTTCAAAAAACGTTGTAAGTGATTTTTTCACAAACACACCATTAGTTTTGGAATATTGCCCATCTTTCTGGAAGGACGTCAAAATGATTGTTTTAAAATTTTCATCTGATGAATCATTATAATTAAAACACAATTTAAAATGAAATACATACATATAAATGTCGTAAAAACTAAAGGATGTTCAAGAAATATAAACCTAACAACGAGGAAATTCAATATCATCTGTATGAACCGCAACTTTGCAGCCATGTTCTACCACTTACGACACTGTGTACCAATTTGTAACTACAAGTATGAAAAGCTAAGCCACCATTTCGTCCTTCTGGAAGGATGTCAGCGCTATCTGGGTTAATATTGCATCAGTTCAGGGCACCTACGTCAGGGTAACTGCTTTTTCGAAGATGATCAGATGATCAAATACGCATGGTCCCCATCAAAAGTTAACGGATGAAAGAGAACTCTTTTTAAATGTAAATGAACTTTTTATGGTGTCGCTCTTAAAAACTCCGTGCGCCTGAAAGACAGTAGCTTTTATCAAATGTGCTTAGGTGCTGTAAACCATTATGATTTGGTTGCTCTTACGATAAATATCATCCGAATTTCTGTTGTGTCATAGCGAGCGATGCAGGCGATAGCGAGTAAGATTTTGTAATAATGACGTTAAAATTAAATTACTACGGCAAAACTGAATATGTATTACTAATTTCACACAATGTACAGTGTAAAGGAAATGGAAAAATTTCGGACTATCCTCAACTACTGCGCCATGCTCACGTGGCTCAAACGTGCTAACATTACGCGTCTTACATCACGCAGTGAATTTCAATTTTCTCGAAAACCAAGGCCTCTCGCTAAAAAAGCGGATAGCCTCATACTCAGGGAATGTCCCTCTATAACATATCCGAGACCCCTCAAAATAATTTACTCTTATATGGGTCCCTTGTTGAAATAATTATAAATGAGGATCCCGTTACGCCATAGCGAGACGCTTCCCGTCCGACCCAAATTCCCGTACGTCGCTTCCTACCTGTCCATGTAATCTTAAGACGCATTTCGGTGGATTCCCGCCAGGAGTTCGGAGTCTTTAGTGCACCTGCGCTGAAATGTTCAGATATTTGTAACCCTAAGGGACCAAACTGCTGTGGTCATCGGTCCCTAGACTTACTAACTGCTTAAACTAACTTACGTCAAGGACAACACACACACATCAAGGCCCGAGTGGGGACTCGAATCTCCGGCGGGAACGACTGCCCAGTCCACAGCATGATGCCTTAGACCACGCAGTCATTGCGAATGGCCACCAGCCAGTGAACGTGTGAACGTAGAATGTTAACGTTCTTCTGTCATAAACCGCAGTGAAGCAACATACCTATATCGAATGCCGAAGATCGTGTTGAACAAAAAGATTTGTTCAAAGCCAGTCCCACACACCTTGATAAAAAAAAACAAGAGCAAAATTTAATGAATGAGTACAATAAAGTTAAAAACAACGACGTGTGGTTCTGTGACTTGTCTCGAATGGTGTAATCAATGCGAAAGTACCAGAAAGTGACAATGTGCAGAAATTCGCACGAAATGTTTACGTTCTGACTGACATTCAAGCAATGTGACATGCGAAGGACTTTTCCGACAGTTACCAAGGTTGTATGAACGTCATATGCGCTTTACTGATTTGGGGAATGAGGGGGGGGGGAGCCTGTTTAAAAAGTCCATCGTCCAGTTCCAGTGCTCCAGTGTTTTTTATGGTTTGATACTCGAAACCCTTTGGACTCATATGGTTACTCTTCACCCATCGAATATGTTGCAGAATAATAATGAGAAACTATTTTGGTGTTCAATAAATGTTTGTTAAGCTTATGGGACTTAACTACGGGGTCATCAGTCCCTAAACTTACAAACTACTTATGAACTAACTAAGACTAAGGACGGAACATATATCCATGCCCGAGGGGGGATTCGAACCCCCGACGGTAGTGGCCGTGCAGACCGTGACTGGAGCGCCTCAGTCCCCTCGGCCACCGCGGCCGGCGGTGTTCAATATTTAGAGAAACGACGGAAATGCTAAATCAGGTTATAATATAGGGATTTAAAAATAGCTCCTTCCGATTACAAGTCCAGTCGGTTATAAGATGATGTGTCCTGCCACATGAAAATCTGGTTGGATGTCGATGTTGTGTCAAATCGAGAATTGCAGAATGTGCTTGTTTTCTACTCTCTATGGCTTCAGAAGTATTTGTGAGTAATGGTGCGCACCTTGTAGTAGAGCTAATTTTTTTTCCACTGATTGGAGCGGGAATATTTGAGGTTCGAATTACAACTTCTGATAATGAAGTTCGGTAAACTATGACTACAGGACTACAGATACTTTACTGTACTTCGAAATAGTCACCTCCCATAACTATGCACCTCTGATGCCTGCGATACATGTCCTGGAAATTTTGCACGTAGTTTTTCTTTGCGATGGTGTTTAAAAGGCTCGCCAAGTTTCGTTGGATATTAGGAATATCGTCAGATCTCTTCTCTTTGAAAACGAGTTTGAGTCAAGAGGAGTTTGAAAGATTGGGATCGGTGAGTATGGTAGATGTTCAAGTTGCACCACATCTTTTTTTGGCAGGAACTGTTTGATGACATTGACTGTGTGTGGGCGAACGTTGTCATGAACAAAAAAACAGGAAGCTTGTTGTACTTACTGGGGTCGTACCCTATGTAGACGTAGCATGTAACGAGTCAAAATTTCAACATACCTTGCAGCGTTCACAGTCGTTCCGTCAGGTAGAAATTCCTTGTGGGTAATGGCTTGACTATCGAGAAAGGTACTGAGCATCGTTTGGATGCGTGATTTTCCGACTCTGACCTTTTTCCGACGAGGCGATGTCGGAGAACGCCATTCCATGTTTTACCGTCTCGTTTCAGTTACGCGGAATGACCACGTGGTTTAAGGCGTTACGCTACAGACTGGGCGACCATTCCCGTTGGACGTTCGAGTCCTCCCTCGGGCATGGGTGTGTATCTTAGTGTAAGTTAAAGTAGTCTGTAAGTCTAGGGACTGATGACCATAGCAGTTTGGTGCAGTAGTTTTACAAAAATTTGAACATTTTGTTGTATCAGAGACTTGCGGTTCAAGAAATTGGGTGTCACATCCGTCGTTTCAACAAAATATTGGGAAGTCTCTCAACGTGGCTGCTTCTGATCGACAGAAAAGTGCATAAGACGACGAAACGTTTTCCTCTTCCCTAACTTCTGTGTAAGGATCTGTCACACGGATTAACGGCTAAATTGTAGTTCACGCGTTATCATGACCACAGTTAATCGACGATCGTTCGAGATTAATGTCCTCACTTTCTCAATGTTTCCGTCACTGATGGAGGTCGCCGGTTGTCCGCTACGAGTATTGCCAGAAACTCTTTCCTAGCCTCCTCAAAAACGGTCGAAACAGTTGTCCACACACTTCATGGACAGTGCTTGATCCACATTATCAGGTACCAGCACCACATGCGTTTCTTTAGGTGCCTTAACGAGCTTAAAATTTCAAATTAATCATTTGCTCGTTAATTGTCCTGTTGTCAATTCAGAATCAACGCACTAAACAAGCAATTCGTCCATGAGATCTAACACGGAACAGAAACGATGCTCAACTGAACTACGCTGTGGGGCAGGTTCTCAACACCGGGCGCTGCGCAGGTGCAGCGTTGTGATTCGTGTGTTGCCCGATCAATCGTTCTGACTTGTTTCATCGAATCTTATTGTTGGAGGTTGTAGTAGAGTCGCGACTCTTCATCCAATAATAAAGCAAGATGGTATTGAAACAAAGGAGTGGCCACTTGGAGTAAATAGACATTGTCAGTGAGCTTTCGGATGTTCTTCCTAGTTGTTGTTTCGACTTCTGCTCAATATTTAGACGACCGACTCATACGCCTTCTTCAGATGTTGCAAGTTATGCTGATATGTCTACTCGCTGCCTAGACTCCATCCAGACTTGTCACAAGACAGGACATGAAAGGATACCAATTTGACAATACTGAAGACGTAAAAAAAAAAAAAAAATAAATAAATAAATAAATAAATAAATAAATAAAAAAAATGAAAAGTTGTCAGTCGTTCCTGAAGATACTACAAAATTTTTTTCGAACAGTGGTATCACCGATGGGACCAGTGTATTAGTGTTTTAAAAGAGACTATTTTTAAGGGAATAAGGTTGTTTTGAAAACAATTGAAAATGTATATATTTTAAAAAATAATTGCACTTTTTCGTTTGGGTACCCCAAGTATCTTCGTGATTGCCAACCCTATCTTAGCTGTATGAGATTTTGACGATGTAACGCGGTAGTTAGAATTTGAGATGATATTGTGGATCTCCAACATCCCTATAAATTACTTTGAAGTCAAACAACTGCTCGAAAAAGGGCGGGAGGTGATCCATTCCGCTAATGACTTGCTCAACCTACCGATTTCCGTTCCATTAGGATAATTCTTCATGATGAGTCCTTTTCCTGTGATTAGAGTGTATTTTAGTTTGGATACTGGGACACAGTGATAACAAGGATTTGGGAGGCGGGGAATCGTTAGGTGAGCGGAAGTTTTGTCTCGCTGTAGGATGCAGGGTGCATTCAGGGTGCTACTCCGAGGCAAAGTGACACACACACACGCACATGCAAATCCACACCCACGCTGGTGCGCTCATGCACGCAGACCAACAGACGCATGCGCGTGACTACATGCATGCACACATGCAAGTACACGCAAGCGAACGTCGTGTGCGCACACCTACACGCATCTGTGCTAATATGCCTACATACGTACATTTCCATGCCTTCAGGAGCGTCAGGTACGAAGGATAGGGCAGTGTCGACAGAACTACGCCTGCGCTGTCCTTTGACTTCTGGAAGCGCGGTGCTCGCTGGGACAACCGGGAGAGTCCTGGAAGGAATTAGGGCGACACAGTCCTTACTACTAGCAGGCCGGAGATAGGGCCGCCCCGTCTCGAGTCAGGCGCCCTGCTGTTCGGGCCGTGTTGGAGCTACAAGGGAGAGGGGACGCGGGTACAGGGTGTTGGAAATCAGCTATGCCTACTTGGTTATTTCTTGAATATTTGGTTTACGAAGATGTTCTAGTGTGTTCTTCCAATAATTTTCGGGTGTGCAGCCGGATGCCGTCAACAATCTGCCTCGATGTTTCGTACCAGAGACGTCTGGCCATCTTCAGGTGAGTAGACAACTACTGAAGAGCGCAGATGAGTCGCAGTATTTATGCTGGTTCTTCATCGGGCGCACGTAATATCAAAAGCAGAGATCAAAAAATGTTCAAATGTTTGTAAAGCTTATGGGACTTAACTACGGGGTCATCAGTCCCTAAACTTACAAACTACTTATGAACTAGCTAATCCTAAGGACGGCACAAATATCCATACCCGAGGGGGGATTCGAACCCCCGACCGTAGTGGCCGTGCAGACCGTGACTGGAGCGCCTGAGCCCCCTCGGCCACCGCGGCCGGCTTCATAGAAGACTCAGTACAGTACGGGAGCAGTGTTTTGCCACAACGAAGTTTGTACGAATGGATTGAAAAATTCCAAAATGGTCGCACGAGTGTTAAGCTCGATGAACGAGCCGGACGACCGTTTACCGCCACAAATGAAGAAGCCATTGAGCGATCACGTGAAATAATTCTCTTAGACAGACGATTGACTTGGGTTTCGTAAAGTTTGTGCAAGATGGGTCCCAAAACAACTCACACAGTTGCATAAGCAAACGTTCCTCGACATCTGCAAAAAAACATTTGGATCGCTATGGTAACGAAGGGGACAACTTCTTAGACAGAATCATAACTGGTGACGAAAGATGGATCCATCATTACGAGCCGGAGAGTAAACGGCAGAGTATGGAATGTAAACATCCAAATTCACCGTGCAAGAAAAAGTTCAAGACCCAACCGTTCGCAGGAAAACTGATGCTTACGGTATTTTGGGATGCACGAGGTTCTGTACTGGAACATTATGGTGAAAGGGGCACAACAATAAACAGTATACGTTACATTGAGATGCTTACTGACAGGCTAAAGCCTGCAATTCGAAGCAAACGCCGAGGATTGCTGTCAGAAGGTGTTGTGTTGTTGCACGACAATGCCCGTCTGCATACTGCTGTCCACACTGCTGAAACGCTCCGGAAACTCAAATTCGAAGTACTGGATCATCCTCCATATAGACCCCATCTTGCCCTTTCTGACTATCACTTGTTTGGTCCACTTAAACAGGCATTAAGAGGCCGTCGATTTGACTCGGACGAAGCAGTGAAGGAAGCGGTGCATTCCTGGCTCGCAGCTCAACCAAAAATGTTCAAATGTTTGTAGAACTTATGGGACTTAACTGCGGGGTCATCAGTCCCTAAGCTTACAGACTACTTATGAACTAACTAAGACAAATCCATGCGCTAGGGGGGATTCGAACCCCCGACCGCAGTGGCCGTGTAGACCGTGACTGAAGCGCCTCAGTCCCGTCGGCCACCGCGGCCGGCGCAGCTCAACCGAAAACCTTCTTTTATGAGGGCATAAGGAAGCTTGTAGAGCGATGGACGAAGTGCATTGAAAAGCAAGGAGACTATGTCGAAAAATGATGTTCTTGTAAGTTTCGTATTTTATTACAATAAAATTTTATAACTAAATTGCGGATAATAATTGACTTACCCTCGTAGTAGTAAGACTAAAGAAGAAAAGTTCATATAAACGTAGGTCCGCAAATGCTTAGTTACGGAGTTACGCCTTATAAAATATTTTGCCTGAAATTTAGCAACCTCGCTAATATGAAGTGATTGCAAAACTTAATGAGGTTAAAATAATAATAAAAAAAACGTGATTTCCATCTATATTGTTACTGATCTGGTGAATCTAATAAAACATGTCCCAGACGTGTATCTGCAGTAGGTTTCCAGAAATTCCAGAGAAGCAAAGAAATACTTTGGGAAAATTTCTGATTTATTAACTACTGGGCCAAAGTTTTAAAAAAATTCCAGAATACTGCGCAAAGTTTTCAACAGAAGTGGTAGAGAATTTAATTTGGAAAACACTGGTAATAAAGTTAACTAACATTTTATGAATGTGTCAGATAATCTGCTTTCACGAATACCATAGCACACGTGAATTCATGTTAAACTAGAAAAAAACAAAGCTCATTCATACAGTTTGAATTAACGTCATCACCATCATTTTCCAAAATTAAATTCTCTACAGCTTCTGTTGAAAACTTGCTGCAATTGTCTGGAATTAAGGGGAAAAAATGGACCAAGTAGATAATAAATTACAAATTTTCCCAAATTAATTCCTTGCATCTCTAGAATTTCTGAAAAACTACTGCAGATACACATCTGGAGCATGTTTCATTAGATTCAAAAGATCAAAAACAACATAAATGGAAATCATGCCTTACTTAAACCTCACACAGTTTTGGGATCGCTTCATATTAGCGAGTTTGCTAAATTTCATGCAAAATATTTTATTACTCCGTAACTAGCTATTTGAATAGCTTTGTGAATCTCCTTGTATAAACCAGACAATGCAAACTGTCCAAGGGCTATGTACAGAACACGAAAGACACACCCATCTTCTGCAAACGTCAAAATCAGCAGTAGCATAACACTATTTCCATAAGACACGCGGCGGATAATACGACAAAAAAATTATCTGCAATTTCTAGTATTTCGGAATTAGTAATTAAAGAAAGGGCAGAAACACGTCTTGCCAACTAGCTTATAAATCGTGACACTGCTTTCAGCTGGATAAAAGTTTCAATCCTAATAATAATATTATCCAGTCACTGGGGAATCGACTTTATCAATCGGTAATCAACGATTAGAATACTGTTTCTCTTCCTCCATCGACGGCAACACACAAAACTCTGTTGTATCGCGCATATCACCTGCTAACGCATGCGAAACTTGCAAGACTAACACTCCTGGAAGGATGGACCCGAGCACATTACGCATGCGCAAGAACCAGCATAAACACCATGATTCACCTGGACTCTTCAGTACTTGTCTACTCACAAGAAGATGGATGGATGTCACTGGGCCGAAATATCGTGGCGGAATGTCGACGAGATCCGGCTGCGCACCCGAAAATTATTGGAAGAAGAAATACGCCGGGAAAACTTCAGAATTACTTTTAATTTTATGCTTGTAAGGTCTTCGATTCCAAAAGAATCAATACATTTTAATTTCAATTCGAGACCAAAGAGGCTGAAATGCTAATTAAAGTGTTATTGCACGTTTATGGATTACATAAAATCGATCTCTAGCCTTGAAGATTTAATCTAAAATTAGCTTTTTGTCATAAAGACTATTGTGATTCTCATAATACACTGCTGGCCACACAAAATGTAACAGCCTTAAGGAAGCAACAAAACCAGGTGAGATTGCAATTAGCAACATGCGCTGACAGCGATGAGAGGTGCACATGGTCAGCATATCTCGAGGCCAGTAACGCCACCTGAAAGCGATATATACGAGCAGAACACACGATCGTGTGGACGTACTGGAATTGTTCTTTGTAACGGTTATTTATGCCTTGGAGAAGACAGCGAGCGTCTGTCGGCACGATTTGGAGTTCGACGACGAGGCATAGTTGCCTATAGGGATTGCGGATTATCCTCCAGAGAAATCGGTGATCGTATTGAATGTAAACATGCAACTGTAATGCGGATCGGTAATCGCTGGATGCAGGAGTGAACGACGCATCGACGGGGCCGATTACAGCCTTCTCGTTGCACCACTACACGTGGTGACAGGCATACTGTGCTAATGACAGTAACGAATCGCTCTGTCACATCAAGAATTTCATTACAACAATTTGCGTCTGTTTCGCAACAAGCCGTATCCGCACGATCTATGGCTGTCCCTAAGGTACCTTCATGCTGTATTTGACATTAGCGAGATACGTGACCTCTCTTTTCCAGGTATGTGTTTAGCCACTAGAGAGAGTTTCTATTTGGGTTCATGGTGCAGGTTAATCATGTGGCAAGCAGAATGAAACTTTCACTCTGCAGCGGAGTGTGCGCTAACTTCAGGGCAGATTAAAATTGTGTGCCGGAACCGGCACTCAAACCTGGGACATTTGCCTTTCGCGGGCAAGCGCTCTACCACTTTTTTTCCTCTATGAGGAGTTCTGTTCGTTGCTGCGGACGCTGATAGTGTTTGTTCGTTCTTGTTCGATGTGATTTTGGCTCAGCTTTTTTAATTACAGAGGACGTTCAGCCCTCAGACCGGGCGCGCTGAGCAACGGCGCCAGGTACCACTGAGCTATCCCGACACGACTCACGGCCCGTCCTCACAACTTTACTTGTGCCATTACGTCGCCTCCTACTTTTCAAACTTCACAGAAGTTCTCTTGCGAAAGCAGGAAGTTTCATAACAGCTCACACTCCGCTACAGATTGAAAGTTTCTATCTGGAAACATCCCTTAGGCTGTGGCTAAGCCATATCTCCACCATATCCTTTCTTCCAGGAGTGCTAGTCTTGCAAGTTTCTCAGGAGAACTTCTGTGAAGTTTGGAAAGTAGGAGGCGAGGTACTGGCAGAAGTTGTGAGAACGGGCCACGACTCGTGTCGGAATAGCTCAGTGGTGCCGGGCGCCGTGGCTCAGCGCGCCCGGTCAGGCGGCCAAACGCCCTCTGCAATAAAAAAGCTGAGTCAACAATTCAACGAAGAACCAAGAACAAACTGATACAACGACCGCGAAACATATAGCTACGTAGAAAAAAAAAAAAAAAAAAGTGGTAGAGCGCTTGCCCATGAAAGGCAAAGGTCCCAGGTTCGAATCCCGGTTCCGTCACTCAATTTTAATCTGCCAGGAAGTTTCATGTGCCAAGCATTTCAATTGGCCACGTGACAGTTGGACACAAACGAATTACAGTACATTTGATTATGCAATGAAGCCTTTCACGATCGGATGTCATAGTTGCTGATGGATCATGTGGGTTGTGTGGTCGTGGTGCAAGAAACATTTCTGCTCCTGACATTTCATCCAGATCTGCGCTGGACATTTTCAGAGGTGTACTTGGAGGTGCTCAGTCGGCAAGATGTTCAGCCAGCTCTGGGCGAAACGTCAGAAGCAGAAATCTTTCTTGGAGCACGTCATCAAAATGTTCTACTGTTTGTTAACCTATTGGACCAGAATGCTATGGTCATTAGTCTCTAGACTTAATAACGACTTACACTACACTAAGAACAACACACCTATGCCAGAGGTAGGACTCGAACTCCGGCGCGAACGGCCACAGAGTCCGTAGCATGACGCCTTAGACCACGCGGCCATTCCACTCGGCATCACTGTCATACTCCCCAGCCATACTTTTCATATACTTCAGCGAAAAGTTTCCATCGTGCCCGATGTCCACTTCGTCCAACTTTAAAAAAGGTAGCGACACAACCACCGTCAGGGTCAAATGTTACAGTTGATTTTGTGCAAGTGGAGTGGCCAGCCCCGGCTAGTTCCGATTGTAATAAAGAACACACAGCCCATAGAGCAGAAAATTATTTTACTTTTCACCACCAAAATCCAAGCGACCGAGGCACGCTCCATTGCTATCTCGGTTTGCAGCAACGGAGCGAACATACCACACACAATTAGCTTGAGTATTGTATACCGCCATTAAATACTCGAAGTATGGGCACTGATTGTCAAGACTGACAATGTGGGTGCGCCTCTGTAGGATATTGTTCAAACTGGTTGCCATATGCTCATAAGTATTCTCATATCATTTTTGGGTAAATCCCTATATCTCACTATCAAAGATGCAGGGTGGAGTGCGAGGGAGTATAAGTAATGGTAATAGCAATAGCAGTAGGAACAACAGCAGCAAGAATTGCAATAGCAGTAGTGAAAAACACAAAGAAGAAAGAAAAAAGAAGTATACGGAAAGAAAAAAAAGAGGGAAATGAGTTATTGGTCATTAAAATATGAAAGAAGACGACATGAGTGAAATGGAGCCATAAGAGGATTCGGATTAGTCCTACCTTTTTCCCTGCTACAGAGCTGCTTGTTTTCGATAATGTGAGGGAGCCACGCAAGAGTATGTTCCGAGTTTGTCGTTTCGCTAGTTACCGATTTGCATTGATCAGCAGTAGAACGAAAAAGGAATAGTAATATTGTTGCAAGCTATTCAGATGTGGACAGTGTTGTTCCAGATTTCGAATTGAGTAAGGCAAAACCGACTGCTCTACTGGAGCTTTGTGTACACGCTTTGTTATTGCTACACTAACCAAATGCAGGCCTGCATATCAGCAAAACAAAATAGCTCCCCTCCGCGCCATAACAGAATCATAAGAGCCAGAAAATACAAATCTTCAAATGTTTGTAAATCTATTGGACTAAACTGCGTGGTTATCAGTCCGTAGCCACTTAAACTAAGTTAAACTAACCTAAGGACAACACACACATGCATGACCGAGGGAGGATTCGAACCCTCGACGCGGCAGTCTGCGCGATCCGCAATGCGGCGCTCCAGACCGCTCGGCTACTCCCGCTCGGCCAGAAAATACACCGCAGGCATATTGATACATAGGTGGTCCCAGAGATAAGGTATGAGATTAAGGTATGAATCAAGACATTCTTCCTCTCATAACCTTTTTGCTTAGTACAGACAATTTTCGCTATGTCACAATGTTGAAAAAACAGCTACAAACCCTTAAAAACCTAATTTTGCGTCACTAGTTAAGCTTTACGTTTCCAAACTTGCTAGTTACTGAAAGTATAGCCCGCATTGCATTAGAAAAGTACTTGTTCGAACAATTAAAAAAAACTAATTTTTCGATGTATATATTAAGAGGCTTTTTCGAAAATTGGCTACATATTCTCAGAGTATAGATCTACAGTAACGATTTTAGCCTGATTTTACGCTATTAAATATTTGTACTGTCTGTTAAATGTGTCAAAATACGACTTTAGAGAACTTGAACTTTTGCTGCTCCTATTATTTAAACTGACTATGTCAATTTGTGTGTAATGGAAATAATGTTTAAGGAAATAAACTGTTCTCATTTTTGTTATTTAAATTCCTGAAAAATGACAGCAATTTACTTCCTTAAGCGTTATTTTCATAACACAGATATTGAGATGGCCAGTTTAAATGACACGACCAGAAAAAGTTCTAGTTCTTCGAAATCATTACAATTAGCAAACCCTAAAAAATTATTTAAAACTATAAAAATACAACTCTTTACGTAGGAAATAAGCCTAAATCGTTATTGTAGGTCGATCCCCTGAGAATGTCTAACCTAATTCCGGAAAAGGCCTTTTTTCAAAAAAATCAATGTATCTCGAATAATTATTAATATTTTTTTACTCTTCAAATAAGTCCTTTTTTAACGTACGTACTAGCAGCAAGTAACAAGTTTGGAAACGTAAAACATAACCCTTTAATACATGACTTTCTATTTGAAGCTATAAAAATTATCACGATTCATGTATAGTGCGTATAAATTGAGAAAAATATTGGGAAAAATCCTTAAAATTATTATGCACTACTAGCAACAAAAAGTTCATAGCTGGTAAGTCTCTTGTGGTTCCATGATGTATTCGATGTAGGAAATGTCACAATTGAGGGGTCTAGTGAGAGAGGGAGGCTATGCCACATAAAATGAAAAATTGAGTTTTGGCCATTTTAAGTATACTGGTCGTATCTTGCGTCTATCCTGTGAAGTAGAACCACGTGTCATAGTCCGCCGCTCTTTTTGGGGCAGTTGTGTAAGTTCCTAAATGCGCCGTTGCGATGATTTTGGGTGAGACGAGGAGTTGTGCCACTTACCGATGTTGTTCCTTATTTAAGTTGCAGACCTACCAACACTGAAGTGTTACAGATTGGTTTATCAGTTATGAGTGAAGAACATATTGCTCAAAAATGCCTCTTTTTTAAAAATTTATTAAACACAATTGGAATTATGTCTCTGTTTTCTAATAAACATCTTATGTCAATCTGCCGTGTATGTAAGTTGTTGTACTAGTGGTAGCCCTTTATATAATAGTGAGTGAAACATGGATCCTTGTGTATCAGAGAATGTCGAAAGTGATGGGAAAAAACGCAATCGCAATCTAGATAAATGGAAGAGAGCAGATGTAAAGAGGAAACAAACAGTGGATATGTACACGCGAGTGATAAAACTAGTAAGAAAGTTTCAACGAAATAACAGGGACCTGGATATGACTGCAAAAACAAATGAAACAGATCTAGCCTTACATGGTGAAACTATTCAGAAAGAATGGACAGTGAAAATACTCCAGAAGAGCTTTGACATCGTTTGTGGTTGAAGTAGTTGGTGTGTAAGTCTGATAACATAATTTGCATCTGTGTAACAGTAGAACTTCTTGATTTGTGCATAAAATTTGTTTTTTTCTAATATTGTTGCATTAATTAAAGCCTACAAGGTCGACATCAGTGCTATTTACATTAAATTTATTATTTTTCCTGTAGCATAATTTACATAACAGTACGCTAAGACGAAAAGTGTGACCCTTTATTGAGCAAATAATGCCTTAACACAGCGCTTTAGAAAATTCAATTTATCTCCATTTCTCCTCAAAGTGGCATAGCTCCGTCTCTCACTAGACCTGTCAATTATGCCTCTCATCTTTCCAGAAAGTAACTCTTAATGCAACAGTAGTATGTGATTGACTACTTTTACATGGCAAAAGGGGAATAGTAATGCAAACAAAAGCACATTTTAGGAATAACTCAGTGCAGCTAATTGTCTAAATGATTCAGTAGCACTCTGCAATTTCTAATTTCTAGGACGAGTTACTAGCATATGTAACACTATATATAAAAGCAGCTACAAACGAATTTGTGGTTAAATGTTGATCAGTTTGAGAGATAAGGGATGTAGCTGATCAGCTACACTATGCATTAAAGGGTTAACGAGTGAGAGAAAATAGGATTTTAAAGGTTTATACCAGTTTCTTCAATATATCTCGAAACTTGATAGTTATCTATGCTTATTAAGAAGCAATCGATATAGCGTTTAAGTCCCACAATTTTCTAATGTAGCACTTTTAGTTTTAGGCTACAGTTTTTTCTTTAATTAAGAGAAATAGTTTCTTCGGAATTCGGGAATTTTGGGCATATTCTCCATCTTGGTACGAGTTTCATGAAATAGAAACTCTGCTCAAAATTTGATTTCCTCATATTATTTGTTTTCAGGTAATACTTTAGTATTGGCTTGTCCCAAATGCTTGGAGACTGCTGTCCGCCAGTGAAGAAGGCACCTGGCTGCTCACAGCTGAGCTCTGGAACTGGAACAGCCTGTGCTATAAAAGATACGTCATTCGTACGCCTCGCATTTATTTCTGCGTTTATTTCGCTCAGTGTTGGTTGTCTGACAACACAGAACTATACGCGATCTCCGCTGCTCGCGGTCATTAAGTGCAGACTGTGCCTCACTGCGTCGTTCGATGTGACAGGTAATGCCTGAAATGCCGTATTCTTGGCACCCTCTTTACATTGTGTATCTCGTAGTATCGAATTATATTACGATTTCGGAAACTGATTGTCCCATGTGTTTAACTCCAACTAGCGTGTTCAGAGTCTGTTAACTGATGTCGTACGGCCATAATCAAACCGGAAACCTTTTCATGTGAATCACTGGAATTAAAAAAAAAAAAAAAAAAAAAAAACAGGCTTTCCAATACACCGCCCTATTAGAACTTGTTTATGCGGTATCACCGTAGTGTGTAAAATGTTCAAATGTTTGTAGAGTCTATGGAACTTAACTACGGGGTCATCAGTCCCTAAACTTACAAACTACTTATGAACTACTTACAACTAAGGACGGCACAAATATCCATGCCCGAGGGGGGATTCGAACCCCCGACCGTAGTGGCCGTGCGGACCGTGACTGGAGCGCCTCAATCCCCTCGGCCACCACGGCCGGCCCGTAGTGTGTACCTGTACATTTCGCTATTCCATGACTTTGTTCACCTCAATTTACAACGAAAAACGTGGGACTCATACAAAGACAATAGCTGAGAGGTGGAATATTCATGCATCAGTTATGTATTGCACTGATTAAAATTACGACAGTATTTTCAGCACAAGATTTCAGAACGATCTGTATGCGATTAAGGGACTGTAATGTTACAGGAGAAAGTGTATTAGATTCTTTAATTCAATTTTACATTGAAATAGCATTTTTTATTTAAACAATACTTCCTGCTTCAAGCCATCTGCGTCTAAAATTTTCCAATCGATTTCGATAGATTTTTTAAAAGATTACAACCCAGACAAATTTTATATGACTTTTTCTTCACCTGAGTAAACTAACATATTGCCTGCTCCAACGTATATACCGCGGAAAGACATATAAAAACAATCGTTCCTCTCGCGAACTGGGATAGGAGAATGGTAGAATTGGCATTGGCTCAGGGACGTCTCCAGAGGGGGGGGGGCAGGAGGGACAACTACGCCCCACCACCCCCCGGCTAGAAAATCAGGGATACTAATAAAGTGTCGGAAGAATTTCTAAAAAATCCGTAGAGGTTATGTTTTAACTAAATTTCTTTGAATTTTTGTAAGGTTTAAAATTCATTTTAGCTGTTTATAACTTTTCCTTTGATTAAACAATTGTGTAACTACCTCCCTTCACACAATGAGCTCAAAATTAATAGCAAAGTATCAACCGAACAGAAAGAAGAGAGACATGAAAGAAAGAGACTTTGTAGTAAAAAAAAAAAAAAAAAAAAAAAAAAAAAGGTTATAAAATTAGAGGCACAGATATAGTAGAGAAGCAGAAAGCATTTAAAATAATTAAAAATGATTCTATGTCGAAAATTTATTAGAAGAAAGGAAATGTTTGTGGTTCACATGATAGGTCATCAATGAACAACGTGCAGAAGAGAGAACAATAGACGCGAAAGCAGCAGAGAGAGAGAGAGAGGGAGAGAGAGAAACTCAGTTCCATTACGTAGGATGTAATGCATGTCCAAGAAACAAGTAGTTGGAACCAGATGAAAAGTGGTATCAAACGTCTGATTACTACTTCGTTTTTATGGACATTAAAACGTGAACCTTTTTTGTTACGCAAACCTGTGTTGTCTGTCTATACTGTGCAAATCAATGTGATTTGCGTTACAGTAACACTTATTACGGCTTCTTCTCATTCCATTCGGGTATGGAACACGGGTAGGTTGATATGCAATTCCTGTGTTTACGATGAAAAAGGCACTGTGTGTGGCACGGAGCACATGAAGCCATAGTTCCCGCTTGACAAGAAAGTGTGATCCATCGCGGGGGCGTCTCTGTTAAGGTCTGGGGTGCGTTTACCTGGTGTGGAATGGACCCCATTGTTGTCTGGGACTTGGAATGGTTGGTGGTACACTGACATTCTCGGGGACCATCTCCTCCAATTTTTCCTGCCAACACCCTGACGGTCCTGCGGTGTTTCAAGATGATAACTCGCGGCCATATCGCTCGCACGCCGCTCAGGAGTGGTTACAGGAGCTTAAGGGCAGGTCGGCAGACAGATTTGAACCCCATCGGGCATATCTGGGATGTCATGGAACGCCATGGATCCTGCACTCACGAACAGATCAGACTGACACTCTACAAACGATGTTGTGTCAGTTTCCTCCTGAGAAATACCAGTGACTGGTAGACTTATTTCCCTCGAGCTTTCACAGCACTATCTAGATGCCATGTGATACTGGGTGCCTATCACATGGCATTTGCTAAGTCATTGTACTATACTTCGTCATGCACTGAATATGCGCTTGGTAATATCTCACTATTGAAATTCTCTTTTCGTTGTTGAAAATTTCTTGTTGATTATCTGTTTTTCTGTAAGTTATCTGTAGCTACTGTTGTATTTATGATATTGCCACTTGCTGCTGGAAAATACGAGGTTGGTTCAATAAATCACAAACACCAGAATACTACAATTTTGTGACTATACGAAGGAGAGTTTTCTTCAGTAGGTTTACCATTTTAAACGTTAAATGGCAGAAGCTGGCTGTTCTGCAGGTATACGGAAATACATCAGGAAATTGTTACCAACATCGCTTTCCTTTCGTAATGCCCAGTTGTAAGAAATTCGTTCTTAAGTGTGTACCCGCCTTTAGTGATAATTTCACAGACCAGTTAGCCGTCGTCTGGCGAGTGTAACAAAACTATAATCATACTGATTGAAATGTACGTCTATTAATAATATGATCGCATTCCTTTGTTAACAAGACTTGTATTTGACTGCCAGAAAGTGGTTTTTAAATCCACAACGTTCGCCCCAGTCGCGGATATTGCGTCTTTGCCCAACTCCGGACAGGGGATCGGGTCTATAGTCAAACGTACTGAAGCTGCCTTTCAATTTCCCAGGGAGTATTAACTGAATGGAAGTTTCAAGGGACGCGCGGGAGTGGCCGTACGTTCTAAGACGCCTCGCTGCAGAGTCTGCTCTCCGTCGGAGATTCGAGTCCTCCCTCGGGTATAGGTGTTTGTGTCGCCCTTAGCATAAGTTAGTTTAAGTAGTTTGTAAGTCTAAGGACTGATTACAACTGCAGTTTGGTCCCATAGCTTTAAAAATATTTGAAAATTTGAAGCCTAAAGGAAAACAAAATGGAATGAATATACAACGAAAAGAGTTGTCGATTATGTGCTGCCTAGAAAATTCAGTGCCGGGGAAGTAGCAGGACAGTTTTCTGTCCTCAAGAGCTCATTAGGAGAACAAGTTTCCACTCTTAAAAGAGAGGAAAGTACAACAGTGGCATTTTTTTTGGGGAAGAACACCTTTAGTGATAACTAGAAAATTGTTGTTGGTTTGGCATTCAAGGGAGCTAACTACACTACTAATCGGTCCCTATTTCCATACAAAGAGCATGAAGTGAACAGACAATCACTATTTACAATCCTAAGTCATGTATAAAACCGTATTGAAAACAGGCACTAAAATGAAAGAAGGGGGAGAAAGATATAAAACAAATTATCAGAGAGTTTTAGCTGGCTCATCACAGTAACAAATGGATGATCCAGCTACTCAGCACGTTAAAATCTCTTGCCTGAAAATACAGAGCAATAGAATACTAGACAGGAAACGGAGGAACACTAACTTAAATGGAATGATAAAAACCACTTGCACAAATAAAATTTAAAACTTTATCAGCTGTTGAGGCATTGTCACCAAGCACCAAAGGCAGCGTGTCAGGAATAATAAAATTCAAGGTAATCCAACAAGATGTGGAACACTGTCAAATACAATCAACAAGAGCACTGACGAGGGTCATCAAGGCGGACAAGGTGACCTTGTGTCAGTCAGGTATGGCCAACATAGAGCTGGGGAAAGAGAAGGGCGTCACTACGACAGACCCGCATAGAAGCCCCCACACGTCCTTGATGGTAAATAATTTGTTTTGCACAATCATGTGTTTCTATTCTAAATTCCATATTCCAGACACTTTCTGGTGTAATATCGATCGAAGATCAACTGTTGGGATGTCAGTCACCAGAGTCAATTTACTGACAGCCTGATTCGCAAGCGTATCAAGCCGTTCGTTCCCCAGAATTACGACGTGTCGTGGTATCCATAGGAAGGTCACCATACGTTCCGACTAATCATGGGCGTAGATATACTACTGGATAGCCACAAGCGAAGATGGCGAAGGTAACACTTGTTAATGGCTTGTAAGCTACTCCAGGAGTCACTACAGATGAGGAAGGACTCGCCAGAGCAGGAGCGGATATCTTCAAGAGCGCGATAGCTACCAGCTCTGCACTGTAAACCCTGCAGCCAACCGGTAAGGAGAACATTTCAGCACAGTCTGCAGAACATATGCTAAGCCGATATGACCATCAACCTGAGAGTCATCAATATAGACTATCTGGTATTTAGAGCCCTGGGACTCATCGAGAATAGAAAGAAATGACTGCAGAGGGACTTGGGGTGCATAGAATCTTTTGACCGTTCTGACAAATCTAAACTAAGTTTTGGTTGTGGTATACAACAGGAAGGCATCTGCTAGTGAACCCCAAATAGAGGTTGTATAGGCCAAAATTCGAGGGAATGACCTGGTCCGTCGTTGTAGGAGTTGGAAGACCGTGTCTGGGAAAACGAAATTGTAATTTGGATGCTTCTGTGGACCTACGAAAACGTGCTGTGTAATTTGTGCAGTTGGTAGCATGGATCTTCAGTGGAGGGACTCCAGCCTCGACAAGTAAGCTATTCACTGGACTTGTCCAGAAAGATCATAATGTTAGTCGAACCGTGCAGTGGAGTGTTGGGTGTGCAATCCCCAATGGTGAGGGTGCTGTGGAACCATATGAAAGACTCCCATAATCTAGACAGGACTGTATTAATGATTTATAGAGTCGCAGAAGGGTGGAGTAGTCTGCACCCTAGCTGGTGCTATTCAGGCAGCAAAGAGCATTTGGGTGTTACCAACAATTTTTCTTAAGCTGCCGAAGATAAGGGAGCCAAGTCAACCTAAAAAAGCGTTAAATTTTCGCTACATTCAGTAGTACGTTATTTACATAAAGTTCTGGAAGATGATGGACAGTACAACGCCGACGGAAGTGCATAACAAGTCTTGACGGTTGAAAACTGGAAGCCATGGATTAGGGAAAAAGACTGCACCCTGGGTATGGCCCCCTGTAGCTCTCACTCAGCGACACTAAGAAGCAGAAGAGCAAAAATAAATACGAAAGTCGTCAGCATATAACGAGGGCGGTAGTGAGGATCCCACAGCTGCTGCTAGACCATTAATGGCCACTAAAAACAGTGGGACGCTCAATACAGAGTCCTGCGAGACCCCATTCTCTTGGATATGAGGTGAACTATGCAATGCATTGACTCGAACCCTAAAAGAACAGTGACAGAAAGTTCTGGATAAAGATTTGGAGTGAGTTCCAGAGACACCACTCGTGCAGCACCAGGAGGATGTGTTGTCTCCATGTTGTATTATAGGCTTTTCGTAAATCAAAAAATACTACAAAGCGGTGCTGACGTTGGGCAATGGTATCACGGACAGAGGACTCCAGGACTCGAGGAGGCAGCACAACTGCCGTCCCACCATACTTTCTAGCAGTTTACAAAGAACATTGGTGAGGTTGATGGTTCGGTAGCTATCCAAATCACCAGGTCTTTTTCCAGATTTGAACACTGGAACGATGATACTCTCTCGCCACTGTGACTGGATTACATCACCTTTCCATATGCACTTGAACAAGGCTAAAACGCTGACAAGTGTTTTAACATCTGACTGTGGATGCGATCTGGCCTCAGGGCTATATCAGGGCTGTGTGTAAGGGCTCTGAGGAATTTCCATTCATTAAATGTAGCATTGTACGATTCCAAATGGAGAGTTATGAAGTACAGTTTCGTTCTTCCCGCTCTTAGGGTGCGGAATAATGTTGGATAATTTAGATGCAGAGCTCTGAGTAAAGTGTTTGGAAATTGCTTCTTGATCTGTACAAAGTTCTCCATTCATAGAAATCCCAGGCACACTTGAAGTACTCTGATATCTGTAGAGACGTCTGATCTTCACCCCCACCTGGGATGGAGAAGTACATGATCTAGTGGTAGACAGGCACCGTTCTAAGCACTCCTGCTGGCGTTTTCTGACGAATTGTTGGGATCGGGCTTGGGGTTGCTGAAAAGCAATGAGGTTCTCCAAAGAGAGGTGCTGCATATGACGCTAGAGCGCCCAGCTATGGTGTCTAATTGCCTCAGCGATCTCTGGCGACCACCAGGGCAGTGTCGTCCGCTGTGAGGATTTCAAACAACGTGGGATTGCACCCTCAGCCTCAGAAATACTGGTCATGGTAAAATATTTGGCCACCACATCTATGTTGCCATGCCTTAGAGAACCAGCCGTGGAAGCAGGAGACAAAGTACCCAAATTAGCATTATAAGAAGCCACTTGGCACGGGTCCAGCAGACTAACACTTGAATTAGGGTAGTGAAAGGAAGATCAGGGGATGGATGGCAAAAAGGTCAGGACTACATACTGACAGATCGATAGCCGAGTAGGTACCATGCACCATACTGAAACCGATGTGGGCACTAGTATTTAAAAGGCGGCGGTCGAGTTGAGATAATGTCTTGACATCTCTACCACAGCCAGTAATCGTAGTACCACTCCAACAAGGAATTGAAATCACCTAACAGTAAGAAAAAAAAGGCGGGGGAATTGAGAGATTAGCACAGCCAGGACATCTTTGCGAGCTTCACCATATGGGGGAGATAGACATTACAGATGGTGATGCTCACTGTAGTCCTTACATGGACAACCACAGCTTCTACAAGCGGTTGGAGAGGAACAGGTTCGCTGTAGGCAGAGGCAAGAACATAGATACATACTACACCTGACACCCTGTCAAAGTCTGTGCCATTCCTATAGTAAATCCTATAGCCACGTGATACAGGGGTTTACATCGTGGAAAACCAAATTTCCTGCAGGGCAATGCATAATGCAGGTGAAGTGCTGAGAAGTCGTCATATCTCAGTTAAGGGGGGGGGGGGGCAGCAGGGGAACTGTCACACTTCAACTGGAGTATTTGATTTTCACTGAGATGATAGGCCATGATGGAAAAGATAAAGCATGTTATTCCATGGGTTCACCTGCTGCCACTGTTTGGGAACCTAGAGATCAAGTAAGGGCGCGATCCTCAGAGTATGCAAGGATGTCCACATCTTTAGAAGCAGGAGATGTAGGAAGTTGTGGTTTAGGAGTCACTGAAGATTATTTTTTCTTCTGTTTCTTCATTTTCTTAGACTCTCGCCGACACTTTGGTTTCAAGGGATGTGAGGCCTGCTCTGAAGTGGTTTCTGGGACTGATGACGATCAGGAAGCCTCTTGACCTGCAGCGAATGGATGCTTCAGTCACTGGCTGGAATCCTCTTTCCCACTGGTAGAAACCTTATAACGGAGTGTTCCGAGGGATCCCTTCCTAGCGTGAGGTGAGAGAAGGCTGTTACTTCTCCAGCTGGGGGATTGGTACTGGTGTCACCGATAATTGTGGAGAGGTTGCTCCGACAGGAGATATTGGGGAAGCATCAGATATTTGACACCTAACCTACAAAGGGCAGACTGAATTAGGAGACCTTTAGGGTCCACACAGGAAGAAGTCGCTCATATTTTTTCTTTGTCTCTAGAGTCTTAATTTCTATGGTTTTGCACTCTGTGCAGAGAATGCTACTGTCCGGCAAACAGTGTGGATGGTGCTCTCCAGAGATGGGTGGCGGGGTCCCTGCATGTGGGACTGGAGGTGTGTCGGAAAGATATGTGACCGAATTTCCAATACTTGTACTGGATAGTGGGAGCATTATTTTGCTTATGTCACACAGGTAAATCATTACCTTAACATTTTCGCTCAATGTATCGCCAACAAAGGCCAAGATGGAACCACCGGTGTCAACCCTAAGATCTTTCGGTCCCTTATAGACGCGCCGTACGAAGTGAACACCCCGTCGCTCCAAGTTGGCGCGCAACTCCTCATCGGACTTTAAAAGAAGATGTCTATGATAATTTAGACCCTGGACCACGTTCAGTGATTTATGGGGTGTTGTAGGGAATCACCAAGCTTGTAGCAGGCAAGTAATAATTGCGATTGGGAAGGGATGCTGCTTCTAACAATACTGGACAGCTTCGTATCCTTATCAGACCTTAGACTTCGCCATACCTATCCTCGAGATGTTCAACGAAGAAAAGCGGTTTTGTTGTTACACAGAAAGAATTAGGGAGGCTACGGCTCATCCCTATCTTTTAGCCCAACGTTCCTCTCGTGGTGTAGCCAGGGAAGGGAACTATCGGGGGTGATATTTTTCAGCATTTCAATCAGCTCTTCCTCGGTTTGATAGGACAATGGCATTTTCTTTCCCTCGTTTCATTTTGGTCCTACGAGCAGGTAGGGAAATTGGTCCATCCACACAGAGCCCCGCATGCCTGGAGAAGTCTAATACAACTGAGGTGCGGCTGATCGTCAGAGGTTGATCGCTAGCGACTGTTCCACCTCAACCGCTATGAATCTCCTCGGCGTGCAGCACACCTTAAGATTAGGCTAGAGTTTTTGACCGTCCTTGCAACCGGAGTACTTAAGCCAATATCCCTGGGCTCTGTAGAATGCAACGTCCCACCATCGCGCAGTACAGTGATCGCCTAGGCATGCACAGAACTTACGATGTAGAGGACTATTGGCGGGACGTAGTCCTGAGCGCAAGGACCACGGGTTCGCCTAGGCCGTAGCCAGCAAATAAAACGCGAGTCTCTGCAGGGATTGGAAGATGTAATAATCAAATATGTAAAATATTTATATAACTGGTTTTGCCTATTAACAAATTGAATTTTTGAAATTTGTGATGTAGCCAAACGTTTAAAGCTACTTCCTCGGTTCGACAAAAACAAAACAACTACCCAACTCAAAGAGCACAGGGATTAACAAAGAACAAGTGGGCGCTTTTATGAAATTGGAGGAAATAGTGGACAGGTTCTCGTTTCCATCAATCAGAATTTAGAACTGTAATGAAACAGGCTTTAGCACTATTCACTCTAACACTCGTGTTGCATGTGAATACAGTTACACTGTCGCCTACTTTGTAAGTGAACATTGCAAAAGCTGAGTAATGAATGTTTCACTTAACGGTAAACAACATCACTCAAGTCTCTGTTGTATTCCTGAGTACATTTGCAATATTACTGATTTTTCATACTGTGTATCTGGCGCTGGGAACAATTATTTGAAATGAGTCTTTTTCAACACATTTGTAAAATACAACTAAGGATGTTAAAAAGTCTTCTTTGTATAGTTTATTTGATATTATGTACTAAATTTTACATATCTTCATCATGAAACAGTTTTATTAAAACTTGCTCATGGGATTGTTACAAAGATGCAAAAAAGCTTATGTGTTCACCGCCGGGGCAAGCTACCCCACCTAAAAGCTAAGATAATATGTGTGGGCATAGCCTTTACTCATTATTCTGAGACCAACGCATTCAAACTATGAAGGCAGGTGTGTAATTACTGTGTACCTAATGAGAGCAGTGAGATTTTTGTGGGTCCAAGAACAGTTCACAATAAACGTCCATAGTTAAATTCGACTCGTATGCGGTTAGAATTGCATTTCGTGGAAAGTTGTATGCAACTGGACACAGGAATTCAACAAATGACAAGAAAAAAGAAAAACACACTCAAATAAGGATCGCCTGCTAATCAGGTATGCACAATAGTGTTTCCTTATAATGGATATTTCTATACCCCCACGACACACGGTTTTGTACGTAGCAGCAATTTTCAGATCCAAATAAAGTTATAGACCAAGAGAGTCACTCGTTGGATTCGAATGCTGCACCAAAAATTCTATATTGCAGGCTTTTTATGCCCTTGTTGAATGTTGGGATAACTGTTAAAATTTACAGGAGTCAAATGAAAAGAAAACAGCTCTGAATTGGTAAACACAACACTGGTGTTTCTACATCTATGGTTTATTTATTGACTCATAAGTTAATCATCAGTAAGTACTATGTTAATTCTCAGTGAGATACTTACCATATATCGAGATGTAGAATGTCACTCGCAACGTCATCGATATCACTGAAACACAAAGAAGACTTAATTAGTTTTTTAAACTTTACTGAACATTATGATACATGACATCTTTACAATGTGTGCGATGGAATCAAATGAGAAGTTCATGTTGTGGCATTAACATGGGAGTAAAGTTGGTAATTTTGTAAAGATTTAAATATTGACTTCCCAATACGAAAATGATGCAGAAATCAATAGAATTTTCTTCATTATTTCTTGAGGTCTAAACCTCAAATACTGGTAGCATATGGCACAGAATGTGCACAGCACTGATTGATTAATTTAATTAGGACCTAGGAATATATGCGATTTTTTAAAGTTGTTTGAAATTCTTAAAGTTGTTTGAGTCTCGCACCAATGGTACTTGGCATCCATACGTTAACAGTCCTCGACTTCACTGCCTGCGCTACGCCACTCGGCATTGTTTTACGTCTCGAACGTAGATGTTACAAGTGTTGACTATATTACTCGTAGACATGTCATTTACCGACACATAATTACAACAAATCATTTAAAGAACAATTCGTTTTGACGGATCTTCAGTGCGCCTTTGGCGTAACCGGTAGATTTCCGTAATACGGAAATTCTTTAACCACATATAAGACGTTGACAGTCATTTTATTCCAACAAATAGTTCCCATAATGAGCGGTTCTCGAGAGATCCTTAATTTACTCAGTTAATTTTACTTGCTATGAAATGACAATTATTCATAAAACCGAAATTATATGTTTACAACCCACCAAATAGGAGCTTGTGCTAACGGCCAATATCGCGTCTTCATCTCTCTACCGAAAACAGCTGCTCCCTTCCCCAGATAGCCACGTGGTGTCGGTGGCGCTATCCCATCTTATTGGTGAACGTTAACACACACGTTGGAATTTATGGCATGTTTGATACTGCCGCACACGTTCGGAAAGCCTCCCCAACGTGCCGGTCGGTTGTAAGTAGATCTATCACCAGAATGAAGATGAGAACGACTGAATTATTCAGTGTTATCACCGGATTACAATGTATTAAAGTTCCAGCAGTATAAATCTCACGCGCCTTAACTCTTCTGTCATCTATCACCATATCATGGATTTTATCAAAGAATTCTGGAGTCGTAGCCTGCACAGGGCGTCCAGAACGTTCAACGTCCCTTGTGCTCTTATGGCCACTCTGAAAATTTTGAAACCACTTGTAAACTGTTCTAATCGAAGGTGCAGAGTCACCATAATGTTTATCAAGCTTCTCTTTAGTCTCCTGTGGCGTTTTGCCTTTCGTAAAGTAATGTTTAATCACCACACGGAGCTCTTTTTCGTCCATTCTTTGACAATCACTCGACTTCCTTGATTCACACGAATGACAAACACAAAGAAATAGACCAATAGGGGTGGAACGTGGTGTTGTTTCTTTCCAAATATAATACCAACTAATCATGACGTCGATACGCGCCGGTGGTGAGCTCTCTCGGACTTTGCATGGACTTTTCAAACGCACGTCGTAGTTCAGTAACAAGTCCCTCTCACACACTAAAACGGGATCTGCAGTGTACAGAGCTAGACGCAGATGTAGAACAGGAATTTGGACCGGTGTGAGGCAGGGTCAGGGTGGGTGAAGACGATCAGGTGTTGGCAGCAGCGTTAGCTGGCGAGTACTCACAAGCGGAACTTCTCGTTCCAGCGTGGGTTGAGCGTCTGCGGCTTGACGCTGGTGGCGCGGATGAACTTGGCGGGCACCGCGGCAGACAGGCTGTCGCGGTGGATGGTGTCACGCCGCTCCCGCCCGTAGCCGTGCTCCTTCCGCTTGAAGCTCAGCCGGAAGCTGCCACACACCACACCACGCCACACTTCAGCTCTCTCTGTCTGTCAAATCACTAGCCCAAGCAATAAGCAGTGCAAGAAACACGCGAAGCTGCCTTCACAAGAGCAATCGGTTTGTGTATTACAGTGGCGTAGCTGCGTAGTCAAGCACACGGCACAGTGTTTTAACTTGTCAAACCACCTCCCCTTACCATCACACCAATTGGACAAATAAATGTAACAAGTGTTTGCGGGGGAGAAAGTGGGGAAGGGTAGAATTTTGATATACGTGGGTCGGTAACCAAATATGTTAAATATCTTATAAATAATTATTATTAGTATGTATGTAAACAAGTAAGTATGAAGCATTTTTATTTTAATAGATCATTAATTAAGCGTTACAAATAACCCAGGTTCTTCTTGATAAGTGAGTAAGATATACACTAGAATCTATACCACTAACCTCATAGTGGACCTAGGATAGTTCTTAATCTATACCACTAACCTCATAGTGGACCTAGGATAGTTCTTAATTTCACTTGTGCGTCCTCTCCTAGAGTACTGTTCCAAAAATGTTCAAATGTTTGTAGAACTTATGGGACTCAAGTACGTCATCAGTCCCTAAGCTTACAAACTACTTACGAACTAGCTAAGACTAAGGACGGCACAAATATCCGTGCCCGAGGGGGGATTCGAACCCCCGACCGTAGTGGCCGTGCAGACCGTGACTGGAGTGCCTCAGTCCCCTCGGCCACCGCGGCCGGCAGTACTGTTCCCCAGTGTGGGACCCTCGCCAGGTGGGACTGACGGAAGACATTGGAAGGTTCAGAGAAGGGCAGCTCGTTACAGGGGGGAAGCGTCACGGAAATGCACGATTTGAGGTGGAAATCATTAAAAGACAGACGTTATTCGTTGCAGCGAGATCTATTTGCGAAATTTCAATCACTGACTTTTACTTCCGAATTTGAAGATATTTTGCTAACACCTACTTACATAGGGAGACATGACCATCCCAATAAAATAAGAGAAATCAGATAGAAAACAGAACGATTTAGGTGTTATTTCTTCCCGCGTGCTATTAGAGAATGGAACGGTAGAGAAAGGTTATGAAAGTGGTTAATGAACCTTCTGCCAGGCACATAAATGTGATTTGCAGAGTATCTATGTAGATGAGTTCTAGGAAACTCCATTCACAGGACACTGCCCAAAACGCAAATAATTATTTAAAAACCGAAACTCTAAAACTGAAGTACCGATTTCTAATATTAATTATACTAGAAGGCTAATGAGGGTTGGAACTTAAATAGTGTAAACACTGCTGAGGAGACACTATGCAATGGAATCTACTATTGTCGCTGATAGCACACGTTCTTCACATACCAACCTTACCTACTAGAAAATAGACTCGCCCGTCCCACGTCACCGGCGTGTTCACAATCGAGGGAAAAACATTCACTTGTGAGCGAATGCTCTAACGTATCGGTGTCACTATGTTTTCCAAAAAGGAACAACGGAGTTTGAAAAAAAAAAAAGAATGTTCAAATGTTTGTAAATCTATCGGACCAAACTGCGTGGTCATTTGTCCGTAGCTTACAAACTACGTAAACCTAGGTAAACTAACCTAAGGACAAACACACACACCCATGCTCTAGGGAGGACTCGAACCTCCACGGCGAGCAGCCGCGCGCTCCGCAGCGAGACGCTTTAGACCACTCGGCTACTCCACCGCGGCAACGGAGTTTGATCAAGATGGAATGTGATAGGGGTCGTATAGCACGAAGTGTCATCAAAGTCTTCAAGAGGCTTGAGGGGAAACGGCATTGATGTACAGAACAGTGGCACGTTGGGTAAAAACCTTCAACGAAGGTCGGCAAACTGTGGAAGACGTGCATCGGGCAGGTGTTCTAGCATCTCTCAAGAAGAAGTGCATACTGTTGCCGCGTTAGTAGGCAGTGATCGACGCCAGACGATTCGTGAGCTCTCCCACGAAACTAGATTAGCGGACATGACTGCGCTTCGGATCCTGAAGGATCGCCTGGACATGCGGAAAATTTCATCACGATGGTTTTCACATGAATTGACGGAAATGCAGAAATGGACGCTATTCAGATGCACATGGAGCGCTACGAGCGCGAAGGAGAGGCTTTCTTACGCCGTTTCGTAATATTGAATGTGATATGGACCACATCGTTCGAGCCAAAACCGAAACGCCAATCCAACGAATGGCGTCACTATGGGTCGCCGCGAAAGTCTAAAATGTGTTAGAGTCCCAGTATGATGAAAGTTATGGTAACTGTCGTGTACGGCTGTGATGGTGTTATCCTAACGCATTACGTTCCTCCAATTCACACTATTACTGGTCGTTTTTGGAGTATCACCTGCGACCGGCCTTCCCAAAGAAGCGGCAACACTTTCTGCGCAACCCATCCATCATATTAAATGGCATTGCGCGGGCGCATACACCGCAAGCTGTGGCTGCTCTGTTCGGTTGAAGGGACTGGGAAGTACTGTATTATCCACCATAGTCCTCGGACTTAAGTCCTTCTGACTTTCATTTGATCTCGAAGATGAAGGAAGCATTAGCTTCAGAACTGTTCCATAGATTCAACAGGCAGTAGACCACTCCATTCGCACTATCAACAGTACAGGCTCTGTAAATGGTATACTACGCCTTCCAAATCGCTGGCAACGGGTTCTACACAACGGTGGTGATTACTTTCAAGGACAGTGGCAGTTGCAAACATGTAACGCTTTTGTATCAGTTGTGAATGAATATGTCCCACTATACAAGTTCCAACACTCGTAAATCGAGCAAGGCTTTGCATACATGTGAACAAAATATAAATCATGCGTGTACGGAGCCGTTAAGAGTGGTTGAAAGGAGTGGATGTTTTTCATATCTAAAAAGGGTGCTTTAGACTATACGCCGAGAAAGTTAAACGTCTAGCAAGACAGCTATCTAGCAGTAGAATGGGTGGAACTATAAGGTCGACCGTGTTGTCAGCACTGGAAATCAAAATTTAACGTTATTTCATAGCGATGCTATGTCACGTATTACACGAAAATAACAGATTTGTTATGAAACAGGAAACGACGGAAGATTTCTTCCTTTTATAATCATGGTCTGGACATGAAAATATGGAGTGATATCGCTAATCGACATCACAGTTGCAATATACAGAGTGTCCAGAAAAGGACTCCCTGATTTCAAAATTAAATATCTCGAAAACAAAGATCGATAGAGGAATGCAGTAAACGGTATGTTTATTGTGAAAGCTGTAAGAAGTTTATACATCAGTTTGAAATAATAGTTACAAAAGCTGCTAACAGATGGCGCTGTACAGCTCATATCAGCATACATAAGTGAAATAATCGTATGAAAACACTCTTTGCAAACAATCACATCATAATGTTTTCAAAACGTTCACCATTGGCACTACAGAAGTGAAATTCGCCATCACATTTCTTAGTGTTTCAACCTAAATGGATTCACATGCCACAGAGATCGCCGATTCTAGCTCGTCCAGCGTGGCGGGATGCTTCGGGTAGACCATGTCTTTCACTGTGCCCCTCCCCCCACCAAAAAAAAAAAAGTCACAGGGATTCAAATCGGGCGAATATAGAGGCCAATCCATGCCTGCACCAGTAAATTTGGGATATTCCAAAGAAAAGACTCGATTCCCGATGTATTCCTCAAGAAAGCGAAACACTTGTTCGGTCCGATGTGGTCTTGCATAAACCATTCAATCCTCTAACGCTTGCTGTGTGGCGACAAATTGTTCCAAAATTGCAACGTAACGTGCACCAGTGACCGTTTCTCGAATAAAAAAGGGCCAATAATGCCTCTGCTGCGTACTGCAGCCCACACAGTAAATTTCTTTTCACTTATTGCTGTTCCTTTTTGCTGTTGTCAGTCCTTGACGTCCATTTACTGACGGAAATATGCGCAGGATGAAATTTTGTGGGAGACATTATATATATATATACAGAGTGAATCTAAATTCGCGCACTCGGGCTTGGCAGCGCGATTCCTCACCTGCCCACAAAGAAAAATGTCTCCAACAAAATTTCGTCCTGCGCAAATTACCGCCAGTAAATGGACATCAGAGATTGAGATGGCTGTGTCTTCCATACGTCAGTGTGTTTCATAATTACATCAACAAACTTGTAAGAGATGTATTAGGCGTCTTGAGGTCCAAAATGAGCATGGAAACCGATGCCTGGAAACGCCATTCAACGACACTACGGAGAGTCCAAGTTAAAGGCACCAGCTCCTGCCGCTAGACATCCCCTCCGGCAACTTCTAAGCTCTTTAGCATCATTGGATGACGTTTCCGGGCATAGGTTTCTATGCTCACTATGCTCTCCCACATCTCCTAGAAGTTCTTGCTTGAAATACGCGGGACGCGCCGCTAGCGCACGTCCTGAGCAGCAGGGGGTTCTCGCCTGAGTCTCAGGACGTGCGCTAGTCGCGCGTTTCGCGTATTTCATGCGTCAACTTCGCGTCGCAATATCTCGGGATCTAATTGGAATATGGCGATGAAATCAACGCCCTTGTTTATGTGATTTGTCATGCTATGGATTGCTGAAGAAAAAATATAGGGTGTCCATTTAAAAAAAACATAAGAATGTGTTAAAAAACACATTTGCTTTCGTTTTAGAATGTTTCCAAATATGTACATTCATGGGCCCCAGCCGTACATTGATACCGGTGAAAGTCGTTTTCCAATAGCTGTTATTGTTCCAGAGATATTTTGGGAGGACAAGATAGCTGGGACAGTGTGTGTGTGTGTGTGTGTGTGTGTGTGTGTGTGTGTATGTGTGATCAAATCGAGTATTCTGCTTGTTTAATTTTCTTCACAGAATTCAAAACGGACATTCCATAATGTCATTTAATAAATATCATGTACACAGCTCATATATATACGAGTTGGCGTAGCTGCATCTAAAGTGCATATCTGAGCAGTAACCAAGTATCCATACGAAACTCACCAAAAACAAGACAAAATCGCTCAAAACGCTAGAAGCGCTAATGTAGATGCAGCTGTCAGGTTGGTAACAACTTTTACAGCGGTGAGTGTCGCGACTGTACATGTTAGAGACTGTACTGAAATGTGCGCCGCGCCAAGATGGAGCCTCGCCTTTCCCGAGAAGTAGTGTACCCGGGGCCCGGCTGTCAGTGGTCGTGCTCTAGCAACACCACCTAGAGAGAAGGCCGCGGCGCTCTCGTGTGACGTCACACATAGCAGGTTGCGCGCGCCTAGCTGACTGGGTGGCCGCTGGGGCACGGCCCACTCGGCCGAAGCAGCCAGCCAGTCAGATACGCGCGCGCAACCTGCTATGTGTGACGTCACACGAGAGCGTCGCGGCCTTCTTTCTAGGTGGGGTCGTGCTCTAGCCACGTGGCTCGGCGCACAGTGCGGGTGCGGCAGGCCGGCGGTCACCTGTGGTGCTTGCGCAGCTTCTCGTGCGGCGAGGTGTCCCTGTGCGCCTGGTCGGGGTCGCCGCTGTCGGAGAGCGTGCGGCCGGTGGCGGCGGCGGTGGCGTGCCGCGGCGAGCCGGGCGGCGTCTCGCGGGAGCTCGGCTGCGGCGACGGCGGCTGCAGACCGCCCGGCTGGATGCCCAGCATGCAGTACGGGTCGCTGAAGCCTGCAACACACGCCACTCTGTCAGCACGGCGCAGAGGACGCCGCCGTTTGGTTTGCTGCAGTACTTGCAGCAGGGGCCGTAGAGTGCACGCAGGATAAATTGGCCGGTAGGTGCGCAGACCGCTGAGCAAAGCGTGGGGAGAGCGGTAGTGGTGGGGGTAGGTAGCGGCCGGAGCAGTGAGCGAGCACTGGAGGGGAGGTGCCCATCTCACTGGCTGGCAGGCGGAAGTGCACTGACGCGGCCTCTCGTTCCGAACGAAGTGATGAACTCGCCTGGCGTATCGTCTACCTTAAAGCCCCTACACACGTTCTGATCTATCGGGACTAATGTATCGGCGGTGCGATAAATTGGACGCGTGGAGGCGGTTCCCGACCAACTTTGCTTGTCGGGTGGTTGGGCGGGCCTGGCCGTGCGACATCCGACCCCCCCTCCCCCGACACTCAAAAATCAAATGTTCAAATGTTTGTATAGCTTATGGGACTGAACTACGGGGTCATCAGTCCCTAAGCTTACAAACTACTTATGAACTAGCTAAGACTAAGGACGGCACAAATATCCATGCCCGAGGGGGGATTCGAACCCCCGACCGTAGCGGCCGCGCAGACCGTGACTGGAGCGCCTTAGTCCCCTCGACCACCGCGGCCGGCCCCCCACACTCCACCCAACAAATTGTGTGTTTGTAGCGCTACCCGACCAACATCTTGGCTGCGATAGTCTGTTGTCTGCACAGCGAACACGCGAAAACAAAAACAGTTCGACAGACACCAGAAAACAAAGCCGCTGCAATCGCTACGTGCAGTTGGTTGGAACGTGTGTAGGCTGCTACAAATTTGGTTGGTTTGTTGGCCAGTTGGTGTGTCGGACGCTAAATCAGAGCTTGTGTAGGGGCCTTTATCCTGCATGGACTCTCCCGACAGACTAGACAGATGAATCTCCGCAAAGGACACACACACGAAGCAAAACATATCAAATAAAACTGTATGACGACTCCGCAATCAGTTGCGTCTCGAATCACCACATCTTATAGGCTGTATGTGTGTGTGCTGCGGGGGGGGGGGGGTATCTGTGTATGTATGTTCCACATCTCCTCCTAAACTACTGGACTGATTTAAACCAGAATTGGTACACATGTTACTTACTATCAGACAACAGTCGCTGTCAGGCTAAGAACCACCTATGATACACACTTAAGGAGATATGACGTCATAAACAATGACAGTCGTACAAAACGGCCGTATCATGCAATAATATTCTACATCTGCTCCTAAACTAATGGACCAATTACAACCAAATTTCGTACAAATATTTTTTAAGATTACGAATCATTTGCTATGGTTGAAAAAAAAAACCACCTATGATACATAGTTCATACAATATCACGTCATAAACGATGAAAACTACCCCATTGCACCGCGTGATTTTATTCGCCAACTATTTGAAAATGAGAGCACTTAGCGACTTGCAACGATCTTTAAACATAATTTAAAATGTTTACGAAAGTTTTTCTCGCTGACAAGCCCAACAAAATGATGAAAGGAGAAAACTTTATCGTTTACTATTTTTCCGATGTTCATGATATATATATCTACGGCACTTGGCTTGACGTTACAAGTTATTACTTCTACACTGTAAATTGCATTCGCGAGACAACAGTCAGACACTAAACATACATACCTCTGAATGTTACTTCGATTCTATATCGCAATTCGACATATACTTCATGAGATATGAAGTCATAAAAAATTTTGTTCATGAAAAATGCCATCATCACGCATGAGGTGTCGATTTATTACGTCTTTACTGATAACACCATTCACGACACTTTTGCAGACATTAGGAATATATACCACTGAATGTACGTTCGAATTTACATCATAGTACGACACATGTTTCAGGACATATGACGTCATAAACAATAAAATATCCGAATAACTGCTACATCAGGCCACTGGAGACAAGGTCTCTCCCATGTTTGCCAAGTAAGTTTCTGCAAGTCCTGAAGAGTACGTTGACTTTCACCGCAATGTGTTGCAAGAAAGGCAAAAGAATGGGCCTTACAAGCTTTTAAACGTACCAATCGCTGGCCAGCGTTCGGTCCAGAAACACAAAAGATGAACGAGAGTTGTAGTGTATCGCACGAGAGACCGTAAGACCTGGGGTGGAGCAAGTGTATCGTAGATCTCGGCCTGTCTAAGTCGTACGCGCGAACATGTTTGCTGGCAGAATCTGCTTCCACGGCTTGCTAGTCCATCTTGCAAGTGGTCTTCAGAAGGCAGCACGTCGATGCTGTGACTTGAGTAGACTGTGGGAATTCCGCGTCTATACCGCTCCTTCCTCCACACCCGTGACCGGGATACACTCCTCTGCCACAGGCAACTCCAGCGACATGTGCGCAGCTTCCTGACTGCTAAAAAACGCCGGGACTGGCATTAGACAGTGACATGGCTTAATGCGCACCTCCCCGTCAACTCGTCTCAGTATTGGAAAGCCTTCCACCGCCTTACTTGATCGAAATCTACGCCCACTTACCCTCTCCTCCACCTTGACCAGCCCCTTCCTGATAACGCAAGTAAGGCTAATCATTTTTCCTCTTCTCACTCTGATGTTTTCTCCATCCCCGATAATCCTGATTATTCCTTCTTCCCAGATGTCCATGAAAAAACCGATGTCTCCATCCCACCCCTAGCTCCCGGCTTCCAATACCTGGCCCACATATCCCCCCCTTCCCTCAGACCTTAACACCCTAATCACTGCACACGACGTACAGTTGATACTACGCACCAAATACAACATGGTTCCCAGCCACAATCGCATCATGTACAGCCACCTCAAGGAACGTCCCCTCCCTTTCCTCACCACTCTTGCTTCCCTCTATACCACCATCCTCTACACTGCCTGCTACCCGCACCTGTGGAAAATATCCCGAGTCCTCATGTTCCTTAAACCCAACAAACCCCTCTCTGATGCCTCCTCCTACCGTCCCATTTGCCTCACCCTGGTGTTCAGCAAGGTCTTCGAATCCGTTATATTGTGTCGCATCCATCACCACCTCCAGCTTCATCAGCTCCTTCCTGACACTCAAGCTTTCGTCCTTCCTTCTCCACTGACGACCAACTCTTTCGCCTCCTTCCTTCCAGCTAAATTCCCGTCGTGCCACCATCTTTGTGTCCTTAGACCTTGAAAGGGCCTACGACTGGGTCTGGCCTGCTCTTCAGACACCAATCCTATGCTCTTCCGATCAACCTTGTCCCGGTCATTGCCTCCTTCCTCTCCAACCGCCCCACCTATTTTACCGTCAACAACACCGACTCTCGTCTTTTCTATCCCTCTGCTGGCGTGCCCCAAGGTTCTGTCCTTTCTCCCCTCCTATATCTCCTGTATACCTCTGATATGCCTAATCCTGCCCCTCCCATACATCTTTTCCATATCCTGATGACACCGCTTTCCCCACCTTCATTCCTTCCGTTCCTGCGATTTCTATCTCACCCTCCATCACTGTCACTTCCGCCTCACCCCTATCCTGAAGTACCTGGGCCTCACTATTGATCCGCACCCTCTCCTGGACCCCTCACCTCCGCACTACCCAAGAAAAAGCCCTCTACCGCCTCCGCCACTCAAACTTCTGGTTTGCCAAACGTGGGGCCTAAACCCTTCTACCGTTCTCTATACCTACAAATCCCTCATCTGTCCTATCCAGCCTGGATCTCCGCTCCCCCCCCCCATCCTTCTACAAATCTCTGGAGATACTGGACTGCCATGTCCTCCACCTCGCCTTCTGTATCCCCCTTTATCCCCCCTCTCCCACGCGGATCCTCTACAATCTCATTCCTTTCCCAAGCCTCGTTCTCTTTATTGAACATCTCCGCCTCCATTACATATCTCGCAAATTAGACCCACCTAATCCTCTAGTCCATCCCCTCCTCTCTGCACCTGGTCCGTTGCTGCGCCTCCACCTCTGAATTCCCCCTGCTCTCCACTTACTCACACTCCGGATCCTTTCCCGTGGCAACTTCCTTCCCCTCCTCCTCCCGGATGATACCCTCCGACCTGACATCTACCCTTCATACCAGCTGTGATCCTTTCCCTTGCTCCCTCTCCTTCTTCTCTCCCTAAGGGCCCCAACTGCCCTGCCCTTCCTTCCCTCCTGCCCCTTCTCCCCTTCCTCATTCCATCCAGCTGTCCTTCCAGCTCCTCTCCTTACTGCCCTCCCATTTCCTTCTTCCCCATGGCTTCCTGAGACATTATCCCTCCTTAGTCCCTTCCCCGCTGGCCCTGTGGTTCCTCCCCGTCCTCTCCCTCTCTACTCATTCTCTTTTCCCCTCACATCACATCTTCATTACTGCGAGTGTTCCGCCGTATGTGGAACCTTCAATTTGTGCTTCCGTATGAGTGCTTCAATAAGTATGGTGCTTGTTAGTTACATTGCTTCATTTTAACAACAATGAACGGCCAACCCGCAGTCGACACCATCAGCTTTAATTGTGTGTTTCTTTGTGTGTGTGTGGTGTTTCCTCGTATTTCTTGTTTTAATTCCACAATAGCGGACGGTCAACTCATAGCTACGGCCCTGTGTTATTTTAATTGTATGTATGCCTCTGCATCTCGAGCAGCTGTTAACTGTTTTACTCATCGCCATCGCCGTTTCAAAACTTTTAAGACGCCACTGTTTCACTTCGTTTTAAGTACACTCTTTTTTCTCGCCATTTAAAATCTCCATGTTTATAGCAATTCATCTCTATTTCATCTGCTTCTTCTGTGTCAAGTTTTTTATTTCTGTAGGCTGAAGAGCGCCTGCGAGCGCTGCCTGCCCGCCCCTTTAGGGGAATTGATATATATGTATATATAATCCTATCTACAGTTGTCATCAATCCCTAGGTTTACAAACTATCAAAACTAACCTTTCCTAAGGACAAAACACACACACACACACACAGAGCCTATGGAGGAATCTAACCTCCGACGGGGAGCAGCCGCGCACTCGGCTGCAAGGCGTCTCACAGCGCACGGCCATTCCCTCGCGGCCACGCCGAGTTGAACTCCTGGCTCACCGCACGTGTTAATCTGAAGATTCAGCAGTCATGAGTTCTTGTCAAACATTCTTTCCGTTGCTGGAGTGGCGACTATTCTAAAGGATTCACACCAGTACCTACAGTCTGTGGAAAAGTGCAGTTGACGTGTATGAACTTGCAGATGCCTTGCCCAGAATTAGGGTGTTGTGTCAACATCGAAACCCGGTGTAGGAGATGATCTGGTCTGAGGGTGTTCTTTTCTGAATTATGATCGGATCATTAATTGTAGCAGCAATGAAGTGAACACAGGGAACTATAAAAAAAGAACATTTTCTACAGCTACGTTTTAATGATATGAAGGAGGATGGAAGAGAAAGAAAAAGTATTACTCTGGCTGCAGTAGAGCACTGAAAAAATTCAGTGGCAAGAAGTGAAAATTTGATCCAGACCTACACTCAAAACCTTTTTTCAGTTCCGGACAGCGGTCGTCATAACCACTTTACTATTCGAAGACGCGTTCCGTCCTCAAAAATGTACGGAAGAACATAAATATCATCTACATATGTATTTCCACGTGACGTCGGCAAATGGTTCATTTCCATACCGCAAATGTGGAAATACAGCTACACCTTAAACTTATGAATACAAATCATTGCGGATGTAGACTTCTCGTAAAAGTCATCCTCGTCCTGCTAAATGCCTTGTCAGAGACGGCGGAGAAGCAGGTACAGGTTCAAGGCTCTCTTTGGAAATAAGGGCGGAAACAGCCCAACAGATCCTAATGGATGGAAGAATAGATAGTAATCAACGGCATGATGATACAGAAGGTAATGGATATCACCAATTATTGACAAATGATTACATACTTCTCCCATGCCACCAAAACCGCGGATTCGATAAAGAATCGAATTTTCTTGTGTAGAATTGCTTCAAACATCAGATTAGCGTACAAACTCAGTTGCTAAACATTTGTCTTCAGACACACCGAGAAAAAGTTTCAATATGTTGTGGCATTGTGTGTAAAACCAGTCTGAAGACACTAAGGACACGATGGAGTACCTGAGCGTTCCAAGGCGCCTAGCTGCGGAGCGCACCGCTGCTCGCCATCGGAGGTTCGAGTTCTCCCTTGGGCATGGGTGTATTTGTTATCCTTCGCATAAGTTACTTTAAGTAGTTTATAAGCCTAGGGTCAGATGGCCAGAGTAGTTAACACCCATAGATTTACAAATATTTGATAATTATGATAAGCTCTCATTATCAAACATTGGATAAATATAGGTGAATTAGCGTTCCATTTCGGAAATACTTAGTATTTCAGGTATCTCAATGTTCCTAATGTCATATTCCTGAACTAAAACGCGCGTCTCAAAAAATCAGTGAATGATCTCAGGAAATATAGGAAACAAGAGCTAGAAACAAAATACTTTTGCTCGCATATTCACAGAATATATGACGTCAACTGCGAATGGGCAAAGCTGAAAATATGTACCCGTCCGAGATTCGATCCCTGGTCTCCCGCTTTCTAGGCAGTTGCGCTAACCACTAAACCAATGGGGACACTAATCACCGCACCTGCAAGGACTACCTAAGCACGCCTCCCGTCATACACAAACTTCTAACTCTACCCTGCCCACTCGTAGTTTCAGAAACTAATTCCCGTGAGAGTAAGGGCCACAAACTTGCCGACACACACACACACACACACACACACACACACATATATATAAAATATGCCGGTGATGGGTAATGATCCTTTCGTTAGTGGGGAGGGGTGGGCAAGTTTGTGGCCCTTACTCTAACGGAAATTAGTTTCCGAAACTACGAATTTGAGTACTGTGGGCAGGGTGAAGCTGGGAATATGTATCTAGAGGACGCGTGCTTAAGTAGTCCTTGCAGATGCGGTGATCGCTGTGTCCCCAGTGGTGTAGGGGTCAGTGCAACTGTCTAGAAAGCGGGAGATCCGGTTTCGAATCGCGGCTGGGTACACATTCTCAGCTTTTCCCATTCGCAGTTGATGTCATATATTCTGTGAAGGATCAGAAGTGACATCTGTTCTTTCGGAACAGACGTCACATGTATATACTTTTATATTCGGGGAAAGTATGACATTAAGTGCAAATGAGTAAAGTTGAAAATGTGTACCCAGCCGGGATTCGAACCCGGGTCTCCTGATTTCTACGCAGTTGCGCTGACTCCTACGCCACTGGGGACACAGCGATCATCACACCTGCACGGAATTACTCAAACACGCCTCCCGTCAGAAACAAATCTGCAACTTTACCCTGTCCACTAGAGCTCAAACTCGTAGTAAATTAGTACTAATTCTCGTAAGAGTAAGGGCCTAGGAGTTCCTCCGCACTGAAGAAATGATCATTGCCCGTCATCGGCAAATTGTATATGTCCGAAAGAACAGACACCACATATATATAACTCGCCTTCAAAGCAATCCTCATTGTCAAGAGTAAATTTCTGACATTGGTTGTACAGCTGTTGGAAACTGTCAGCAAAACACTTGTTATGGAATGGCTTGAAACACTGATGTCACACGTTGGATTTCCGCAGTCGTTGCGAAGCCTGAAACTCTCAGGACTAATTTAAGGCGGGGAAACAGAAAGATGTCTGCCGGCGCCAAATCTGGAGGATAAAGAGGGTGTGCAGACACGGTGACGTTGCGTCTAGCTAAGAAGTTGAGCTCGCGGATCGCAGTGTGCGGACAGGCATTGTCGTGCAGGAAATCCCACCATCCACTCCGGAACAGTTCTGGCCGAACCCGCCGAATGCGTTGCAGCAGCTGCTTCAAAACTTCCTCTTACCTTCCGCGTCGACATTATGACCCTTTGATACAATTTCATAAGCCTTTGCAATATAGTTGGCAATCAACATCGTCTTTATCTTGGATTTTGTCATCCGTCTCCTCTTGGGAGGCGGGGAGGACAATGAACACCATGTCGTTGACTGTCTCTTGGTCTCCGGATCGTATTGAGAGCACCAACTGTCATCTCCTGGAATGATCGTTTCAAAAACTTGCGGATTCCGTTCAGACATGTCGATGAAAGTGAAGGCCGTAAACTCCACAAAATACCTAGGAATTACTATTACTTCAGACTTAACTGGAAAGAACACGTAGATAATATCGTGCGAAAGGCGAACTAGAGACTGCGTTTCATTGGTAGAACCCTCAAAAGATGCAACGGTACAACTAAAGAAACTGCATACACTACGCTTGTTCGTCTTTCTTGGAGTGGGGGATCCTTATCAGGTGAGTTTTTGTACTGTCACGATACAGGGGAGACAGCGTTACGGAAATGATACAAGGTCTGGGATGGGAATCATTACAACAACAGCGCTTATCGCTGCGGCGTGGGCTGCTTACGAAACTCCAATCGCTAACATTCTCCTCCGAATGAGAAAATATAGTGCTGACTCCCACTTACATAGATAGAAATGATCATCAGAATAAAATACAAGAAATCAGAGCTAAAACGGAGAGATTCAGGTGTTCTTTCTTCCCGCGCGCTATTCGAGAATGGAATGGGAGATAAATAGTATAAAGGTGGTTCGATGAACCCTCTGCCAGGCATTTAAATGTGATTTGCAGAGTATCCCATGTAGAAATCTCCAGATGCTTCCATTCGAGTTTGTTTCTAATCGTCTGTCAGCATCTGCGGTACAAACCGGCTTTTGTCAAAGTTTCGAGAACTTACCTTTACTGAGGAGTCTAGCACTATATTGCTCCCTCCTACGTATATCTTGCGTAGAGATCATGAAGATAAAATCAGAGAGATTAGAGCCCACACAGAGGCATACCGACAATCTTTCTTTCCCCGAACAATACGACAGTGGAATAGAAGGGAGAACCGATAGTGGTACACAAGGTACCCTCCGCCGCACACCTATCGGGTTGCTTGCAGAGTATGAATGTAGATGTAGAAGCCTTACTAAACGCTATTGTAAGAAGAAAGTAGTTTTTGAGCAGTTTATATGTCTTATCACATTATATCTCCTGAACTATGTGCGATGCAGTCATATAATTTTGCATGTGCACTGGTGTATGTAGATAGTATTCGCAAATTATCAGTTAACAGGTAATTAATTAAAACGCCATGGCAGATTTAAGACATTAAAAAATGATTAGGGTTCACCACTATTTTGGCGTTGCAGAGTCTCCACAGCGCTAAATCCGGCCCTGGTTATAATGTAATATATTCAGTGGACAGGAGAAATTCCCATGAATGTTTAAAAAGGCAGTAGGACTTTTTTTAAAGTCCTGTTTATATCGCAGTGCCGAGACTGATTTCCTGAAGTGGTGAACTGGTGTTACGTGAGACGGAAATGGAGTGTAGGCAGCGCTGCGTACGGCTTTATTTCCCGTGCGGAGAGAGGCACCGCTAACGGACACAGCAGCCAGAGGCGACTGCAGCCGAGGTCGAGACCCGCCAGCTACAACACTCTGCGCCGTCTGGTAGGCCGACAACCGAACGCGCCGTTTGGGACAGCCGGCTACAAAAGTGTCTTTCATTATTTTTTTGACCTGGCTGAATAGATGTGTTTTTCCATTGTTTGTTTTGATGTTTTTCGCACAGCGTGGTACAATTGTGTTCTGCAGTGTCTAGAAATATCTTAACTTTTTCATTGACATCGTTTGCAGAATGCAACTTCTAACGACCACACCTTTTCTGGAACGTGGATTTAACTGTTGAAATGAAGTTTCTTAAAGAACGGATACACATTTCAACAGTCAGATTTATAGCTATCCACTTCACTTTAGATATTAAAATATGTTACTTTTCTTGGTTCTTGAAGACGGACATTTGAGTTGTTGATGCTCAGCATTCAACAAAATAGTAGAATATGTTTCAGGGATACAATTAAATAATCACAGACATTCTTGATGATAGTTCCATTGTGACGGAAAGAAATTTATTTAGTTGTGCAACATTATGTTCGATACATCCAGCAGCAGACAACAGAGATGTTAACAGGTTTGTAGCTATGAACAGAATGACAAAACATGGCTTCCACTCAAACATTTTCTGCATAGCCGCGTTATAAGACTAATGATAATGTTTTTCCATTATTAAATAAATAATACAATAATATTTGAAATATGACAAAATATGTAAATTAAAATATTATACTTAGGCTTTAACTATTTATCTCAATGTGTGTATGTGTTTTATGAAATTTGTATTTAATAGTATACGCAAATTAACTGTTTTGACTAGTGTTAAATTTACTCAAGTTATTTACATTATTTGCGTTATTGAAGTGCACACTTATCTGTTTTGGCAATATTGTGTAGGTGTAATATTAGTGAGACATGTAATTTAATGTATTTAAATTTGTGGTCTAATTTTTTATAAATGCAGATTTGTATAAAGTCGTCGTAGTTTTGTCTGTTACGAAGAAAGTTCCTTAGTAATAAACGGATTATTAATTTTAGTGTGTGAAAAATGGTCAGTATTTAATTTAGGATCCAGTGATATATAAACCATTGCCTGCACTAATTTATTAAAACAAAAGGTATGTATGTAATAATGTTGTGCAATAGTTCTAACATGTAATCGTGTTGTTTTTATACAAATAAGTATATTTATAGGCTCAGTATATTCTGTAACTAAGTGTAATGCATTTGTAGTGTTTGTAGTTATTATTTAAGAACGTATAAAAATTGAAAATTACGTAAAAAGGACATCCAAAGTTATGTTGAAATCAACATACTGTTTCTTAAACGCGTTTTACTAATAGTGTTAATAGTATTTCAAACTGAACGCGAAAATCTGATATTTTACATGTCTGGTAGCCAAGTTTTATTTAGGTGTCCGATATTTCGTGTTTGTGATGTTGGCAACGGTTTTGTTAGGAGCGTGTAACATAGCAGAAACGTTACACTCTGTCCACTTTTCAGTACTTAGGACGACAAATTTATTGAAGTTAATACCTTCGAAGGGTTTAAGGTGGAACTGAGGTTGAAATATCTTCGTTAAATCAAATATTTGTTAAGCTTATGGGACTTAACTGCGCATGGACGTGTGTGTGTTGTCCTTAGGTTAGTTTAACTTAGTTTAAATAGTTTGGAACCTACGGACTAAAAACCATGCAGTTGAGTCCGATAGATTTACGAACATATTTTTAACTTAACTGCGGGGTCATCAGTCCCTAAACTTTCATACTACTCAGGAACTTTTTGATAAAATTCAATACACAAACACCATAAAATCTAAGAACTGAAAGTTAACTTCAATAAGGAGGAGTAGACAATATAGCAGACCATTTCAATTTTTTAATTTTTATTTGGATTTTATCATTTTATTAAAACAACAGTGTAAAGTCTGTACGCGGTGCCCAGCCTTCATTTGTCCTTGTTAGGAGAGCCCTCTAGTGGTCAACGCCGTGTTACGTCAGTTTTAGTCTGGGTGTGCACTTGTTATGTACCGCGGCTGCAGTACTTCCTGGTCCTGTTTCCTGGTAATGCGGTTAATTGTAGGATTCCTATCACCCACTTTTAATAGTTTGTTTTTACGCAGTTTATACTGACCACTTGCTGTTAGATTCTTGACCGTGGGTAGCAATTCTGAGTGTAGTCTGTTCTCGATTTTAGACTCACGTTGCTGGTTTCTTCGTAATGGACAAATCGGGGATGTTATTAATCAAATGACGACCACGCCCTATTGTGAGAGTATTTTAGCAAGGCCTCCTGAAAGTTGGACGCTGTTTTCTAAATATCATGTAATCGTTTTGCTAGTAAATACTGTAGGCACTCCTTTCCTAAAAAAAATTAAAGTTGTTGTTATGGTCTTCAGTCCGGAGACTGGTTTGATGCAGCTCTCCACCCTACCCTATCCTGAGCAAGCCTTTTCATCTCCTCATAAGAACGACAACACACATCTATTTGAATCTGCTTACTATACGCGTCTCTTGGTCTCCCTCTGCGATTTTTACCCCACACTCTTCCCTCCAATGCTAAATTTACGATTCCCCGATGTCTAAGAATGTGTCCTACCAAGCGATCCCTTCTTTTAGTCAGGGTATGCCAAAAATATCTTTTCTCCCCAATTCTGTTCAGTACCTCTTCATTATTTATGCTATCTACCCACCTAATCTTCAGCATTCTTCTGTAACACCACATTTCAAAAGCCTCTATTCTCTTCCTGTCCGCACTGCTTATCGTCCATGTTTCACTCCCGTACAAGGCAACACTCCACACAAATGCCTTCAGAAAAGACTTCCTTACACTTAAATTAATATTCGATGTTAGCAAATTTCTCTTTTTCAAAAATGCTTTTCTTCCCATTGCCATTCTGCACTTTGTATCCTCTGTACTGCGACCATCACATGTTATTTTACTACCCAAGTAACAAAACTCATCTACCACCTTCATTGTTTCGTTACCTAATCTAATTCCTTCAGCATCGCCTGATTTTCTAAGACCGCATTCCATTATTTTTGTTTTGCTCTTGTTAATGTTCATTTTATACGCTCTCTTCAACACGCTGTCCATTCCATTCAACTGCTCTTCCAGGTCCTTTGCTGTCTCTGATAGAATTACAATGTCATCAGCAAAACGCAATGTTTTTATTTCTTCCCCCTGAACTTTAATCCCTATTCCAAATTTTTCCTTGCTTTCCTTCACCGCCTGCTCGATGTACAAATTGAATAACATCGGAGAAAGGCTACAACCCTGTCTTACTCCCTTCCCAACTGATGCTTCCCTTTCATGCCCTTCGAGTCTAATAACTGCGGTCTGGCTTTTGTACAAGTTGTAAATAACTCTCCTTTCCCTATATTTTACCCCTGCTGACTTCAGAATTTGAAAGAGTGTATTCCAGTCAACATTGTCAAAAGCTTTCTCCAAATCTACAAAAGCTAAAAATGTAGGTTTGCCTTTCCTTAATCTATCTTCTAAGATAAGACGTAAAGTGAGTATTGCCTCCCGGGTTCCTACGTTCCTCCTGAACCCAAACTGATCTTCCCCGAGGTCAGCTTCTACCAGCTTTTCCATTCTCCTGTAGATAATTCGTGTTAAAATTTTGCAACCATGACTTATCAAACTGATGGTTCTGTAATTTTCACACCTGTCTGCGCCTGATTTCTTTGGAATAGGGATTATTACATTTTTCTTAAAGTCTGAGGGCATTTCGCCTGTCTCATACATCCTACACACCAGTTCAAATAGTCTTGTCATGGCTGGCTCTCCCAGGGACTTTAATAGCTCTGCGGGTATGTCATCTACTCCTGGGGCCTTGTTCCGACCTAGGTCTCTCAGTATAGTATCTCCTATTTCATCTTGATCTACTTTCTCTTCCCTTCCTACAACATCGTCTCTAAGTTCATTTCCTTTGTAGAGCTGCTCTATGTACTCTTTCCACCTTTCAGCTTTCCCTTCTTTGCTGAGAACTGGTTTCCCATCCGAGTTCTTGATATTCGTAGAGTTGCTTTTCTTGTCCCCAAATGTCTCTTTTATTTTCCTGTAGGCGGTATCTACTTTTCCCCTTCTTATACATTCTTCTACAGATTTGCATTTGGCTTCTAGCCACTCCTGCTTAGCCATTTTGCACTTCCTGTCAATCTCATTTTTTAGTCGTCTGTACTCCATTTTGCCTGTTTCATTTACTGCATTTTTATATTTTCTCCTTTCATCTATTAAATTTAGTATTTCCTGTGATATCCAAGGATTTTTTGTTGGTCTTGCCTTTCTACCTATTTTGTCCTCTGCTGCCTTCACTATTTCATCTCTCAATGCTACCCATTCCTCTTCTACTGTTTTATTTCCCCCTGTTTCTGTCAATTGTTGCCTAAATCGCCCTCTGAAATTCTCCAGAACTTCACTTTCCTTCAATTTATCTAAGTCCCATCTCCTTATTTTCCTACCTTTCTGCAGTTTTTTCAGCTTCAGCCTACAGTTCATGACTAACAAGTTATGGTCAGAGTCTATATCTGCCCCTGGGTATGTCTTCCAGTTTAGAACCTGGTTCCGGAATCTATGTCTTACCATTATAAAATCTGATACCTTCCTGTGTCTCCTGGTCTCTTCCACGTATACAACCTTTTTTTGTGATTCTTAAACCACGTGTTTGTTACGATTAAATCATGTTCCGTGCAAAATTCTATCAGGCGACTTCCTCTTTCATTCCTCCTGCCCAGTCCATATTCACCTACTATTTTTCCTTCTCTTCCTCTTCCTACTACCGAATTCCAGTCTCCCATCACAATTAAGTTTTCCTCTCCCTTAACTGTCTGAATAATTTCCTCTAGCTCCTCATATATTTCTTCGATCTCCTCATCATCGGCAGAGCTAGTTGGCATATAAACCTGTACTACTGTTGTCGGTGTTGGCTTCGTATCTATCTTGACAATGATAACGCGATCACTGTGCTGGTCATAGTAGTTTACCCGCATTCCTATTTTCTTATTCATTATCAGTCCTACTCCTGTGATACCCCCAACTGATTTTGTATTTATAATCCTGTACTCACCTGACCAGAAATCCTGTTCATCCATTTCCCTTTTTAAATTTTCTAATTTTCCTACCCGATTAAGGGATCTAACATTCCACGCCCCGATCCGTAGAATGCCAGTATTGTCTTTCCTGATGACAACATCCTCCTGAGTAGTCCCCGCCCGGAGATCCGAATGGGGGACTATTTTACCTCCGGAATATTTTACCCGAGAGGATACCATCATCATTATGTTCATACAGTAGAGCTGCATGCCCTCGGGAAAAGTAACGGCTGTAGTTTCCCCTTGCTTTCAGCCGTTCGCAGTAGCTGTGTGGCAAGCCACATTAGCTGATGTTACAAGGCCAGCTCAGTCAATCATCCAGACTGTTGCCCCTGTAACTACTGAAAAGGCTGCTGCCCCTCTTCAGGAACCACACGTTTGTCTGGCCTCTCCACAGATACCCCTCCGCTGTGGTTGCACCTACGGTGCGGCTATCTGCATCGTTGAGGCATGCAAGCCACCCCACCTCGGCAATGTCTGTGGTTCATGGGGGTGGAAAAAAAATTATCAATATTTACAAAATTTTTACTTATTGGTTGTTTTAGATACTCCAGTTATTAGTTCAGATGTATTTCCTATTCACAGATGTCACCTGAAGATGCATCTATACCGGTGTGAAACTGGTTATGTCTAAATAAACACGACTTAACAGCTTTGCGATTTTCTCTCCACATCTGCACCCAGGACTTTATATTATTGAAGTTGTAACACTACATCGCAATCACAGCACAAACTAGCCATTTTCATCCAGATTCAATTCTAATAATTTGTAAGAGGCAGAATTTTTACGTATTTGTCAAAATTTCAGTAACAGTCAATATATCTTTGAAGTATCGAAACAGTACAGTCTCAGAGTAACCGCGTCTAAACTCCGTAAATCAGAGTAATCTTTTGTCGCAATAGTAGTATAAATAGTTCCGAAGTATAGCTACTCGCTCTCTCAGTCTTTGTTTCTCCCAACGTTAACGGCTCTCAGTATTTGTTTCTCGCAACGATAAGATCTCTCTCAGTCTCTGTTCCTCGATGTATCAATATTTCTTAGTCAAATTTCGGACTTAGATTGTTGTGGTCGTATCTGAAATAGATAGTCAGGTGCAAAAATATTCCGAACCTTTGGTTTACTATGACTGAATTTATTTGAAAGTCTTAATTAAATCGAACTTATACGCGAGTGTGTAAATAATATCTGTGGACTTTAATTCTGGATAGGCTACGCACTTAGAAAAATTCTGTCTACCGATAGGAACGTAATAATCAAGAAAATATTAATCATTGCTAAAAAGATTTTCTTCATTGACAAACATTAAATCAAATAACTTTAACTTGATTCAAAAAAGGAATAATTTTTAAATATTGACTTTGCCAAGAATATCAAACTGCGATTTTGTGAAATGAACTATAGAGAACTGCTTATTTAAAATATATCGTGTGACTTTGCCTGTGTTTTGTAAATCTGTGCTTAAGGTGAAATATAGGAGAAATATTAATTTAAAATTTTGTGTCGACCGCATAAATCGTAGTTAGTATCTGACGTTCCCATTGATAATTGAAGAACTTTTAAAAATAACATCTTTGAATTATCTGTGAATCAAAGTGACTAAAAATAATTAAAGGAAGTAAATACTCAGTAAAAAGACTTGCAATTTAAAATCAATGTTATGACTTTTATAGGTAAAGACTAGTGAATGTTTATGTGAAGTGCTTCGTTAAATGGAACTGCCGGGAAAGAAAAGACTATATTACAAAAAGAATTAATAATATTTAAAACAAGCCCCTGAGATTACAGAGTCCATGTTCATCAGTTAAAATATAATCCATGAACTGTGTTAGGCTACGGAAAGTTAAACCAGAGGCATCAGTAACTGAATATATGAAATATTGTCAGGTGTACCAACTTAAATAAGCAACGTATGCCTCAAATAAAAATTTTACGTGCCTACTGAATCTTTATGTGAAGACAACGAAAGCTTGCACTACCGCTGACGTCGCTTCTATCATACCGAAGCACTACAACAAACCAAACAAAATTCCACCACCAACCAAAATATCAAATAAAAGGACGTCACAAAGTTAACTTTTAATTCTTAGATTTTGTGGTGTTTGTGTATTGAATTTTATCAAAATGTATTTAAGCTGTGGTTGCCCTTTTCAGAAAATTATTTGTATTTTTTTCATTCTGGAAACATCCCTTAGGCTGTGGCTAAGCCATGTCTCCACCATATCCTTTCTTCCAGGAGTGCTAGTCTTGCAAGTTTCGCAAGAGAGCTTCTGTGAAGTTTGGAAAGTAGGAGGCGAGGTACTGGCGGAAGTAAAGTTGTGAGGCGGCATCGTGAGTCATGTCGGGGTAGCTCAGTGGTAGAGCGCTTGCCCGCGAAAGGCAAAGGTCCCAGGTTCGAGTCCCGGTTCCGGCACACAATTTTAATCTGCCAGGAAGTTTCATATCAGCGCACACTCCGCTGCAGAGTGAAAGTTTCATTCTGGAAACATCCCTTAGGCTGTGGCTAAGCCATGTCTCCACCATATCCTTTCTTCCAGGAGTGCTAGTCTTGCAAGTTTCGCAAGAGAGCTTCTGTGAAGTTTGGAAAGTAGGAGGCGAGGTACTGGCGGAAGTAAAGTTGTGAGGCGGCATCGTGAGTCGTGTCGGGGTAGCTCAGTGGTAGAGCGCTTGCCCGCGAAAGGCAAAGGTCCCAGGTTCGAGTCCCGGTTCCGGCACACAATTTTAATCTGCCAGTAAGTTTCAATTATTTGTACTTTTAATAGTTTGTTTTTACGCAGTTTATACTGACCACTTACAGTGAGATATTGTAGACCGTGGGTAGCAATTCTGACCGTAATCTGTTCTCGATTTTAGGCTCACATTGCTGGTTTCTTCGTAATGGACAAATCGGGGATGTTATTTATCAAATGATGACCACGCCCTATTGTGAGAGTATTTTAGCAAGGCCTCCTGAAAGATTGATGCTGTTTTCTAAATATCATGTAATCGTTTTGCTGGTAAGTACTTTCGGCACTCCTTTTCTAAAATTTTAAAGTTAAAAAAATTATCAAATATTTACAAAATTCTTACTTATTGGTCCTTTTAGATACTCCAGTTATTAGTTCAGATGTATTTCCTATTCACAGATGTCACCTGAAGATGTATCTATACCGATGTGAAACTGGTTGTGTCGAAATAAACACGACTTAACAGCTTTGAGATTTTCTCTACACATCTGCACCCAGGACTTTATATTATTGAAGTTAACTTTTAATTCTTCGATTTTGTGGTGTTTGTGTATTGACTTTTATCAAAATTTATTCGAGCTGTGGTTGCCCTTCTCAGAAAATTATTTGTACTTAGGAACTAATTTAACACGGCGGTCACGTGTTGCGCTGTGGGCTGATCACGCTGTAGAGTAGAAGGAGAGAGAAAGCGGCTGGATAGGGAAGGAGGAAGAGGAGGTAGATACGTTGGGAACAGGATATCAAGAAAGGAAGGAGGGGAGAAATGGAGAGGAGGGCAGCGGAGATGGACAGACAGAAGACTGGAACAAATAAATACCCGGGAAACGCCACGTTTTCAGTTAGTTAACCGTAAGTGCCTGTTTCCCTGAATGTCGGTTCGTCTATGCCGCATACGCGCACAGCCCCTCCCATTTATCTATCACATTAGGCGCGAGACATAATTGCGCTCCATTTATTCTCGTTAAGTGCGGTGCTTTCACGAAGAGACGGGCGCCTCGCCGCAGTCCGCCAGTTGAAACGGCGGTTACATTCACAAAGGCCGCTGCGGCCGTCTTTAATCAGAGCGCCTGCGGCACGGCGGCAGCCTTAATAAGTCATCTGCGTCTGAGCCGGCTGACGCGTCGTGATGAATGGACGCGGCTGGGCGCCGTCATATAGCAGCACCGGTTGTAGCCGGCGTTGCCAGCTTGACGGATTTACCCGTCAAATTTGACAGAATTTCAAGTTGTATGACGGTACGAGCTTACACACGGATTTTCCAAACACAAACGAGGAAAAAAAAAAAAAAAAAACACTATTCTGTGCAGGGTGACACAGTTTTATCAGTTATTTCCTTCTGCTGGCTCGAGCCTACAGTGCTGCAGCGCGAAAAGAAATAAATAAAATAAAACAACACAAATTACCCATTCATAGCCTGTGTTTGCTTGGGGCTTCGTGAAGTGCGGCTGTAGACCCTATTTTATTATTCAAACGCGTCGTGTCTAGAGGCCAGTCAAACCTGCTGTAATGACGCCAAAATGTTTAGCTTTAAATAAATGCAGAAAAAAAGGAAACTTGACTGAATAGTTTCTAAGTCGCACAGACGCTAAATAAAAATTAAAGTCTAGCAACAATCCTGAGAAACTCTAAGTTCCACTGTCACAGAATATAGAGTCCACGAAGCAACACATAAGACTTTTTCTAAATTCCGCATACGCAGAATAAAATCGAAGTTCTCGAAGCACCACAGAACAAATATTTCTAACACCCAGAAGATGGCCTCTTGCAATAGTGGCCCAAACGTCGGTAAAATATTTGATATATTGACGATGCGGCCCAATACCCAGAAGAGTTTTCTCAACAATGACAACGGCCGCGGAAGCCTTCGTCTACGGAAGCCTTCGTTTACAAATATTTCTAAGTTCCACACTGGAACACTTCGCTGAAATTTTACAAGTCCTCAAGCGACTCCACACTCACCCACCGCAACGACACGTCTTGTCTGTCAAACCGACGTTAACAGACTGCCGTAACAAGCCAAAATGGCCGCCTTAAGTACCATCTCTGGTTTTCTATGAAGTCAAATCAGAAACTTATTTTCACAAAATTACTTCTTTTACATAAAATACAAATGAAATATATACATGTGATGATAGTATTTAACGGAAATTTTCCGCTGAAACATAATATGTCATCAAAAACATCGTATGTATCGTAGTTTTTGTATTATCAAAAGATTACACTTTTCTACATTTACTTTTTCAGTATTTAAACGTAGATTATTCACTGTGCTATTGATTCTGTCGCTAATACTACAGTTATTATTTATTTATTAAAAATCGATCTTTTATACCTGGAAACCGTGTTACTGGCCTCTAATTCAAATTTACTGAATATGCGCAAAAAACTAAATATACGTGTTAATAGTACTCACTTAGATCTAGCATTTGACACCTTGTACGTAATATTTGGTCAAGCCATTTTCAAGATATATCGTTCACAAAATTGTTATTTTATAATGATTTTTCATTTACTGTAACTCAAAACCTATTAAAGTGACAGAAGGCGCGTTTATATCAGCGCATCCGTCTAGACTTTATCTTTAAAATGAGCCTACGCGCTCCTTTGTATCATATATGGATAAATAGTTATTAATTTTTAAGTGGTTTACTGCATATTTCTTCAAGTCCAAACAAGGCTTCTCCCGCCGTTCGCCATTCAGTCTCATAACCGCCTGGATTTTCCAGTCACGTGTCTATACACAAAGCGAGCGACCAGACGCTCGTTTGACAGATGAGAGGTGCCGCTATATATTGACTTACACTTGAACTACGACGACTCAGTATCTGTCAAAACACATCACGATTCTCACGTATGTGCTCGATTTACCACAGACTTGCAGACTTCAAGCGTCTCCACAAAACTGTCCCCTTAAACCGAATAAAACATAGCATTGAGGGTTGGCGGATATTTTGACGGATATTATTAAAAATTTACTTTTTTGATGGATATTACTAATTTAATACAATCTTCGCATTTTCTCTGAAAAATCTATTACGGTTGCATATCTTTCTATGCCTTAAAGATAGTGGCATAGTATATTAACGAATTATTGCAGTGAAACCCAGTAATAAACATCTCAGATGACTGGAAAACTAAGTAAAATAAACATTATGGTGGCATATGGCCCTAATTTGTCTGGACAAATAGGCACGATACGTACCTCAGTAGCAGCAGAAGCACGCCAACAATGATGCGCTTTGCTACACGAGTTCGGAGAAATCTGGATAGTGAGGTTAGTACATTGGCGTGCTCTTTAGGTTTTGTAGTTTGTTGTGTGATTCTCTGTTTTACAAATTACTGAACATACCAGGAAATTTTGTTAAGCTCTATATACGATGGGAAAAGAGTGGTTAAATGACCAACAATTAAAAGAATTGGTTGTTAAGAGATGCCCAGGGAACCTAGTAGTGGAAGGTGGAAATATTATCAATGCAATCTGAATCTGCGCTGGTCAGATTTACTTTTTCATGCAAAAGTTAGAAATATTTAAAAGCAGCCGAAACCTTTTCATCTTCACGACAGTTAAACATTTCCCTTTCAGTCTGTCAAACAGACGTACGAAAGTGCAGCTGCTGTAGCTCCTCTGACATTGTTTGTAGTTAAATTTTAATTCTATATTTCTGCAAGAAAACTGGGACTATCTCATTTTGGCGGATTTTTGAACATTTTTCTGACGAATAAACAAAGTAACGGGTCCAAAGTTTTAAAATTAATTTTATTTTTTCTTTATTTTGCAAGAAAATACAGAGAAATCTAATTCTGGCCGATTTTTGGGTTTTGGTCTGACGGGAAAAATTACCATGAGTTGGCAACAATGGTTACAGCCGCTTCGCGACGGAGGCCGCCAGCCGGGAACAGCCAGCACCACCTAGAGAGAGTTTCATGACGAATCGAATTCTTAAGGTCATCGATTGTGCGAGGCTTGTTCATGTAGTCTTTTGATTTTAAATATACCCACAAAAAGAAATAGTATGTCGACAAATCGGGGGGGGGGGGGGGGGGCGAGGGGGGCAGTTGTTGTTGTGGTCTTCTGTCCGGAGACTGATTTGATGCAGCTCTCCACGCTACCCTGTCCTGTGCAAGTCTCTTCGTCTAAGAATAAGTTCCGCAACATACAACCTTTTGAATCTGTTTACTGTATTCGTTCCTCGGTCTCTCTCTACGATTTTTACCCCACACATTTCCATCTAATGCTAAGTTGACGATTCCTTGATGTCTCAGAATGTGTCCCACCAATATATCCCTTTTCTTAGAGAGGATATGCCAGAAACTCCTTTTTTCTCCTATTCGGTTAAGCACCTCCTCATTAGTTACGTGATATACCGATCTAATTTTCATCATTCGTCAGACATCACCAAATCTGAAATAATACGTCCCGGGGACATTTGTCGAACCACTTCCATGGATGCTCTCGCCGTGTGAACTGTGGCAACGTCCTGCTGAAACCATATTTCTCTCACGTTCACTTGACGCCTTTCAAATTCTGGGCGAAGAAAGTTGTTTAACATTTCGACGTCGCACGCTGATGTCACAGTAACTGCAGTTCATTCCTCTCTCTTTTATTTTTTATTTTTTTTACTGAGTTGTCATTCAGAATTTCTTTCAATTTGGTTTCAAATGCTCGTTGGGTATCTGTCAGACACTTAATTTTATTTGTTAAGTGATCAGAGACTTTTGTAGCAGCATAAATTAACCTTGAATAGTGAAGATCATCGTTTCTCCTAGTAGTTAAGCAAAGTCCAATTAATTTGAAATGTGTTGGGTTATTACCAAAAAATTTCATAATTGAATGTGAAAATCGCTAGATCCTTAAATACGTGTCTGCAGTATCGTCTTGGGACGGCTCCAGAAATTATTCCAATTACACGCTTTTGTGCAATGAATACTTTTTTCACGTAAAAGTCAGACTAGATCCCAAATTATTTTATTGATTTCTTTGGTAACCCATTTCGGCCACTTACATGACCATCTTCAGACCACAACTGTAATGGTATATAACGTAACATTAGAGGTATACATTATTTCTAAAGTAAGTATTTAAAAAATAAGAATAATATAGACCCATAATGTTGGACACCGGTTGTTCTCAGCTGGGGCTGCCTAAAAGGTTTAATGTTCACTGCAGTAGAAGTAGGTGCAGTCGTCCTTTAAATACTGGAATCTCCTCTCTCTAATTCAAACTTTGGCCAATCGGGCCAAGTTCTAACGGAAGTTATTACAAGAATGGTTTTCAAGATGCACACAAGCCAAATGATTATGTAAAAAGATTTAAAAGTACATTATATATGGCCATATAAATATTTACATACCGTAATAATTAGATTTGTGTGAATATTGAAATCCATTGTTGTAATAACTTCCATTAGTCAACTACAATGCCTCGAATAAATAGTGACAAAGAGAGAAATGTTTTTGTGTGTAACGAGGAGTGATCAGAAACTAAGGGTGGGAAGCGTGCATATTTTATTTCATACAAACAATGCAGCCAACTGATACTGCAAGCGTACATGTATCTACACATGTAGATGGTACACAGGTGTTCATATAAAAGCTGTGAATCCAGTTTGATATATTAAATTTTCTTCTTGGATGTCGTGATGACGTGAACAAGGCACTTATCTACAACTATACTTCGCAGTTCACCGTAAGATGCGTAGCGGAGGGTACACTGTACCACTAGTAGGCATTTCCTATAACACTCCCAAATATAACAAGGGAAAAAAAGTATGTCTCTAGGCCTCCGTACGAGCACAATTTTACTTACATTGTCTTTGTGATCATTACGGGAAAATTAAGTAAGCGGCAGGAAAGTTCTACACTCACCTTCAAAATTCCGGGCCCTCTAAATTTACTCAACAGAATTTTTCTAAAAGAATGTCGTCATTGCTCCAGCGATGGCCATTTGAGTTGCCGGAGCATTTCCGTGACATTCGCGCATTGGTCGAACCGACCCGTAACGAACCTAGCTGCTCGCCTCTGAACTACTGCAATGTCATCCTTTAAACTGATCTGCTGCGCATCCCAAAAACTTGAGCAATACTCAAGACGCGATCGTACAAGTGTTTTATACGCGGTCTCCTTTACAGGTGAAGTACATCTTTCCAAAATTCTCCCAATAAACCGAAGTTGGCAGTCCGCCTTACTCGCAACTGTCCTTACATGTTCGATCCATTTCATATCGCTCTGCAATGTTACGCCTAGATATTTAAAGGACGCGACTGCATTAAGAAGATCACTACTAATGCTGTATTCAAACATTATGGGATTATTTTTCCTACTCATGTGCACCCCCTTACATTCTTCTACATTTAGAGATAGTTGCCGTTCTTCACGTCAACTAGAAATTTTGTCTAAGTTATCCTGTATACTATTACAGTCAATTGAAGAGGACACCCTCCCATACACGACAGGTTCATCAGCAAACAGCCGCAAGGCACTTTGTCAATCAAGTCATTTATATAGATTAAGAGCGGCCCTATCACAGTCCACTGTGGCATGCCTGACTATACACTCGTCTCTGATGAACACTCGCTGTCGAGAACAACGTAGTGCGTTCTATTACTTAGGAAGTATTCCAGCCAAATCTGTGAACCTATTCCATATGCTCGTATCTTCGTTAGCAGTCTGCTGAGGTGCTGAAACTGGTTGCCAGATAATAAAGTCATTACTGTTGCTGCTGTTGGTTTAGAATATACTTGTGGACTTTAGTACTGTGAAGATGTAGTTTAGGTGGTGCTGCCGTAAACAGGAAACGGCAAGGATGTGGTGGAGAGGGAAAGATGGGGCAGTTTAAGAGATGAATAGACGTAGACAGTGATTGGAGAGGGGGGCGGGGTGTAGGATATGTACAGGGAGAGTGTGAAGGTGGATTAGAGGGGAGTGAAGGAGATGGACAAAGAAAGGGATAAAGGGAAAAATGACCAGAGCGTTATAAGAGAAGAAGTAGATGAAGAATCAGATAGAAGAGAGTTGGAGGAGAAGAAGTAGACAAAGAAAGAGATGGAAGAAAGTTGGAGTAGAGAAGTAGATGAAGAAACATATGGAAGAGAGTTGGATGAGAAGAAGTAGATGAAGAAATAGATGGAAGAGAAAATGAGTGGATGAGGAAATAGACAGAGGCAGGGAGAAGATGATGATGATGACGAGGAGGAGGAGGAGGAAGGGGTAGATAAGGTGAAGAGAATAGTCAGAGAAAAAGAGGAGGGAGCAGTAGTAAAGAAAGTAAGGGAGGAGGAGAAGCGTTGTAAGAATGTTAGAGTAAATAGATACATTCCCAGGCATTGGCGGATTTATGTTAATCAAGTAAAAAAAAAATATCACAAAGAAACTAATAGTGTGTGAGTGACGTAACTAGTACGATTTCAACTGTTGTTGGGAGAGAATTCAAAAGTAGTGAATGAAATTAATACCAAAGAAGAATGCACTCGGGCTAAATAACGCCAGGAACATATTATTCCAGGCGAATCATATTCCTTTCCTGCTGTATTACGTCTGCCTCACGTCTGTCATAGTCGGACAGGCGCTTCTGTGCGCGCGCTGGACGGATGAGTGCCAGCGAGAGCGAATGCGGAGCTGTCGATTACCCGGGGCAGTCGATACGGAGCGATGGATCGATGACGGGAGCTCGGCGTCGGCCAACTAGCCTCTTGTTACAAAGGGCTTAGCCGGAGCTAATGCCACAAAGGGACAGAGGGGGGCTGAGATTAATCTGCTCTGGGTGGTGCCTCGCTAATAAAAGCTGCGCCACAGTCCGGGTTCGCAGCTTTGAATACGCTCGTTGCACGCTCTGTTCCCAGAGCTAGCCTGCCCATTCTCGCTACAGGACCATCGCTCCCTGTTCCCGTTTACCCGTCATTCTCTCATAGCCGCAAATTAGCCAGCGAAAAGTATGGCTGCAGTCGACCAGGAGAATTACTTTCTGCTTTTAACGATACAGGTCACTTATAATGAATAGTGAAAAAATCAATTTTTCATGACTTTATTAAATTCTTTAGTCTTTTATGATTATATTGATGTGTACATTATAGGGTTTCAAATGAAAAATGACCTATGTATACCAGATTTTAAAGTTACGATCTTGTGTACCGCCACGCCCCCTTTATTTCTGTTATGGTCAAATATACCATCATAAGCATTCTCTTCCTGAGCCTGTTATGAATTAAACAAAACCAATTTTCAAAGACCTGAGTGACCGTGTTTTGCTTAGTAAATGTCTTCATGGGGGCACTCAGAATACAAATGAAAGTTTCAAACATTGCTTATGGGAAAGATTACCCAAGAATGTTTTTGTAGGACTAAATACATTGAAATTTGGTGTACTATATGCAGTGATATGTTTCAATGATGGAGTGATAGGAAGTTATGAGAAATGTGGCTCCAAATAGAAGATCAATTGATTGCGTGTGACAGACAACGGGTACATGAAGCTGAAAGATTCGGTCTTCAAGTTACCAAAGAAGCAAGAAGTGCTAAAAGTAATGCCAACAGAGAGATTGAAGATGATGAAATGCTGCAGGATAAAGACAATGCTTCAGGAATGTTCTGAGGCACAGATTAATTGGACTCATATCTTCATTTGCAATTTCCCGCAAGTTGTATTTTTCGGTATTCAGGTACAAATATTTCAAATATTTCCTAAAGCTTATGAAGCATTGCTTTAACCTTTTTTTTTTTTTTTTTTTTTTTTTTTTTTTTTTTTTTTTTTGTAACTTGCAATATTCCTTACTTATGTAGTATACCTAAGCTTTGTTGCAGAATCAACAAAATTATAGAAAAAAATACTTTTATTAAGAGAATAATATAAAAATTAAAATGTAAGATTTGATATTTTTTAACCCTTGTAATATACATAATACGTGGAGTTAAGTAGGTGTAGTAGATGAACCGTCAGTTCATACATATAAATTTGGTCTCCTTCAAATGTGTAACATAGGATTACCTCAATTTGAGGAAGCATTTTCGAAAAGAAATTGCATCAATTTCTTTGTAATTTTTTTAATGCCCTAAGCAGATTCAAAATACTTCTAATTTGTCTAAAACGTTTGCTACATTACCTGATATCAACACAAAAATCTGTAAATCATCTACTTAAAAAAATAGTGCCCGAAAGAAGTAGGTGTTGATTTTTACATAATATTGAGCCGAAAAAGTACACTGTATGCTTAATACTGTACTTGTCTCAAAGGATACGTTGAGGTAAAATCTAACATAAGTTGAAGTAGACAGAAATGTGTGGAATGCATATACACACTGTAGTGTCTTGAATGATATCCAATCGAAACTTATTGGTGATGGTAATATGGTTCAAATATATCACCGAACTTCCATTTCAGGAGCCTCCATTGATGGCGTCATGAAATCTTGTAGCGGTAAGTAGCTTGTTTTGATACGAATAGAGCGACTGGTCATTATACGACGGTAGGAACTTAAATAGTGGCACATACCCCTCGGGCATGGATGTTTGAGCTGCCTTTAGTATAAGTTAGTTTACAGTTGAAGATAGCGAAAAAAAAATTAATTTTTTATACTATGACCTTCAGAGAATATGGTAAAAATTTCGATGATTTGTTATGAATAGAAAATAGCAAAGCGTCTATCACTACAATTCGTGATTTTATTAATCATTTTCTCGATTTGCAGCTCTTATTATTGCCGTGTTTGCAGTGAAAATTCTACGATGAGGTGCGTCTGATATGCAAACCACTGTTTTATTTGACGCGCGAATATGTTTCAGCTTATCTGTGTCCTCATCTGTTGGTTTTTCATTTATTTGTTACTTGTTTTTACATTCTGAGGTCATGTAGGACCCTTTCTACATAATTACACTTCCGCGTTTTTGCTGACAACACACATGCAGTAGACATATTTTGCGGGCTTTTCCTTTCACGATCACTTCTCACTTTAGCAGATACGGCTGTTTAACGTAGTGTACAAAGTCTACACAAAATGTACATAGGCGTATCTGCTAAGTGAGAAGTGATCGTTAAGGGAAAAAAGTCCGCAAAATATGTCTACTACGTGTGTTGTCACCAAAAACGCGGAAGATAAAGTGTACAATGACAACGCTACTAACTTGTAATTATGTAGATAGTGTCCTACATGACCACAGAATGTAAAAACATCAAATCAACGAAATACCCACTGGTGACGGCACAGAGATGCTGAAACAAGTTTGGGTGTAAAATAAAATGTTTTGCATATCAAGCGGACCTTTTACCTAGAATTTTCGTGGTATTAGTATCCAAAAATCATAGTTCTTCGTGACCTTTTCAGGAACCTCCCATGTGTCAATGTTGCTTTTATAAGCCGTATAAAGACCGGCGTAGATCACACGTAATGTGCAAAAACCAAGCGATTTGCTTAATTTGGGTTGGCTGCAGGAGGTGTGTAATGTTTAAAATTTTGTCACTGTACTGCAGGACAGTTACAGTATTGCCATTCTTCTAATATGTCTACAAATGATCACTAGGTAATTGTATATCCAAACATTTGACCCCTTGACTCTGTGATCAATAGAATTTGCGAATTCCCACGAACCGTTTACGAACATTGTCGTGCGCGGTATGATAACACAGCTACGGCCATGACACAACGCAGGAAGTGAGGGACACGAACTATATTCATATTAAAATAAACACGCAGGATTTCGATAATCCGAATGATAGTCGAATCATATCGTCCAACTATATCAATGAAAGTCATTTAAAGTATTTAATAAAATCTACATCTACATACATACTCCGCAATCCACCGTTAGGTGCGTGGCGGAGGGTACACTGTACCACTACTAGGCATTTCCTTTCCTATTCCACTCCCAAATAGAACGAGGAAAAAAAGAATGCCTATATGCCTCCGTACGTGCCCTAATTTCTCTTGTCTTTGTGGTCACTACGCCAAATATAAGTAGGCGGCAGGAAGGTCGTACTACACTCAGGTTCAAATCCGGCCCTATAAATTTCCTCAACAGAAATTCACGATAAGAACGTCGTCTTTCGTCCAGCGATCTCCATTTGAGTTCCCGGATCATTTCCGTCACACTCGCGCATTGGTCGGGCCTACCAGTAACAAACCTAGCTGCTCGCCTCTTATCTACTTCTATGTCTGACTTTAAACTGATCTGCTGCGGGTCCCGAACACTTGAGCATACTCAAGACGTGGTCGTACAAGCGTTTTATACGCGGTCTCCTTTACAGGTGAAGTGTATCGTCCCAAAATTCTCCCAATAAACTGAAGTCAGCAGTCCGCCTTACAACTGTTCTTAAATGTTCTGCAATGTTACGCCTAGATATTTGAACATTTGAACGACGCGACTGCATCAAGAAGCTTACTACTAATGATGTATTAGAACATTATGAGAGTGTTTTTCCTATTCATGGGCATCACCTTACATTTTTCTACATTGAGAGCTAGCTGCAGTTCTACGCACCAACTAGAAATTTTGTCTTAGTCATCATGTATGCTATAACAGTCAATCAAAGACGAACCCTCCCAAACACCACAGCATCATCAGCAAAAAGCCGCAAATTATAAGTTACTCTGTCCATCAGATCATTTACATAGATAGAAAATAACAGCGATCCTGGGGCACGCCAGACGATGTACACTCACCGTCGAGGGCAACGTACTGCGTTACATTACTTAGGAAGTCTTCCAGCCAGTCACAAATCTGTGAACCTATTCCATAAGCTCGTATCTTCCATAAGCTAGCATCTTTAACTATCAGCTGTTTCATTATATCCTTAAAATCGACTAATTTCGGTTCAGGACCATCATCATAGATAAAGAGGTATTAAAACAGGTTAGTCAACAGCATTAAATAAAATAAATCTGGTTCAAATTGGCAGGAGTCACTTTCACTAAAATTACAATCGTCATACGAGATTATCCTAGCAGCCAAACAAACATGTTAGTCGATTTTAAGGATTTAATAAAGCAGCTGATGGTTAAAGATTCATTTTATTAAATACATGGCGGTTTGGAATCAATAGCTGCATCTGGTTTGGCAGTGCACAATGTGGAAGGCATGTGGTGTCTACGAACGACTCACGAACTATCTATGGTAACAGATCTACTCTTGTTTCTGACTTAACCTTGAAAGGGGGGGTGTACGGCAAAAACTGGACGGACTTGTGGAACAGCGAGCTAAAAAATAAATAAATAAATAATTAATTAATAAATAAAATGTTAAATAAGATATTTAGATCATCTATTGTGGATCTTTTTAGAACCAGTGATTGTGAATTTCAGTATAATTTAAGAAAAATACAACCAATCTATCTCGAAATGTTGCTTGTTTCATTCATCAGCCGGTTGTTTATATCGCGTTTTCTATCTGGATTCAGCGTAATTTCCAGATACAAAACGCGACGCAATGGGACACAAAGCATAGGCATGCGTGCGTAGAGGCCGGACTCCCAGAGGCGATTTCGGACTGTGTTGATACTGCACGTCCTGTGTGCTGCTTGGGGAGTGCGTTGCAGCTGAGTTGCGTCCGTTAATTGTTTTGACTAGTGCATGTAATATTTGCTTTATGGACAAAGATAATCTCTGTTGTTCTCATAACGTATCAGAACGGACAGACAAAATTCCATTCGACTTCTGCAATCCGGCTGGTTGACCTGCTGCTGAAATAACACGCGATACGAAAGGAAAGTAGCGAGACGCCGACTGGAGCTAACAATCCTTTCAGCCATCGGCTGCGGTTGGACTAGCAGAGACAGACTGCTTCCAATCATGTTCAGAAGTGGATCTGGTAAACAACGGACTATATTATAAGAAAAATCTTTTAAATACGTATTATACATGTAGCGTCTATTCCGGAAGAACAGACGTCACTTCCGATCCTGCAGTTGTTATTTTTGTCATATTCACAGAATATATGACTACAACTGCGAATGGGCAAAGCTGAAAATGTGTACCCAGCCGGTTGAAGTCATATATTCTTGAATATGAAAACAATGACAACTGCAGGAACAGAAGTGACGTCTGTTTTTTTCGGAATAGACGCCACATGTATATACTGGGTGTTCAAAAAGGTACGGCCAAACTTTCAGGAAACATTCCTCAAACACAAAGAAAGAAAATATGTTATGTGGACATGTGTCCAGAAACGCTTAATTTCCATGTTAGAGCTCATTTTAGTATTTCACTTTAAATGTAAATTGAAATAATTTGCGCAGACAATTGTCAAAATACCCAATCGTTTCGTTAGTATGTACTGTACTTCTTCGATCCACCGTCAGTTGGCCCAATTGAAGGAAGGTAATGTTGGTAATTGTTGGTGATGTCGATTGGGCCTCATGTTCTTCCACCTAAGCTCACTGGAGCACGTTATCATGATTTCATACGGGATACTCTACCTGTGCTGCTAAAACATGTGCCTTTACAAGTACGACACAACATGTGGTTCATGTACGATGGAGCTCCTGCACATTTCAGTCGACGTGTTCGTACGCTTCTCAACCACAGATTCGGTGACCGATGGATTGGTAGAGGCGGACCAATTCCATGGCCTTCACGCTCTCCTGATCTCAACCCTCTTGTCTACCCAACTCCGGTACAAAATGTAGAGACTCTTCGTGCTTGTATTGTGGACGGCTGTGATACAATACGCCATTCTCCAGATAGGACATTTTGAACATTTCCTGTAACAAAGTGTTTGAAGTCACGCAAGTACGTTCTGTTGCTGTGTGTTTCCATTCCATGATTAATATGATTTGAAGAGAAGTAATAAAATGAGCTCTAACATGGAAATTAAGCGTTTCTGGACACATGTCCACATAACATATTTCCTTTCTTTGTGTGTGAGGAATGTTTCCTGAAAGTTTGGCCGTACCTTTTTGTAACACTCTGTATATAATATGCCAGTGACAGGCAATGATCCTTTCGTTAGTGGGGAGGGGTGGGCAAGTTTATAGCCCTTACTCTTACGGGAATTAGTACATAGTGACTACGAGTTTGAGTACTGTGGGCAGGGTAAAGCTGGGAATTTGTGTCTGACGGGAGGCGTGCTTAGGTAGTCTTTGCAGGTGCGGTGATCACTGTAATCCCCAGTGGTGTAGGGGTCAGCGCAACTGACTAGAAAGCAGGAGACCCGGTTTCGAAACCTGGGTGGGTACATATTTTCAGCTTTGCCCATTCGCAGTTGAAGGCGTATATTCTGTGAATATGATTTTAAATAAGTCTTGGTTGGTGGTTCACACAAAGTGATATAGAATACATTACTGGAAGGATTAACTACCTACTGAATGGAAAGTTTTGGTCCCAAATAACTCCAGTTTAATTTGCTATTCGTGCGCGCACACACACACAAAAGGAAAATCTTCGCATTAATAGGAATAATAAGTATACAAAAATAATGGAATGCCAAATATTGAACACTGAGTATTACATCGCAAGAGGATAAGGCAAGATGTGAGTGATCCTTACCTCAACAGGTCCTTCCTTTCTCGTAAACATAATCTCGAATGTACGCTCAATGACTGTTTCAATAGTACCAGGAAACAAATTGTAGGTTCCAAATGACAATCCTAAAATCGCCCAATCATGGATGACCACTAGGGTATGAGACAAGATATTGAATCGTATTGCCTAGCAAGAAGATATATAGGCTGTACTAACTCTAGGGTTGATTGAGGACAGGATACGGAACATAAAAGGTCTAGTTAACTTATGTCCGGAAAAGTATGACTATCCAGAATTTATTCGTGGATTATTTCAGACTGAGCACACTAGGTGACTTGCAATAAACTTTACAGGTAATGTTAAATTTTTACGAAAATTTTTTTTTCTGTTGGTCCTCCTCTTCCTCTCTGTTCATGCACCAAAACAGCGTCATAAAACATATCGTTTTATTTATTACTTCTATACAACTAAATACAGCATATCCTCTACACACTTTATAGATTAAACTCACATTCATCACTGAATCCACCTGATGTGACACACTGCTCAAGTGTACAAGTCATGCACATTGAGATAGGTAAAAACTTACTTTATCATACATGAGTTTTAAATGTATTATGTCTTTTGTACTCATTATGCTTTGAGCACCCTTTCCAGAGAGTACGCCAGGTAGTACCTACAAAAATCATACAATTGTACGACTTATACATTGGTCAAAAGAATTAGGGGATCAATTGATATTTCTAGGTTCTGAAGTGTTGTCATCGGCAGAGTGAACTAAAAAGGTTCGCCGTCTTTCTGTCGGTTCTACGGACTGAAGACAACAAGATTACGGCAACCCAGATAGTGGTATTGACAGAAAGTTGCTGCAGAGGGGATTGATATTCGATTGTGTTTACCAAACGAATTACACAAGCAGTTAGGTTCAGATAGTGTAGTGAGCAGGTAGTCCAATGTAACAACAAGCTGACTTACCAAAAGCTTTGGCATGGGGATCCATAGGAAGAATGGAAGTGGGACGAACACAGAGGGAGATGATTGCAGCTATTTGAGTGTTCCAAAATGTAATTTTGAGGACCTGGAAGCGATTTCAGATAACAGGAATCATTAAAAGAAGGCAAGGCCAAGGTAGTATACGGGCAGCCAAAAATGTTCAAATGTTTGTAAATCTGTCGGACCAAACTGCGTGGTCATCAGTCCGTAGCTTACAAACCACTTAACCTAAGGTAAACTAACCTAAGGACAAACACACACACACATCCATGCCCCAGCCAGGGAGGACTCGAACCTCCGACGGCGAGCAAACGATATACGGGCAGCATCAGCAGGAGATGACTATCTCCGGTTAACAGCCCGTCGAGACAGGAGGCTAAATGCAACTCAGGAAGCGTAATATCAACGTATACAGTCAGAAATCGCCTTCGGGAATGTGGTCTCTACGCAAGGAGGCCTGTGGTGTGTGTCCCATTAACACCACAACACTGTTTAGCCCGCAGACACTGGGCGGAGGAACATCAGGATTGGAGTTGTAACTAATGGCGTCGGGTTCTGTTCACAGATGAGTCAAGATCTTGTATTCAGCCGGATTTTCGTCGTTCTCTCATCTGGAGCGAAGCTGGACTCGGAACATTCGTGCTTACGCGCAGGAAACATCACCAAATCATTGTGGTGGTCGAATGGTGTGGGCAGCAATCAGTATTGGCGGACGTACGGACCTTTATGTGGTTCAGAATGGCGCTTTGACTGCTCAGAGGTAAAGAGACGTGATGCTTGGACCTATTGTTTTGCCCTACGCTGGTGCCATGGGAGATTGGTCCCTTTCTGTCAACGAGAATGCTGTCTGGACACTGCTGCTCTGGTGGACAACATGGTTGAAGCTGGGTGAAGTAAACGAATGGAGTGGCCAGCTTATTCACCGAACTTAAAAACGGTGGAGCATGTCTGGATTGCACTTGGCAGACGCATTGCAGCCAGACCAGCACCTCCCACAACGGATGCAGAGGTGGATATGGCACTCATGGAAGAATGGCCAAAGAGATTATTTAAAACTTCGTACTGTCGATGCCACTGCACTGGACTTCCGACGTGATCAGTGATCACACACCTTAATAGGGGACAACGATGATGACTTGTTCACTGTTATGCCTCGCTCTAAGTAGACGCCATGCAAACTTGAAGTAAAGAGTTGAGACAGCAAAATATCGTACTATATCAAACTCAAATTACAATTGCAACCGATGTCTGAATGAAATACATAACTTTTTGAATGAAACACACGAGATAACTGTGTAACATTCTGCGATTTTTATTGTTAACACCTCAGCACTCCAAGACTCTACTAAATGGTGCACAATCCGATATTTAGGAAAAGTTCTTCTGTATGTGGCGAGAAAACTTAAATACAGAAATTTCAGGACAGCGTTTTATGTACTCAGTATCACTGATCAGTTTCTTTCTAATGGTAAAGACAACATTCCAGCCATGGAAAAGAGTGAAATATACATAATTACTTGCAACTGTGACAAATTTTGCATTGGTCAGCCAGGCAGGTCAATATGTAGCAGACTGAAAGGACACCACAGAAATTGGAAACTTAAGAAAGGAAAGTCAACATTTGCAGACCACCTGCTAAAAAAAGGCCACAGCTACAAGGTAACACATGAAGTCCTACACCATATCCAGAAAGGAAACACAATGAACTGCTTTGAGATATTGGAAATTGAAAAAGGTATGTTAATTTCCCCAGACCTTGTACTAAATGACCAAACACAAATTTCATTCTCGCCCCTTCTGCATACAGAACCTAACCAAGCCACATAAACTACCAGCTCCTATTCAGCTACCTCAATTCCCTACTACATATCCATTACCTAATTACTTCCTGTGACCACAGATGTTTAACTACTTACCAGATACCTATTGTGATTTATCATTTTGATAATAATATTGGACATTTAAGCCAGTAACTGTAATTTAACCATTTAAAAATTTCATCTATATATTTTCAGATGTTTCAGTCAGTTTATTCTCACCTTTCTATGTACTAAATGTTTTATCTGTTAAATTTAAAATAATTTGTTCAGCCAATTTCTATTATTCTGTTTCTTTTCTTAGGACAAATATAGTTTATATCTTGTCATATTTTATCAATGTTAATCTTGTCATATTTTACCAATGTTTATTGTCATACTAGCCTTCTTTGAAAATTGATGTACATGTGTTATCTACACAGCGATTTAAGATCTTTGAATGTAAACTCGCAGCTGCATCGCTATCTCTCTGTAGTGTTTACCTGATGATGGCGTAACAGCCGAAAATCGGTTAGTGAAAAACCATAAAAATTGCAGAATATTACAGTTATGTCGTGTGTTTCATTTAAAAATGAATAAAATATTCTGTCGAGAACTGACGAAACAGTCAGTGAAATCAAAATACTTTACGATATGTATGCTGTGTATGATACTTCACCTGATCCCCTAATTGCTTTGAGTAGTGTATTAATATGTGGACACCAAAAAATACAGATTATTCATCTTACTTTTGTTATATGTAAAGAAGAGTGTACCATCATTAGTTACTTTTCAATTCATACAGATCTACAAATTTATTCCTATATTGAAGAAATTTTTGCACGCTTGACCGTCAAGACCTGACGGTACGTTACAACAGACTTTGACAGTGTTTTACTAATTATCAGACAGTTTGCTCATGTATGAATGTCTTTATGGAGAGGTTTTTTTATAAATCGCAAGTTAGTGTATTATGTTTGGTATCTCACCACGAAAGGCGAGAGATATTTCATAGGTAGGGGGAGGAAATGAAGTGAAAAGAGAGCACGAGGAGATGGAAGGGATGGGGAAGAGGGGACAGAGAGAGAGAGAGAGAGAGAGAGAGAGAGAGAGAGAGAGAGAGAGAGAGAGAGAGAGGATTGAGATGGACTGCGAGAATCTTTATATATAAAGGATCTTTACATTCCCTTCTATTAAATTTTAAGAATCTACGTCATTTTACATATTTACAACTTGTGTTTGTGTGTACGTATTACATAGAAATCTACAGTTTTGTTCCAATCTTTTTGAAATTTTGAACACCAAAGCTTCAATCCATGAGGACGGTCGCCGTAAGTGTAGGGATCACGTACAACACATAGTTCTCACGTGATATAAATAACGAGATACGCGAAAACTGCTGCATCACGCGACAATTTGCACATTTCCTTCTAAACCAATGGACCGACTTCAAACAAATTTGCTACATATATTCCTTACCGCGATTTACCAGTTCCGTAATGATAAAAACCACATACGACACATGGTTCAGAAGATACAACGTCGTAAACAATAGGAGTGCAAGAAACTGCCACATGAAGTGACGAGACTTTATGAATACAGTACATAAGTACGAGATTACTTAGCGACTTGTAACAAACTTTAAACATAATTTCAAACCTTTATTGTACTTTTTCTCGCTGATAGCCATAGCAAAATTGTGGATGGAAAAACGATTCTTGCTTACTACTTTTCGCTGTTCATGGACTAAAACTACAGCAGTCGGTATAACGTTACAATTTATAATTTGTACACTAGAAATTGTAGCCGTCGTAAATTTTACAGACAGTATACACACATATAGCTAGATATAACTTCGAAATTGTATCACAGTCCGACACGTAGTTACTGAGATATGAACACATAGACAGTAACGTCCATGGAAAACCACCCCATCGCAGACGAAGTTTTAATCTATTACTACTTTACTACTAATTGTATTCGCAACAGATTTTACAGAGATACAGCACTTATACAAATGAATATATACCTGAAAAATTATACATTTGTACATCATATAATTCAATAAATATGAGATCGTACGAATTTAATATGTCATTTGTATTTTGATTACTATCTTTGTTTGGATACTGTACTTATAGTTTTGTGCATTATGTAAGACAGCCTTGTTATTTATATATCTCCGATAAATATAACATGTTTTTAGAAGAAAAGGAGATGGACAGAGAGAGAAGGGATACGAGAAGTACTAACTAAAGGGAGGAATAAATAAATAAATACCTGGGAAATGCCGGGTTTTCAACTGGTATGGAATAAATAAATATCAAATCAACGGCGGGTTTTCCTCTAGGCAGTGATTCCCAAAGTGGCCTATATAGACCCCCAGGGGTCTATTTCAACCTGCAAGGCGTCCACGCCAGCGGGAAAATAATTTGGGGGTCTATTTGTTGTAAATGGGGCTTCACGACAGTGGTTCACATTTAGGATGGCAACCGAAATTCAGAATTTTTCTCATAATGCTGCAGATTGATTCGTTGTACGTTACTTTTCGCTCCATTGGCTAAGCGAGGAAGTGGAGGAATTCGATATTTCCGGTCTACTGCTGTTATCAATATCAATATAACTCGTAAAGCATTACAACATAAGTAAATCTAAATGTGCACATGTATTTTGATAGATGTAATATTACATTTTATTAAATGCATATCTCCATAGAAGAACGTCAGCAAACTTTTCAATTACGATACCACCAGCTGCATTATTATTTTCATTGCTCCTTCTCCGTGGAGTGTCCGACGCTACCTATGAAGGACCAGCAAATGTTCCGTTATTCATCAAGGGATACGGTATATTAACATATTGTGGACTGAGTGGGCTTCTTCCTTTTTTCTGGATTTTGTGTAACACTTCCTACTGCACAGAATTTAAGTCGTTTATTAAATTTGAAAGAACGGCCAAAGAAACATAGGTGGATGACCCTTTTTTTATACTCATAATGGCCTCAGGGTAAAGCGCTCGACTGGAAACCGAAGGGTCACGGGCTCGAAATCAGCTCGGATCACGGAATTTTTCAGTCTGCGTTTTAACCCACTTCTCAACGAAATGAGGAGTCGCCAGAAACTGTTGCGAATCTTCTTACCAAAAGAAGAAACAGACTACAAATCACTGAAAGAAGAGATTTAAGGTTAAACCTAACAAAACCAATATTGATAATTTACTATAAAAGCATCAGCCACATCCCTCCCATTAAAAGCCTGTAGGTATCAAGTTTGGTAAACTGAATAAATAAATGTATGATATTTAACATCTTTCTTTTCCTCTTTTCTTGTTTTTCACGCCACCTTTTTACAGTTAAATTAATCAGTGTTAGTAGCAGGAATCAGATGCGAAAACACATTAGAAGTTAGGAATTCATAAAAAAAAAAAAAATTAAGGCAGGGGGTCTTCACAGGGCAGAAAATGCTGGCGAGGGTTCTACGAGATAAAAAAGTTTGGGAACCACTGCTCTATACTCCGTTCACTGAAACGAGAGACGTATTATAAAGACACTGAGGCGCGTGACCAAGAGTCGGCAAACAGGGACGCTCGCTCAATTTCGTCGCATCCTTTTCAGCAAAAATGTTGAAATGTTTGTAATTCTTATGGTACCAAACTACGTTGGTCATCAGTCCCTAGACTTAAACTAAGTTAAACTAACCTAAGGACAACAAACAGATCTATGTTCGAGGGAGGATTCGAACCTCTGACGTGGGAGGCCGCGCGATCCGTACGTGGCGCTCCAGACCGCTCGGCTACTCCCGCGCGACTCCGTTTCAGCTGTAAGGTTGTTGTGCTTCTGTTTGTTGTTATATAGCAGAGATAATAGGTGTTGACTGTCAACTTCATCTTAAAGGACCACTTGCTGAATAGTGACGTAAGTATTAACGTTTACAATAAAATTCAGCATTCATAGGTTATGTGTCTCTTTTTCTCTCTTATTGGTATCACGTAAGAGCAACCTCATTATGCCACGCTTCAATTTGATTCCACAAAGAAGAGTTCAAAGAAGAAGTAATGATGTTCGTTAGAGAAACACATGGTTCCTGATCAAAATATCCACGAGTGTACTGCCGGTCTATAGCGTCCAACGGGCACAATATTTCGGCGATCATACATGTTGCCATCATCAGGTGAACTGACGGACTGAGCTCCTGGAAACGCGCCGGCACGGAGGTCCGCACGCTACGGCTGCTCGAAGGGAACTGGGTTCTAGCCCGGTAGCGGGCCATTTAAATACCCGCGGCCCTAAATTTTTATGTAACGCAGCCGTTGTGTTAAGAACAGTTAATGACTGATATTGTTATGAAAACAGTCAATAGAAAGCCACACACTATTTGAAGCCTGCAAGGAAAAGAGTGAGAAAAAAAGAAAAGGAAGTACGACAGAAGCTTTCATAATGTCTTCATAACTTTGCCTGAAATGCGACAGGGTGAAAAGTTTTTCGTAAGAAATTTCCAACACTTTACAAAGCACTTGCTGTGGTAAGCGAAGATGTAGATTTGGGAAATTTTCGGAGAAAATCACTTATAATTACCCGCTTCGCTGGGTTAAAGTTTTGTATCAGTAGTTTTATAAATGTAATACCGAAGGGAAAAAACTGCAGTGAGAGACTTTGCGTTTAATTCTTTCTATTATTACATTTCTTACATGCAAAGTTTTTACATTAAATTACATTCATATAGACTATATTTGATGTTTGGTTCTGTGACGCATACACATATAATTATATTTTGTGCTACTCCGACACGTGAAAATGCTTTAGGAGGATCATTAATTTACTGAACGGAACAGCACTAATTATTTATATCATCACTGACATAATGAATTATGCCCCTCATTCTACGTGACTGATTTTTCAAAAATCATTGAACGGCCGTTGCCAACATCAGCAGACTACGCCGATGCCGTAAATAAAATTGTACACCTTGTTGTAGTGTGTTACACCACAGTTATGAGAATGAAAAAACCGAGCATCGGCATCTGTTAGTTATTTGGTGTGCTATGTAACTAACAACTCAATTTGTCCTTTCCTGTACTATGGCGTTTTCTACGTATTTCTAAACACAACGAACTCAAAATGTAATGAGGATAGGCATACACCGAAATCAGAAAGGAAACTACATAAATTCGATTTTCCTTGCAAGGAATTCGTATGTAAATATATTCAAAGAATTCATATGGAGGTAATTTTGGAACTGGTAATGCAATTTTATCACTTGAACAGCATATACTTATGTATAACTTACAAACTTTCCATCACAGACATACAGTCTGTGTATTGCAGTGAGCTCAAATATAATATGGAGATGGTACTGCGTATTATGAAACTGTGATGCTCTATGTATATTTGTCTCTCTAATCCAGTTGTTTGTATTTTGATCATAAGCACTGCTGTTGTCTTTCCAGTGTTTATATTGAGATCATTGGTGTATTGCCAGTGCAGTTAATGCTCAGTTAATGTATGCGTGTGTTTCCCAGTGTTTTATCTTTGAGTCTTTTTATCTTTGAGCATCTGTTGATCGTCGTATTGCTCCATATTTTACGGACTTTTGTTCGCCACACTCACCCACTGTCACACACCGCGATCAAAATACCATACTGCACACCGCGAACCTAAACGCTACTCTCATGCATTACCGCCATTGGTCTGCAGTGAATAATTTTGGCTACCAAGTGAAATATACGGGCACACGTCCCACGTTACATTTTTATATATGTATATTGATTAACAAACTTTTATAAAATTTCTCCTCTACAACAACGTTATCATATCTCATTATAGAATGACTTGTTTAATTAAATAACAACAAGGTAATTTATCCAAAATATCAAGAAGTAGGATTACACAATCACTGAGCCAACATTTTAGATAAGTAAAACTTTAAAGGCAAAGGTCCCACGTTCGAGTCCCGGTTCCGACACACAATTTTAATCTGTCAGGAAGTTTCATTAACCTTTAAGGCTCAGTTTTACTTTTCACCAATTAAATAAGAAAAAAGAAAAAAAAACTGAAACATGAATCAAATCTCGCTTAATGTGGACTCCCCAAATCAGAGATTGAAATTTTCACAACCCTAAAACAACACGTAAAAATGCATCGTTTTCGACTTATTTTCCGTCCCTTATACAGGGAAATTTTTGATAGCTGTCTAGGCTCGATTAATAATAATTACATAGAACATAACATTAATCATGCGTTAGAGCACAATTAAAAACATTAACCCCTACTGTTTAGTCCTACCAATCAAGTTCGTTTACTCTTTGCATTTGTGCTTTGTAAACATACACGGAAAAGCGGCTAGCTTGTGCTACGACCGCGGTACTCTACGCCTGCAGTTTCGACTACCCTTCAAACAACACGTTATGGGTTGCCAGCTCCGTACGAGTCGGGCACCGTAACTGCAAAACATCCAGAGATAGCCAAACTGCGATAGCTCGAGGCTCTCGAACAGGGGGTTCCACTAGAGCGATCCTGGGCGTGGCCTGGAACAAGTGCCCTCCCTGCTAGTTGGAGAACTAGCTCACCCTAATATAAGGCCAGCGCAGACTCACCAGCGGCTCCACCACTGTATTCCCCCTGCTCTCCACTTGTCCACCTTCTGGATCCTTTCCCGTGACAACTTCCGTACTATCCCCCTCCCGGATGATGCCCTCTGACCTGACATCTACCCTTCATACCAGCTGTAATCCTTCCCCTTGCTCCCTCTCCCCCTTCTCTCCCTGAGGGCCCCGACTATCCCTCCCTTCCCGTCCCTTCACCCTCCTCCGTCCCCCGTCCCTCCGGATCCTCCTCTTACCGCCTCCCCTTTCCTTCTTTCCCGTAGCTTCCTGGGACATCATCCCCCCCGTCCCTTCCCCACCGGCTCTGTGGCTCTTCACCACCCTCTCCTTTCATCCCCTTTTCCCCCCACACCACATCTTCAATGCTGTCAGTGCCCCACCATCTACTGAACCTCCTTTGTGCTTCGACAAGTGTGGTGTGATTTAGCTACATTGTTTTATTTTACAACAGTGGACGGCCAACCCGCAGCCGACACCGTCAGTTTTAACTTGTGTATTTCTCCGAGTGTGTGTTGTGTTTTTTATTTTAACTCCACAATAGTGGACGGTCTCACCATAGCCGCCGCCCTATGCTCATTTTAATTGTGTGTGTGCCACTGACTTCTAAAAACTGTTTTTATTCACCACTTTCGCCGTTCCAAATGTTTTATGTCATCATCGTTTTCCTCCATTTTATGTACGATGTTTTATCTCCATTTTAAATCTCCGTTTTATGTAGTGTTATCTCCCAAATTTTATCTCTTTTGTGTTTTTATGTTTCTCCTCTGTCAAATTTTATTTCTGTAGGCTGAAGAGTGCCAATGAGCGCTGCCGGCCCGCCCCTTTTTTAGGGGAATTGAAACCGCAAAAAAAAAAAAAAAAAAAAAAAAAAACCTCACCAGCGGCAGTCTCATCGGCGGTCATCTCGGAGGATCGTGCTCTCCAATACGATAAGAAGTGTTGTGTTTGTGAGTTGTGGCCTCGGACTTGTGCGGCCACACGTTGTGACAACTTACTTGTTTCAGACTGTACCGATTGGTTATTATTTACATCTGAGTCTGGTTGTAACAGCTTGCAACAGGTTCCGAAAGAACAGACGTCACTTCTGATGCCACAGTTGTCTTTCATATTGACAGAATACATTATACCAACTGCTAATGGGCAAAACTGAAAAACCCAGCCGGGATCCGAACCCGGGTCTCCCGCTTTCTAGAAGTTGCGCTGACCACCATTGGGGCGCAGTGATCACCGTGCCTGCAAGGACTACCTAAGCACGCGTCCCGTCAGATACAGACCTCTACGATTACCCTGCCCACAGTACTCAAACTCGTAGTCACTATGTACTAATGCCCATAAGAGTAAGAGCCCCAAACTTGCCCACCACTCCCCACTAACGAAAGGATATTGTCCGTCACCGGCATATATATATATATATATATATATATATATATATATATATATATATATATATATATATATGATTAAAAGGAATGAAATTTAAATGTTTTGCTTCTAGTAGCACTGCTATAGAACAAAACACACAACGTTCTTACATCTGAAACGGGAGCATCAAAATTGAAAAAAAAAAAAAAAGTTCTAATGTTTGTATAGCTTATGGGACTTAACTACGGGGTCATCAGTCCCTAAACTAGCTAACACTAAGGACGGCACAAATATCCATGCCCGAGGGGGGATTCGAACCCCCGACCGTAGTGGCCGTGTAGGCCGTGACTGGAGCGCCTCAGTCCCCTCTGCCACCGCGGCCGGCCATCAAAATTGAGCGAGCGACCATATTTTGTCCACCCCTGATCACGCGCGTCAGTGTGTTTACAGTACGTCTCTCGTTTCGGTGAACGGAGTATAGTGTAACAGTTATAAAATGATAGGACTTTATAGAAATGGCGTGTATTTGACGGTAGAGTCCGTCTTCTGCGGGCGTGATTTAACAGCCGCTGTGACGCACAGCACGGAAGCAGAGCAGCGGGCAGACGGCTCGCAGATGTCGGTGCTTAGTTTTCCTGTGTGTCCGGAGGGCCCCCGCTACGCCAGAGGGAGGTGTTTGCCACAATGCACGCGACCGGCCGGAGTAACCTAATCAAGCAAATGCACGCCATGCCCCGCGGCAATAACCTAATGTATTCGGGCGCGGGGCGAGTGCGCATGCGCATGCGCGCGGTTACACCGATGGCAGCCCGGCACGGCCTGCGCGCACCTGCAGTACGCTGCAACAGACTCCACACTGCGAGTGCGATGATGCGCTCGCCCCGATATCTCGATTCACATACAAGATACAAGCTCTCGATGAAAGGGTTAACTCGTTAGTTTGGTGCCCTGACATAGCCGTGTTAAGGTGGCCATCAATATGACCACTAAACGAAGCCCGTTAAACTACATTTACACGATCTACATCTACATCGGATACTCTACAAATCACATTTAATTGCCTGGCAGACGGTTCATCGAACGACCTTTATACTATTTATCTCCCATTCCATACTCGAATAATGCGCGGAAAGAAAGAACACCTGAATCTCTTCGTTCGAGCTCTGATTCTACCTATATAAGTAGGAGTCAACAATATATTTTAGCATTCAGAGGAGAGTGTTGGAGATTGGAGTTTCATAAGTAGCCCACGCCGCAGCGATAAGCGCTGTTGCTGTAATGATTCCCATCCCAGATCCTGTATCATATCCATAACGCTGTATCGTGACAATACAAAACGAGCTGCCCTTCTCTGGACTCTTTCGATGTTCTCCGTCAAACCCACCTGATAAGGATCCCACGCTGGACAGCAATACTAAAAAAAAAAAAAAAAAAGGCGGACTAGCGCAGTGTATGCGGTTTCTTTAGTAGCTCTGTTGTATCTTATATGGATTCTACCAATAAAACTCAGTCTCTGATTCGCCGTTCCCACGACATTATCTACGTGTTCTTACCTATTTAAGTCTGAAGTAATAGTAATTCCTAGGTATTTTGTGGATTGATTGATTTATCTTTTAAACAAAGTTTAACGGATTTCTTTTCGTACTCATGTGGACGACTTCACACTTCTTATTATTTAGAGTCAATTGCCGATTTTTATACCATAGTGATATCTTATTTAGATCGTTCTGCAGTTGGTTTTGATCTTCAGATGATTTTACTAGACAGTAAATGACGGTGTCATTTGCAAACAACCTAAGAGAGCTACTTAGAATTTCCCCTAAATCGTTTATGTAAATAAGGCAGAGGACCAATAACACTACCCTGTGGAACGCCCGATATCACCTAGTCGATGCCTTACCATCGATTACTAGGAACTGTGTCCTCTCTGACAGGAAATTCCCTACCCAGTCGCAAATTTGGGGCGATATACCATAACCAAGCAATTTGATTAAACGCCGTTTTTTAAGGTACGATGTGAAAAACCTTCTGGAAATAAAGAAATACGGAATCAAGCTGAGAACCCTTATCGATAGCACTCATCACTTCGTGCGAGTAAAGAGCTAGTTGTGTTTCGCATGAACGATATTTTCTAAATGCGTGTTGATCTTGGGTCAATAGATCATTCTATAACCGTAAATCAGTTAACTACAGGCCTTAAATTTAGCTAAATACTTAGGAGTAACAATTACAAACTACTTAAATTGAAAAGGACACACAGACACTATCGTAGGAAAGGCGAACCAAAGATTACGTTTCATTGGCAGAACGCTTAGAAAACGCAACAGTTCTACTAAAGAAACTGCCTACAATACACTTCTGCGACCTATTTTGGACTATTGTTTCGCATTGTGAGATCCACACCAGGTGGGACTGACGGACGATTTAGAGAAAATTTAGTGAAGGGCAGCCGGTTTTGTATTATAGCGATATAGAGGATAGAGTGTCACGGAAATAATGCACGACTTGGGGTTGAAATCATTAAAATAAGGCGTTATTTCTTGCGACGAGATCTACATGCGAAATTTCTTTCAGGAACTTTCTCTTCCGAATGCGAAAATATTTTGTTAGCACCCGCCTACATAGAAAGACATGTTAATGAGAATAAAATAAGAGAAATCAGATCGAAAACGGAAAGATTTAGGTGTTCCTCTATCCCTCAAGCTATTAGAGAATGGAAATGTAGATAAACATAAAAAAGCTGTTCGATAAACCCTATGCCATGCTCTTAAATGTTACTTGCAACGTATTTATGTAGATGGAGATTCAGAAGCCGCCATCTGTCTATAAAAAACCCTATAAATCTGTTTTTTTTTTTATAACTGCATCTTAAAAACCATCGGTTGTTTATTGATTCCTTAAAATTCGATTACATTCGGTCGTAGACAATCATGACAGATAAATAAAAGTACAAAATAAAACTAATGTACACAATAAGATTGCATAAGAATGGACGACAGAGCGAAAATATCACGTTTACGAATAAACTGGAGAGCAAACCTGCCGTATGCAAGACGCCTTGTTTGATTTATTTTTATCACCCAAACGTGTCACTTATTGTGCTATCTTCTGTGGATTTTTGTCTTTAATTTCTACATAAACTAATTGGCAGGATTTAAATTTCGTTTAACAATTTAATTCTATTTCTTCTTTAGCGTTTGTCCCGCATGCTAGTGGCGTCCGCTGCTTTGGCACGTTGTCGCCATTTCCTACGGTCTTGTGCCTGGTTAGAGTGGAGAACTGAGAATTTGAGGTCTTCATGCGGGGTGTTAAGCCGTCGCTACCGCCCCATTTACATTTAAGTTAAAACCAATTTTTTCCACTGTCATTTCCTCTGCTCTAAGGACATGCCTGTATCAGTGTTGGCGGCTTTCCCTCATCTTATTTACTATTGGTGTGTAACGGTACGCCGGCCGCGGTAGCCGAGGGGACAGAGGCACTCCAGTCACGGTCTGCACGGCCACTACGGTCGGGGGTTCGAATCTCCCCTTGGGCACGGATATTTGTGCCGTCCTTAGTTGTAGCTAGTTCGTAAGTTTAGGGACTGATGACCCCGTAGTTAAGTCCCATAAGTTCTACAAACATTTGATTTGATTTGTAACGGTACGCACCCTTAAACTAACTAACTTTGTCTTAGGGGATGACGTATTCCCGCTACCTTAGTTTCGTTGCTGTCCGTACACGTATACATTTATTTGTAAAACTGAACTTCTAATTTTAAAGCCAGGGAATGTAAACTAGGACGGCATCTACAAATCAAATGTTTGTAAATCTATCGGACCAAACTGCGTGGTCAGCAGTCCGTAGCTTACAAACTACTTAAACCTAGTTTAACCAACCTAAGGACAACACACACACCCATGCCCCAGGAAGGACTCGAACCTCCACGGCGAGCAACCGCGCGCTCCGCAGCGAGACGCTTTAGACCGCTCGGCTACTCCACCGCGGCACGGCATCTACGAAATAACTTACCACAACATGAGGTTTGCGTTTCAACTAAAATTGTTTATTGCTCATTGCATGATTACGTCTGGCGAGAACCACTAAGCCGCGGTGGAGTAGCCGAGCGGTCTAACCCCCCCCCCCCCCCCCGCGTGGAGCGCGCGGTTGCTCGCCGTGGAGGTTCGAGTCCTCCCTGGGGCATGGGTGTGTGTGTTTGTCCGTAGGTTAGTTTACCTAGGTTTAAGTAGTTTGTAAGCTACGGACTGATGACCACGCAGTTTGGTCCGATAGATTTACAAACACTTGAACATTTTGAGAACCACTAAATCCGTTAGATTCCGTCTCATACGATTATCTCGAGCCCCCAATATCGCTAACAAAATAGCTATATGAATGTTTAGTCATTTGGATAATGTTCTTAAAATGATTGCTATTAAAGTTCGTTGATATATATGAAAAAAAGTCAGAAAGCGATGAAAAATTTCTGAGTTCCGATGTTTTTTTAAAAATCAAAGTCGACATAAGTTCAAAATATATTTGAGTCCAGTGCGGCGGATTCTGCGGCTATGTTCATCACGTATCGTCTCACTCGATTTCGCTGCACTCGCAAGGCACGTCTGCCATCAAGACTGAACTGCCGTCGACTGATCCAGGGTGGCTCGTGGCACCTACTTATATATGATCTGCGGGGTCTTTCCAGTAATACGTCCTCCTAACGAGGTTCAGTGGCCCTCCCAGTAGACTACAAACAATAATGATTGAATTGTTGACATGACGGCACCGTTAGATGCACGCTAAAATTTTAAAGCAAAAACATACTTTAATTTCTAACACTAATAATATCCCTAAAAATATTAAGTTTAAAATAATACGTTCAGCATGACAAATAAGTCTTTCGGTCGTCGCACAATGAATATTTAAGTAATCACTTAGGTTAAGTGTTTTTCAGGCACATTTTCCAGACCTCTTTTCACTGCCTTGTTCAGAATTACTGTGCTCATAAAATTAAACAAATTACGGCCGATAAACAAAATAATTTACTTTACACAGAGACAACATATTAAGATAAACAAAAATAATATATTCTAAACAGGTCATAAAGTGTGTTTACGACAACTGCAACTTATCATTGCCTGGCTGTTTGTGTATCTGTCTTGCATTAGTTGTTATTAACAAATCACTATTATAAAAATAACGATTATAAACGTTTGTAATCCTATCGGACCAAACTGCGTGGTCATCAGTCCGTAGCTTACAAACTACTTATACCTAGGTAAACTAACCTAAGGACAACACGCACACCCATGCACCAGGGAGGACTCGAACCTCCACGGCGAGCAACCGCGCGCTCCGCAGCGAGGTGCTTTAGACCGCTCGGGTACTCCACCTCAGCAAATCACTATTATTCCCCCTTAAAAGTGCATTATTATGCGCAATATAAATATTGCTGATAATATGCTTATACCAAACTTTGCGTCTCGATGAGACCTTTCATTTCAGCCCTTGCTCATTAGTTCAATTAGTTTAGCCTCTGGATTTTTCCAAGTGAATAAATATTAGTTTTCTCAATAACTTTCGATATAAAATTAATATAAATGACGTCAACCCATCATCTGCATCGTGTTGTTTTCCTCTTTCATTTGCTAGTACGTGCTAGTCCGTAACTCTAATAGTGTCAGCGTAGTATCTGAAAGTAAAGACAATGCCGTTTTTCGGCGGGAAAAGTGGCAGTGGACTCGACGTCACGTCCGCTGCGTGCTTTCCATGTGCACGCGGCCCGCCAGCATTGTCTCTCGTGTTCTAGGCCCGCCTCGCCATGGCCGAATGCCCGCGGTAAAATGTAATTTTTCTTCTTCAGTTATTGCATTTCTTAGGCACTGTGGTTTTGTGTCATGCGAAATAGTACTCCTAAATAAATTCGTCACTTTTTTTTTTTTTTTTTTTTTTTTTTTTTTTTTTTTTTTTTTTTAAATCAACGGTCTGTAAATTCCATCGGCAGCTGTACTTTTACATAAAGGCATTACCAGCTTTCGTATTTTCTTAGTACAGAACAAAGCAACTGCATCGTCTTCACCCTCCAACGACAGCGCAACAACGGCGGCAGTCGGCAGACACCTCAGCTCGCCTCTCACCGGCGAACGCGCTGCTCGCCTGCCGCTGCGTTCCGCAACGGGTCGACAGCAAGCAGAGGTGGCGACATCGTTGTCGGCAGTCGCGGCGGGTCGCTGTGGCTGTGTTCGGACTCGCGCCTTTATTCGTCACAATTTTCGACGCTCTCCGCTTTCAAACTAGCGCGCTTAGCGCTCTAGATGGGTGTCGCATCACAGTCTAACACATACAGTCACGACACAGTCGCAGATCTTTATTATAAACTGCGGCAGCAGCGCTCCAAGCGGCCGGCAATCTACATTTCTGGATACGGTATTGGATGAGTACGAATACTATCGTTTATCTTGATTTCTACATACTTTTTACATTAAGGAAAGTATGTAGTGTCATAAAATAGGTAATAACTTAAAAATAGTTCCACCTTCGTCATTCTTTAGTTTGCTAAGATACCTGAGAAGGGACGAAACGGTACATTACAGGACAGTTTATTTACAATTATCTTCTAACCTACAGGCTTTTAATAATTACATTTACTATTAAAATAGAGAAAATGGCTAGGAAACACCAGAAGACCTGCCCTTTGGCAGAAAGACTTCGCTTTTCTACTTAAGAACGTTAATGTTTCTTCACTACAATATCAGTAAAATCGTTAAGGGAGAAACGAATATAGAATGCAATAACTACAGTATTTAACATACTGAATCAGCCACCACAACTGTAACTGGGCGTAAAACGTCACAGGCGCGACAAGAAACCGGGAAAAGCAATCAAAATATTGTTAACAAAGAAGAACCCATTCCACAATTGCTACTACAGCTCAACCACAAACGGCAAGAATCTTCGAGACATTGTCTTCTTAAGCTAAAGTAATCACACTCAATAGAACATGAGCGTATAAGAAAGACGAGTGAAGCCTAAAAATATGCTAATCATTAAATTCCATACCGATTTGATACATGACAAAAAACTCTCTTGTCATAGTAAGAACGGACCGTTATAGAAATCTATGTTTCTCTTATGTTTACATTCTACTTACTTGCAGCGCAATAACCTGCAAATGTAAACACATTCGTAAGTATTGGTTCATGACGAATTTCTTCGTTATATCACTCAATCAGATAATTTAAGCTGTTTTTACATTAATTTCCGTATTACAGATGTCTCCTTATATTTTACTAACGCTTGTAACTTCGAAATTATACTATTTCGTTAATTACTTACACAAACAATTATAAACAAACATCACTACTTCGGCGGCTTCCCCACCACTAGGATCGCTAGCGTCTTTGCAGCTGTCAGCTGGTAACAACTTTCACAGCAGTGTGTGTCGCGACTGTGTTTGTTAGACTGTGGTTGCACGTTGTTGTAACATCACAGGTGTAACACCATACTGCGTACGAATTTGTTTGTGACGTGGTCGAGCAATGTTAATCCTGATGTCCACCTGAGCATCTTTGTTTCCATTCAGAAAGTCTTATTTGTTTCGCAAACTACAGCCTATGCATAGAATGTTTTTAATTCGAGATCACAGGTAAAAGATAATATCTACAACTAAAGCCCCTTTTACATGATCCACTTTCCCGCGAAAATAGACTATTCGAATCGTCGACGGCTTTTCTGCCAAATAGTGTATTGTGGTATGAATGGTACAGTGTACAAATGGTTTGAATCATACCTAACAGGAAGAGTGCAGAAAGTTGACATAAGTAATTCACATAATATGCAAAAAAAAAAAAAAAAAAAAAAAAAATCTCAAACTGGGGAACAATCAAAAATGTGCGGCCACAAGGTTCGGTTTTGGGCCCTTTGCTGTTCTTAATATAATTAATGACTTGCCATTCTATATCCATGAAGATGGAGAGCTGTTTCTTTTTGCTGATGATACGAGGATAGTTATCACACCTAACAGACAAGAACTAACTGAAGAAATTGTAAACGACGTCTTTCAGAAAATCATTAAGAGGTTCTCAGCAAATGGACTGTCATTAAATATTGATAAAACACAGTACACACAGTTCCTTACAGTAAATGGAATGACACCATTAATTAATATAGACTTTTATCAGAAATCTGTAGCAAAGGTAGAATATTCAAAAATTTTTTGTGTTTGCATTGATGAGGAGTTGAACTGGAAAATAACACACTGAAGATATGCTGAAACGTTTGAGTTCAGCTACTTATGCTGTTAGGGTAATTGCAAATTTTGGTGGTATACATCTGAGTAAATTAGCTTACTACGCCTACTTTCAAAATGTTCAAATGTTTGTATATTTTATGGGACTTAACTACGGGGTCATCATTCCCTAAACTTATGAACTACTTACGAACTAGGACGGCACAAATATCCATGCCCGAGGGGGATTCGAACCCCCGACCGTAGTGGCCGTGCAGACCGTGACTGGAGCGCCTCAGTCTCCTCGGCCAACGCGGCCGGCGCCTATTTTCATTCTCTGCTTTCGTATGGCATCATTTTATGGGGTAATTCATCATTGAGTAAAAAAGTATTCATTGCACAAAAGCGTGTAATCAGAATAATTGCTGGAGCCCATCCAAGATAATCCTGCAGACACTTATTTAAAGAGCTAGGAATCTTCACAGTAGCTTCTCAGTATATTCACTTATGAAATTTGTTATTATCAATCCCACCGAATTCAAAAGCAATAGCAGTGTACTTAACTACAACACTAAGAGAAAGAATGGTCTTCACTATTCAAGGTTCAATCTAGCTGGGACACAGAAAGGGGTGCCACAAAAGTCTTTAGTCACCTACCAAACAGCATCAAAAGCCTGACAGATAGTCAAATAGCATTTAAAAATAAATGGCAACTCCTTCTAAAATATGTATGAATTTTTAGATATAAATTAGTAAATCTGAATTTTTTTTTTTTTTTTTTAATATTCTGTCACGTAACATTTAGTACGAAGTATTATTTTGTGAAGACACCTTTCATTAACCTGACACGTTCCACATCATTATGAAATGTATTCATGATCTATGCAACAAGTACTAATCTAATCTAATCATGTAAATCACAAGCCAACCGTCGGCCGCGGTGGCCGAGGGGACTGAGGCGCTCCAGTCACGGTCTGTACGGCCACTACGGTCGGGGGTTCGAATCCTCTCTCGGGCATGGATATTTGTGCCGTCCTAGTTCGAAAGTAGTTCATAAGTAGTTTGTAAGTTTAGGGACTGATGACCCCGTAGTTAAGTCCCATAAACTATACAAAAATTTGAACAAGCCAACCACGGCGCGATTTCGACTATGATGTCAATAAACTTTCGATTGTGCCGAGTGTGAAGTTCTAAATTTTCGAGTGCGATGAACTCTGCGCATGCGCAGAAGCAGCGGCTGTATTACCCAGCAGAAGACGCGAGGTACTGTTTTTTAAACAACGAATAGACGTGGTAAGTAATATAGTACGGAATAAAAATGTAGTGAGCCGTCACTGACATTTTTACTTCACGTTTTCCATCTAAATAATACAAAGCATGTTGATTGTAGATTAATATTTATGTTTTTAGAAATGGAGTGGACGGAAGAAAGCGATAAGGCTCTTATTTCAGTTTATGTAGATGAGAGAGTCCTCGTAGATAAAGAACATCATTTACATCACAATAAGGTAATTTAACCGCCTCTAGTATTATTCGTGATCTTTGTATGTCAAGCCAAGGCGGAGCGGTCGAGCGCTTTGAGGAGCTATCCTCCGATTCGCGAGGCCGTTCCCCGTCGGGGGTTCGAATCCTCCCTCGGGAGGGATGTTTGTACTGTATTTAGTATAAGGTAGTTCATAAGTAGTTTGTAAGTTTAGGGACTGATGACCCCGCAGTTAATTCCCATAAGTTTAACAAACATTTGAATATTTTGTAAGTCACGGCGACTGGAGATATTCATTAAAAGCATGATATATTTTCTAGAATGCACGGAAAGAAATGCTCAAAGTAGTGGCAAAAAAGTATGAGTAGTTTATACGAAAGTTATAGCGGAAGATTGAAAAAATTAAATTTGAAACTCTGCGGAGTTAAAACAAAATCGCCAGAGCGAAAAGAGTGGGTGTTCTGCAGCAGATGTTCATCCTAAATTGTGGTGGTTTGAACATTTATAATTAACAACAACTTGTCGAAAAACGAGCTGTTCATTCGTAGGAAGTTCCTAAATGCATCTGGGTCTTCAGGTCTTAATTCGTTCACGAACATTCCGTATATCCTCCTCCCTTCTTCTCGTCTTTGCAACCACGATCGCACCCAAACGCTTCTCTTCCTGCCTCTGCGCTCTTTAAAAGCCTTCCTGCAAAACAGCGGCGATTACTACCGTCGCTGTAGGTAATACCACAAGATTTTTCATATATTACGACGACAACCACAGCGGAAAAACAGTACAGCAGACAGCATACACACAAATTTCGAAGCTATAGTGTAAACGCCAAGCCCTCACAATCGCGTAACCGGCCGACGGTGAACAGCGAACAAATTGAATAGCGCCTCGACGGCCATTGTAGTGGCAAACTTCCGCGGGAACTTTAAGTGTGTGTAAGATTCTTTTGATTAGAGAGAGTAGTCATTTAAGTCCTAAAAACTATGTCTAATTGAAATATATAACTACAAAACAGCTTCAGACTCCTTGAATACACAGCAACTATCGATTGTGTGTAAATTTATTACACATACGCTGTAAAAATTGGTCAACAGAGTTTCCTCTTCCTAACGAAACCGAACTATAACACATAGTTTTTCTGCGTTCTAAGTGCAGCATATGAAAGTAATTGATTGGCACTTTCTCAGTATATTCTACGATTGTGAAACTTTTGTACAAACATTAATTTCGGAAGAGTTTCACACTTTACGTCTTTGCTTTAATGCTGTATTCTCCAATATTTAGATCTTTCATAGCATCAAAAATAAAACAGGGCTGACTGAAAGAGCTAATGTTAAAAATCGATTGTGGAAGTGAAATATGCCATCAGATACATAACTGAAAAATAGCTACTTACCTTGTGAATACAGCAATCAGCCACTACCAAATTCTGTTAAGAACACGAAGTATGCTATAACTTTTTCTTACCTAAGGCAGCTAACATTAGCATTAGTGTATCTAGAAAGAAAATTGGCATTTTTAATGCTGTGAGCCAAATACCTTACAGCAGAGTGAACTGCTCCAAAGTCAGCAACTATCGTCACATGGTTGTACTTCACAAAGTTCATCCACTGTGGCTATGTGCCGTTCATATATGGAACTACACACAGGTCTGCAAACCCCTTTCAGTTGTATACCTATATGTAAAGCAGATTACTTTTAAATTCTGCGTTACAAGTTGCTAATATTAATTTCATAAACAAAAATTCGAACTGCAGTGAGGCAACTAACTTCGTGACCCCCATAGTTATTTTACACAATCATAAAATGAAACTTTTTGAACTTCCAGTCCACCAGTACCGCCTAAAGTTGCTCCTTTTTAAGAGCTACCAGTATTATAAAAGCCTATTATTTATTTCATTCAATCCTATATTGTCTTGACTAACAGTCTGTTAAGAAAGAGTAACTATCTCCGAACACAAGGCTACTTGTAAGGCTACTTGTATTCCTGAGAAACAAATAGGGAAGACAGTATTCGTTTAATTTATTCCTACATTAAATTGATTTATGCAGTTAAACGCTGAGAAGCTCTTCACCATCATACTTCAAGTATACTGCAGTAGTCAAACAATACAGATGTGACTACCTACTGAATATAAATATCGCAGTAGCTATTTAATCCACGATTTACCTGTTAATAACACTCGTACTTATCTGACGCTTGCCACTACCATGGCGGCCGGCCGAAGGTTCAAATTATCCCGCGACAGCAGCTCCGTCAGGGAGTCTAGTTATTTTTACAAGGTCTTTGGTAAACAAATGAAACACGGAACCACCAGGGGCACTGCAGTCGACCCATTCGATTCGAGTAGTCAACCGAGACAAGAAAGTCGCTCGTGTAATCGGGGCTTAAAGGTAGTTGATGGGGGAAAACTGACCTTCAGATAACATAGAGCCAAACTTCTAAGTCAGTACCGTACATAGCCCAATACGTAGGTTCAAAACCGCGTATAGTCACACTTGCTTTAATCTTAGCTGTAATAAATGCGGTGCAAGGTAAAGCGAAAAGTTACACAGAGCCTAGTATGGCCTTAATTTGCTCTGGTTGCTCTTTTGTTTAAGCATTTGTACTCTGTTTTCAAAGTCTATAATTGCCTGTACTGACATCCACTGTCAATACAATCTTTGGCAGACGAGTTAACTACACGTTATGAGTTCCGGCAGGCATGCGTTCGTTTATCAAACAACACCTGCACGACCGCCCTGCGTCCGTTCGCAATGGAGCCCCAGCATCGCTACTACCCCCTCCCTCCCTTATCGCTTCTTCTGCGCCAGGTGCGGCCGAGTTATTTGCTAGCCACTCTAGCGCTATTATCTACCACCGTTCCGTGTTCCATTTATGAATGCACAGTGGGACTACCCACTGCTGGTAACCCTCCGTACCAGCTCCAGTTTTTCCATATTTATGTTCGTCGTCATTTCGCGATATCTTTGTGCGAGGTAGCAATATGTTATCGGACTTTTTTGTTTGTTTGAAGATAAGCTGCAGGAATGTCACTATTAAACCTCTCAATAATGCAGCCTTTTTTGCTGCTCCATACCCCAATAGGCGAAAACGGGTTTCTCACAGCAGCACATTGTTATATGTATCTGTCCGTCTATTCTACTGTTGTGACTCCTAATTCTCATTATCATACTAAGGCCTACACTGATAAAATACTGCAGAATACCTCTCGTCGACCTAGAATAACTAAATTTGACAGGAAGTAGAATTTTTACAGTATACGTCAACGAAAAAAGTTGAAAAATTGTTACTGTATAATATATCACTCTTTTGCCATTTGTTGCCGGCTGTATGTCTTTCCGCTTGTTCTACATCTACTTCTACATATGTACTCTACAATACACTGCAAGGTGCGTAGCGGAGGGTACACTGCACCGCTACTATGCATATCCTTTCCTATTCCTCTCCCAAATAGAAAAAGGAGAATAAGAATGTCTATATCCGTCTGTACGAGCCCTAATTTCTCATATCTTGTCTCTGTGAACTTTACGTGAAAAGTAAGTAGGCGGCAGCTAGACCATTCTGAAGTCAGCTTCAAATTCCGGCCTTCTCAATTTCCTCAACAGAATTTTTCGAAACGAACGTCGTCTTTTTCTCCAGCTATTTCCATTTGAGTACCCGGAGCATTTCTGTGGCACTCGTGCATTTGTAGAACCTACCAGTAGCGAACCTAGCTGCTCGCCTCTGAACTGCTTCCATGTGTTCTTTTAAACACATCACCTGCAGGTCTCAAACAATTGAGTAGTACTCAAGACGTGGTCGTACAAGGGTTGTATACGCGGTCTCCTTTACAGATGAAGTCTATCTTCCCAAAATTCTCCCAATAAACGGAAATGGCCGAGGGGACTGAGGCGCTCCAGTCACGGTCTGCACGGCCACTACGGTCGGGGGTTCGAATCCCCCCTCGGGCATGGATATTTGTGCCGTCCTTAGGATTAGCTAGTTCGTAAGTAGTTTGTAAGTTTAGGGACTGATGACCCCGTAGTTAAGTCCCATAGACTTTACAAACATTTGAACATTTTTTGAATAAACGGAAATCGGCCATCCACCTTACTCACAACTGTCCTTACGGGTTCGTTCCATTTCATATCGCTCTGCAATGTTTCGCCTAGATATTTGAACGACGCGACTGTATCAAGAAGCTCACTACTGATGCTGTATTCGAACATTATGGATTTATTAATAGCTATTTTTCTCAGGAAAGGGTGGAGGTACCATGTTCAAATGTACAATGTTTGTAAAGCTTAAAGGACTTAACTACGGGGTCATCAGTCCCTAAACTTACAAACTACGTAGAACTACCTTATACTAAAGACGACACAAACATCCGAGGGGGGATTCGAACCCCTGACGGCAGACAGCCGCGCGCACTGCAACACAGCGCTTCAGTACACGCGGCTAATCCGTGTCAATACTAAGGTGTAGAAAAGCTAATGTAGTGTGCTGTCAGCTACGAACCACTCTCTTTTGCAAGAAGGAAATAAGTACCAAGACTAAGCAATATGGGCATGAAAGCTGTGTAGATTCAGGTTACCTTATTAATAAGGTTGAGGTTACGAGTATGAAAGCAGTAACGATGATTGCAGGAAGTTATAGAAGGATACAATGGCAGGAGGGTGTCCATAATGAATCAAAGAAAAATTGTGAATGAACGCTACAGATGAAGGAGTTTGAGCAAACAGGCTTAGATGGGGGGTCATGTTACACGCATGGGTGAAGAAAAGTTACCTAAGAGAGTTATGGGTTCAGAAGTAGAGGGTAGGAGAAGTCGAGGTAAACCAAAAAGGACGTACTTGGATTCGATTAAGAATAATTCTGAAGTAACAGACTTAACATCAGACTAGATATCATTGGTAGCATCGCACAGGGGATCGTGGAGCAGCTTTATAATGGGGTCTACGCTCCAGATTGAACGCTGAGGAGTATAAAAAGTCATAAATGGTGTTCAAGATGACTAGGATATGTTCTCTTTGAATCATAATCATTAGAGACTGATTATGCCTTTCAGCGTTCATTCTGGAGCATAATCCCCTAATAACATTCCTCCGTGGTTCTGTATTTCCTCCATGATTCTATATTTAATGTTAACATTGATGCTTCGTCTGATTTTACACCTATCTCTTGAAAATAATTCTTGGCCGAATCCAGGTACTTTCTCCTTTCTCTACGTCGACTCCTCTTACCCTCTACTGCCGAACTTATGAGCCTCTTACGTAATCTTGCTTCTCCCTTGCTTGTAAAATGACCTCACCATCTTGAATAGTTTGCTCTAACTGTTTCAAGTATTGTGTCCATTCCCAGTTTTTAATTTATTTTCTCAGTATGAACATCCTCCTGCCATTGTATCTGCAATCTTTCTTGCTACTTTGAAATCTCTAATCTCAACCTCATTAAGAAGGTAACCTGTATCTACCCAGCTTTCACTCCCATACAACAAGGTTGAACAAAAGAACGCTGCGCTGCTACCTTGGTACTGACTTTCTTCTTGCAGAGAGTAGATTCTAGCTGAGCACTCACTGCATTAGCTTTGCTACATCTTTCACTGCCACACTGTAAGAAATACATCCTAAGTACTTGAAACTGTTCATTTGTTCTCACTTTATCCCTCCCATTTGGCCGTCAATCTGTAGAAATCTCTCTCCCAAAGACATTACTTTTGTTTTGGAGTTTCTGACCTTAATTTTAGACTGCAACCTTTCAATCGAATCACAACTAAGCCGTCCGTATATGCGAAACTGCTTATTTTGTTTCCGCCTGTTTTAATGTCAGCCTGCCAGTCTACTGTTTGCAGCATAAAATCCATGAACAGTATGAACAACAGTGGGGACAGGTTACAGCCTTCTCTTATCTCTCAAACTCCCCTGAACCATGAACTCAATCTGCCGTCGATTCCAACTGCTGCCTGACATTCTACGTAAAGTCCTTTAATTACCTGCAGTAGTTTACCTCCTATTCCTCATTTAGTAGAACTGAAAATAGCTCCGTCCTAGGAACACGGTCATAAATACAATTCCCTGTTCCACTCATAGCACTTCTCAGTTATCTACCATAAGCTAAACATCTCGTCCTGTCAACCTCTAAGAGGCAGAAACCTACAGTGATTTTTATCCAACTTCTCTTCAACTAATACTCATACTCTCCTTTCAATAATAGTCCTGACTGTACGAAAGCACTAATTACCCAATTTTCAAGCCTGGAAAAAGGTTATAACAACTACAGAGGTATCCCTTTAATTAGCGTTCTATTAATATTCTGAAAAATTTAAGGCACTAGGTAAATGCAAACAAATGATACAGCCATATACACGGCAGACCATCCAAAATGCAACACCCAGAAGGACGCATCCAAAGAAGGGGAAATATGTAGCAAGCGTCTGCAGCGACGAGGAAAGCACATTACGGAAACCAGCAAATAGTATGTACAGATAATAGCGGACACTAAAACTGGGAGTCAACGGCCTGTTAACACGGTGAGACTCGGAACAGTTTGAGACGTAACGACTCACTTGTCATTACGTACGAAATAACTTTCCGAAAGAAGATAATTGCTGTTAGCAGTTTCCTAAAGGAACAGAAAACTGTGCGCCTGTAATGTTGGTTGGTTGGTTTGATGTTTTAGGGGGACAAAACTGCGGAGGTCATCAGTCCCCCACTGTAATGTTGTTTACAGGGTGCACGAGAATGTAAAGGCTGGCGTATACGAGCGGGAGTTTGAGCCTGCAGTGGAACAAAGTGGCAGTGGTGTGCCGCCTAAGTAAAATAGTGAGTATGTGTGGGATAAATAAAAGAAAAAGAAGAACTTCTGTGAAAGAAGAGTTAGGCTTTTGTTTTATTAATTGTAAGAACAGTGGAAGATCGTGACTTGTGTTAAAGAGACAGACTGCAATTAGATACGTCACGAGTATGACAAGCATAATGCACTACCATGCGCAAAAATATCCGAACGACCTGAATTGCGTTTCGCCTGATGTGCATGCAACACATCTAACGTACGTGTCTTGCGGGTGCTCTGCTCGCTTCGCGGTACAGTCGTTCGACTATTCATAATGGATCCACTGCAGACAACTGCTCTTTATGACAATCACTCCAGTTGTAAATTAACACCACGATTTTGCAAATACAAGGAAACACGTTATTAAGTTCTTAACGTTTATTAAATCCAATTTATTACAATGACATATCTTAAGTATTATCACACTTATTACAGTCTCATATAACAAACTCCGTCACATAAAACATTAATTAATCCTTAAACAACATTTAATATTGTTACAAACAACAGATTTTACTATAGTATCGGAAATCCTAAAGTCCTGTAGAAATTCGAAGTACTTTTGTTCTCTAAATAGTTTTCTCACAATTGCGGAACGTCGTTCCACTGGCGAGCGGATTTTTATTAATCGATTGTAGAACTAACCATATAATAAAAACTCAATTAACAGCAGCAAACGCACTATGGAAACTTTAATATTAACTGCGTATCACCAACATTTTCTCCGTATTCACATCTGAACAAATATTGTACACATCTTGGAACTTGAATTGATATGACAAACTACGTTGTTCTGGAATCAAATCAACCACCTGTAGCCGTAGCTAATTAAGCAATGCATTCATGTCTTATAGATACTTGATTATGCCTAAGATTGTGACAGCTGACGAAGCATAAAGATGTGTAAAATATTGGAGATTTCCTCACAAATATTAAAACGCGCAAATCAGATCATATAAAATGCAAATTCTTAAAATATTTTTATTGATTTACTTATTTTTTACTGAACCAGGAACTTAATAATCACCGTTATGTCCCTAATCATAAGTTCCCAGACTCAGTGCAGTGTGGGACTGACATACGAGGCTGCTCCTGTCGGAGGTTCGAGTCCTTCCTCGGTCAGGGGTGTGTGTGTTGTCCTTAGATTAGATTAAGTAGTTCTAAGCCTAGGGACTGATGACCACAGTAGTTTGGACCCATAGATTTACAAACATTTGATTTTGAGTTACATACCCGGTATCGAAATGAAAGATAACTAAGTGAAGTCAGATGTTAGTAGTCTAATTATTTCACCAGCAGCGGGACGTTTGAATCTGTAATCAGGATATAATTACGTAATGCGTCACCGGGAATCGAACCCCGAACCTACTGGTGTCCTTTCTAAGCACGAATGGACGTTAAATCTCAAATGTTAACTCAACAGGAATGACGATGCGTGCGTGTCTGACTAGTAACAACAGCACATATCGTTGTTATAATAATAATAATAATAATTTTAATAATAATAATAATAATAATAATAATTTCGTGTGGCTCAGAGTCCTGGTGTATGTCATCCAACTGTGCGCCACTTCAGAGACTTGCATGTCCCTAACCTGCCCCAATTATCCAACCGGGAAAGGCGACCTAAAGTTTAACGTGGAATCCAAACCACGTGTAGTTTATGACACACATTGTTGAGACGTGAATGCTGGGTTAAAACACAGATTGCAAAAAAAAACGGTGATCTGAGTAAGTTTCGAACCCGCGACCCTTCAGTTACCATTCAAGCGCTTCACCCCAAGACCACCGCAACACCTTAGCTTGCGTAGATAAGGCACGAAGTGACATTCAAAATAATTTTTGTTAGTAGTCCAGTGTTCTCTATCTAGGGCGTCAAATGAAATTATGAATATTTTGTGCTGGACCTGGATTCGAATGCATATACGTGCCTTTCGTGGAGACCTAGAGGAGTCGGCAGTCTTGGAGAAAGCAACGAAATGATTCAACTATATGATTCCGAGAGGGTCGAGTGCGAAAAAGAGGAGATCCGAATTAGAATCCAGAACCATAATTTTTAACGTCTCAAGTTAAATTCAATACGAGACACATGACTTTAAAGGACCATTGGTTTATAAAATAGAATAAAGTTTTGTAATATAAGAAAAGCTTTCTAGCGACAGAGTTACTGGTTGCCGTGTATTCTGCCTTTTACTGGCAACGATAAATCGTCTCTGTCAAAGTTGATAGCGAAATAATTCGGTTTAATACGAATTGTTAACTACGGTGCAACTTGACGTTCTTCCTTGGTGTTACCAGCGGTGAAGTAGCCAGTTAAAAATATACACATGTCAGACTCTCTCCTTGTCAGTTGCATCAGCTGAAGCAGTTTGATGTAGTGAAGACTGTTAACCTCTGCTCTTTCTTACCGGGAAGTAAGGCATTAAATTATTTGGCTCCATAACAACACTACAACACTTATTGCGCGTGTATGCAATGCATAAGGATTAGAGAATTTACTTGTACTGCGACTTACATTTCTGTATATGCTTGACCTAAACTGCAACTTCATTGTTTGTTTTACTTGATTTTTGTACTCACTGAAATAAAATTGCCTGATCTTCCAGTACGAGACCTTTCTCTCGTCCTTACCTCCTGGTAGATTTACTTTCTAACCAGAGAAATAAACCCCGTAATTGATTCACAAACGACTAGTTCACGCTGTTAAGAAATTTCGCGAAGGAATTTCATTTCCTCTTAAAACGTGCTAAACTTTCGTTTGGCTCATTGGCCTGGTGCAAGTCTTTCGACTGCACGCCACTTCGGCGACGTGCGTGTCCCTAGCCTACCCCAGTTATCCAACCGGGGAAATGGGACCTACAGCTTATCGTGAAAACCGAACCACGTGTCGTTTCTGGCGACTCCTCACATCGTTAAGAGGTGAAGGCCGGAATAAAAGCAAACTTAAAAGAATTCTGAGGCCTGACCGAGTATCGAACTCGGGACCCTTCGGTTTGTAGTCAAACGCTTTACCCCGAGACTACCTTTTTTTTTTTTTTTTTTTTTTTTTTTTTTTTTTTTTTTTTTTTTTTTTTTGGGCCTCCCTTCTCCCCTTACAGCCCATCCATGCTCTCACCTTTTTTGCCTTCTTCGGCGAGCTTCTTTGCTATGATTTGTTACCAAATATGTATGTTAAATAAAGAAATGCCTCTTCAATGGCTAACGGAACAAAACAAAATTTCTCAACTGTTGATTCATAAAAAAAAAAGAAAAAAGAAGTTCCTCAAATGTCAATGTAGTAATTTCTACTGATACCTAATTTCCAAATATTTTATCTTTCAATCTTAATGTATTTTCCTGAGCCTAATACTTGATCCGACATTTTGTCGACAAATTGAGTTGCTCGTCATGTGTTTATGTCACGTTTTTCGGTAGCAGCATTGCCGTTTCAGGGTTCTGCTGAGGCCTTCACGGCTACCGTAGCGGCCGCGGGGCCCATGACGTCCCCACCGTACTTCACCCTCAGCAGCTGTCCCCTACTTTAGCATGCATTCATTATTTTACCTTATCCCACACCCTGTCTCTCAAACAATGCTTTTAATCTATTTCCAAAGCGTTTTTGATGGCTTTTCCTCTTACGTTCTTTGTAATATTCTGTATGTAAATACTGTTCATATTCCAGAATATTATCGTCGCCTCTGTTGTGAATGACATAATTTATGTAATGGCCAGTCAGCCATACAATAGCATTATTCTTCTGTTCGGGAGAAGAGACATTTTGTGGTATAAGTACATCATTTATTGTTATTTCTCTACCATCGGTGCCTTTTATAAAGGCAATCTGTTTCTTTACATCATCCCAAATATTTTTGTTTCCTCCACAGACAAAACGGTGTTTTATGGTGTCTGCTGCTGGACATTTCTGACAGACGTTGGTATTGGTTTTCCCAATATTACACAGTCTGTCATTTGTACAGATGATATTGTTTACGACCTTATACCATGCTGTCTGCACATCAGAAGGCAATATTTTATTATGAATGTTTTTCCAAATGGACTTCCAATTTTGATTTGGATTCATTTGTTCCATTTTATTTCGATTTTCTTTCGTTTTAAGATGGTCCATTATGTACTTGCAGGTTCGATTACGTTTATCTTCCATGATACTATGCAGGTAACTTGTCTCTTGGTAGAAGCACCGAATGTGCTTCAACTTATAATGTATCCTATTTATATTGACAGGTGGTTGCAAGCTTTTGGGTTTTACGGCATTAAATAGGCCGGATGTGACACTGTTTGGATAAGCTTCTATAATCTGAAGAGTTCGTTTAATGAAAAGTGCTGTAGCCTTACGACGGATGTCAGTGAGTCCTAGGCCTCCATCTTCAGGCTTCAGTGTTATCGTAGTGACGGCCACCCTAAAGATCTCACCTTGCCAAATATATCGGCAAAGTGTAGTCATGATATTTTTCGAAATGTCTATAGTTATGGGGAATATTTGTCCCACGTATATTGCCTTCGAGAGAACAGCACAGTTTATGATTTTAATTTTCTGAATCAGGTTTAAATGTCTAATTCGGTTTAGTATTAGTGCACCTCGAATATTTGCTGATGTCTTCCTCCAATTTATAGTTATGGTCTTTAAAGGATCTCTGTAAAATGTGATACCTAAGGTTGTGTGATGGTCCACTGATGGCGCCCACTCTAGTCTAACATTTGTAAATCCGTTAAGATTTAAGAACGAGCTCTTTGTCTCATTTATTTTGGCTCCTGTAGCACTGCAATAGAGCCGAACGAGTTCCGTCAGTATTTCTACATCCTCTGAACTTCTTACAAGTACGCCGACATCATCAGCGTAAGCATTAGTTGCACGACTTTCGCCTAATATAGTTATACCCTCTAGCTCATTGTTAAGCCGTCGTAATAAGGGTTCCAGGGCAACAATGTATAATAGCATTGACAACGGACTGCCTTGAGGGACGCCATTTTTTATCTCTATTGGTCTGCTATAATGGCCATTAATTAAAATTTTTGTTTTATTCCTTTCAAAATATTTCGTAAAACAACCAAGTAATTTTCTTGAAAACCCATGTATTTCATTGTTTGGAATAAATATTCGTGGTTCACCCTGTCGAAGGCTTTCGAAAAATCTATAAAAGCTATGCCTGCTCTGGCCAAGGTTGTAGAAAAAATCCCGATGATGTCCCTGTACTCGGACACAGTCTTAAAAATACTCCTACCAGGAAGACATGTTTGATGTTGTCCAATTATTTTATCCAGGACAGGTCGAAGTCTTTCTTTCATTACCCTAACTATGATTTTGTAATCAGAGTTCATTAAACAAATTGGCCTCATTTGTGTCAGTTCTTTTACTTCTCTGTTCCTTCCTTTAGGCAATAGTACAGTAACGCTCTCTTTCATTTCGTCAGGAACATGCGCTCCATTTAATGCATCATTAATGACATCTGTGAATTTGTTGCCTATGATGTGCCAATAAGTTAGATAAAACTCTAAGGGTAAACCATCTGGGCCTGGCGATTTTTTGACAGGTGCAGTTTTGAGTATGTCTAGAACCTCGTCGCACGTTATTTCACTTTTGAGACATCTATTTTGTTCCTCAGTTACGCTGTTCTCGATGCCACTGTCTCTGAATAATTCCGTTGCGTCGGACGGAGTATAGTGGTCTTCACTGTATAACAAGTTGTAAAATCGGTGAGCCTCGTTTAAAATATCTTTTTGTTGCTCTAAAATCGCATGGTCTTCAGTGCGGAGTTTCTCTATAAAAGTTCTCCTTCTATTCTTTTCGTGTTGAATTAGGTGGTAAAGCGATGCAGTTTCTTCTTCCACCGTAGTTCGCACACACGATTTTATTCGAAGTCCTTCCATTTGTTTCCTTTTGAGACTGATCAGGGTAGTCTTTACTTTATTGATGTTGATTCTGACTGCCTCTGACATTGGCATTTCATAGAGATCCCTCAAACAAGAGTAATGAAATTCCACAGTGTCTCTAAACCACCTAGCTCTTTCGCGTCCGTATGACATTAGAGTTGATCTTAGTTTCCGTTTTGCACAAAGCGTCCACCAATCTATAGTGGACCGATATTTGCGAATTTGTCTTAAAGACGTCTGCCAAGCTTCGTCTATTTGCTCAGCTAAAGCAGTTTCGGGAAGCATGTCAATGTTTAGTTTCCATAAAGGCCGGCCCCAGTATGTCTTCTGCTTCGTGAGTCCGATGCTACACCTCACCGCTAGATGATTGGAAAATGTGGTGGGTATTACTTCGACTGCACTGATACTAGTCCCAAAATTTGATGAAACATATATCCGATCAATCCTGCTTTGCGCTTTGTTGCTGAAGTACGTAAATTTGACAGACGTTGGGTGTTTTAATTCCCATACGTCGTTCCACTGCAAATTCTCCACGAGGCTCATTAGTTCTTTGGAGACATTGAAATTCGGTTGTTGATCCTTTCTGTTTATGACACAGTTCCAATCTCCGCCAATGATAACTTCGGCAGGATTGTCTTTCAGTAAAAATACGATATCATTTTTTAAGAAATTGATCCTATCCTGGCGAGCATTGGTTCCGGATGGTAAGTATACATTGATGACAGTAATATTTAAAATCTTGCACCTTATGCCTCTCCCGGAGTCTAAAAAGCAGGTATCGGTGACCTCGATTCCATCCTTGACTAGTACGGCGGTGCCACATGATCTTTCTGGGGCTACATTTAAAATTTCTTTGTATCCCGCGATGTCTAAGCGGGTAAAAAGTACTTCCTGTAATAACGCAACATCTGTATCCGATTGGTAAAGGAAGTCTTTAAGGGCAGCGATTTTGGTATTACTTCGGATCCGGTTCACATTTAAGGTCGTAATGTGATAAGTTTGCTGCATTTTAAGTATCGGTTGTGACAATCTGGCTATATTCTAGGAGTACTGCTATTCCGGTTTCTCTTGTCTCTGAAATTGTCACATACTTCCATCTTTGTACTATTTTAATTGGTCTTTTCATTTATTGCTTCCGCAAGGAAATCATCTTGTTCCCTGTCGTCTGCCCAAGAGAGACATGCGGGAGAACGAGTATCTATATTAAAGGATGAATTGTCCGTTCCTGTTGGTCCTTGTCTGGTCGCGTCGGCGTCTTCGAGTACTCTGGTATCCACGTTCAGTCTGTCGTCGATTCTCTCCAGTGAATCTCCCTCACCCGCCTTTGCGTTTGCTCTGATGGTACGTAGCCTCTCCCTTAACGGAGGAGCCAAGGTTTCTGCATTTTGATGAGCCAGTCTCCGCTTTTTGTTGCGTTTCCGAGATTTCCTGGGCGACCTGGAACGCTCTGGAGATGTATCTGGCGACTTTTCGGAAGAATCCGGTGATGAAACCACTGCCAGAGGATTTTCCTTTAATTCGGTATAATCACTGAATTCGGTTGTGGCACACTGTGCCATTTGTGTACTAATCTCTTGAGCACGTGATGGGGTGTCACATCTGTCGTCCGCTATTTGGTTGTCAATGGTGCTGCTGTTCGCATTACTGTCATCATGTTCTTCGTCATTCAAATGACACTCTGGAACTTCTGAGTGTCCCCCATTTCCTAATCCTTCTTTTTCATGAATGGAAATTACTGTGGACTGAGGGGCAGATGTTCCAAAATTATCGCTTGCAGGTTTCACCTGTGTAGAAGAAACAGGGGAAACATTCGGTTCATTTACCGGGAGTGTGGATAGACCTGCTTCGAAAACAGTTTCGTTTTCGTTATGATGTTCTACAGTTACTTTATTTGCGACCTGTGGGGGAACTGTTTGATTCTGCACAGCATCGCACACATCCATGTTACTTGAGCTACTGTCCTGGACCACAGATGAGTCTCCCTGTTCTATTAGTTCCTGAGCCATCGGTCTTCTTTGCGAAGCGGCAGCAGCGTATGTTAACTTCATCTGTACTACAGGCCCTGTAGTGGTACCCTCGGCATTTGATAGTTGCGGGACTCTCCGCCTACTGCATTCAGCACGAATGTGCTCAGTGGAGTTACACAGCGCGCATGTCCTCGGCTGACCGTCATAGATAACGAGGGCCCTATACCCACAAATGTTTACGAAAGATGGAATGTGTCTCTGCAGCTCTATTTTAATCTGGCGGACACCATTCAAAACCGGAAACATGTGTGGTTCAGACCACTTTTCCTCAACATTTGATATTATTCTACCATACGCCTGAAGGACTCTGTTTATTTCAGCAGCCGGTATCTCGAAAGGAAGTTCGAATACACGAACGGTCCGTATTCCCATTCCAGCAAATGATACGATAACGTCACTAATTGCGCCGTTAGAATGGTGAAACTTCATTGTTCCTCCACATTTTTCGACAATTGACGCACATAAATCACAGCTCGAGAGCTTTACATAAGCAGCAGGACTCACAATCGACAAATGTACACCTACAATATCATCTGGATTTATCATCACTTTTTCAGAAAGCCACGTTCTAACCTCCATAGCTTTAGGACGAATGAAACTTCGGTCAAATATGAATTTCACTGTGTCTTTTCTTTGGTAAGTTTGAGTACTCATGTTGTCTTTCAAATCACAAAGCAAATAGTATAATGTTAGCGCGCTGGCAGCAGCGACTAACCTGGAGCGCACGTAAACAGCCTTGTTGACAGCGAGGCGTTCGTCCGGGGCCGCCACACGTCCGTCCCGCTAGGCGGAAAACTCACGACTACAGACTACCGGGCCAGACATATTATTTTTCTCAAATTTCCTTAATAAGAAAAGCTCGTTGTCAGGGTAGGATGAGGTCTGGGCCAGATTAATCTTTTCGTCTGATAGCATAAGTATTTTGCCGTAAGAAGTATCATAAGTTGTGTTTCTGTAGCTATGGAAATCATCAGCTGAAATAAAGACCATAAAGTGTGGTACAGATAAAAATGCAAAACGATTATCAACCGAAGGCAGAGCTAATGCTCAAACTGAGGTGTATTTTTTTCCTTGCCTTCCTCGACCGAGTATCGGAAGGCGTATGTAAAAATGTATAATGTGTTATGAATACTTGGAACGCTACATTTACGTTGACTCTTCAAAAAAGAATACTTTGTTTACAACGAATTAAAATTAGTAGGCATGACGAGATTTGAGTCGATTTATGACAGAATACCAACTTACCGTCTACTACGCAAAGCTTCTATTCGAATACACTCGCCTTACTGACTGGTGTAATGTCATACGTGGGGTAACACACTTTCTTAAGAAGATACGATAGCCGGGACAATCTAAATTTTACTTTCAATCTCAGAAACACTGTCAGTATTACTACGTATGAAATTTAGAGACAAAATTCTTTTCCACGATATTCGTAATAATACTAGGAACTAGTTTATGAAAGCTTTTTCAGAGCAAGTAGTTGGGAATGAATTTGACTTCTGAGGCAAAGAAAGTGTTTCCACATCGTATGGCACTTGCTTCCTCTTGCCTTGTCGATAGGTGCTTACTTGCGAAATGACACAACTCAAGAGCTTTGATAAATGTCGTATTCTTGTACTTTATGAAGAGCGATACAGTATCAGCGCCATTTCCCGTGCTCTAGGATACAGCAAATCCACGATACACCTGTGGTGAAGAGAATGGCAGATCAAGGCCATGTTAATAGTCATAGTCGCCCCGGACGTCCACGCACTATGACAAAGGAGCAAGACAATGATATACTCCGCTGCAGTGATGAAGACCCATTCCGAACCAGCACCGAAATTAGGAACGTTCTACAACTACCTGTTAGTAGATACACCATCCACCGTAGTCTCAACGAGGAAGGAAGATATGGACAAAAATCGGCGAAAAAGGAAATGTTGACAGAACAACATAAGACTGCCAGATTAAACTTCGTACTGGCATCTGGCATACGTAAGCAAACCAATTTCATTCTGGGAGCAGAGAAGGTATTTTCCACAGCACCAAAGGGTTCTGTCCATGTGTTTCGTCCAACTGGACCGAGATTCGACAGAAAATATGTCCATCAGAGGCAAAGGTGTGGCCGATCTGCTGTCACAGTTTGGGGATGGATGTCGGCAAATGGTTGCGGCATTCTGTGGGAACTGGACCGTCCGCCTACCAGTAGTTACTACTGTGAAATACTAGATATCATAATGCTTCCTCCTGTTCGAGAGACGTTTCCGGAAGGCAGAATAATATTCCAACATGACCGTTCCCCGGACTACACCGCAAATTGTGTGAAACAGTGGTTTCGAGTGAACGGAGACGTTGATGTGTAGGACTGGCCTCCCAAAGATGCTGACCTTAATCCCATACAGCACGTGTGGACAGAGATAGAGAAGATTATTAGCAGCCGAAGACCTACGCCAGCAACGAAGGCAGCGCTATCTGAAGCAGTTCAGGATGCATGGGAAGAGCTGTCGCAGAATAGTGGGTTTGTAAGTAGTTACCTCTGTTCCCCGGCGGCTAAGTGCAGTTGTAGAGGAGAATGGAAACTGGACACGATACTAAATTATGTCATCAGAGACAAAGCTTTGTTTATATTAAATGGAAGTGTCTTATTTTCTCGATTATTTTTCTTGAAGATTTACATTACTTCGAAGAAAAGAAAAATTATTTTGTGTTAATTTCAACCCTTCTGTAATAAAGTATTTCATCTTAAATTATTACACGAACTTTAAGAAAAACCAAAACCAACATGAAAATTAAGAAGGCTTATGACGTCGATGCCAATGAAGGCATCAAAGAAAGAACTATTTACGTTTTTTTATCAAGTGAAGAAGGCATTTTATTTATTAATGTTCTGTTTATTTAGATGTAGGCAGGGTACCAGTAAGGATAAAATCGTAAGAGAGGTGTCATTTTTAAAAGTGTTGAAAGGCCAGCTGGTAGACGCAAACTCGAGCGTTTGGATCCACTACATCCCCATATTTACTAACTTGCAGTCGAATATAACTCAGTGGTCAAAGCCTACTGTAATTTCATCTTAAATCCCATTAAAACCTCTAAGTAACACTTTTAGAGTAGACCCTGTTCATATTAACTTGGCGTCCAATACACCTGTTCATCGACTTTGTTGAGTATCACGTAAAATTTACGAAACCAGAAAAGGACGATTAGGATTTAATATCCTGTCGACGTCGTGGTTGTTTGAAATGGAGCCCAAGCTGGGATTGTTTCGTTAAGAATGTGGAAGGAAATTGGCTATGCTTTTGAAAAGGAACCATGTTGCCATTTGCTAGAATAATTTCAGGAAATCACTTGAAAAACAGAAGGACAAGCAGACATGGAAACTACACACTTTCGCCATTGTATCCTGAGCGGTCAAAATTCAAATAGTCGAAAACGAAAAATGAAATACCGAATTTAATACTAATTATACCTGGAGGCAACAGAAACTTACGTGATACGAAATTAAAAGTCATTTCTACACGTTGCCGTTAAGAGTGATGTTGCCTTTCTATTGAGCACTGAAATCTCCAATAATGATTACTGAATCGAAGTTTTAAAATAATACCAACTTCTGGCCTGTGTACCGATCCGGTTTTATGGTAGAAATGACACATAAAAGTAGTAAGGTTTCGTGAAATCACATTATATAGACGTTTCGGTTAAATGGTTTATTTGCAGTAACACTCGTACAACGCTAAACTGCAATGTCACAACATCTAGTTTTACGATCTGGTCAGCAGTGGAAATCAAAACATCTTAGTAATAAAGTCTGTAAATAACATTGCTTCTTGCATTCGTTATTTCGCTCCCTTTATCGGTAAGAGAAGCTTCCTCGTCACTTTCTTATCACATAATCCTATGAAGTCCTTAAGTTTTTATTTCCTTAATTCCCAGAATCTATGACGAGGTAAAGAGAGGCAGAAAGGAAGAGGAGACGGTGAGAGAGAGAAAGGAAGAAGAGAGGGAAGACAGGATGAAAGGAAGTATAGGACGGACAGGATTGCGGGATAGACAGAGGGAAGAGGAGGAGCTGGAGGAGGTAGAAGGGGACGAAGAGACAGAGGCAGATCGTAAGAGAGAGAGAGAGAGAGAGAGAGAGAGAGAGAGAATGGGGAATGGTAGACAGAATTCAGAAAGCAAATGCTTTTCTCAAGGGCAACAGGGTATTTGACTGTTCTCTGGTAATCATCTTAAATGGGTGATCATGTCATCTTACGCTCATAACATGAGCTACGGTGAAATGGCCGAGCGCTCTAAGGCGCCTTGCTGCAGAGCGCGCGGTTGCTCCTCGTCGGAAATAGCGTCGCCCCTCGGGCATGTGTGTGTCTGTGTGGTGTTGTCCTTACATTACGTTAGTGTAAGCAGTTTGTAAGCCTAGACTGATAACCGCGGCAGTTCAGTCCCAAATATTTACAAACATTTGAACATTTCGTAACATGACTTATTTTCCTGGTCAATTGCAGTATTCTTTATAAACAAACGGAAATGGAATTCAAATATAAATGGAAATCCAGCTAAAACGCTTCTTTTGAGTCATGTGATGCCAGTAAACTCAACCCACATGGTGTGCTCCTACGGTTGTAACATGCCGGCCGCGGTGGCCGAGGGGACTGAGGCGCTCCAGTCACGGCATGCACGGCCACAACGGTCGGGGGTTCGAATACCCCCTCGGGCATGGATATTTGTGCCGTCCTTAGTATAAGGTAGTAGATAAGTAGTTTGTAAGTTTAGGGACTGGTGACCCCGTAGTTAAGTCCCATAAGCTTAACAAACAACTGTTGTAACATTCACTAACAGTGGTATATTGTCCGTGCATTCGTATTTTGGGAAAAGGTCTACAAATATTGCGTAGTGCCGAACTGTAAAAATAAATCTAGAAAAATCTAGGAAATATGATTTTGCATGTTCAAAGCAATGATAAAGGCATAAAATGTAGTTTATTCTCCCTCGTAGAGATCGTAATCAGATAGCGGTCACTTGGTGCGTTTAATTTTAGGAGGATTACTTTGATGTAAGTAAACACTCCGTACAACAATTATTATTCTATTAGTTCACAACCGGTATTAAGAATCATGCTCTACAGCCGCAAAGTTGTACAGTTTTTTTTTGGGACTTAACTACGGGGTCATCAGTCCCTAAACTTACAAAATACTTATGAACTAGCTACAACTAAGGACGGCACAAATATCCATGCCCGATGGGGGATTCGAACCCCCGACCGTAGTGGCCGTGCAGACCGTGACTGAAGCGCCTCAGTCCCCTCGGCCACCACGGCCGGCAGTTGTATAGTATTATTGTGTACACATCAGTGAACTGATGTTTACATTTGTGAAACAGGTGTTCACGATATATTTGTTTTTTAAGTCGTTTACAAACGTAGTTGGTGAAAGTACAAATTTCATTATGGTTGTCTTTTCAATATTTACTTCGGTGAGGCAGTGTTTCGGTATATGATAAAGACATCAACAATTTGTCTCAAAAACGCCCTTTTATCGCATATACTGAAACCAACTGGATTTGAACACGGAATGCAAAATTTGTGAACGATACTGGAACCGCATCGCTACCATGCTTAATGTGGAACTGATTAAGTCTATTCGAAACTTCGTCATTTTTTCTTGGAATATTTTAATTTTGGCACGTAAGCCAAGATAGTTATCCTTTTAATTTCATTCTTCTTTAGCCTAACAAGTTCCGATTTAACTTGACAAATTTCTTTGTGACCAAACAGCACGAGAAAAATGCATAGTAATTTGTGGAAAGTGGGTAGCGCGCAAGATTAAATTGCGTATACACATGAATTAATCGGAATCGGAAATGTAACTGCGTAGTAGCGCACTTACCGTGTAATTTTTGCATTGGCTTTTATAACAGAGTTAATTTAAATGTGAAATGCATTTGGTAGAAAAACGAAGACTTAATCTAAGACGCAACCCATATTTACACACATTTATGGTGTGTAATAGTTTGTATATTTGGACTAGAGTCAGACTGTTGACATATACAAATATACGTATATTTTACTTTAAATGCAACTTCCACCTTTCTTACTTACGGTACGTAAAAATCTGATTGTTGTCGAGAAACTAAGAAACCTTAAGCGCATCAACTTTCGGAAGGTTTTTTCACTATCAGACTTCACATAATTTTCTCCCTTCTTACAAAAAAGTTATAAATGCGTTTTGCATCACAAGTAACTTAATTGTACAAAGAAAAAGTCAGGAAAAATTTAGTAACCATCGCTAACACTGCTCTAACACGTATATGGCTTCTTCTTCCTCGTGTTGTGTGAAATCACCAGAGCTTAAGCCAATAACAGAGCGTTTTTGATCAAGTGACCTAAACTTGAAATTTAATTATATTCATGCTATAATTTCAAAATAATAACAAATGTTTTGTAAGAACAACGACGGGTAATTCTATCTGAACATTACAATTGTCCAGATTGAAAACAATTCGAACCCAATTTTAAACATAGCTTAATAGCCTACTATATATGCCACATTCCAGATTTGGTAACCCATTTCAGTGTGTAAGTAGGAAAAGGGGAACAAAATATTATGTTCTCATTAGACTGATGTATTTTCTCGGTACGTCTATGTTAGCAAGAATATTTTTGCTTACTGTCCCATTCATTTCATACCAGACTGAGCTACAGAAAAGCGTAGCCAGGTTTACCTAGTTAACATGAAAATTTCGAATGTTGGTAAGGCAACAAAATTAGAAGAAGTAAGGATGGTGAAATTAATAAAATATTTCGAAATGAAACATAAATCATTTCTTCCGTAAGACCTATGATTGTAAAATCGCTCCTACACAGATATTAAATGCCAAATGATTAATTAACCCTTTTACTATAGTGAACTTCTACAGACGTTCTATGTAATCGGACCTTGTAGAAGGTAGACTGCTGTAAAAGCTAGGGAAAAGAAGTTCCCTCTGATGAACTTCCGTCTCTAATGACCACTCTCTCGACGGGACGTTAAACGCTAATCTTCCTTCTTGTTTTCGCGTGAACTGGTGCAGTCCTCTAAAGGGAAAGACTTTCCAAGGCAATTTCAAAAACAGTCCACCTCTGCAAGGCCATATTATTGTGGTATTTTAAGAAGTCGGCAGTTGTTACAGAGCTAAACGTCGCTCTCTGCGTGACATTCAAGTAAAAGCCGATAAACAACTGCATCGGGTGACCATTTGATAAATACAGGACCTATTTTAAGGCGTTAATATCACTTCTCACTCTAAAACAAAATGAAAATGATCGCTTTCCAGTGAGTTAGTCACCGAAAGTGACATCTTTCCAACCTTTCAGCGTATTGTAACAATTACATATCGATAATTTTTGTCCGCGGTGGGCGTCAGACTAGAACTATGAACAAACTATACCAACTGCGAGATACTATACAGTAATCCCATCTCACGCACTCTTAGGGCAACCTCTTCCTGTTTCTTTCGCACCTCTCTGTTTCTGGGAGACTGGAAACTGGAGAGTTCATTCATCAGATGCTTTTCACTTTTATTTAAACAGCATCACCAGCAGTTAGACTGTAATCTTTACGAGTAGACCATACTTATGGTCCCTTTCGATTTTATAGAATGAATTACATATTCTAAACATTACTTTCGCGACTTTTTTTTCTTGTCTCATATTCTTATCACAAATGCTTCTCCTGTCACTTATAAGCGTGAATCGAATTATCATTGAAATTGTTCAGATGCTTAATTTTTTCGCGGATGATCTATTTTTCAATCACTGGAAAAGATTTATTTGCACGGTTCGTCTGATTGGAAACTATGTGCTCGAAACTTATGAAATATGTTTGTGAAGTTTGCATTTTGTAATCAGGGTAATTCTATGTTTACATTTCTGCAGTTATGTGTTAGAGGTGGTGCCAACGAAAAAATTCATAAGGAAAATAGTATTCAGGTATATAACATTAAAAAGTATTGTGCAGAAAATGTTAATAACGTCTCGTGATGCTATAGTTAAAGAAATCGGTGAATACTTATTCTTCTATGCTGGGTATATCTCTTCTCAGTCAACACAGTGGCAGGCTGCGCGCCGCGCCTTCGAAGCCGCTATCTCCGTCAGCGCTAAGGCAGCGCGAGGCGAGGAACACAGACGCTCAGCAAACGTATTCTGCCTGTCGCTAGTCTAATGGAGAATTGGCAACATAGCAGAGTACGCTTGGCAACTCTGTGAGCGGGGAGTTACTTCCTGGTAAGCACAGAATTAAGCTGATAAATTCACTTGACTTTTCATGTCATTTCCATTCAATAATCTGAGTGATTTTCACTTAAGGTGTGACATAAAGTTATTAATTCATATTTTTGGGTCCAAGAAATACGTTCCACACGAAAATTCCAACCAATCTCTTCTTTTAAAGTTACGCCTGATCTGGTCTCCTAACTTGTCGGCCAGTAAGGAGGAACCAAAGACTCGAAGTCGTCGCTAGCCTTCGGGTAACGTAGTCGGCTGCGAAACGAACGTGTTGTCAACTTTCGATGCCAATCGTGGTGAGAGCAAATATTTTTAGCTCTTCTCTGACAGAGCTACAGGTATCCAGATTGAAAATCAATAGGGAATTCTTAACAAAACTACTCAGTCAAAAGGTGTTTAGCTGTTTCCAGGACGGCATTCTCTCATATACTCTGAAAGTGACTTACAATGCTCACGTGGTTTACCGATTCCGTGCGTGTAGAAACCAATTCCTTTCGAGTTAAAGCTGTCGCCGAACCATGTTGAAGTCAATTTGTCGAGAAACACATTTTCTTGTCGGTTGGACAACTACTTCCAAAAATGAGTAAAAAGTCTTAACATGAGACTAGTATAATTTCTGTGTCAGATCCTTGCTTATAGTTAATCATTTCATTGAGCACCAAATTGTCTTAACTGCGTCTAATCGATATGATAAGTGCAGTTTCCGTTACATTGATGTAGTAGTCTGGTGGATCGGTTGTAGTTTAGAATCTGTCCTGTGTGCGATGGATTGCACCCTATAGGTGTATATTTTTAACTGGCACGATCATGTCTACTTCACCTCTTGTAACACCAAGTGAAGAACGTCAAGTTGCGCCGTAGTTAACAATCCGTATTAAACCGAATTATTTCGCCATCAGCTCGGACAGAGCCGATTTATCGTTGCCAGTAACAGGCAGAATACACGGCAACCAGTAACTCTGTCGCTAGAAAGCTTTTCTTATATTACAAAACTTTATTCTATTTTATAAACCAATGGTCCTTTAAGGTCATGTGTCTCGTATTGAATTTAACTTGAGACGTTAAAAATTATGGTTCTGGATTCTAATTCGGATCTCCTCTTTTTCGCACTCGACCCTCTCGGAATCATATAGTTGAATCATTTCGTTGCTTTCTCCAAGACTGTCGACTCCTCTAGGTCTCCACGAAAGGCACGTATATGCATTCGAATCCAGGTCCAGCACAAAATATTCATAATTTCATTTGACGCCCTAGATAGAGAACACTGGACTACTAACAAAAATTATTTTGAATGTCACTTCGTGCCTTATCTACGCATGCTAAGGTGTTGCGGTGGTCTTGGGGTAAAGCGCTTGAATGGTAACTGAAGGGTCGCGGGTTCGAAACCTAATCAGATCTCCGTTTTTTTTTTGCAATCTGTGTTTTAACCCAGCATTCACGTCTCAACAATGTGTGTCATAAACTACACGTGGTTTGGATTCCACGTTAAACTTTAGGTCGCCTTTCCCGGTTGGATAATTGGGGCAGGTTAGGGACATGCAAGTCTCTGAAGTGGCGCACAGTTGGATGACGTACACCAGGACTCTGAGCTACACGAAATTATTATTATTATTATTATTATTATTATTAAAATTATTATTATTATTATTATAACAACGATATGTGCTGTTGTTACTAGTCAGACACGCACGCATCGTCATTCCTGTTGAGTTAACATTTGAGATTTAACGTCCATTCGTGCTTAGAAAGGACACCAGTAGGTTCGGGGTTCGATTCCCGGTGACGCATTACGTAATTATATCCTGATTACAGATTCAAACGTCCCGCTGCTGGTGAAATAATTAGACTACTAACATCTGACTTCACTTAGTTATCTTTCATTTCGATACCGGGTATGTAACTCAAAATCAAATGTTTGTAAATCTATGGGTCCAAACTACTGTGGTCATCAGTCCCTAGGCTTAGAACTACTTAATCTAATCTAAGGACAACACACACACCCCTGACCGAGGAAGGACTCGAACCTCCGACAGGAGCAGCCTCGTATGTCAGTCCCACACTGCACTGAGTCTGGGAACTTATGATTAGGGACATAACGGTGATTATTAAGTTCCTGGTTCAGTAAAAAATAAGTAAATAAATAAAAATATTTTAAGAATTTGCATTTTATATGATTTGATTTGCGCGTTTTAATATTTGTGAGGGAATCTCTAATATTTCACACATATTTATACTTCGTCAGCTGTGACAATCTTAGGCATAATCAGGTATCTATAACACATGAATGCATTGCTTGGTTAGCTATGGCTACAGGTGGTTGGTATGATTCCAGAACAAGGTGTTTGTCATATCAAGTTCACAGATGTGTACAAATATTAGTTCAGGTATGAATGCGGAGAAAATGTTGGTGATACGCAGTTAATATTGAAGTTTCCATAGTGTGTTTTCTGCTGTTAATTGAGTTTTTATTATATGGTTAGTTCTACAATCGGTTAATAAAAATCCGCTCGCCAGTAGAACGACGTTTTGCAATTGTGAGAAAACGATTTAGAGAACAAAAGTACTTCGAATTTCTACAGGACTTTAGGATTTCCGATACTATAGTAAAATCTGTTGTTTATAACAATATTAAATGTTGTTTAAGGATTAATTAATGTTTTAAGTGACGGAGTTTGTTATATGAGACTGTAATAAGTGTGACTATACTTAAGATATGTCATTGTAATAAATTGGATTTAATAAACGTTAAGGACTTATTAACGTGTTTCCTTTTATTTGCAAAATCGTGGTGTTAATTTACAACTGGAATGATTGCCATAAAGAGCAGTTGTCTGCAGTGGATCCATTATGAATAGTCGAACGACTATACCGCGGAGCGAGCAGAGCACCCGCAAGACACGTACGTTAGTTGTGTTGCATGCACATCAGGCGAAACGCAATTCAGGTCGTTCGGATATTTTTGCGCATGGTAGTACAACCAATGTACCGGGTGATCGAAAGGTCAGTATAACTTTGAAAACTTAATAAATCACGGAATAATGTAGGTAGAGAGGTAAAAATTGACACACATGTTTGGAATGACATGGGGTTTTGTTAGAACAGGAAAAAAAAGGTTCGCCGGCCGCGTTGGCCGAGCGTTCTGCAGCGCGTCAATCACAGTCTGCACGGCCACTACGGTCAGGGTTCGAATCCCCCCTCGTGTATGTATATTTGTGCCGTCCTTAGTATTAGCTAGTTCATAAGTAGTTTGTAAGTTTACGGACTGATGACCCCGCAGTTAAGTCCCATAGGCTCTACAAACATTAGAACATTTTTTGAAAAAAAAAAAAAAATCTAAAATGTCCCACAGATGGCGATTCATCTGATCAGAAAAGCAATAAGTAGCTTAACAAATTAAGACAAAGCAAATATGATGTTCTTTACAGGAAATGCTCAATATGTTCACCATCAATCGACAACAATAGCTGCAGTCGAGGAATAATGTTGTGAATAGCACTGTAAAACATGTCCGGAGATATGGTGCGGCATTGGCGTCGGATGTTGTCTTTCATCATCCCTAGAGATGTTAGTCGATCACGATACACTTGCTACTTCAAGTACCGCCAAAGCCAATAATAGCACTGACTGAGGTCTGGGGTCCTGGGAGGCCAAGCAAGACGAAAGTGGCGGCTGAGCACACGATTATCACCAAATGACGCGTGCAAGATATCTTTCACGCGTCTAGCAATATGCGGTGGAGCCCCATTCTGTATAAAAATCGTACGTTCCAGCAGGTGTTTATCAGCCAGGCTGGGGATGATGCGATTCTGTAACATATCGGCGTACCTATCACCCGCCACGGTAGCAGTTACAAAACCAGAATCACGCGCCATATGTCGAATATTCTTTGAACTTTTCTTTTGTTCTAATAAAACCCCATGTCATTCCAAGCAAGTGTTTCAATTTTTACCTCTCTATCTACATTATTCCGTGATTTATTAAGTTTTTAAATTTATACTGACTTTTTGATCATCCGGTACACTGTTTAAGTTGAAAGTGAATCAATATATAAGTTAAAGAGAGTCGAGTGTCTTATTTGGTAGTAGTCTCGCAATGCTCTCTTCTATGTGATTTCCCTTCTGCAGAATAGAAGACGAAGATTGATGCTGTTGATTTGACGGAGGACACCGATTAGGGGGTTCCTCTTTGTTAAACTAAAACTAGGCGACCGGTGAAGGATACCCAACAAACTGTACACATTATGAAAGGCATTATTTGTTGTCGCGGAAGAATAGTCGTGCGCACTAAGGCGCCCAGCTGCTGTGCGCACGGCCGTTCGCCATCGGGGGTTCGAGTCATCCCTCTGGCATAGGTGTCTGTGTCGTCCTTAGCATAAGTTACTTTAAGTTGGTCTAAGTAGTTTGTAAGCCTGGGGACTGATGACCAACGTAGTTCAGTCCCTTAGATTTACAAACATTTGAACATTTATTATTTGTTCGTCCACGCAACTACAACAAGAGCGGTCGTTTTACACCACACGCGTTTCGTTTCACTGAATATGAAATATCTTCAGTGGTCAGAAATGGAAGCTATCCATAAATTGATTTGTTTTCATAGATTCAATACATTTCTTTTAAAATTTGTAAAAGGCACAGTTTTTAATTAATTAATTTATTTATTTTTTACAGATCTTTTTTTTTTGGATTTTCGCCTGACATCATGAAGCGCCGACGTGTTGCCCATTTCATGGCAGTGATGTTTGCTTTACTTTCAAATGTTCAAATGTTTGTTAAGCTTATGGGACTTAACTACGGGGTCATCAGTCCCTAAACTTACAAACTACTTATGAACTAGCTACGACTAAGGACGGCACAAATATCCATGCCCAAGGGGGGATTCGAATCCCCGACCGTAGTGACCGTGCAGACCGTGACTGAAGCGCCTCAGTCCTCTCGGCCACCGCGGCCGGCTTGCTTTACTTTCTTCAGACCTACACTTAAATAAAAATTATTATATAAGATAATGTCTTAAATGGGGTTACAAATGTAAACCTTACAATGTAATTTTGGTACGCAGCGAAATAAAATACGGAATCACAGATGTCAATTTAAGTATAGCATACAGCTCGAACCAAGAGATGCCACTGCTAGCGGTGTCACCTTAGAGAGGTTGGTGGCCAACCGGCCGGTGGCCGCCATGTTTTTACCAGACCACGCGCGTGATATTCATTTATTTAGCGATCCAGACGGAAATGCAGACACTTAACGATTGACATAAGTCATGACTTCCACCCATTAGCTGAAAGCACATATTCCAGCTTACTAATAAGTATGTGGTTAAAACAAATGCTCTTCATCTATGTTTATACAGGCTTAACAAATTTGTAAGCAAATAAGTCTCGTCAAACATATTTTATGATGTTCTAGTAACCTCAACAGTTGCAAGTTGATTAATAAGAAAGAGAGGTGTCTCATATAATGTGTCTCAAAGAAAGGATGCCACTTCAGATTTTTCTGTCTGCATTACTATTATCACTTTCTGCTCACATATAATGCATTTTAAGGGTATTGCTGTCGATCATATAAAATTTTCCTACGCTGGGAAATAAAAAAACGTCATTCTGTGCAAACTTTTAGGAACACAATGCCACAGAAAATCGGAAAAATACCGATACTATCGCTACTAAAACAGACTCAAAATACATAACTGAATATCTACAGCGAGTCAATAGACCCGTCTCCTCCCTTTTTTGTCTTACATCCCATAACCAATTACAAGATTGTGAAGCCAACAATACACAGCCAATGCGGCAGTGCCATAACCGTACATTGGGTGGAGAAAGCATAAAATATTTACTTCATAGAGACAGGAATAATTCGTTGGTTTCTATAAATCACCTTGACGGTTCCCTCTTTCTTGGTTGACTTTCACAGCCCACTGTTTTCGTATTTCCTCATTCATTGGGAACACAAGCATCATCTAACAAACTCCACTTTAGTTTTTACAGCCAACAGAGGAACAAAGAGGCATTTTTCTTGACTTTCCTTACTGATTGTGTAACACACATTATTAATAACACTCAGTAAACCACTCAACATTTAATCTTAAAAATTGTCGCGAAATTCTAAAATTATTACCAACGACCGAAAAAAATCCGTTAATTTACGAACGTAGAACCGACAGAAGAGGTGCAAAAGTGTAGCAGGGCCAACCGTAATGCAACCTGTAACACGCTGTGTAGTGAGATTCCTCTCAGAAGCGATAAAGACCCCCTACAGTAGAGAAAAGCACACTATAGCTATTCAGACATATACCATATCTGGTAAAAACATGGCGTCCTGGGCTCTCAGCCAATCATCAGCGGTTTCACGCTTGGTCACACTCTCTCCCTATACAGGCTCTCTATGTCGCCTGATAAACGGATGTAAATTCCGCGGAGTTTCCGCTATTATCTGGGTAAGCTGTTTGCTACCAGTGTCGCCACCTGCTAGCTATATATAGGGAAATGGATGGCAGTGTGAACGCTCTGCTATTGTTCGAACGCTGCTGTGATGCGGATGTTTTGCGTAAGCAGCTACAGCATGCGTCGTAGAAGACAGCGAGCGTCTTTCGAGCACGTTTTGGATTTTGCCCTAGGAAGAATGATTGCCCATAGGGGTTGCGGATTAAACTTCCAAAAAAGTCCGTGATGATGTCGGATGGAACGAAGCAACTGCTTTGAGTATCGGTAGTTACTGGGTGAAGGAAGGAACGACGGACCTATAGGTCCGTTTGCTGTCACCTCGTTGCACCACTTCACGCGATGACAGGCATATCGGGCGCGTCTAATAGTGATGGATACTGATGGATCTGACGCACAATTCTCCAGGCACATTTTCTTCGAAAATGGGCACAATAGTTCTCTCCGTATGAAAGAAGGTTAGTCTCAAGTTCTATGGTAAAATGGTAACCAGAGCTTCTTCTACGAAGCGATGAATACGTGTAAGAAGTTAATAACTAGGTTAGGGTTACCATATGTTCATCACCAAAAAAGAGGTCAGTTCATATAAAAAAGAGGACACTTTAACATAATGTAATTTACAACTTTATTAATGAACCACGTAAAACTACTACAAACTAAAACAGCAACCCTGTATGGTTGTTGGAAAACGAAATATTATGAACCTTGACAGTCTATTCATCACTACTCTCAACTGTCTCATTCTTGTCTTATTCATTTTTGAACCAAATATGTTTGGTTGACGACGAAATCTCTCTCAAAAGTTTTTTTTTAACAAGTACTGAGAAAAGCTCACGCATTTCAAATGTTTGAAATTATGCTGTACATACAGTGTAATTACAGTATGTTTTAAATCTAATCCTGTCTTTTGTCCACTGTGTGTTCACAAGAGAAAATACACATTCTGTGACGGCATTATGACTAGTTAATAAAAATCTAAAATTTTCAGCAGTTCAAAATAACTAACAACACTAGATGACTGATTTAAATATGCACACCACACTTTAGCTGCTGGTATGTTCTGTTTCCTTTGATAATCTTTAAAAAAAATTATAAAATTACAAAGCTGATCGGAGCACTATGTATCATTAATTCTTACATTCGTTTGATCATTCTCTTGAATGATTTGTATTTCTCCAGGAGCACATATTTAATACCGACTTTCTCTTCGGTATTATGTTATATTTAAGTTGGTAATTTATTTTGAAGCAAAAGGCTACCTACGATCTAGAACACACAGCACAGCTTTAACCTAAACCACAAAGTATGTCAACAGCAACGCCATAGAACATAATGCAGAAACAGAATACACTGGTTGAACACAGGATAGACAACCGGATTCCTTCGCAGAGAAGTTCCGTATCGTTTGCAGCTGTCAGACCCATACGGAGTGGGAAATTGTGAACGGCAATTTCACTCTGTGTATGCGCGTGACAGTTGCGAACAGTTTGGAACTGCAGTGCGAACGAACATGTTGTCGCCAATGACACAAAAATAAATTTCCTTTCTAGAAACCCAAAAAAGAGGATATTTTGTAGAATTTTATAAATTATTGCCTGAAAAAGAGGACATGTCCGGGAAAAAGAGGACGTATGGTAACCCTAAACTAGGTACTATTTCCGTCAGCTACACAGGTAAGTATATTACGATGTTTGAACATTTTAATTTCGAAGTAAAAATAATAAAGATCAAATTAACGAACCTCAAAAGAAAGGATGCAAAGACGCCCTATTTTTCATGTATGAAGTTTTTTGATTTTGTCCTGGAGAGTGGTCCTTGTTACTGCAAACATTTCAGAGGCTTCTCGTATCGATAGCTTTCCGCTTTGAAACTACCTTAGAGAATTTCGTAAATAAGCCTGGTTGTAATGACAATATACGCGCTCTCCTAATATTTACCTACGTATTTCTGTCATGGTCGAAATTACCCTGAAAATTACAGCCCAGTAGCAGAATTTACCCCAGTTGGTCGAAATTAGGCCAGTTGACGGCACGTCACACGTTTTGATATTCGTAAATTCATTAATTAAAAATTACAGCTCTATGCGCTATAATGTACGTACCCGACATTCGGTGGCCTAGCGGTAAAGGATAACCTACTGGATTCTGTTAATTAATAAAGCTTCTTAATCACTCACGTATCACATTATTTAATTCGTATAGTGAGGTCATGGCTGTCGTTCATCTCTATAAAAAGAAATCGCACGAGATTCCAGCGGATTTTATCAGACCCTCCAAATCGTTGGACGCCACGCCCTCAGCCTCGCCTACCGTATCCGACTCCCCTCCCCCACGCGGATCCTATACGAGCTCATTCTCTTTCCTCACCTCCTGCAACACCTTGAACACCTCCGAATCCTGTACGTCACTATCAAAATACATTCCCGCAACCCCGTCGTTTACCCCATCCTAATAAACCCTGGGCCTCTGCCATGCCTCCACCAATGCATTCCTCCCTCTCTCCACCTGCACACGCTACATGTCCTTTCCCAAGGCTACTTCAACGCCCTTCGTCCCGAAATTTACCCTTCCTATCAACCCTGATCCTATCCCCGTAGCACAACGCCCCCTCTTCCCATCCCCTCCTCTTCCCTCTCCCCGCTGACTTTTCCCCTTCCCCACCCTGGACTCTCGACAACCCCCGTCTTTCCTCCCCCGCGCTTCCTAACCTTCTCCTCCCATCCTCCCGCGGGGCCTCAGTGACGAATTTTATATCCAGTGTCGTCTAGTGTTCAGTGCGTCAGTATCTCCGTGTGTCTTTTCAGTGCGTCGAACTACAACCTCTCTTCTTCACCAGTATCGTCGTGTTACTTCTACGTTTGTCCAGTGACTGTCCTCTACATGATTTTACCGCCGCCGTGGCACTAACTGTTTTTAACTGTCTACATGTTTATTTCCTTCGCCTTGTTCATTTGTTTTATGCCTGCACTATTGTCTCCAGTGTCCTGTTTTCAATTCATCCATGTTCTCTTCGTGCCATGTTTTTCATTCCTCATTGGTTTTAGCCTCGTGACATGGTTTTCCAGTCTAACTTTGTAATTTGCATGTACGTTCGGCTGAAGAGCAGCGTCTGTTGCTGCTGCCAGCCTGCCGACCCTGTCCTGTTTTCAATTCATCCATGTTCTCTTCGTGCCATGTTTTTCATTCCTCATTGGTTTTAGCCTCGTGACATGGTTTTCCAGTCTAACTTTGTAATTTGCATGTACGTTCGGCTGAAGAGCAGCGTCTGTTGCTGCTGCCAGCCTGCCGACCCTGTCGGCGTGAAAATAACACTAAAGAAAAAGAAAAGACTTCAGATAGTCGGATTTTTTCCTATACCTATTGTTCTTCGTAGCGCTAGAAATGAAAATCAAAGTCCACTAATCCTACAGAGTTTACGATCTGTAGAATTTCAAGCGTTGTTTGATATGGAGTCGTATGTAAAGTGAGATGTCGATGCCCGGTGACCAGCAGGACCTAACTTGGAGCTACTTCTTCAGCCTGACTGCCCACCACTTCTGTCTGTCCGATTGTTGGCGTGTGTGTAGAGTCGGTAGATCAAGAAAACGCAAAGAGTAGTGCAGTGAGACATATCAGTATACACTAAGACGTAGTCTCAAAGATCAGGGGTGCATATTTATCACTATAAATGTTTTCACATTAAATGATTATAGTAGAATTAGCGAAAATCTTAAAGAATGCAACTGTACGGCGATATATTTTTAAAATGTTGAAATTAATCAAGCACCCAGTTACATGTAAAAGTTTACAGCAATCCTTAATCAAGGTTTAAATAACAATGTTATCTCCATCGGAAGGTAAAAAAAGCTTGTTTTATGTTGGACAGATAGATTACATGTAGCTCAGCTGCTCTGATCGATTCGGTTGTCGAGAGCATTAAAAAAATCGCACTAACGTGTTTTACGGCCCACTTTAGGTAGTAGTTTTATAAGTTTTTGCAATCATTTTGGACCAAAATAATCTATGTAATAAAAATTACGGTGATGTGATTACTATTGTGGTAATATCTATGCAACCAACACGTAATATTCTTTCTGACTGTATTTTAACAAACAGCTAGAATGTTATGATATTTGAGTTTAACAATGACAAACATACTCTTTTTTGAACTCCACTGTCAATATTTTTGGCCCATTTTATTTTGCCTCTTGCTTCCTTTTCTCTGAAACGTGCATTTGTTCTGTTTCGAGAACATGCCATAAAATACTTAGCAACAAGTTGTAAACATAGACTTCTTTATCACATGTTCATCAACTGGGGAGATACTGTTACAATGACTGTTGTAAATGACGTATTGATAGTACTAACTTTGTATATATATTAAGTACTAGAGTTATGTGGAATTCAGCATAACCACACGTATTTGGTTTGTAATTTTAGCTATAAAAGGAAACATAATCTCGGTTTGAAAGAGAATATTTCCCCTTTATTTTAGCGCACAACGGAGTAACATGAATGAAGTCATATCTGAACTACAGGAAAGGTAATACCATCTACGTTAAAAGCGTCCATAGTAACCATGTCAAAGACAAACATTTTAGTAGATGCATTGCTTCTAATTAATGACTTTCAATATATTGCATAAATAGTGAATAAACGCTTAGGAAAAAATAAACAAGGTAACTTGTTGCAATGTATACACTTCCCTTCCGTTTAATTAAGGAACTACACTTACCACAGAAATCTAGGACTTCCTTTATATACGAAACTACTTGTATCAGCACGTTGTTCAGAATGTTCATTATTTCGGTATCCTCCCAGTTTACGTGCGTATGCTTCAGAAGACTATTGTTCAGTTCGTTGTTACGTATTTCACGGCATGTTCACGAAACAAACGCGCATTTTAGAGGGAGCATTCTTACATATGCTCAACTCTAAACATTGAAGAACAGCTGTATTTAATTAATAAGAGTGCCCGAAACCATTTTAGGAAAAAAAGGAGAAAAATAAAATTTCTGGGCAGTGGCGGGTTTCGAACATCTGACCATGAACATTACAGTCCAACTCTCTGCCCACTACACTACGGCTGTCAATTAGAATATGTGACCTTTAATCTCGTACTATTGATGGCAGTTGTTAACTGATGCAAATATGGCATCTTTAGACACTAGATTATCATTTATCGTACGAAGAACGACGTGTTTTTTTGTTAATTCTTCAGTGCGCCCTTGCTTTGAAATGACAATGCGTAAGCTACAATAAGAAAATAATCAAATACGGAACGCAAGATGGCATTACCAGAGAGAGTTCTAGGCGAGGAATGTCATGTGACATCTGCGAACGGTTGGTTTTCGTTAATTCAATGGAGGGTGTAAAATCTCCGTTATTTTTCCAAATATCTCTCAAACGATTCGTAATATGAAAAAAAAAAAAAAAAAAAAAAAAAACCATAAGAGATCAAAGTTGTAGAGAATTTTCCCCTCTACAAATTGGATTATTCAATTTTCGTGTCAGATGAACGGTTTATTTGCCATTAAAATTACATTACAAACGGCTTATTTTGGTATTAGTAACGTATTTATTGTCAGAAAAATTTTAAAAGGAGAGATTCTGGTCTCTTGCGGCCTACAATTATGTCTGATCGGTTTAACGGTTCGACTTAAAAAGTGGGAACACGTTACGGACAGACAGACATCCCAAAATCGCAAATATCTCTGAAATGATACGAGATATGAAAAAAACATAAGAGAGCAAAGTTGTAGATAATTTTCTCCTTTACAAACTCGGTTATTCAATTTTCGTTTCAGATGAATAGTTAAGTCGTTATTTTCATTTAAATTTCGAGCTGTCAAATGACGATCGCAAAGACCCACTTTTAGTGTTATTTCTGTAACCTAAAGTGGGCCAATTACAAGCCATGATGTTAGACCGCTATCAAAACAGTACAATTAAATACACTGACGTCGTCTGGTTAAAACTGTGCTTAAGATTAAATCCAAACGTGAACTAGAATTGACCCAGAATATTACGAGAACCTTCCATGCTATTTATCACAAAAAAAGGTAAAGCAGTCAATAATCCGAAGATTGGTTGGAGCACCACAGTGCTTTACTAGGCATGGTCCTGTTTGGAGGTGGTATGCCGTTGCCTTCCTCCGACCTTCGCTCTGACTTACGCAGCCAGTTATAGGGGGACCTACAGTTTAACGTGGGTTCCGAACCACGGTGCTACTCGGTATTTTTCACATGAGCAATACTGCCAGAGGTGAAGAAAGTGGATAGTGACAGAGAAAAATCCTAGGAGTTGGCGGGGATCGAACCCGCGACCTTTGGATTTGTAGTCTGGCACTCTACCACTGTGCAACCGAGGCGCACTATTTATCACTACATTTTTTAAAAAAATATTTAGTAGATTCATTATTCAATATGAACGGTATTACCCTTGATTAATCAGATACATCTCTACGTTCAAAGATATTAAACAGCGATCAAGCTTCAATAACCTATAAAAGAGAAGTCGGTTGAAGTAGTTTTTCTCTAAAAGTATGCACTTTTATTGAAACAAGTGTTCTGTCAACGAATATCGAATTATATTAAAATTAAGTCAACAGCGTGTATGTGAGTATTGACTATGTGGTTGACATACATATCATACAATAATAACAATATACAATAAACAATGTAATATACAACGGGTCATGCAAAATTCACGCGTAAACCATAAGACGAAATGATGATATCGTTTACTACATGTTTACTCCACGGAACAGTTTGCGGAGTATAAACAAAGTTTGTATCGAACGGAACAGAAAACAGAATTTGAAACAAGTTGTGAAAATAAAGGTGTTTCTCTCGATATCGGTTACAAATGAATTTGTTTCTTGAAAAACTTGGAATATTACTCAATATATACAAAACATTTCTTAGACTCTTTCGATTTGAGTTGCACTGCCACCAGCGACTACGCAGTAAGCTACTGCTATAGTTAGAGCCTCGTCTATGTACAAAATGTGCAGGGAGTTTTGAAGCTAGTGACGTAGAAGTAGAAAAAAATGACACGGTAGTCACTTCCGTACCATTAATCAGCCAGGAAATTTAAACTTGGAGAATTGTCCATTATTCACCGTGACGTAATGACACGGTGCGGGACGTCACGTTCCACTAAACTTTACTGCTGGCCGTCAATTATGCAAAGTTTGTGTGTGTGTGAGAGAGAGGGAGGCGAAAAGTACCCCCATAGCTTGCTCTAGCGTGAGGTTTCTTGCTCACGAAAGCGCCATGCTCACACGGAACGAAACGCAGAGTTCGTATGTGGACAACAATTAACCGCTACTTGGCAAAAACGATTGTGCCACCCGTATGATGGATGCAATGATAAGTCTGTTGATAAAATTGTGTTATGTTCCATTATTTGTGGAACCACTATTCTATAAAATTGTTCTCACAAATATTTTAAATAACTATCTTAAGTGACCTAAGTTAAATACTTCGAAAACCTGAAATAAGACATATAACGTGCAGAGAGGAAATGTTTCATCTACATCTACATGGGATAATTTGCAAATCACATTTAAGTGCCTGGCAGAGGGTTCATCGAACCACCTTTATACTATTTACCTCCCATTCCATACTCTAATAGCGCGCGGGAAGAAAGAACACCCGAATCTCTCCGTTTTTGCTCTGATTTCTCGTATTTTATTCTGATGATCGTTTCTAACTCTGTAAGTGGGAGTCAACAATATATTTTCCCATTCGGAGGAGAATGTTGGACATTGGAGTTTCGTAAGTAGTCCACGCCGCAGAGATAAGCGCCGTTGTTGTATGATTCCCATCCCAGATCCTGTATCATATCCGTAACGCTGTCTTCCCTGTATCGTGACAATACAAAACGAGCTGTCCTTCTTTGGACTCTTTCGATGTCCTCCGTCAAACCCACCTGATAAGGATCCCACACTGGGCAGCAATACTCCAAAAAAGGATGGACAAGCGTAGTGTATGCAGTCTCCTTAGCAGTTCTGTTGCATCTTTTAAGGATTCTGCGAACAAAACGCAGTCTCTGACTCGTTTTTCCCACGACATTATCTACGTGTTCTTTCCAATTTAAGTCTGAAGTAATAGTAATTCCTAGGTATTAAGTGGAGTTTACGGCATTCACGTTTGATTGATTTATCTTGTAAACAAAGATTAACGTATTTCTTTTCGTACTAATGTGGACGACTTCACACTTCAAATGCCAATTTTTACACCATACTGATATCTTATTTAGATCGTTCTGTAGTTAGTTTTGATCTTCAGATGATTTTACTAGATGGTAAATGACAGAGCCATCTGCAGACAACCTAAGAGAGCTAGTTAGATTTTCTCCCAAATCGTTTGTGTAAATAAGGAACAGCAGAGGACCAAGTAAGTATATGAAACTAAACGTAAATTATTTACAAACTCCGGCGTGCAAACACTTCGTTCAACTATACATATTCGGATTTAGGTTATGACATGTGTGATGTGCCTTGCTTCCGTGGCGTTGTTGTGACGCTAACGAATAGCGAAATTCTGCATGACCCGCTGAAGTGTCGGAACATTGTTGCTGTCGATGACCTGCTGAATGGCTGTTTTCAGTTAAGTAATGGTTATTGCTGTATTGCAGTTATTGTTATACCCTTGTCTTTAATATAGCCCCACAAAAAGGTGCCACATGTGATCCGAAACGGAGAATATGATGGTCAATCGAGGCCCGTGCCATCTGGATACCCCAAAGCCAAAAAGCGGTGATTCCAGTGTTCCACCAGGACATCAAACGCTCTCCCGCTTTCATGGAGTCGAGCTTCATCTTGCATAAACAACAGCTTATCGAAATCTGGTCACTTTGGATATAGGGATGAAATCATCTTCAAACACCTTCACGTATCGTTCAGTAGTCAGCATGCCATCAAGGAATATTTAGGTTATGGCGTGTTTGATGTGCCTTCCTTCTGTGGCAATGTGACGGGCCTTACATACTACACAGGCACACCTTGACACGTTCGTTACGACTGACTGGCGTTTTATTTTCACTTGGGCTTGACTTGTTTTGTGACGTAAATTGAACCCTACGTGCCCAACAATACGATATATACAAAGAAAAAAAATAGGTACCACGATATCAGCATAATTTTCACGTCACGACACAGTGGCGTGCGCAGGCCGCTAGAATAGATAGGCGTTATGGTAGGCAAACCCGCATAACAACCAACAACAAATCTCTAGTTAGTTATGGTCTTCAGTCTGTTTGATGCAGCTCTCCGCCCTACTCTATCCTGAGCAAGCCTTTTCATCTCCTCATAAGAATGGCAACCCACATCCACTTGAATCTGCTTACTATACGCGTCTCTTGGTCTCCCTCTGCGATTTTTACCCCACACACTTCCCTCCAACGCAAAATTTACAATTCCTCGATGTCTAAGAATGTGTCCTACCAAGCGATCCCTTCTTTTAGTCAGGGTATGCCAAAAATTCCTTTTCTCGCCAATTTTGTTCAGTGCCTCTTCATTAGTTATGCGATCTACCCAACTAATCTTCAGCATTCTTCTGTAGCACCACATTCCAAAAGCCTCTATTCTCTTTCTGTCCGCACTGCTTATCGTCCATGTTTCACTCCCGTACAAGGCAACACTCCACACAAATGCCTTCAGAAAAGACTTCCTTACACTTAAATTAATATTCGATGTTAGCAAATTTCTCTTTTTCAAAAATGCTTTTCTTCCCATTGCCATTCTGCATTTTATATCCTCTGTACTGCGACCATCGCATGTTATTTTACTACCCAAGTAACAAAACTCATTTACCACCTTCATTGTTTCGTTACCTAATCTAATTCCTTCAGCATCGCCTGATTTTCTAAGACCGCATTCCATTATTTTTGTTTTGCTCTTGTTAATGTTCATTTTATAAGCTCTCTTCAACACACTGTCCATTCCATTCAACTGCTCTTCCACTTCCTTTGCTGTCTCTGACAGAATGTCATCAGCAAAACGCAATGTCTTTATTTCTTCCCCCTGAACTTTAATCCCTATACCAAACTACTTATGAACTAGCTAATACTAAAGACGACACAAATATCCATGCCCGAGGGGGTATTCGAATCCCAGACCGTAGAGGCCGTGCAGACTGTGACTGAAGCGCCGCAGACCGCTCGGCCACCGCCACCGGCAATCTCTATCTATATCGGAAATTGTTGTTTTTCAGTTTCAGTTTATATTTTGAACGGTATATTTCATATTATGACCTATTTTTAACGTAACTAATTTTTACTTTTTATGGGCTATTTCTCATTCAAATTTAGACAGAAGTGTTTCAGAAAATTGGGGACAAGTAATTATCGACTTTACATATAAAAATTTTAAATACATAAAAAAACAGTAATGGAAAGAAAATCACTTCCACTTGGGATGTAATACCATTAGTGTTCACTTGTCGCCTAATGGAAGAAATACGTTTTATTTATTTTTCACAACTTTTTCGTCGATTGCAGACTATTCCCGAAGAACTCATTGCATCTTCATCAGGAAATATCCATGAAATGATAAGAGCAGGATGTAGCCAGCGGTGTTTCGACCACTCCCCAATTTCGTCAAAAAACCAACACCCAGGGTACCTCTGAAAGAAATCTTCAGTGTGTCCCTGGGAAATTTGTCTTGTGAGACAATTTATGTTGTAGAAGGAAAAATATTCAAATGGTGGAGTAATGAGATGAATATTCGGAGACTTGGATAAAAACATTGACAAACTCACAGACGAATCAGCCTCAATGACAGCAAACTCTCTGCTGAGGACCTGGTGAGAGTGTTCCTTTTAATCTGCAAGCCGGACCGAGCCTATCAGCCTTTCCACGTGAGGTTTGGGTGACGACACACAGGCGTGTGCCGTCCGAGAGGCAAGGCAGCCCTCATGCTTCAGTGGCATGAGCCGTCACGGACGTGTTAAGGGTGAAGAAACCTCTCAAAATCGAAATTCGGATTTCAATGCTGGAAAAAAAAAATTTTCAAATGTTTGTTAAGCTTATGAGACTTAACTACGGGGTCATCAGTCCCTAAACTTACAAACTACTTATGAACTAGCTTATCCTAAAGACGGCACAAATATCCATGCCCGAGGGGGGATTCGAACCCCCGACCGTAGTGGCCGTGCAGACCGTGACTGGAGCGCCTCAGTCTCCTCGGCCACCGCGGCCGGCTTCAATGCTGGACCGTGAGCAAGTGTCAACATGGGGACCATTCAATGAGACATCAACGAAATGGCCTTTCGGGTTCAAAGGCCCACTCGCCAACACCAACATTAGACTGTCGATGACTGGGAACATGTTGATTGGTCTGACGAGTCTAGTTTCCAATTGTATCGAACTGAAGACTATATGGAGACAACATCATGAATCCACGAACCCTGTACATCAGCAGGGGACTTCAAGCTGATGGGGGCTCTGCAATGGTGTGGGGCATGTGCATTTGCAGTGATATGGGTCCCCTGATACGTGTAGATACGACTCTGATAGGTGATAGCACGTACGCATCCTGGCCGGTCACCTGCACCCATTCATGTCCACTGTGCATTTCAACCGACTTGGGAACATTCCAGAAGGACAGTGTGATACTCCACAGATCCATAATTGCTACACAGTGGCTCCAGGAACACGCTTTTGAGGTTAAACACCTCCGCCTACCACCAACTCTCCAGACACGCACGTTATTGAACGTACCTGGAATGCCTTGCATCGCGCTGATCAGAAGAGATCTCTTCCCTCTCTTACTCTTACGGATTTATGGACAGCCCTGCAGGGTGCATGACGTCACTATCCTGCAGCACTAGTTCATACATTATTCGAGTCCATGACTCGTCGTGGTGCGGCATATCTGCGTGCTCGTTTGGGCCCTACACTGTATTTGGCAGGTGTAATATTTTCTTAGGCTCTTTAGCGTTGTTTTTGTTGTGGTCTTCAGTCCGCAGACTGGTTTGATGCAGCTATCCACGCTACTCTGTCGTTTACAAGCCTCTTCATCTGAGAATACGAACATACTTTTGAATATGCTTAATGTATTCGTCCCTCGGTCTCCCTATACGATTTTTACCCCACACGATTCATTCTAATGCTAAGTTGTCAATTCCTTGATGTCTCAGAATGTTTCCAACCAATCTATTCCTTCTCTTAGTCAGGATATGCCAGAAACTCCTTTTCTCCCCGATTCGATTAAGCACCTCCTCATTAGTTACGTGATCTACCCATCTAATTTTCATCATTCGTCTGTAGCACCACATTTCAAAAGCTTCTATCATCTTTTTATCTGAACTCCTTACCGTCCACGTTTCACTCCCATACAATGCTACACTACAGACAAATACTTTCAGAAAGGAATTCCTAACAATTAATTGGATGTTAACAAATTTCGCTTCTTTAGAAACTCTTTTCTTCTCAAAGCCATTCTGCATTTTGTATCTTATTTACTTCGGCCATCAGAAGTTATCTGGCTACCCCAATAACAAAATTCATCTACTGCTTTTATTGTCTCATTACCTAAACTGATTCCTTCAGGATCGCCTGATTTTCTGACATTGCATTCCATTACCTTCGTTTTGCTCTTGTTAATGTTCATCTGATATCTTCCTTTGAAGACACTGTCCATTCCATTCAATTGCTCTTCTAGATCTTTTGCGGTCTCTAACAGAATTACTATGTCATCGTCAAACCGCAATGTTTGTATTTCTTCACCCTGAACTTTAATTCCTTCTCCAAATTTCCCCTTGCTTTCCTTTATAGCTTGCTCAATTTACAAATTCAACAACATTGGAGAAAGGCTACAACCCTGTCTTACACCCTTCCCGACCTCTGCATCCCTTTGATGCCTTTCAACTCTGATAACTGGTTTCTGGTTCTTGTACAATTTGTAAATAACCTTCCGTTCCCTATATTTTACTCTGCACTTTAATACCCTCTCCAAATTTCTCCTTCCATTCCTTCACTGCCTGCTCAATGTACAGATTGAACAACATTGGGGAGAGGCTACAACCCTGTCTTACTCCCTTCCCAACCTCTGCGTCCCTTTCTTGCCCTTCGACTCTAATAACCGCTGTCTGGTTTTTGTATAGGTTGAATGTAACTCTTCGCTCCCTATATTTTACCCCTGCTACCTTCAGAATTTGAAAAAGTGTATTCCAGTCGATATTGTTAAAAGCTTTCTCTAAATCGACAAACGCTAAAAACGTAGGTTTGTCTTTTCTTAGCCTATTTTCTAAGATAAGCCGTAATCTACATCTACATCTAAATACATACTCCTCAATTCACTGTAAGGTGCGTGGCGGAGGGTACACTGTACCACTGCTAGGCATTTCCTTTCCTATTCCACACCCAAATTGAACGAGGAAAAAAAGTATGCCTATATGCCTCCGTACGAGCCCTAATTTCTCTTATCTTGTCTTTGTGATCTTTACGCGAAATGTAAGTAGGCGGCAGCAAGATCGTACTACACTCAGCTTCAAATTCCGGCCCTCTAAATTTACTTAACAGAAATTCACGAAAAGAACGTCGTCTTTCTTCCAGCGATCCGCAATTGAGTTGCCAGCATTTCCGTGACACTCGCGCATTGGTCGAACCTACCGGTAACAAACCTAGCTGCTCGCCTCTGAACCGCCTCTATATCTTCCTTTAAACTGATCTCCTGCAGGTCCCAAATAATTGAGCAATATTCAAGACGTGGTCGTACAAGCGTTTTATACGCGGTCTCCTTTACAGGTGAAGTACACCTTTCCAAAATTCTCTCAATAAACCGAAGTCGGCTGTCCGCCTTACTCACAACTGTCCTTACATGTTTGTTCCATTTCATATCGCTCTGCAATGTTACGCCTAGATATTTGAACGACGCGTCCGCATCAAGAAGCTCTCTACTGATGCTGTATTCGAACATTATAGGATTGTTTTTTCTACTCATGCGCATCACCTTACATTTTTCTACATTGAGAGCTAGCTGCCATTCTTCGCACCAACTAGAAATTTTGTCTAAGTCAACCTGTATGCTATTACAGTCAGTTACAGACGACACCCTCCCATACACCACAGCATCATCAGCAAACAGCCGCAAATTACAACTTACTCTGTCCATCAGATCATTTATATAGATAGAAAATAATAGCGGTCCTATCACACTCCCCTGGGGCACGCCTGACGATACAATCGTCTCTGATGAACACTCGCCGTCGAGAACAACGTACTGCGTTCTGTTACTTAGGAAGTCTTCCAGCCAGCCACAAATCTGTGAACCTATTCCATAAGCTCGTATCTTCGTTAGCAGTCTGCAGTGTGGCACCGTGTCGAACGCCTTTTTGAAGTCGAGAAAAACACAATCCGCCTGTTGCCCTTCGTCCATGGCTCGCAAGATGTCATGTGAGAAAAGGGCAAGCTGAGTTTCACATGAACGATGTTTCCTAAACCCGTGCTGATTCATGGAAAGAAGCTTTTCCGTTTCAAGGAAATTTACTATATTCGAACTGAGAAGATGCTCCAAAATTCTACATGAAACCGATGTCAACGATATTGGCCTGTAATTGTATGGGTCAGTTCTCTTTCCTTTCTTATACACGGGAGTCACCTGCGCTTTTTTCCAATCACTAGGAACTTTGCGCTGAATTAAAGATTCGCTATAAATGCAAGCTAAGTAGGGGGCCAATGCCGCAGAATAGTCTTTGTAAAACTGAACTGGTATTCCATCCGGACCAGCAGACTTTTTCGAAGCTTATGGGCCTACTACAGCTAAAACACAGCCATATACAACACACGAATTTCCTATACGTCAAAACTCTGAAGAGAGAGTAGTTACGTCAGTTCATCGGTATTTTTACGGCCGTTTTCTGTAATAACACACACGACTGCTTGCTAGTTTATAGTATAGAAATATGGCGGCGAGACTTCAGTGACTCCAATGATACTGTATACGGCATTGCCAGTCTAGTAATATATGTCTGTGGCGTGAACACGCATTGCGTTATCGCTGACTGTGATTTCCCCGACGTCCCCGCGAACACAGAGGCAGCAGCCCGCCTGTGGGGACTGTTGTGCTCGCTGGGCGTCCGCCGCGGCGTCCCTACCCTACCCCCGGCTGTGTCTGATGCCGTCGAACGCAGCAGATGGGTCGCCGCGAGGCCTGCCAATCACGTAGCTCCTCCCCCCCCCCACTCCCATCGCAGACACCACTGTCCTCCGAACCGCCACAAACACACCCCTGCTATCAGCAGGTGGGGGGGGGGGGGTGTCTGCCGCCAGGCGACAGCTATTGTACGTCCTCGGCTTGTCAGCCTGCTCGGCTTTCACTGTGCCGCGGAAGACGATACTGCGGAACGCGAGCTGTTTACTCCGCCAGCTTGCGGTATCGGCGGAAACAAAAGCGCCTTTTCCGGAGGACGTTCGATACACTTCGCCTAATGGACAACCGAGAGCATACGAAATATTAGACTGACTATGAGATAAGCAAACAGTACACAACATGTCTTTTCCAACGGAGAGAAGTCTTCCAGTAACTAGGCGTGCACTGAAGAGGCTGTTATTTGACCATTACTTCTCTCGCAGTACAGGGAAGAAGCTGCACCTGCCGATATCAGTTTATGTAACCCGCTCCATCTGTTTAAACTTTTAATGACCTTATAATTACTTTATTCCGTAGTAGCCCAGACAAATTGGACTTTTACTGGCTAAAAAATGAGCACAAGCTGGAAATCATTTTAATCGATATTATTGTTGTTGTTGTCTTCAGTCCGTAGACTGGTTTGATGCATCTCTCCGCCCTGCGCTATCCTGAGCAAGTCTCTTCAACTCCTCATACGAACAACCTACATCCATTTGAATCTGCTTACTGTATGCATGTCTTGGTCTCCATCTGCGGTTTTTACTCCACACACTTCCATTCAACGCTAAATTCACAATTCCTTGAAGTCTAAGAATGGGTCCTACCAATCGATCCGTTCTTTTGGTCAAGGTATGCCAGAAATTCTTTTTCTCCTCAATTCTGATCAATACTTCAGTAGTTTCGCGATCCATCCACCTAATCTTCAGCATTGTTTTGTAGCACCACATTTCAAAAACCTCAATCCTCTTCTTGCCCGCACTGATAATCGTCCAAGTTTCATTCCCATAAAAGGCAACACTCCACACAAACACCTTCAGAAAGGACTTCCTTACACTTAAATTAATATTCATTGTTAGCAAATTTCTCTTTTAGAAAAATGCTTTTCTTCGTATTGCCATTCTGCACCGTACTGCGTCCATCATATGTTATTTTACTGCCTGTTGTTGTTGTTGTGGTCTTCAGTCAGCAGACTGTTTGATTCAGCTCTCCACGCTACCCTGTCCTGTGCACGTCTCTTCATCGGAGAATACATTCGGCAATCTACGTCATTTTGAATCTGCTTATTGTATTCATCCCTCGGTCTCCGATTTTTACCCCACACACTTCCTTCTAATGCTAAGTTGACAATTCTCAGAATGTGTCCTACCAATCTATCCCTTCTCTTAGGATATGCCAGAAACTCCTTTTCTCCCCAATTCTGATCAGTATCTCATTAGTTACGCTATCCACCCACCTAATCTTCAACATTCTTCTGTAGCACCACATTTCAAAGGCCTCTATCCTCTTCCTCTCCGCACTGCTTGTCGTCCATGTTTCACTCCCATACAAGCCAACACTCCACACAAATGCCTTCAGAAAGGACTTCCTTAAGCTTAAATCAATATTCAATGTTAACAAATTTCTCTTTTTCAAGAACGCTTTTCTACCCATTGCCATTCTGCATTTTATATCGTCTGTACTGCGACTGCGTATGTTATTTTACTGCCTAAGTAACAAAATTCATCTACCACCTTTATTGTCTCATTACCTAATCTAATTCTTTCAGCATCGCCTGATTTTCTAAGACTGCATTCGATTACCCTTGTTTTACTCTTGGTAATGTTCATCTTATATGCTCCTTTCAACTTACCATTCCGTTCAATTGCTCTAAGTCCTTTTCTGTCTCTGCCAGAATTACGATGTCATCAGCAAAACGCAATGCTTTTATTTTTTCCCCCTGAACTTTAATTCCTTCTCCCAATTTCTCATTGCTTTCCTTTATAGCTTGTACAATTTACAAATTGAACAACACTGGAGAAAGGCTACAACCCTGTCTTACACCCTTCCTGACCTCTGCATCCCTTTCATGCCCTTCAACTCAGACAACCGCAGTCTGGGTTTTGTACAAGTTGTAAATGGCCTTCCGTTCCCTATATTTTACTCCTGCTGATTTCAGAATTTGAAAGTTAGTATTCCAATCAACACTGTCAAAAGCTTTCTCCAGATCTACAAAAGCTAGAAATGTGGGCTTGTCTTTCCTTAGTCTATCTTCTAAGATAAGCCGTAAGGTGATAATTGCCGCACCTAAACGTGACACAGTTCTTACACTTCGCGAAGGAAAGATGCCTGCGGGCGTGAACGACAGGGAAAACCTTTCCAATTAGGAGACTGAAGCTGCCTATCGGAGTCTACCAGTCATTCATGCCATACGACGTTTCTTTACTTAGGAAGCCTATAGTGATGAGTGCTAATGCTTGTACTTACGAATTGTTCACGCAGTTAGAAAATGGCTCGACGTAAGTTAAAGATGGTCCTAATTCAGGACGCAATTAGAAGTCTATCAACGACGTTCGTGTCAGAACGTCAACAAAACTGTGCGTGCCAGCTGAAGAATAACTGTCCTAGAGATTGCAGAAACCGAATTTGCCGCGCCGGAGTACCGATCGGTCTGGAGCGCCACGTTGCAGATCGCGCGGCCTCCCGCGTCGGAGTTTCGAATTCTCCCTCGGGCAAAGAGGTTTGCGCTGTCTTTAGTGTACGTTTAGGGGCTGATGACCCCGCAGCTAAGTCCCATAAGCTTACATTTGAACATTTGAAACCGAGTTTCAATTACATGGTGTCATGAAATTCTGACACAGCATCTTGATGCCGCAAAGTTCGTCCCACGACCCCCGAGTCAATATCAGATAGACTACAGCCTCGCGAAGTGTGAAGCGCTTTGCAATCCTAATCCCCGTACTCTCCAGAACTGGTGCCGTTTCCAAAGTTGAAAACCCTGTAGAAAGGACGCAGATTTGCAACGATAGATGAGATAGTCTAAGGAAAGGCAAACCTACGTTTTTAGCGTTTGTAGATTTAGAGAAACTTTTGACAATGTCGACTGGAATACACTCAAAATCTGAGGTTAGCAGGGGTAAAATATAGGGAGCGAAGAGTAATATTCAACCTATACAAAAACCAGACAGCGGTTATTAGAGTCGAAGAAAGGGACGCAGAGGTTGAGAAGGGAGTAAGACAGGGTTGTAGCGTTTCCCCAATGTTGTTCAATCTGTACATTGAGCAGGCAGTGAAGGAATGAAAGCAGAAATTTGGAGAGTGCATTAAAGTTCAGGGAGAAGAAATAAAAACTTTGCGGTTTGCCGATGACATAGTAATTTTGTCAGACACTGCGAAGGACCTGGAAGAGAAACTGAACGGAATGGGCAGTGTCTTGAAAGGAAAGTATAAGATGACCATTAACAAGAGTAAGACGAGGGTAACGGAATGTAGTGTCAGAAAATCGGGCACTGCTCAAGGAATTAGATTAGGTAATGAGACAATAATAGTCGTAGATGAGTTTTGTTATTTGGGTATCAAAAATAACTTCTGATGGCCGAAGTAAAGATGATATAAAATGCAGAATGGCTATGGGTAGAAAAGCGTTTCTAAAGAAGCGAAACTTGTTAACATCCAATATTAATTTAAATATTAGGAAGTCCTTCCTGAAAGCATTTGTTTGGAGTGTATGGAAGAGAAACGAGGACGATAAGGAGTTCAGAAAAAAAAAAAAAACCAAAAACAAAAAAAAAACAACAAAAAAAAAACAACATAGAAGCTTTTGAAATGTGGTGCTACAGACGAATGATGAAAATTAGATGGGTAGATGACGTAACTAATGAGGAGGTGCTTAACCGAATTGGGGAGAGAAGGAGTTTCTGGCATATCCTGACTAAGAGAAGGGATATATTGATAGAACACATTCTGAGACATCAAGGAATTACCAGCATTAGAAGGAAGTGTGTGGGGTGAAAATCGTAGTGGGAGACCGAGGGTCGAATGCAGTAAGCAGATTCAAAAGGATGTAGTAGCCGATCGTATTCTTAGATGAAGAGACATGAAAAGGACAGAGTAGCGTGGGTACCTGCATCAAACCAGCTTGAAAATGTTAAATGTTTGTAAAGCTTATGTGACTTAACTGCGATGCCATTAGTCCCTAAACTTAGAAACTACTTATAAACTAACTTATACTAAAGACGGCTCAAACATCCATGCCCGAGGGTAACGGCCTCGCGGATAGTAGCATAGCGCCTCAATGCGCTCGGACTGAACACCCAAACAACAGACGGAGCTTCGAGTAATCCAGCAAGAGGAGAACCAAGACTAGTTCTGGAAGTGGGACGGCGCTGGGAGCAGTATATCAAATTAGGAAAGACATTTTTCGATGGGTACCATGCACTATGAGTAAAAGGGAAGCTTACAAGAAAATTGTGCACAAAGTTCCGGAAATTTTTGAACAGTCCTCTTATTTAAATTGTGCAAAACAATTTAAAAGTCATGTTGACGTTGTGTCGACCGTGACTGTGTATAAATAATTATAAGGCTGCTTCAAATTTCCGCTACCAGTCACAAATACGATTTAAGTATTAAAAAAATATTTACTTGCGACATGTTTCGATGCTGTGCATCATCATCAGACTATTGGCATACAAAATATGTTACTGAAGGTATACATTAATCTAAACTGACAATATCTTGATTGCTACAAACATGAAGATATTGTCAGTTTAGATTAATGTATACCTTCAGTAATATATTTTGTATGCCTATAGTCTAATGATGATGCACAGCATCGAGTCATGTCGCTAGTAAATATTTTTTAATACTTAAATCGTATTTTTGACTGGTAGCAGAAATTTGAAGTAACCTTTTAATTAAATTTTGCAGCTTGATTTTTTTAACCTATTCTCTGATAGTTCAGTTTTCTTCCAACAAGACGCACAGTAAAGTAATTATGAAATGTGTTTTCTTTTACGTAACTCAAATGTTCAGATGTTTGTAATATTATGGGACTTAGTTTATCAGTCCCTTAACTACCTAAACAAAAGACGAAAAAATCCACCCATGTCCGAGGGAGGACTCAAACCTCTGACGGGGAACGGCCGTGCGCACTGCAGCAAGGCGTCTTGGTGCGCTCGGCTATTCCATCGGGGTTTTTACGTAGCTGTCAAGGTTAATAGCATACCTGAAACTCCTCTTGTCTCAGTACGAATCAAATACCTGCTTGTACGAGCCAGCAGTCATTTCCGACGCCTATCTGCGGCTCAGAACAAGGTGGAATCCAGACAGAAAATGTTTAAGGTTCAGGCTGTTCCCGGATGCGGGAAGTCGAAGATACTAACGGTACTCCGGAACGGACCAAATAGTGCAGTTTCTAAGGAACAGGAATTCGCTATCCCATCGCCAAATGTAGGTTTCCTCTGAGGGGACACTTTAGATATTCTCGTCCAAACTTCTCTCATTCTGGCTTGTGATCTAACGCCCTTATTTTCCTTGAGGTCACTTTGCGAAGAACATGGCAGAATTAGTTGCAGCGGTCTCGTGGACTGTATTACTCGTTGAATGACACTAGCCTGTGTCTCGAATCGAGAAATGTGCGTTTCGACGAACGAGGACAACATGCACGTGTGGCGGATTGTGGCTAAAATTCGCTGTCCCGTGACGCACAAATTGTTCCGCATCTCATCACTGCTTCTTCACAATCAGCTTCTAAGGAAGGAAGGAAGCTTGGAGTTTAACGTCCCGTCGACAGCGTGGTCATTAGAGACGGAGCTTACGCTCGGAGTATTTGGGTAAGGATGGGGAAGGAAATCGGCCGTGCCCTTTGAAAGGAACCATCCCGGCATATGCCTGGAGCGACTTAGGGAAATCACGGAAAACCTAAATCTGGATGGCCGGAGGTGGATTTGAACCACCATCCTTCCGAATGCGAGTTCAGCTTCTAAGTTTTTTACTTTACCTCGGCACTGCTGTTATATCGCTAGTTGACTCTACTTCGACGGCAGATACACGGGCGTCTGTATCTACTGCTTTCGCACAATAGTTGCTTTAGAAACGCATGTGGATAACTACAGAGAAGGTTTTCTATCCTCAAAAAAAAAAAAAAAAAAAAAAAAAAAAAAAAAAAAAATAAATAAATAAATAAATAAATAAAATAAATAAATAATAATAATAATCTTATGACACGATGATAAAATATTTTCCAAAATTCAGCAATTTTCTCCGCTGATAACTGATCGCCGATCAAGCAGCAATTTCGCATTGGGTCCTTTCGTTTATTTGCAGTCGTTACACTGAATTTATTCACAACTTATTACCTTTATTTTCTAACGACATGAAATCTAGGTATAAAAGTTATTTTGCTGGTAGGGTGACGAAGTTATGCATTGTTACAGCGAAGATAGTACTTCATAATAGCGAGGTAATAAATAACAGGTTTTCATTCTCATTATTTCACTTCATAATTCTAGAGACAATGTAAGATACCCCGATGTATAAGTTGCCAACCGATTAATTGGGTTACCTCAAAAAAGGATGACATTCGCACCGCTAAACTAGAAAATTAAAGCCCCCTAAGTTATGAAATTATCTAAAATTAGTACTGCAAGAACGTATCTAACGAACGAGAGCAAGACACTGACAATTAAACACACGACATAGTAGAAACAGTAGCAACTAACAATTCCTGCAGGAGAAGACTTCAGTTAGCAAAGCTGCGTTAAAATTGACTCATTGTCTACGATGACTTATTAAACCCAGTCCTCAAATGCTATCCATATTAAAAGAGTATTGCAGCTAGCACATAACAGATGTGTGTCACTGCTTTAAAGTGGTAGTTCAAGTAATCACCTAAAGGTCAGGAGGGCCCGAAATGTTTTAAGCGATTTTATTCGAGCATAAACTGGGACGCAATGGGGCAGAAACAGTACACTTGTTGGCCTTGAAGAATTGGTAAGAAAATATTTTTGGAAACTTACCTATGAAATGTGAGAAGACAGTGGTGCAGATATTACTGAGGTATTCAGTGGTCATCCTCTGACACATTCTTGAAGCGGGCCACTGGGGGTCCATCTTGTACAGTTGTGGACTTTAGTGAGAGTCGTGAGCCAGAAGATGCCACAAAGAGGTGCTGGCACGAACTGGACGCAGGCCGACCAGGCGTGGCGCGCAGGATAACTAGGCATGCGCAAGGCGCGGCGGGGAACGAACGGAGCACTGTCGCCTACTCGCCAAACAGATGGAACTGGGAAGCGTATCAAGAAAAATCGCACTTCCGTGTTTTACGCTCCGCTTTAGATGCCTCTTTGGTTTTATGACTTTTTCAAAACATTTCGGACAATAATACTAAATGTATAAACAATAATAAATTATGGACGATACGATTACGACTATATTATTGTGATAATACCTGTACACCCAACACGTAATATTATTTCTGACTATATTTTAACAAAGGGCCAAAATTATTTGATATTCGAATTTATCTTTGAAAAATACACTTTCTTTTGAACATTTACCTCTTTTAACTGTTATTTTAATATTTCTCCCACATTCACTGACTGTTCCGTCGGTTCTTGACAGAATATTTGATACATTATTAATGAAATACATAACTGTGAGATATTCTGCAAACTTATTGGTTTACGAACCGGTTTTCGGCTGTTATGCCATCATCAAGTAAACATTACAAGTTTGAGTTTCAAAGATCTTAACTTGCTAGATATATAACCTTCAAAGGAGACGAGTGTTTTGGTTTATAACTAACCTGCGGGAAATATTACTATTCAAGTTGTGGTGTAAATTCCTGACATTGATAAACTACGTGACAATATAAAAAATTATGACGTTATCATAAGAAATATAACAATAGTAATTGGCAGAAATGTATTGATCAAAACGTATCTTATCTGAAGCAAGTCTAATGTCTAGAAACATGGAAGCGTTGGGAATATATGTTACAATTTTAACTGGGTTAATTAAACTTGACCAAAAAATGATCTTAAACAGGTCCAATGTCTGGAACATGGAAGCATGTGACAACGTTGAATGAAACATCTGTAAATATATGTTAAAAGTTTTTTAACTGGTTAAATTAAACTATGCTTACTAGTAAAATAAGACATTAAAGTTTATATCACATAAACAGCCAAAACAAGAATTTTATAACTAGTAAAATAAGGCATTACAATTTATATATGGTAAGCAGCCAAACAGTTTTTATAAGATGGCTTTTTATAAGATGGCTATGAAACAGTAGTAGAGGTATGAGACAAGTGGGTAGGAGATGGTAGTTTACATTTTCTGCACAGGGTTATAATTAGGGTCAGCAGAACCAGTTAAAATTTTAACATATACTCACAACGCTTCCATGTTTCTAGACATTAGACTTGTTTAAGATACGTTTTGATCAATATTTTTCTGTCAGTTTCTATTGTTTCACTTTATATTTCTTAGGATAACGTCATAATCTTTTATATTGTCACGTAGCTTATCAATGTCAGGAATTTACACCACAACTTGAATTGTAATATTTCCCGTAGGTTAGTTATAAACCAAAACACTAGCCTCCTTTGAAAGTTATATATCTAGCAAGTTAAGATCTTTGAAACTTAAACTTGTAATGTTTACTTGATGATGCCATAACAGCCGAAAACCGGTTCGTAAATTTGCAGAATATCTCACAGTTATCTTGTGTATTTCATTAATAATTTCTCCCAGATTTTCTTATCTTTCCGTTAAAATATGATAACCTGTATTGCTTTGGTAGTTTATTCTAAGTTTATTTTCTTTGCCTGTACTGGTTAAGAATAATTATAGCCTGCAAGGAATGTAGCGTACATTTTGAGTTCGGAAATCAGTCACGTGACATCCCTCAACCCGAAACCTTGCCTGAAACTATTTTGCATATGCAATCTTGCTTTGTATATTTGATGATTTTCTTATTCTAACTCAAGCGTTGTCATTTGGAAGCAATGACACATAGAAAATGATCAAAAACACATCGTTCTTAGGACACTGAATTATAATCTAATGTTTAAAAATGCCATGTTAGCAGGTAACAGCTGCCATCGATGGTACGAGAATTGCGGATTAGTCTCGCAGATTTTCGGCGTAGCGTAAAGGGCGGCGAATTAGTTTGTGATGTACGGACATGTTAGCCGGTAGTTTGAAACTTGGCGGGCGCAGTGGTTCAGCGTGCTCGGCCAGAAGATTGCCGGCGTGGTAGCTCAGCGTGTTCCGCCAGAAAGCCCGACGCCCTCTGTAATGAAAGAACTGAGTCAACGACGAAACGATCAAAATAAAACAAAACAAAGCAGCGTTCATAAAGGAACCATCAAACCGAAGAACCAATGAAAAAAGATAAATAAGGAAGAGGGATCAATGCCATCAGTAATAAAAAACTGAGCAAAATTCTCAACGAAAAACTCAGAACGAACATGATATAACTGAAAGGAAATAATAAATAAATAAACAAATGAAAATTAAAAAGTAAATAAACAAAGCCACTGGCATTTTTTTCGTCTTGCGTCCTAAAAGGTTTTCGCAATTCAACACATATTCTGCAAGATTCCAAGTGATTCAAAGGTAACAGCGCTTTCTCTGAAAAGTGCATTTGTTCTATTTTGTGAACATACCATGAAATACATACCAACGAACTGCAAACATAGACTTCTGTATCACATGTACGGAAAATGGGGTCATATTGTTACAATGACTGTTGTAAATGACGTAATGATAGGAGTAACTTTGTATATAAAGTACTAGAGTTACTTGGAAATCAGTATTACCAAACTTATTCCGTTTCTTATTTTAGCGTAAAAGAAAATGTAGTCACGGTTTGAAGGAGAATATTTTCTCTTTATTTTAACGCATAACAAAGTAACTCGAACAAAGTCATATCTAAACTACAGAAAAGGTAATACAATCTACGTTAAAATCGTACATAACAACCATGCCAAAGACAATAATGAATTTAAAAATATTCTATAAATAGGGAATAGTTGTTTTGATAAAAAGAAACAAGGTAATTTGTTGCAGTGTGTACAGTTCCTTTTCGTTTCATTAAGGAATGACAGTTGCCACAGAAATCCAGGACTTCATTTATATATGAAACTACCAGTTTTAGCTCATTGTTTAGAATATTCATTATTACAGTATTCTCCCAGATTATGTGCATATGCTTAAGAAGACCATTGTTCAATTCGTTGTTATATATTTCGCGGCATGTTCACGAATTAGAATAAATGCAAATTTTTGAGGGAGCACTCTTACATATGCACAACTCTAAACATTCCAGAACATAGCTGTATTTAATAAATAAGGGTGCCCGAAACCCTTTTAGAAGCCAAGGCGAAAAAAATGGTAGTGACGGGTTTCGAACTATTGACCACATGTATCACAACGTAACGTACTGTCCACTTCACTACAGCAAATAATTACGAAAGTGTTCCTTAAAACTTCTCGTACTATTGATGGCAGTTGTTAACTGCTAATATGGCATTTTTAGCTACTAGATTACAATTTATCGCACAAAGAACGACGTGTTTTTGTTAATTCTTCAGTGCGCCATTGCTCTGTAATCACAACGCGTAAGTTATAACAAGAAACTCAGAAAATATGGATAGCAAGATGTCGTATGCCAGACAGAGTTCTGGGCGAGGAATGTCACGTGACATTTCCGAACACCTGGTTTACGTAAAATCAAGGGACAGTGTCATATCGCCGTAATTTTTGCAAATATCTCTCTAACACTGCACGTTACGAAAAAACATAAGAGGGCAAAGTTGTAGAGAATTTTCTCCTCTACAAATTCGTTTATTTGCAATTAAACGCCCGCCGCGGTGGCCGAGGGGACTGAGGCGCGTCAGTCACGGTCTGCACGGCCACTACGGTCGGGGGTTCGAATCCCCCCTCGGGCATGGATATTTGTGCCGTCCTTAGTGTTAGTTATTTCATATGTAGTTTATAAGTTTAGGGACGGATGACCCCATAGTTAAGTCCCATAATCTATACAAACATTTGAACATTTTGCAATTAAATTTCCTGCTCTCAAAAGGCCATCACAAATGGACTTTTTCTAGTATTACTATTTTTTGTCTGAAATATTTGAGAAAGGGAGTTTCTCATCTCTGGAGGTCAAAAATTATGTCTGTAAAATTTGGTGACGATCGGTTGAACGGTTAGACCTAAAAAGTGGAAACACGTTACGGTCGGATGAACAGACGGACAATCGTCAGTTTGCCGTTATTTTTACAAATATCTCTGAAACGATGCGAGATATATAAAAAACCATAAGAGAGCAAAGTTGTAGAGACTTTTCTCCTTTAGAAACTCGTTTATTCAATTTTAGTGTCAGATGAACGGTTAGACAGTTATTTTCATTTAAATTTCGACCTGTCAAAAGGCGATCGCAACAGCCCACTTTTAGTGTTACTACCGTAACCTCAAGTGGGCCAAAATTTAAAGATTTACAAAACTCATGTTGTCATAGAAAGCTCTGTTGTGTTTTAAGAAACTAATTTTAAAGTACAATTGAATAAATAATATGTTTACTAAATATAAATAGAAAAGTATTACTGCTTTTCCAGAAAACAGGCTATTAAAAAGAAATAGATGTAACTCATAATATTTGGAAGGTCAAATTTATGGAAATTTCTTTACAGTAGCAATCGATTTTTACATTCTAAAAAGGAAATATCTTTGTAGATCCAGCTGTAAGGAAGATGGCGAGGCACGTCGGCTGTTAAGTTAAAAGGATGTAACACCCCAGTCGTTAAGTTGGGGGAATTTGCTTTTACTACCAGTTTCTACATTTCATTGTGTCATCTTCAGGTCAGATAAAAAATTGATTTATTATGTTACATAGTCATAATGAGGACCTGTAGATTAGTACCGGCCCTGATTCTAAGGATCATAACACATCAAATTTTACGCTGGTCAGAGGCCTGAAGATGGCACAATGAAGTGTAGAAACTGGTAATAAAAATAAAAGTCCCTAATGGCTGAAGATGTTCCAGTCTCTCAACTGAATGTTCAAATTGAACCTAAGTGACCAAACTGGTCTCTAGACTTACTAACTAGTTCAACAAACTTAAGCTTCGAACAACAGACACACCCATTTCCGAAGGAGGATTCGGCCCTCCGACGGGGAGCGGCTGCGGAATTCGTGGCGAGGTTTCTTAGATCTGACGGCCAGTCCCGCGAAACTGTTCAACTTAATATGAAAATGAGTCAGACTATTTCGTTGCACATTAGACCTTTCGTTCTGCCTCTACCGAAGCATCCGTTAATTTGACAGTAATTCCAAAGATGAATTATTTAAATTTTCTTTTATGTTTTATGATATTTACATTAAAGTATATAAAATTGCACGTATATTGTTGTACATGTATATTTTCTGTTTTATGGGTGTTATACCCAAGGATATCAATATCTATGTAAAACAAAGTGTTTAACGAAAACGAAAGGTGATAGTAAAAGAGGTCGTGGCGCGAGATTTTCTGGTCATGCAATGTGCGGAAATTACGATTTGAGCGTCTCAGGGAGTAACAATTAATGATAAATTTGAAATATTGTGGACTGAACAACTAGATCTTTCAAGTTGATTAAAGCAGTTGTGCCACACGAGAATGGCTGTGAGGCGTGAGTTGCCATATCACGGATTGGGTGGCCGGTCCCGTCAGAGGTTCGAGTCCTCCCTCGGGCATGGCTGTTTGTGTGTTTTGTCCTTAGCAGAAGTTAGCTTAAGTAGTTCGTTAAGTTTAGTGACCGATCACCTCAGCAGTGTGGTCCTTCAGGTTTACAAACTTCTGAACAGTTTTGAAGAAGTTATTCTGACAATTAATGAACACATATGAACTATAGTCTAGCCGAAATAAGATGATCCCTGGTGCTTGCGCCAATCGGCTTTGAGCGCCGGCTGCGGCAACAGACCGTGCATGGGCGCGTCCAGCTGCAGTGTGCACTGTTGCCAGTTCTGTCAGACAACAGCGACCGTTAGCTGTACTGCCCGGCAGCGAACGATTTGGCAACACGGTTGTATTCAGTTTCTGTGACGGGAGCGGTCTCCCAGCCCAGTAGGCGGAACCAGGGATCATCGTGTTCCGGCCCGACTGTACTATGTGAACGATGAAATAAAGAAGAAAGTGGCATTTTCTGGATCACGAAAACCTTCTCCTGTTCAAGCAAAGTTGTGGGATATGAGAGGACATATTTATTTTTTAAGTGCATTCGTTTGAAATAAATGAAGGCGCCATGACATCTTAAGGAAATGGGAGACAGCAGGGCCGGCGCAAGCCCAAGTGCCGCCCCGTGCGAGTTGCTAAATTGCCGCCCCCCCGGTTTTTATTTTTGTAACAAAACGTTTATGGCATTTTATTTAAACGAATCTGTAGGAAATATCAGCAATCAATCGCATTTTTTTTTCCAGATCTCCCTAGACCAGTCTCAAAGCTTTTAATATCTGCTTACATCTAAACCGTCATGTTGACAGCTACGTTCAGCATGACGGTATACATAACTCAAAGCATTGAGAATAGCCACACTGTGCCCGAAATCTATATAGCATAGATCTGGAAAATAAAGACAAAAAATGGGAGTGATTGGTGACATTCTCTATACATTTGTACAAGACAGTCGCTGGGCACCAGCTCAAAAATGGAATCAAACCTGGCTGAAGAAATCTAGATAATTTTAATAAGCCTTGTGAATTAAGAAAAATGTTCAAATGTGTGTGAAATCTTATGGGACTTACCTACTAAGGTCATCAGTCCCTAGGCTTACATACTACTCAACCTAAATTAACATATGGACAAAAACACACACCCATGTCCGAGGGAGGACTCGAACCTCTACCGGGACCAGCCACACAGTCCATGACTGCAGCGCCTTAGACCGCTCGGCTAATCCCATGTGGCATCAACTTACAGTTAACGTAAACAAACATTTTTCAATGGTTGTGAACAGATAATGTATTTAACGAAAAATAAACTATATTTACAATTTAATTATAATTTGGTTTGAACAATAATATTTACAATAACTATTTAATGTTGAACAAAATAAGAAGCAACACAGTAAAGAACCAAGACGCTGAACATAATATAAAAATTTAAAAACATACTAGACAAATAGAACCTTCCTGGCTTTTGCTTGTGCAACCTCTTTCACACGATCTGTGTAATTTAACTTCTCTGCAAGCTCGTGTTCAATCGAAATTGTTGCAAGATCATTCAAACGAGTTTGGCTCATCGTTGATCGGAGGTATGTCTTTATCAATTTCACTTTTGAGAAACTCCTCTCTCCACTCGCAACTGTCACTGTGAGTGTTAGGAGAATTCTCAGAGCAACGTTGACATTAGGGCAAAAATTATGTCTTCCTATAAACATCAGAGTCTCTTTTGGACCTAATCCAGGTTTCAACAATGTTGAAAGCATTTTTAGTTCTTCCTTCAACTCTAGTTCATTAATGTCGCTAGACTCATGATCTTGCAAAATCGCTGCGAGGTTTCTACACTTTGTGTCCAGGCTGTCAGGAGGTGCATTCTTCAGCTCGCCGATGTCGTAGAGAAAATCAAAATAATCAGAATGAGATTTCAGTTGACTGAATCTCGCAAGTGCGCAAGTGACGTTGATCGTGAGCGGTCATGCCATCGAATTCTTCTGATATTTGAACCAGTGCATCATAAACGCCTCCAATTTGAAACCTCAGGGGAGGAAGTGCATCGATGCGACTTTCCCACCTAGTATCGCTCAGTGACTTCAGCATCAGGTTAGGCAGGTGCTTCTTCAAGATATCCCAACGTCGAACGGAGGACGAGAAGAAATCATACAAGTTCTTCACTGTCGAAAACACGGAAACAGCATATTTAGAAGACATAGCGGCATCGTTGACAACAAGATTCAATGAGTGACTGCTCCATGGTACATAAAATGCTCTCTTGTTAATATCTGAAATTCTTTTTTGGAGACCACACTTCTTTCCTTTCATGTTTGCTCCGTTGTCGTATCCTTGGCCTCTCATATTACACAATAGGATGCTTTTTCTTCCAAGAACTTGAGTACGACCTGCGTCAAAGTGGAGCTTGAAGAATTGGGCACTGGAAGAAATCCCAGGAAATGCTCCCGAATTCGGACATCGTATACCCCGTCGAGTCTTGCCTCCTGGACGAAACGTACCACAACTGTCATCTGCTCAACTTTTGAAATATCTGGTGTGCAGTCCAGAATTATTCTGTAATACTTCGCAGATTTCATCATTAATAGAATGTTGTTGGTTATAGATGATCCAATAAGATGAATTATTTCATTCTGTGTTTCCTTTCCATGATAATTATGACCCTTGTTCTCACCTTGTTTTGTTCTGTGCAGGTGCTCCAGCATCACAGTGTCGAACTTTACAAATAATTCAACGAGTTTAAAGAAGTTCCGGTTGTCAGGCTGAAAGAGTGTATCTGTACTTCCTCTCAAAGGCAGACATTGCCGACCCAGGAAATGAATTATTGCTATTAAGCGCCCAAGAACATTTTTCCAATGTTCGCTTTCAGTATTCAGAAGCCTTTGATGATGGGCGTCGACAGTTCGTGACTTTTTCATCCCCTCAGAAAACACGATCCACTTTTTATGTGAATTCAAATTATCGGTAGACTTCCCGTGACTATCGAGATACGCAGCAAGGTGCCGCCAGTCGGTTAGATCGTTCTTTGCAATTTTTACTGTAGATGACGAAAAACGTTTGCAACGAAAGCAGAACACAGCATCCTTGCTCTTTTAGTACACCAACCAATGTCTTTCTACTTTTTCTAAATTCTTCAAAGAATAGCTGTAGTGCACAGGGCTGAAATGCCGGTTGTCCGCGTTTTTAGGACATTCTTCAGCTTCTTTAATGCGCTCGGGAGAACCTCGCATGACCAACGTCGTTCGAATGCAGTCGGTAATTATTTCCGGCCATCTTACGGGATCGGAGTCAACTGTCTCTTCCAGTTTAGGCTCGCCTTCAGTCCCTTCTCCGGTGGTAAGTACCTCGGCTGATGTTCCTCCGGTATTTTCCGAATCAGGTCGCCTAATTGCAGTTCTGCCTGATGTTTCAATCTCAGAGCTATCGTCGCAAAGCAGGTCTTGAATCCAGGCGAGGTCTGTTGAACATGTTGTGGATGACCCACCGTCAGCATTGCTACTGTATGCGGTGGTCGCAATACTGTGTTCGTCAACTTTCTGGTCATGTCCTGAAGATAAAGATGTAGCTGCTGTAGCTCCACCAGTTTCTGTACTTTCAGGATCTATTTTTCCACCCTCGCCGCTGCTAGGTCGTTATCTCTTTGGCTTGAAATATCGTTGTAGTGCACCCTTTTGCTTCTTATCGTCATCTTCCTTCAGCGCCCGTCTTTTCCTATTTTCACCGCCAGACAGTGTTTTTCTACCGTCGGACATGTTTCGATTCAGCATGTAAAGAACGATTACCTGAAACTAACTGTTGATGTCAGTTTTCATTTGGCTTTCATCGTTTCTGATTTGCCAATTTCTTAAAGAAAATACTAAAGGAATGTGGCGAGGAGGCTTTTTAATACCGTACAAACACTTAAATTTAAAATTCTACTCTAACTACTAGTTAGTTCCGTTTGACTTCAATCTGTTTTTTGTTGCAGAAAAATACACGCACAGACGAAAGCTGAAAAAAATATATTAACGTTCTAACAAACTTACGCAAGTGCTACGACGTTTTAAGTTATTACTTTTTAACTATTAATTCTGTTTGCAACACACTTCGCAGGTAGTATCTACATATAGGACCCAATGAACATACGAAATTATACCATTGTACGGCTCTTAGTTCAAGAGATACGTCACGATAGACACTTACAGGCGTCGAAAATTACCATCTGCTTATATTAGCGTTCAGTGGAACAACAGCAGCAGGCGTGACTTTTTAATTTATTACTTGTTTATAATTTGCTAACATTATCCACATATATCACTGAATTGAGCTCCAAAATTATATCTTGGTAGTTAAGGAGATATGAAGCCATAGGCAACTAGGTTATTCGGAAACCACCCCACCATGGAAGATGTTTTAATTAAGACGTCTTCACTACAAAACCTATTCATGTCACATTTTGCAGACTGTAGGAACATATAACGCCGAATGTACCATCAACAGTATATCGTAGTAAAACCATAGTTCAGGATATATGACGTCATAATGCGTTGTATGAAAAACCTCACCATCACGCATCAGATTTTAATTTATTTCATCTTTACTACTAACTTTTTTTTGCAACACACTTCGCAGTAAATTTTCTGATATTCCACTGCACGTAAACGGAAAATTATATTGCCGGCCGCGGTGGCCGAGGGGACTGAGGCACTTCAGTCACGGTCTGCACGGCCACTACGGTCGGGGGTTCGAATCCCCCCTCGGGCGTGGATATTTGTGCCGTCCTAGTTCGTAAGTAGTTCATAAGTAGTTTGTAAGTTTAGGGACTGATGACCCCGTAGTTAAGTCCCATAAGCTTTACAAACATTTGAACATTTTGGTTTTGAAAATTATATTACTGTAGGATACCCTGTTCCGGAGATCAAGTCATTAGAACTGAGCAGCGTGAAATTGAATTTCAGGTCGAATTTCACTACAGACGCAGGTGAAATGGTCAAAGAGTGGGATGGAAGACAATGGAGAGAGGAAGAATAAGGAGATGGAGTAACATAATAATGCAATAAATGCACGCTCGGGCATCGACGGGTAGTAATGCTAGTCGAAATATATTAACTCACTGCACTGCGTTGTTCATTGCAAACAACTGACACTCGACATATGTCGTAATTTCCATGTGTCAGTTCTGTCGTGTCTGATTATGGAATAATGGGTAACATATTAATCATCGCCGTATCACTTCACTTTTCTTCGCTTTATTTTCATTCTAGCTATTGGGACGACCTGTGCTTATTTGCCGACTTGCCAATTTTTGAAGTAACAGATCATAAGAAAAATAGTTCTAACTTATGAGTAACGTGCATGAGCAATACTGATTGTACGTTGTATGAAAAGCACTTACCTATTACATCCCAAGTTGCAAGATATTCGTACGCACCAATTCTTCTGTTCTTACGAAACGCAATGAAAGTGCTTCTGACCAATCTTGACTCCCTCGGCCAACTACCGAACGAATTCTGCAGTTTTCGTTGTAGAGAACGCAACAATACCTATTGTCTGGAAAGCCGAAGTCGCGACGCGGCAGTGCCAGGAACTAGGTCACGTAACGAGGTACAGTGTGGCTACGGTTAAACTAGCGCCCAAGAAGAAGACGCAAGAAGCTCGCAATAAGTATGTGACCGAGGATATGCATAAATGTATTATCATGCAGCAATTTCTACGGCATTACGAACAATAGAAAGGAATACGAAATTTGCGAAAACTGCACAACTTTTGTCAAACAGTAATGAGATTCAAAGCTAGCAAGGAAACCCTTGGAAGCGATGTTCTGTCTATGGATTTTCGTTTTAGAAGGTGTCAAAATTAACGTTTTGTTTTGTGCGGACGAGAGGGCATTCCGCATTGTTGCTCAGGTGTTCATCAGAATCAAAGCGACCAGTAGCTTACTTAGATGAAATATGGATTCACCTGCATTATACAGTAAATAAATGTTGGCAAAGTGATAGTGGGCGAGTAATATTGTCAAACAAAAGTGCCGGTCAGAGTTTGATTGTTGTTTATGCAGGCGGAGACAGGTGTTTCACGGCTCAAAAACCAAAACGTCAGACTATCACTCAGAAACGGATTGCAAAAATTTTCAAAATTACGTCGAAACGCAACTTATGTCAGCCTTACTAGCAATATCTTTATCCCTTGTAATTACTCGCAGCGTATTTAGCCATTCGGAATAATTCTAGACATTGGAGGTGTTTGACTTTAGTAATGTTCAACTATTTATTTTCTATAATACGGGAAGAATAAAACACCCGTAAACTGCCATTGAAGAGCTTAGCAAAATTTCTTCGGACTTAACATGTAAACGCAGTATCGATCATTGCATTTGAATTTCCAGATTAGATTTCGAGTTCTGCAAAATTAGTTGTGCGTAAACGCACGGTGCGTAACACGCTGGCATTACTCCACTCATAAGAATACTGGCGTACAAGGTAGCTAGACAATTTGATTGGCGTGTAAGCCAGGCTGCTTCCCCCACTCTTTTCCCCTGGAGTAAAGACGACGGTGCTGCCAAAGTGGTGAGGAAGAAATCAGTCCACCTCCCTCCCCTGGTACAACAGGGGCGGCCGGCAGGTAGTCGAGGCGCCATGGCACAGTTCCCGAAGCGCTCCCTCCAAGGTTTGGTATCGAATCCGCTCTTGGGCATCAATGTTGAGTGTGTCCTTTAAAAAAAATAATAAATTTAAAAAAATGGGGCCCGGCAGATTTGCCGCCCCTCGGAAAGTGCCACCCCGTGCGGCCGCACGTTTCGCACGTGCCTTGCGCCGGCCCTGGGAGACAGCCACCATCAGCTTAATTCGCCCTCTGCTAGGAGAAGCTTATTCGGGCATTGAAAGTGAACGAAATAAGCATAGTTACAGATACAGTTTGAGGACTACGTAATTTTGTGTAATAAAAACAAAATTTGTAATAATGAACTAGTCTATCATAGATCGCCTTTTAAATATCCACTTTATTTCATGACCGGTTTGAATAGTCTGGCTATCATCTTCATTTCTCGTTGACTTTTTATGAAACCCGTACATCGCTCCCAAAATGAGAGCAGATATGTGTCTTATTGTAGATACACCACATACGTATTTCACGAGGATGAAATTATCTCATAGTAACAACGTGAGGTCGCGATCGTTTTCGGACAAACCGTAGTCATGCCTCATCAAATGGACCCTTCAATATGTCAAACTTATTCGTAGAAAACTCGCAGGTGAAATTGAATGGACAACGCTTATATTACTAGTTTAGTGTACTCGTGCCCACGGGTGCGGTTCCTGTAGGGAGATGCTTGTCCACTCTTGGTCGAGCTGATCTCTACGAGATTACGAGAGTAACTCGTGCGTCCGATCCTTGATTGTCGTGAGTGCATTCGTGTTCTCTCGATAATCCATTTTTGTCCGGAGCAAGTCCCGGAGCTAAATTAAATTGGTCCCAATCCCCCGGCTCCGACCAAGGTTTTCGGGAGGTTTTCCTTGGTTGTAAGGCGTATGCCGGAGCTGGTAAGCCCCTCCCACTTATTCCCAATTGGGATCTCCCTTTGCCCCACTATCAGCTTGTCTGATATTGGCTGAATAGAACCGCGACTCTTTATGGGCCGGATCTCAAACAGCCCGCTCCACTCCTCGGAGTGGAGAATGAAAAGAGATAAGTTTTACTCGTATATTGGCTAAATCATTAATAATTATTTCCTATTGAACTTGATGTTGCATGACTATGGTGTGTTCGAAAACTGTCGCGACGTCACGGCGGTTGTTTTGAGACAATTTTACCCTAGTGAAAAACGTATGTGGTGTACCTACAATAAGACACATCAAATAGCTAACAAAGATAACAGCGGAAACTCAGCCGTGAAACGGGCGACAGCGCACCCGAACACCTCCTAGTGGCTCGAGTTGTAAACTAACACAGGGCGTGAACATCCGCTTTACATAGACACGGAAGACTTTCTTGATCGTCGTCTTAGTTGAACTACGAAATGTTCGAAGAGGAAGTATATGTCCTATATACGCAGCAAAGCGCTCGAAAATCTTCAGCTTTCCAAAAAAATAAAGAGCTGTATGATAGCTTAAGCAGGCAACTGTTAGGCCTACTCAGCTAATTTACTTTTAAGCTTTGATTTACCTTCTTTTTTATAATTTGTTTATAGATGCAACCAGTGGGTTATTCTTAGTCAAAGAGCTGACTTAGATGAAATTTTGAAAAAGAACAGTACTGAGCATTTGAATAAAAGCTCAGACCATTTTGTGGAAATGATTTTTGAAATAAGAATTTGTTAAGCCAAGGGTAAGTGTTGTAATTTGTTATTTGGGTATATTTGAAAACAAGTGTTGTTAGTAATGTAACAACAAACTTTAATGGCAAGTTTTATTTTAATCCCTTTACGTATTTAAAGAGTAGACGAGGCTGTAAAACACCAGAACAATACCTTCTCTGGCAGCAGTGGTCAATAGTCTTTCTCTCAAGACAATGACTATGAAGTAGATGTAGCAGCATTCCTTGTAAAATTAAATGAATTGAAAAGACTTCCATTCAATGCAACCGGGAGTGAAATGTCTGCTGAAGACAGTGTTAATGTATCTGTGTATGCTGATATCAGTATCAGTGAAAGTAAACATATAGAAACAAATGCGAGGCATTATATTACGGGCTGGGCATGTAGTGGGTAGGAACCCGAAAAATGTAAAATGGCTCTGGCACCATATAATGATATGGAACATGAAGTTGACAACTTTTATATACAAATGAAGAGATTTGACTCAAACAAAATGCTTTGTCCCAATAGTTGTGCTCAGAGTATGTCCAACAAAATATCAGAAATGTTTAGACAAAATTTTGGTAAGTACGTTGTTGAAAACACTTATGGTGTGAGAAGCAAGTCAGTTTCCTTTCTCATAAATGAATCTGCCGAATTACGAGGCCTGTGTAACAGTTATTATTTGTTGTTGGCAAAAATATCGTGCAGTTCCAATTAAAACATTTATCAATAAGAAAAATGATTCGTCAGCATCACAAATTAGATTAGACTCATATTATGAAAAGTAACTCACAAATAGGCCTAAATGCTCACGAAGTGTGCGTAGATGTGTAGGATTAAAACTTATGTATTATATTATTTTCAGTTCGAATTCTACCCAAATAAACTGTACAGAACCGATCGCTATAGTTTCTTTTTAACCCTATACGTTAAATGAATTAGCAGCTAACATAATTTCTTAAATGGTGCAACAATATCAAATGCGGTACGCAGGGAAATAAAATTCAGAGTATAGACGTGAAGCGAGGTAGAGCGTACAACTCGAGCCAACAGATGGCTCTGCTAGCGGTGTCACCAGGAAAACGCATGTAAATGCGTCGGAGTTTCCACTATTATCTTTATAAGCTACTAGCCGAAAACCCGGCGTTGCCCGTGTATTTATTTATTTATTCTAGTCTTGAGTTAGTACTTTTCCTATCGACTCTCTGCCTGTCCATCTCCCTTTTTTTTTTTTTTTTAACATGTTACATTTGTCAGAGAACATATAAGAAATAAGAAATAACACGTGTAAAAATGCAGTCGTTACGAAGAATTCAATCACGAAATTCAACAATAATAATTGTAATAATATCACAGATCAATCACTTGATGTAATGCGCGAAACGTCAAATCGATTTTTTTAAAGAGATATATTAAAAGAAATTTCTTTTTTACTGCTTTATTTGTTTATTCTTATATTTCCTTAGTCGTATGCTTATCCTTACAGAGAAAGAGATGAAGACATTGTAACACGCATAGACGAAAGATATGGTCTGTGGCATCACGTTTCACTGTATGTAACCTCCTTGCTGTAGAGTCGCAAATGTCATCGTTGGCCTTCAGTCCGAATTTTATTTATAATTTGACGAGTTTCAACTACCATATCTTTCACCCCTTATAGCTATCGGCATGGAACTGCTATGGTGTACAACGAGAGACTTCGGACAACAATTACACACAGACCATTCGTTTGCGTTCTGTAGTTTTCGGTGAAGAGCGAAATATTAACAGACACACACGTAGAATTTTATATACACCGATAACTTTCCATCCCAATATACTCCACCATTTTATCATTATGAACCCTCAAGCAACAATGCAACAAATAAAACCATTTTTAAAGAGTAAATATAATTTTTCAAAGAGTAAATATAATTTTCAAATAGTTATTATTGTTCCGCATTTCGCGTTATATTCTTCAAATTACTAAATACCTATCAGATCGCTATAAAACCGTCCCTGAAACATTCCTCAGGTAGAAATTAGTAACTGTGCAAGTATTTAAGTCTCTGCGTCTTGTCGTTCGGACGTGATAAGCGTACACCGAACAGACATTCACATTAATATATATAGATAAATAGCTATCAGATCGACATAAAACCCTGCCTAAAGCCTTCCCCGGGTAGACATTAGTAACTGTACAAATTGTTAGCTCTTTATGTCTTTTGGTTCAGACGTGATAAACGTACACCGAACATTCACATTTATAGATATAGATGATTTGGACACATATCTGCTCTCACTTTGGGAGCGATATACAGGTTTCATAAAAATTCAATGAGATCTGTAGTGGATATTTAAAACGCGATCAATGAAAGACTAGTTCATTATTATAAATTTTGTTTTTTTACGCAAAGATAGGTAGTCTTGAAACTGTAACAATGTTTATTTTCTTCACTTTCGGCGCGCATATAAGCTTCTCCTAGCAGAATATGTACTAAGGTATTGATGGCTGAAACTACTGTCTCCGGCGTGCCCCTTCCCTTATTTCAAACGATTGCACCTAAGAAAAATAACTATCCCTTTGCCCCACTATCAGCTCGTCAGTTAATTGGTTGAATAGAATCGCGACTCTTTATGGGCCGGATCTCAAACAGCCCCCTCCACTCCTCGTAATGGAGAATGAAAAAGGAGTTTTTTTTTATTTTTTTGGCTCAAGAGTTATTCTCGGAGGGATAGCAACGATATCGCAAGCACCCCCAGTCGCCCATCCATTCGACCGATGGGGCGGCCACTGCCCATCTACGCGCGGAGACATCCCTTTTCACGCGCTCATGGCGCCCGGCTGCGAGAAAAATGTGCAGGTCGACAGCACCATAACCCTCACTGTCGACAACACCACTTTGTTGGCTCCGCGCCCTGGGATGCTCTTCCGCTACTTGGGGCTGCAGCTCTCCACTTCAGGGAGATGCTTCCTCAACCCGAAGCACCACGTAGGTGAGCAACTAAACGCCATCATGAAGGACACCGCCCCCTTGGTGTGCCGTCAATGTTGAAGTACGTCGATGTTAGGGTTCTCGCGCACGCTGCGTACCCCGCTGTTCACAGGATACCGAAACTCAGATGACCAGTTCTCATCGGTAATCGAGAGGACGGCACCATAGTGCCAGCTGCCGCCACTGTCACATCGTTAACAGCGCTAAGTATCGTAATTTAATTTGTGTGAAATTTAATTTGCCAGTCAAGTTCTTCGTTTTAGTTACTACTTCTCTTTTAAGAGGTTTATTCTCTCGTACTTGGCAGATTTCGTTTGTGCTACTGTTTTAATAGTTCATTCTCGCGTATTTGGTAGGTAGTGTTGGGCGAGCCACCTGCACTCACAGCAGCATCAGCAGCGTCACAGCGTCACTATTGTGATTTATTTGTGGGATGAGCAGTGTCTATTTTTATAAACTCGCGGTAGTAACAAGATACTTAACTCTCTACAGGCAAATGTTGATTTGTTAGGATGGGTAGTATGTGTGACTGCTGGGTACGAACGCAGGAGGAGCTGGCCGCTGTTCGCGAGCAGCTGAGCGTGATGTTAGCCGCGGTCAGCCGTCTTCAGGCTGCTGCCTCGGAGTGTCGGGACAGCGGAAGTTCTGGTGCGTCGTATGGGACACCACAGGTACTACATACTTCACCCACGGTCCCTGCTGTAGGGACATCTTCGCGCGTACCGGACACGGTTGAGCCACCCTCTCCTCAAGGGGTGTGGCGGGTTCAACGGCGTTCGCGTCGCTCGGGGCGGAGGGACAATGTGAAGGCTGGCCGTACGGCGTCACTCGTTATGCCTGTGATTGGACACGTGGCCGCTCCTTCAGCAGGGTACGAGCAAGCAAACAGGGGGAGGGGTTTATTAGTGATTGGGAGCTCCAATGTTCGCGGGTGATGGAGCCCCTCATGGAAATAGCGGAAAGGTCGGGGACGAAGGCCAGTGTGCACTCTGCTTGCCGGGGGGTCTCAGCCGAGATGTGGAGGAGGCCCTTTGGCGGCGATGGAGAGTACTGGCTGCACCCGACTGCAAATTGTTGCTCATGTCGGCACCAATGACTCCTGCCGGCTGGGTTCAGAGGTCATCCTCAGTTCATACATGCGTTTGGCGGAGTTGGTGAAGGCAGAAAGCCTCTCTCGCGGGGTGGAATCTGAGATAACTATTTGTAGTGTCGTTCCCAGAGCCGATCGCGATCCTCTGGTTTGGAGCCGAGTGGAAGGCTTAAACCAGAGGCTCAGACGATTCTGCGGAGATCTGGGGTGCAAATTTCTCGATCTCCGTTATCGGGTTCCCCTTAATAGGTCAGGCGTGCACTACACGCAGGAAGCAGCTAGAAGGGTAGCGGAGTATTTGTGGAGTGCACATGGGGTTTTTTCAGGTTAGTGAATTTCTTCCCTAGGCCCGACAAGACACCTCCCGAGCCATGACAAGGATCAGTTGGCAGAACAAAACAGATTGAAAAGATCAATTTAGTATTAGTTAACTGCAGGAGCGTCTATAGAAAGGTCCCAGAACCGATCTCATTATGAAACGGTCACAATGTCCACATCGTACTAGAGACGGAAAGTTGACTGAAACCAGATGTAAACACTAATGAGATTCTAAACTCAGATTGGTATGTATACCGCAGAGATAGGCTATACAGTGAAGGGGGAAGCGCGTTTATGGCGATAAAAAGTGCACTAGTATCTAAGGAAATTGACGGAGATCCGAAATATGAAATAATTTGGGTGAAGGTCACGGTTAAAACAGGCTCGAACATGGTAATTGGATGTTTCTATAGGCCTCCTGGCTCAGCAGCTGTTGTGGCAGAACACCTGAAGGAAAATTTGGAAAATATTTTGAGTAGATTTTCCGATCATGTAGTATTGGGAGGAGATTTTAATTTACCGGATATAGACGGGGGAGACTCAAACGTTTATGACGGGTGGCAGGGACAAAGAATCCAATTAAATTGTTGTTAAGTGCATTACCTGAAAACTACCTTCAGCAGTTAAACAAAGAACCGAGCAACTCAGATTCTCTCCTAAATCGTTTGTGTACATATATATTAAAAAAAAAAAAAAAAAAAAAAAAAAAAAAAAAAGAAAGAAAGAAAGTACGAGCCCTGTAACACTTCCCTGGGGAACGCCAATGTCACTTCTGTTCTACTCGATGACTTACCGTCATTACAACATACAGTGTCCTTTCTGAGAGGAAATCACGAATCCTATCACACAACTGTGGCGATATTCCATAAGCACGCAACTGAGGTAGCAGGTCCAGCTTGCGTGGCAATTTTTCGCAAGGACCGTCACACACACGGAGGGCCATAATTATACTTCTTTCATAGTAGCTCAGTTGTCTGCAGAAAGAACGAGTGTAGCTCTGTGGCATGGCGGTGTTGTGCCGGCTACGGGCGATGTTTCGACAGCTGCCATTCAAACACTAATGCAGACGCAGGAGCGATATTAGAACAGCCATACTGATTAATAGAACATTTTTTGTAGAAAGAAATAATTACCTTCCCCTGTTGGAGAGTGGCTAGAGAATGACTGGCTTCTGCCCGTGGGTCGGAGGTCGACTGTCTGTTTCCAGCCAGCAAGTGCAGCGGGTTAAATCCTGTCGTAACTGGCGCGTGTTGCTGCGCCTTCTAAATGTCGTTCTGGCTTTGCTGCACTAGTCGGTGTGCAGTCGATACGACAGGACTGCACAGGCGCCTGTTTGCTTCACACCCCCTCGCGTCCACTTGGAAATATATATATTACTATAAAAAAGAATTTGAGCCCCCCCCAGGACAAGAGACATGGGACAGTAAAAAAAAAATTGCTTTTGATATTTGGAGGCCCCAGCAGAACAAGATCCCGAACGCGCTTAAAAAAAAAAAAAAAAAATAAAAAAATAAAAAATAAAAAAAAACCGTTGCATTCCAGGTATTAGAAGCCCCCCCCCCCCCCAAGACCGAAGGCCGGGGTAATCCGCCCCCTCCTCCCTCAGCCTGAGGCGCTCCAGTCACGGTCTGCACGGCCACGGCCACTACAGTCGCGGGTTCGAATCCCCCCTAGGGCATGGATATTTGTGCCGTCCTTAGTCTTACTTAGTTCATAAGTAGTTTGTAAGTTTAGGAACTGATGACCCCGCCACTGCACTGAGCCCTATGGCTGTGACATTTCCTGTTAAACCTTCGCGTCACAGTGGTTTCACTGGGAAACCACTTCTTGTTGTGCCGTATGCCCTTGTGGCATAGGTGACTCACTGTGAAAACACCGTCTCACTCTAAAGCCCTTAAAAGACTTCTAGAATGAATGTCTTTGTGGACTAAAGACAATCCAATAAACCGCATTTCTCTGTTCATAGCAAATCTAAACGATGTGCTAATTGTAGTTAAAACAAAAATAATAAAAGCCGCATACGACGAGATGGTTATGCAAAGTGTGTGATGTCTATTTAACTCATATAAAATTTGTTTTTTGCAATATCATGAAAAATAGAAAGAAGTTCTGTATGTAATGTACTTAGAAATTTTGAATAAAACGACAAAAGTTTCGATTTTAGTTAAAAAAAATATGAAAGAAAAGGTAATATTTGTGTAATAATAAATGTTAAAAATCAAAATTAGTGTACTCTTTAAAACACATTGAAAAGTCCCTTGTGTGACAGTGGTTTCACAGTGAAACCACCTCTAGATATATTTTTTTTAAATGAAAACAATTTTTTAAAATTGTAATGTTCTCCAGTAAGGGAATAAATGAGGATAAAACCAAATTTCAGTGCCTATCAAATCCAAATGTACTCGTGTGACACAAAGGGTTAAAGGGTACACGCAGTTGGCGTTATAGCACTTATGTCTGTAATCTACTAGTTGGCGGACGACGTTGAAACCATTATCATTACCTCTGCTATCTCCCTGGTGGCACCTGTCATCGGATCAAAATCAACATGGCCTTTTTGGCCCACTTTAGGTTACTGTTGTAGGTTACTAAAAGTGGGCGTTTGCGATCGTCTTTTGACAGCTCGAAATTTAAATGAAAATAACGGCTTAACCATTCATCTGACAAGAAAATTGAATAAACGAATTTATAGAGGAGGAAAAGCTCTACAACTTTGCTCTGTGATGTTTTATTCATATCTCGCATCGTTCCAGAGATATTTGTAAAAATAACGGCGAATTTGGGATGTCTGTCTGTCTGTCTGTCCGTTACGTGTTCCCTGTTTTAAGACGAATCGTTCAACGGATCAGCACCAAATTTTACCAGAACCTACTCTTTTCAAATTTTTCGGATAAAAATACGGTAGTATTACCAAAAATAGCCGTTTGTCATATAATTGTAATTGCAAATGAACCGTTCATCTGACACGAAAATTGAATAACCTAATTGGTAGAGGGGAAAATTCTCTACAACGTCGCTCTATTATGTTTTTTTTTTTTCATATCTTGCATCGTTGCAGAGATATTTGCAAAAATAACGGCGATTTGACGATGTCTGTCTGGCTGTAACGTGTTCCCACTTTTTAGGTCGAACCGTTCAACCGATCGGCACCAAATTTTACAGACATAATTGTTGGCTATAAGAACCTCGCTTTTTCAAATATTTCTGACAAGAAATACGTTAATAATACCAAAAAAGCTGTTTGTAATGTAATTTTTTATTTATATTTTGTAAATATTTTATTTCTTCTATTGTACTTTAAAATTCGTTTCTTAAAACACAACAGAGCTTTCTAAGACAACATGAGTTTTGTAAATCTTTATATTTTGCCCCACTTGAGGTTACGATAGTAACACTAAAAGTGGGCCTTATGACAGATCGAAATTTAAATGAAAATAACGGCTTAACCGTTCATCCGACGCGAAAATTTGTAGAATTTGTAGAAGAGAAAATTCTCTACAACTTTGTTCACTTATGTTTTGTTCATATCTCGTATCGTTTGAGAGATATTTGCAAAAATAACGGAGATTTGACACCCTCCATTGAATTAACGAAATCCAGCCATTCGGAGATGTCGCGTGACATTCCTCGTCCAGAACTCACTCTGTGCTCTGGCACACGCCATCTTGCGTTGCGTATTTTGTGATTTTCTTATTGTAACGTACACGTTGTTATTTCAGAGCAATGGTACACTGAAGAATTAACAAAAACACGTCGTTCTTCGTACGATAAATGATAATCTTGTGTCTACACATGTGATATTAGCATCAGTTAACAACGGACAAAAATAGTATGACATTAAAGAAAGCGACTCCTAAGTGTTACCTGTAGCGTAGTGGGCAATGCGTTGTACTATGACACTAAAGGTGCCGCCGTGGAGTAGCCGAGCGGTCTTGAAGTGACAATACGTTAAACGACGGCATGCGACGAAATGCGAAAATAAAATTTTAAACTCATAATTTGCATACTTATTTATTATGTTTCTGTTCTACTTCAGTTTGGACCTTATAACTGGTATCAAATGAAGCAGTGACGGTAAGGAAAGTGTCACAAGTTTCACATAAACAAGAAGGATAATAAAAACAATTGCTTTCCGTTTACCTTAATTTAAAATCATAACGCCCATGAGGGCGTTTTTCGAAAACAATCAAAAGAGAAATATTATTCAATGAAAACCTCAGAGAGAAGAAGAAGGCGAATGAAAAGTACTATAGAAGAAAACTTTGATTTACATAAAGGATATTGAAGCCTGCGACAAAGAAGCCGACTTATGAAGAGCATAAGGGCGGGCTGAAGGGATGGAAAGGAGGCCCGTTAAAAATGTATATCGGTCTAAAGCACCTCGCTGCGGAGAATGTGTGTGTTTGTCCGTAGGTTAGATTACCTAGGTTTAAGTAGTTTGTAAGCTACAGACTGATGACCACGCAGTTTGGTCCGATATAAAACTTCCTGGCAGATTAAAATTGTGTGCCGGAACCAGGACTCGAACCTCCAGGAAGTTTCATATCAGCGCACACCCCGCTGCAGAGTGAAAGTTTCATTCTGGAAACATCCCTTAGGCTGTGGCTAAGCCATGTCTCCACCATATCCTTTCATCCAGGAGTGCTAGTCTTGCATGGTTCGCAGGAGAGCTTCTGTGAAGTTTGGAAAGTAGGAGGCGAGGTACTGACGGATGTAAGGTTGTGAGGCAGCGTCGTGAGTCGTGTCGGGATAGCACAGTCGGTAGTGCGCTTGCCCGCGAAAGGCAAAGGTCCCAGGTTCGAGTCCCGGTTCCGGCACACAATTTTAATCTCCCAGGAAGTTTCATATCAGCGCACACTCCGCTGCAGAGTGAAAGTTTCATTCTGGTCCGATATATTTAGAGACATTTGAACTTTTCTTTTTTTTTTTTTTTTTTTTTTCCTTCCGCTAAATGTTCAAATGTTTGTTAAGCTTATGGGACTTAACTACGGGGTCAGCAGTCCCTAAACTTACAAACTACTTATGAACTACTTACGAACTAGGACGGCACAAATATCCATGCCCGAGGGGGGATTCGAACCCCCGACCTTAGTGGCCGTGCAGACCGTGACTGGAGCGCCTCAGTCTCCTCGGCCACCGCGGCCGGCTTTTACGCTAAAGGTCAATGGTTCGGAACTCGACACTACCTACATTTTTTTCCCTAAAAAGGTTTCAGACACTCTTATTTCCTAAAAGGGTTTCAGACACTCTTAGTAATTATTTTTTCATTATTTAGATTATTATTTGGTCCAAAATGTTTGTAAAAACTACAAATCTATAGTGGGTCGTAAAACATGCCACTGCGATTATTTTTTAGATGTAGAAATTTTCTTTCGGCTGTGTAGTCTCCCTGTGTTACATCTTGGGTCTGCGGCGGATGCATTTTTAATTGTGGTGTATAAAGAGCGAACGAATGAAGCGCGGTGCCACTGTGCGGTGTCCCGCTCTCCCCGGCGCGGCGACCGCGCTGCCCGTCACCGGCTCGTCAGTGCCGCCTTGATCTGCGCCGCCGGCAATCTCCGGCTTATGTTTCAAATTAAGGCCTGCCTCATTTCTCCGCTTCTGAGCCTCGCCGCTCTGCGCTCCAGCTGGCTTCGCTTCTCTTTCCCGAAAATGCTTTCCTCCTCTGCAGATGATCGATTTCTCATCTCCGTTTCGACGAGAAGTCGTAGCGGTGACGCCCGTTGCAACCATTGTTCCTTTTTCTTTCTTTTTTTTTTTTTTCTTTTCGTGGCCATGCTTTGACGTACGGCTTTCCGCCTTCCTCCGTAGCCTGTTATCGAAATGGAGCAGCTACTGACAGCGTGGGAGGCTGATTTTAAAGGAGCCACAGAGGGTAATCTTACTTGATTTTTCAGAAAAAAGGCCATTAGCGTCAGTGGTTTTAAGCGACGGTTTATTGCCAACTTAAGCCTAATCAGTTTTATTTTATTTTATTTTATTTTGCAAGTGGTGCTCTACTTTGACAATCGGGGGAAAAGGAATACAGTAGGAGAAGAGTTGGTAGCTATGGACTCACTGTTGTTTCTCATTTAGACAGGGTAAGTCAGGAGGAAATTAACATGCTTTCAGGGGTGCCACAACTGGTGATTATGAACATAAGAATTCTAATAAACATATTCTATTTTATATAAACAAACAATACACTTCCTCGAGACAACATTGACTCGTTATACGAAAGGCCACTACGGTCGTGGTTTCGAATCCCCCCTTGGGCATGAATATTTGTGCCGTCCTTAGTATTAGCTAGTTCATAAGTAGTTTGTAAGTTTAGGGACTGATGACCGCGTAGTTAAGGCCCACAAGCTCTACAAACATTTGAACATTGATACCAAAGGTATTTAACATAAGGAGAGGCATTGAATTAAAATTTATGCTGTGACCGGGATTCGAACCCGGGACCTCCTACTTACTGGGTAGGCGCTTTACACCACTCAGCTAACACAACTTTGCAGCCAAAGCGACTACACGGACTGTCTTAAAGCACGTCTCCCTGCACACCGTATACTTTAATTCTGCCTCATGTTCCCTGTGAAATGCGTATCAAATTGCCAGGGCTCTCCTACATTGGAATAGCACCTCGGCCTGAGGAACAAGGCGGGATTGTTCCCATTCGCGTTCTTTGCTGGGGTGCTATTCCAATGAAGGAGAGCCTTGGCAATTTGATACGCATTTCACAGGGAACATGAGGCAGAATTAAAGTGTATGGTGTGGAGGGAGACGTGCTTTAAGACAGTCCATGTAGTCGCTATGGCTACAACGTTGTGTTAGCTAGTAAGTGGGACGTCCCGGTTTCGAATCCCGGCCACAGCATATTTTATTTCAATGCCTCTCGTCCTGTTTAATACAGAAGCTATTTTCTTAACTGTTTTCGGGTAAAAAAATGTTGAAATTTTTTTTTAAGTACGTTGGTCATTAGTCTCTAGGCTTACAAACTAAGTAACACTAACATAAAGTAACTTATGCTGAGGACAACACGAACACCCATGCCAGAGGGAGGACCCGAATCACCGACGGCGAACGGCCGCGGGTGCCTTACTGCGCACGGCTATTCTGCCGCGGCCTCCGTGTAAACCAGTAAAAACAAATAGGAACGGGAAAGGTGCATGTGAAGTAAAATAAGATACTGTTATGCTTTGTTTAAGTGTGTAAATTTCCTCACAGAATATGTTTAAGCACTCCACCGTCATTGCAGCTCTTGTAGACAAGTTTGTTGCCGATCGGTGCTCAGTTCTGCATTCCTTTACTGTAGAGCACGAGCATGTAAAATACGAGCTCTTCAGCCACGCCCACAAATAGTAATCCAGTGAGGAAAGACAGGGTGATTTCGATGGGCAAGCAGTGACAACAAGACGACCAATCCAGTGACCAGGATGAGATACTGGGTTTAGTTACTGCGACCTTCAGATTGGTTCTCACGAGTAAGACCTGAGCAATACGTAACTCAGGGTATTAAAAGTTTATGGCTCGTTGTCTCTGTTCATATGGGTCAGTTACGTATGTCAGCTTCTATGCCCTAAACAACTAACCAATCTGTTTAAACAAGATCAGTAATTAATCTGTAGTTTAGGCAGTCTATCAATCTGCATATGATGACGTGAAAATATATATAAACAAAGATCAATTAAACCTCTGACTCACCAACAAAATGCATTCTAAAATAAAGAAGTGATTCACTCGCGAAGTACTTCTTTATAAATTGAGTTTATTACTCCTATTAGACATGAAACGTGGAGGTGGTCCTACTTTATACATCGGTATATAACTAAATATTTCACCAACTATTGTTCATGAGAAGCACAATAAGTATCACACGCACTCGAGAGTAATAGTTCCAAATTATCACTCGTAAATTAGTGAAATCCATCAAACATTGTAGTTCCTAATTTATCCGCGATTACAGTATTTGTTATAAAACACAGTTCGTAATCACACGAGTATACGATTGCTGAATTATCACAGTTCCACATCCCTACTACCGTGCCTAGTTTATCACTTTTCACCAGAGACTAAGTTCTGCAGTTGCAGACCCATAAATTTTCTAAGTCCACACATGCCTATCTTCAAATCACAAGTTCGTAACGCTGTTTCAGACCGCCCGGCGTCATAACCTTTCACCACCATGTCCAAGTTACGAGTCCGTTCCCAAGCGTTCGAAAAGCGTGCTCTACCTGCTCCCAAAATTGTATCCTTCCGCGCATCCTAACGCCTCATCTTTAAAATACAATTTCCCTTCCATAATATTATACATTTGAATATCACTGAATGAAATGCTTTGACCACCTCCCTACAAATATTGTTTACATTTAACAAAGAAATATATATTTAACAATACTAAAAAATGGTTGAGACTGAAGCTCTTTGCTCAGATAGCCATTAAGCATGGCATCTCACTGTTCAAATACACTACCGCCGTCGAAAAATAGTTACACAATTAATATTTAATTTATCATGGCTTATTATGGAAATATATTCAGTTCTTGTCCACAAATACATATAATTGTTTATCTATAAATAATGTGCAGCATATCTACTATTTTTAGTCGGCCATGAAATATTTAAGTGGCAGTCTAAAACATAAAAAACGATCGTTACTAAGAGTAATATTAAATATAATAAAATACATATATAAATGTAATGCGCTTTGCTGGGTTCATATTTTGTATTTCTGTAGCGGAATCTATTTTCTGACACAAGAATATTACTCCTCAACGAATAGCAGAACAGGAGTAAAATAAAGTTTATTGAAAGAATACCGAAATAACGTTGCACGTCTTTTAAGATAGGTAGCGTGGTGCAATGCTGCCCATTTGTTTCTTAAACTGTTACTGATAAACACTACGTATCAATAATAGTAAAGATAAGTATTTTACTATAGTACTGAGATTTATTGGCTTCTTATCTGTAAGGGATATTTAAATTGTAATTACGGGCCGCGGTGGAGTAGCCGAGCGGTCTAAAGCGTCTCGCTGCGGAGCGCGCGGTTGCTCGCCGTGGAGGTTCGAGTCCTCCCTGGGGCATGGGTGTGTGTGTTTGTCCTTAGGTTAGTTTACCTAGGTTTAAGTAGTTTGTAAGCTACGGACTGATGACCACGCTGTTTGGTCCGATAGATTTACAAACATTTGAACATTTTTGTAATTACGGCGTTTGATCCTCCCAAGTCTCCTGAATCCATTCATATAATTATATTTGCCGTTTGATCATTCCCTGATTTTAAGTGGATTTTTAGAATGTTTGTATTTCAGTTACAATCTGGAATAGCTGCCCTCTCTCAGCCAAGCGTTTCCGGTTTCCGACCACATTAGGGGAAAACCTGACTACCTGTTCATTCACTAGGTTCAAATGTAAGCCGGTCGGCTGGGGAACCCAACAGCCTGACAAAACCCGCCTTTCACATGGAAACAATCAGCTTCCTCCTGTATCTGTAACGTCACAATACTGTGCCACTGACCGTATGGAATGTGTAGGAGCTCCGTAATGCTGAAAGTACATACGCGCTCTTGTTGCCAAAGGGATATCCTCCACGTACTCTGGTATCCCACATTGAGGAAATCAAGATACTGTGTCCCATTAAGACGGTTATCTAAAACAACTTGACAGATGAGATGGTCATCAGTAATAGCGCACGACATGTTGGCTGAGAAACGTCGTGAGACCTATGTGTGTTGTTGATTCCAGGTAAATATGGACTAATCAATGAACAGACTACGTGGAATTACTCAATCACCGGCAATGATCCATTGGCAGAATACTTCCGGGGGGGGGGGGGAGGCATCTCCTTTATGCAGATGTTGTACACTCTGCTGGTGAACTGGTTGCACACCTTGCTCGTGTACTGTGCCCATCACTCGTGTTTGTGGGATACCAAAGTGGGAAGGAATTATTGAATAGCTTGTAGTTGGGATGCGATCCGCTAGTTGAAGAATGTTCTCAACTTCATTAAGAGATTATTGTCCTCGGCGTTCAGAGACCTTTGGTCTGGGAAGCGTACCATGCACACGCAATACGTGAGACACCGCCGGCCGCGGTGGCCGAGGAGACTAAGGCGCTCCAGTCACGGTCTGCACGGCCACTACGGTCGGGGATTCGAATCCCCCCTCGGGCATGGATATTTGTGCCGTCCTAGTTCGTAAGTAGTTCATAAGTAGTTTGTAAGTTTAGGGACTGATGACCCCGTAGTTAAGTCCCATAGACTATACAAACATTTGAACATTTGAGACACCCTACTAAACGTCCTGCTGTCTGGCACTCTGCGATTAGGAAGTCTTTGCTGGTATTTTTCCATAGCAGCTTTTGAATCCCCATTGGACAAACCTTAGGCAAACATCAAGTTAGCATAATCTGCATGTGTGAATATCATTGGTACTATACTAAACCGTATTCTTTGTTCACGTAACAACACTGTTGTGCCATCCACTACGACAAGCAATATCGGACTGAGACCTAAGGTAAACAATTGCGCCACATTCAAGTGAACTGCGTACTCTAATGTTCAAATGTTTGTATAGCTTATGGGACTTAACTACGGGGTCATCAGTCCCTAAACTTATAAACTACTTATGAACTAGCTAATCCTAAAGACGGCACAAATATCCATGCCCGAGGGGGGATTCGAACCCCCGACCATAGTGGCCGTGCAGACCATGACTGGAGCGCCTCAGTCCCCTCGGTCACCGCGGCCGGCGAATTGCGTACTGACACGGTTAGTAAAGACGACGCTACACTTTTCTCATGCCTAGCTGTTTTCATTGCTTTACTCATGCATGAGTTTTGGCATCCATGATCGGCCGTATCTGGTTGTTTCGCGTGCACAAGAAGTGAACAGCAAGCGCAGCAATACTTCAAAATAGGACGCACAAGTATGATGTAGGCATTTTCTTTAGTAGAACTTATTTATCGTATAAATGAAATTTAACGGATTTCTTTTAGTGGTCATATGGATGACTTCACAGTTCTCATTATTGAGAGTCAATTGACATTTTGTGCAACATGCTGATATCTAAATCATTTTGCACTTGCTTTTGATCTTCTGGAGACTTTACCAACCGATAAATGACAGTATCATCCACGAACAGTTTAAGAGAGCTACTCAGATTGTCTCCTAAATCGTTTATAAAAATAAGGAACAGTAGGGAGCCTATAAATTCCCTCGATTCTTTCTGACAGGAAAGCACGAATCCAACCGCACAACTGTGGCGATATTCCAGAGGCACGCAATTTGATTAGAAGGCGCTTCGAGGTACAGTGTCAAAAGCCTTCCGGAAATCTACAAATACGGAATCAATTTGAAATCCCTTATCGATAACACTCATCACATCATGTTGGTGACCCGCGGAAGAGTGGCATAGCGCATTGAGGCGCTATGCTCTGATGCACGAAGCTGTTCCCAGTAGGGGGGTTCGAATCCTTCCTCGCGCATTTATGTTTATAAGTAGTTTGTAAGTTTAGGGACTGATGATCCTCTCAGTTAAGTCCCACAAGCTTAACATACAAACATGTTGGTGAAGTTCTAACCTCTCATATTCACAGAATACATTACATCAACTGCGAATGGACAAAGCTGAAAATGTGAACCCAGCCGGGATCCGAATCCGGGTCTCCCGCTTTGTAGGCTGTTGCGCTGACCTCTACACCACTGGGGACACAGTGATGTATGTATTCTGCGAATATGAAAGAATAACAACTACAGCATCAGAAGTGACGTCTGTTCTTTCGGAACAGACGCCACATGTGTATATATAATATGCCGATGATGGGCAATGATCCTTTCGTTAGTAGGGAGGGGTGGGCAAGTTTGGGGCCCTTGCTCTTACGGGAGTTAGTTTCAAAACTACGAGTTTGAGTACTGTGGGCAGGGTGAAGCTGGAGATTTCTATCTTTCAGGTGGCGTGCTTAGGTAGTCCTTGCAGGTGCGGTGATCACGGTGTCCCCCAATGGTTTAGTGGTCTAATATTCATAGAATATATGACATCAACTGCGATTGGGCAAAGCTGAAAATGTGTACCCAGCCGGGATTCGAACCCGGGTCTCCTGCTTTCTAGGCAGTTGCGCTGACCCCTACACCACTGGGGACACAGTGATCACCGCACCTGCAAGGACTATCTAAGCACGCCTCCCGTCAGATACAAATTCCCAGCTTAGTGGTCAGCACAACTTCCTAGAAAGCGGGAGACTTCGGTTCGGATCCCGGCTGAGTACACATTTTCAGTTTTGCCCATTCGCAGTTGATGTCACGTATTCTGTGAATATGAAAGAATTACAACTGCTGGATCAGAAGTGACTTCGGTTCTTTCGGAACAGACGGCACGTGTATATAAGATCCAACATTAGGGGAACTGCAAGCATTCTTGCGAAAGTAATGCAACGGTGGGTGTAACACAGTGAAAACATGTAGGGGGCCTTTCAAATTATACAATTTATTAAAGTAACTTTTTATACAGAACGGCACTATTCAACTTGATTGGTAGGACTAAACAGTGAGGTTTAATGTTTTTTAATTGTGCTCTAACGTATGGTATTAATGTAATTATTATTAATCAAGCCTAAACAGCTATCAAAAATTTCCCTGTGTAAGGGACGGAAAATAAATCGAAAACGATGCATTTAACGTATTGTTTTAAGGTTGTGAAAATTTCAATCTTTGTTTTGGGAAGTCCACATTAAGCGAGAGTTGATTCATGTTTCAGTTTTAGTTCTTTAAAGTTTCAATTTAGCAACTTTCAGGGATATCATGTAATGAGAGAATCTTATTTTACCACTGTTCTGTTCGGCCTAAGGGGCCACCCATTCAGTCTAGTCTCTACGAGTTTTTTCTTATGTAATTGGTGAAAACTGAGCCTTACAGGTTAATGAAACTTCCTGAGAGATTAAAATTATGTGCCGGAACCGGGACACGAATCTGGGACCTTTGCCTTTAAAGTTTTACGTATCTAAAATGTTTGCTCAGTGATTGTGTAGTGCTACTTCTTGGTATTTTGGAAAATTACCTCAATGTTAATTAAACAATTCATTCTTTGAGATTACTTTATAATGAGATGTGATAAATTAATAATCAGCGAACCAGTTGCAATAATAGAAGTTTAATATACGTGACCACGGTTTCGACGGATATAAACCCGTCTTCTTCAGAAATACATGTATACCAATAGACAATGTGACATCATAAATTACAAATTCATAACCTTTATGCCTGAAATATGCGTCATACCAAGCCTGTGAAATACAAATCAGAATAAATCTTACTTACCATACTTGCAAATCACAGGAATTGGACATCCCTATAATCTAGGGAATGTGGTTTACACAGTCTAAACAACATTCCGTAGATCATAGGGATGTCCAATTCCTGTGATATGCAAGTATAGTAAGTAACAGTTTTATTCTTATTTGTATTTCACAATGTTTTAGGATTGGTATGACGCGTATTTCAGGCATAACGATTATGAATTTGTAATTTATGATGTCACATTGCATATAGGTATACATGAAGACGGGTTCATATTCGTCAAAACCGTGGTCAAGTTTATTAAACAACTATTACTGCAACTGGTTGGCTGATTATTAATTTGCTATCCTATAACTATTGCTGAGACGCAGTCATGTTTAAAATATTGAGATGTGATAATGTTGTTGTAGAGGAGAAATTTTATAAAAGTTTGTTAATGTTTAATAAATTTGCTAGCATAGGCAGTTATCGCTTCACTATCCAAAGTTTCATACCATTAATAATACCACAGGAAGCGTCCGATTTGCTACAGGGCGCATGCTTCTTGATGCTGTCGCGTCGTTCAAATATCTAGGCGTAAAATTTCAGACCGATATGAAATGGAACGAACATGTAAGGACAGTTGTGAGTAAGGCGGACAGCCGACTTCGGTTTATTGGGAGAATTTTGGGAAGATGTACTTCACCTGTAAAGGAGACCGCGTATAAAACGCTTGTACGACCACGTCTTGAGTATTGCTCAACTATTTGGGACCCGCAGCAGATCAGTTTAAAGGAAGACGTAGAGGCGGTTCAGAGGCGAGCAGCTAGGTTTGTTACCGGTAGGTTCGACCAATGCGCGAGTGTCACGGAAATGCTCCGGCAACTCAATTGGGGATCGCTAGAAGAAAGACGACGTTCTTTTCGTGAATTTCTGTTAAGTAAATTTAGAGGGCCGGAATTTGAAGCTGAGTGTAGTACGGTCTTGCTGTCGCCTACTTACATTTCGCGTAAAGATCACAAAGACAAGATAAGAGAAATTAGGGCTGGTACGGAGGCATATAGGCATTATTTTTTTCCTCGTTCTATTTAGGGATGGGAAAAACCGACCGGTTAAAACCGATACCGGTATTTTAGTTTTGAATAACCGTTTTTTTCGGTATTTATTTGGTGTCGGTTGTAACCGGTTTTTTCAGTTATTGCCAAGAACCGGGTAAAAAAACCGGTAGGACTACTTCCTGTAGTAGTGGTTCAAAATGTGTTTTTTGTAAATAATTTAAAAAAAATTAAAACTGGTAGACCATAATGTTTAGGGTTATTCATAGAATTTCCACTGCTGTGAAATATTAGGTCATCGCAGTAACTAAGAAAAGCGATCATTGATAATTTAAGAACAATCCCGGCAGTCATAAACGCTCAACAAATGCGTAGCATAAGAACTTAAGGACTGGTGCAGCTACTGAGGCATCGATGCACCTGTTGCCGTGTGGCGTGGCCTATTAGACGACGCGCGTGCACCGGCAGTGTACGAGACTTGCCTCCGTCTGGTCGTGCGGCAGTTCCTTGCTGTCGTCCCCAGATATCGGTTGTGACTTAAATAGCACCATCCCGAGTGTGGAAGTTCTTCACGAAGTACGGGAGCAGTGAGGTACAATGCTCCATTTGCTTTGAAAAGCTGAAAACGGGTGGAGGTACTACAAACATGCTTTGTCATTTAAGGAGAAAGCATCCAAAATGTTTCTTGGAAGAGAACGTAAATTCGATTCATATATCTATTATGTACCCTTGGAATAATAACTTGCTTTTTAATAACCAATATGGGTTTAGGTCACATTGTTAATGTGGAGCCTCGCGAGGTAGCCGTGCGGTCTGAGGCTCCATGTTACGGACTGCGTGGCTGCTCCAGTCGGAGGTTCGAGTCCTCCCTCCTCCCTCGGTCATGGGCGTGTGTTTCCTTAGCGTAAGATAGTTTAAGTTAGATTAAGTAGTTTTTAAGTCTAGGGACCGATGACCTAAGCAGTTAGGTCTCATAAGAACTCATACCCATTTGAACATTCTTTGATCATGTGGTACACAGCTTTCCTAGTTCATTTTGCGTAAATTTACACTGCCAACAATCATACTGTTAGTCGGAACAGTGACTATTTTTCGAAATACTTCCGCAGCACTGATCGAAGTTCATTTACTGACTGTAACGTGTGTGTGTATAACGAGATATTCGTATGCGCTGGCTCACAAGTCGAACTTACGGAGTGTTTGGCTCAATATTCGCAACTGCCGGATGGAAATACTAGGCCAGTAAATATGTATGCTTCGTATATCATCTTCAACGACCTCCTGGTTAGGCTTACACACACTCAAGAAGGCGTAGTATTGGGAGGGGATCTTGCAAAATATGGAAAGACTAGTGATTTGCCGTATAACGTAAATTTACCTAAATTTTAACTAAATTTCGTAAGTTTCGGTTTCGACCGAAAATAGAAGAACCGAAAATTCGATTACGGTTTCTGTTTCGGCCGTAAAATATGTTTCGGTCGAACTCTAGTGGAAATAATAGCAATAAAAAACCGAAAACCGGTTATTTAAAAAACCAGTTATCTTGAACAATTTTTACAGTGCGGTTAAACTGGAGATGAAAATAACCGGTACCCGAAAACCGGTTGTTTCAGCAATAACCTCCATCCCTAGTTCTATTTGGGACTGGAATAGGAAAGGAAATGCCTAGTAGTAGTACAGTGTACCCTCCGGCACGCACTTTACGGTGAATTGCGGAGTATGTATGTAGATGTAGATACGAATGAAGCAAGTATTTAATTATACCAGTAGTTTCGTTTAATTTTTCGGTGGTCATCAAAAACTCACACCGGGCTTCTGAATCACTTGTGGATGGCTCGACTCCTGAGAATCTCCCAGCGGGCTCCCTGAAGTACTGGCTGTGCTCCCGCAGCCTCGCGCGCTACGGCGCTCACTTTCAGGTAAAAGTGCGCTAAGACCCCTGCCTTACGCGCGAGCGAGTCGAGAAGTTTCATTATGAGAAGCCGCGAGTAAAAAAGCAGCTAACGACAGCCGGCGCGGCGGTGCTGCCTTAATCTCTGCGAGCATAATTTATTACGCGTTTTACTCACGCCCGCTGCAAGAAGGGGGTACACCAGCTGCTGGAATACGCTTTGTTCAGCCCCACTCCTCCGCTTCTTGTAAAGTAAGTTATAAAATACTGTTCCATTCGTTAGGTGCTCCATTCCATTTCTCCGCCGTAACGTCTTTTATCGTTTGTTCGCTACTTAGCACGGAAAAGTGGATACTTCCAAGAAGTTTTACCCCTTTTTTGTTCCGAGCTGTTTTGTTTCACCGAGTTTCGCAACTGAGTTGGCTGCTAGAAGACTGAATCTATTGCCTTGAGCTGCGATTGCATTGTCGCGTTTTCTCTGTTACTGTTTTCTGTTTACTTCTTGAGATGACTGGCGATATATTTGATGATTACGAGCCTGGCTTCAAGAAGGCAAAGGCGTCAGGGAGACGTTGCTGACCGCTGCGCGTGATGAAAGAACCATGTCAAAGTATTTGCTTTCGGAAGTGAAACAGCCGTTTTCTTGTTGCAATTATTTTATTTCCTCCATACGCGTATTATCCTTTATTTTAGGACTGTGTTCCAACCTTTTTCATTACGCGATCTCCTTACAACTAAAATTATTTTGGCGACCCCACCATCTCCCCATACATAACGTATCTATGTGTGTAAGCCGGCCGCGGTGGCTGAGCGGCCTGCGGCACGCCAGTCACGGTCTACACGGCCACTACGGTCGGGGGTTCGAATCCCCCCTCGGGCATGGATATTTGTGCCGTCTTTAGTATTAGCTAGTTCATAAGTAGTTTGTAAGTTTATGGAATGATGACCCCTTAGTTAAGTCCCATAAGCTCTACCATCATTTGAACTTTTATGTGTGTAATTTCAAAATCAACAAATTTGATTTTCTTCTTTTGATACAACAAAAAGGTGGCAACACTACACTTTGTAATTGTTACTCAAGGAGGTTAAAATGAAGGGAGATGGCATTGTATATGCCGACCACATACGTTAGTTGAAGCCTGTCCGCCATCTTGGTTAGATGTGAAATGCTATTTCTCCGTTAAAACTATGCGCCAAGTCGACTGTCTTACTGCTAATGCATTGAATTGTAAGTCAGTACAAAGTATTTACTGTCAAACAGTATAATTTCTTGAAAAAATACTGGCAAAAAATTAATTTTAACGCTAATTTGCACTCTTTTACCACATTGTACAGCACAGCAAAACCGCTAGACGTATTATTCCTATTTTTAAGTGGCATAAAATATCAGATTTACAATATGAACACTTTTCCAAAACTCAGCAGTATGGCGGAGGCAGGCTTCACTTTTTCAGCGGAAGGGCGTCTCACTATATTCTGTCACTCTCTCTGGTCAGAGAGGTTGGTTGCTGTGAACTGTGAGTCAGCGGTGGCGAGTGGTAGGCAGAAGGAGTATGAGAGTGGAGGTTGGCAGACGGAGTTGGGATTCGTTGGACAGTGGTAGGCTGAGAGAGTAGTTATAGTCGGTGTGTGGAGCAGTTGTGATTGATTGTAACTTTGATTTTTTTGTAATTGTGATGGTGTTTGAAAAGTAATAATAATACTAATAATAATCATAACTTATCATTTTGTTTCTCTTCAAGTTAGATGATAGATTTTTTAACTCGGCATTATTAGCAAGCAGTCTTAGGCTGCGACTTTAAACAGTAACGAAATATGTTTGGGTGTAAAAAGCAAAACAAGGTGTCTAGCATAAGGCGGATTTAACCACTAATCTAATACAGCAAGCACGGAAGAAACAGGATCTGCACCATCATAAGATGATCATGTAATAACCATATTTTCCGAATCTCGATCATGGGCAATATTAACCTTTACAAAAACGTGATGACATTGTTCACGAGAGGAAAACATGATAGATGGCCATGTTGGAGTTAAAAGAGCTGAAAAATCATAAGTAATTGATATTCAAGTAAACTTCACTGAAACGGGCCAATGTCTATGCCCAGGGCCGTATTTATGCAGGTATTTGTGCAGCTGCACAGGGTGGTAAAATTTTGGAGGCGGCAAAATTTTGCATCGAAACATTTTTTTAAACATTACTTTAATGTTAATTGAATCATTATTATTCTGAGTTCTGATTACAGCAATAAATTTTATAATTTAGGTTGTTGTGTTGATAGCAATGGCGTATCAAGAGAGGTGTTTTTCTTTTTTTCCTTTTTTATTAGTTAATCAGTTTGAATCCCAGATGTCGGTTGAGGGGGGGGGGGGCGTAAAATAAATCACTGCACAGGGGCGTCGCATACCCTAAATACGGTCCTGACTATGCCTAACTGCATTTCATACCTTGAGTATGTCTACTGTTAGACGCACAGATGTCGTTGTGAGATAACGCCCATATTCGATAATGCTAGCCACGTAATGTGCTGTCCAGTGCCACGGGTAGGTTGCACAGAACAGTGATGTGCTTAATGCAAGCGGACGCCACACTAAAGGAATCAAAACTTTTCAGGTCATATTATGAAAAAAGATTGGACGCTGCGTATGATGGTACAAGAATGCTACAAATCACCGAACTTGCCACTTCCTGCATTAAATAATGCTGTAACAAAATATGGCTAGTACATCTGAGACATAATGTTAAATAAATCAAAGTACTGGAACAAAACTCATCTTAAGATGAAAAAAATCAAGTTACTATTCCAACAGATAAACAACAACAAAATGCTTATATCTGATGTGAAATTCAGAGCGAAAGTGAAACAAACTCTCAAAACATAAAATAAACAAAAATATGTAAACGATAGTACAACACTTGCTTACAGATTCCATTACATCAGATCCAACAGTGTATACGAATGTATCTAGTTCAAATGTTTGTAATTCTAAGGGGCCAATCTACTCTGGATATACGTCCCTAGATTTACAAAAATGACTTAAACCTGAGTATGATAAGGACAACACACACACATACACACACACACACACACACACACACACACACACACACACACACACACACACCAATGCCCAACGGAGGACTCGAACCTCTGTTCTTTATTTTAAAGTTTTAAACTGAAAAGAAATGTTATGGGTATATATGAAATTTCTCAAGAACCAAACCGAAAAAGAAATTATTCCCATGCGAAATAAAAGGAAATCCACCCAGCACAATGCAAACACAAAAACATTATTATGTTGACGATACAGGAGGCTTTATCCATGGAGTACTTTTTGGCACCCATGTACCAAAGCATCTCTGAGAAAGTTGGCGAACTGGTCGTGATAGTAGCGAACTGACTTTGCCTGTTGGTGGGCAGTCCACAGATAACTCATGAACTGGACACCATCTGTTAACCGCAGATCGACAATGGCATATGCTGAGTGTCTGGTCAACCAAATGGTGGAGTCGTATTTGGTGCAAGTTGTGGGCTTCATGTTTGGCATCGTGAACCATTCCAACGGGGTGGACCCCATACCACGAATGAGGTCCCCGAAGGTAAATTTATGTGGAACAATTTCCGGAGGGAAATTGGCGTATGTTGGCTAGGCGCTGGTTGGTCTGTATAGTGTTATTCATCAACCTGTAACTTAGGGACTGGCCTGCCGACGGCAGGAGAGGCTAAAGGACATTAGCCCACACCTGTCGCCAGTTCGTCCCAGGTTGCCGAATGTTCCGCTTATGGATCGGTTATTGTCCTTACAGTTTATCACACAGCTGGCGGGCCGTACGGTGACGATGCATCGCAGTCTGGAGGCTCTAAGTCCTGTGAAGATAATAATCACGGTATGGACCATTTTATATGGGATGTTTTCACCAAAATGGGAGCTTCCTCTTACTGGGGCCTACAAAGAGCGAGGATGGCTACCATCGAACCCTGCAGGGAAGTGGTCTGAAGGGTGGCCTTCTGGCTGATAAGTAGTGCTACACACTTGTGGTAGAAGTGCACCAGACCCAATCCGCCCAAGGTGGGGTCGAGCACACACGTGTCCTTCTTGATCTTAAAACGTTCGTGTCGCCATAGCAGCCAGTATATTGCCTGTGATAACGCGTTGGCCATCATTTTCGTAATGGGCAGAAGCTGCGCCATGTACAAAGCCCAAGAGAGGACATAGGCCTTAATAAAAGTCACTCTTTGTATCAGGTTTCGCCGGCGGGCTGCATGACTCTTACAGTGACCACGAATGGTTTCAAGCACTCTCTCCCTTGTACGGACCTGCTTTTGTTTTGTTTTTTTTTTGTTTTGGCTATGCCCAGGATCTTCTGCTCCTCAACAATATGGTACGAAGGTCTTGGGGCGTCAATACCGCACCTGCCAATAGGGATCGGCACAGTTTTCCGTTGGTTGATGACTGCACCGAAAGTTCGTTCATAGAGACACAGGATAGCCCAGGCATAGTCATTGTCGTTATTTCTGAAGAAAAACAGTCCAACGTCATTAGCATAAGCAACACATCTAACAGAAGCGGAGTGCACTGAGTGCCACTAACGGTGTTGCCCAGAGCCCGCAATTAAGGGTGAAGGGAAGAAAAACAGTGACAATGGGCAACCTTGCCACAGTGAGCGACCTATTGGGGTAGTCCACGTCTAGAGGCCATTGACGGTAACGATGGAGGTTGTTTAGGACTCAGAGGGACTACGACCCAAATCCCATAGTCCAGCGACTGCGGCGTGCCAAACAGCATCGCAGTATGCTGCTGCCGCATGGAATATGTTGCGCTGATTGATGTCACACGCCTGGTAAAGACTGACGAAACCTCCGACGGGAGCAGCCGCGCAGTCTGAAAGGTGACGCCAAAAACCGCACGACAGTTGTCTAATTAACCCTCAGGCGGTACGGTGGTTGCAGACGAAATAGATGGTACGGTCGGGTCGGATCCGACCCGCTCCCTCTTCTATGAGGTTTGCGTGGATATATGTACTCAGTAAGTTATATTACTGAATACGAAAATGTTCAAATGTCTGTAAATCTATGGGACTTAACCACTGTTGTTATCAGTCCCTAGGCTTGACTCTCTACACGGAGCGGATCAGACCCGCACCGTACCATTTGAGGGTTAAGTAATCCGTTTATGTGCCAAAGTCGGTCCATTTTTAAAACTCCACATACTCGCTGATAAAAAATTTCCTTATGAACACAGTCAAGAAAATAGTTTTACCTGTTCTTGTGTGGAACCATTGAGATACTAAAATTCTTAAAGTTAAGGCTGTTGGAGATTTTTTTCTTCTAATACTCTGCGTATATTGTTCACGCTCCTGTCTGCGTGGCATAGTTGCCGACCGACTGAGCACATGGAGTGAAATTTGCAGACTATGTTACTTAGTAGTTCATGTCCCATGTTTACTATCGAGCCATCTGCGCGATAAAATTGCAGTGCAGCGTCACACAATCGTCCATTTGGCGTCAAAGGTTACAGTTTTGAATTTCCCGTCGATACGTGTATGAATAAAAACTTCTGACCAATTAGGATAAATCCTTTGTAGTCAGTTTTTTTTGTCGTAGACTACTCTTTTTGGCAGTCGAGACTTAGCCAGTATCAACAGCTACTGGGATGTCCCTGAATATTTAACATTTGGAATGATGATATTAATCTACTCCAATGAATCTACATCCTTCTTTCTCTTCGTTTTTCGACATAAAAAATCCCAAGGGGTAACTTTTGCCTACGGCTGATGTTGGAAGCGACCGTTGAATGCTGTTCGAAAACCGAATCACATATATTGAGAGGAATAATCATCACAATAAAATAAATAATTAATTCTGTTCCTACTCTATGGTTTACAAGTTCTTGCGTGTGCCCTTGCAACGTCAGTAAATTAAATATCTTCGTAAAGCAAAATTTCTTCTCTGATTTTAGCACACCACGTCACCGATGCCGTAACTAAAATTTAACCAAGCCTAAGCAATTAAATGTTAGATAGATTTTTTGTTGGACGGTGAAGATATTTACTAAGATGCATGTGCTTAAATGCAACAAATCAGCAAAATAGTAACAAAATTTTATTTAAAAAATTGTGGATCTCAAATAAAGGCAGTTATACTTTTAATTTGTACGTGAATAATCATCACTTACCACCGGAGACATCTGTCACAGCATTTAGTCGCTGTGGAAACGTGAAGTCTACAGCATCCAACATGGAATAGACCAGCTGTGTTACCTTTCGGCACTATCTCCGTATGTAGACATTTCATCACTCACTGCACCAACGAGGATTATAATCTCTTATTTCACAACTGGTATGAAATTCTTGTTCGACACATCAGTGGAAAGTGACATCTATAAATTAATTACAAGCGTTTGTTATTCATAGCAATGACTATCACCAAAGTGACTACTTCTGTAACTGTAGTACCATACAATTTGATGTCTTGAAGTTTCATTTAAAGAATTAGCTACTAGGTATTTAATTAATGATGAAAATTCTCTTCAGAGATGATAAATTATTTTTCAAAAGAGACAGATTGGCTGGCCAATACTTACCTTTGTGCTGTACCGCCGATAGTTACACAAATGAAGAAAAAGAAAAGAAAAAAAAGGGGGGGGGGAGGAAAAAGGACAAGCTTTCGGAACACAGTTCCTTCCTCAGGTGGGAGAGAAGGGAAAAAAAGGTGACCTAGGTCGTGAATTACCTTTCCATTCCGTTCCCATCTTTTTTCTTCCCTTCTCTCCCACCTGAGGAATCAACTATGTTCCGAAAGCTTGTCCTTTTTCGTCCCCTTTTTTTCTTCATTTGTGTAACTATCGGCGGTACGGTACAAAGGTAAGTACTGGTCAGATTGGTAATGTAAAATTATGCAACCAGTTACTCCTTTTAGATTTTTGTCGGAATTTATTGAACCATGAAGTAGCTTTTGAGCTAATGCACGCTCATTATCTGATGAGGTTGCTCGATAACTACTTTATCCACAAAGAAATCGTGCCAAAAAACTCAAAAGAAGCAACTGCTTGCATATTTTTACTCTATATATAGCTAGTTTAATGTGTTTCTGTTTTTTATCCATAATGAATTTAGTGAAATGAATTTAGCTTGCCAACTCCTCCAGTTGGGTCAATTAGAAATACAAAATTGTGGTGTTTCATTCATTAACTACTAAATTTAAAATAATTACTAAATATTTTCATCTGCATATAAACATAGATACATTAGAAATTCACAAGCACAAAAAATAGGTATTCGGAAGAAAATATGTAATGGTGTGGGATAAAAAACAGTGACAAATATACCACAAAATACTACTTTCATGTCCTGGAAAGATAAGTAAAAATACATGTAAACTGGAAAGAGAAGGGTGCACATAGAAAAAAAGAAAAGAATAACAAATGCAGCAAAACGAGCACCACTCAATCAAAACAGTGACAATGGCTGCTGGAGGGAAAAAACGAGACAAGATTAGAAGTGGTGGAAGAAGAAACACAACAGTACAACGGACGGTTAATCAACAGGCACTACAGGGGAGGTCCACGAAGTACACCTGGAACGCAGAGTAGGCAACAAACATACAGAGAATGGATCAACAGTTCTACTCTACACAAGGTCGTACTTGGGTCGACACCTCTGATACATTGTGAAGTGTACCGGAAGTTTAATGATTAAAAATCTGAAATGAGCTTATTTGGGTATGAGTTAGTGTTTAACAACCTTTGTGGTAATCAGTGGCAAACGATATCACATCCGTGTCAAGTGTTTGCGAGTATTGCGCAAAGGAGAATTACATTCTCTAATGCTCTCCATTATGAGTTGGTCTGTTTATTATTCTTGACATGTTGAGTAGTGTACGGGATTTAGGCACAACGTGGAAGGTTAATGCCTGTGCTAAAGCAACAAGAGTGCTTTGCTCCGCTCAGTTATCTTCTTAGAATGTTTCAGCAAATGAGGTGTCGACCCAATAATGCAAAACACACAAGAAATCTGAGAAAATGCGACGGGTAAAGCATGAACACTGAAAAGTTTTCGCTAGAATTAAGAGAAGAGATGTCGACAAGACGGACGGTGGGCTGTCGAGTGCAGGTAGGGGTTCCACATGGCGAGGTTGCTACCAACACAGGGTAAAGCCTGAAAGATCAACGTACGCAAGAGGAGATTTAGTGCTGGCCCGACTGGTCGGGGGCAGCACGGGGTTTGGCCGGGCGACGGGCGACTGCTTTCTTCCCTGGTTAATAACAAACTCTGGTCCCTCTCTGGGTCCTCTGTTTTGCAAATGATTTCATACATTCCCACATTTTTTCCATCGACAATTACAATCTTTAACTTTCCGTTAAATTTATGTGTAAAATATTTATGGACTCTTCCGTCGGTTCTTCCACCTTTATTCTTTATTCACCTAATGTGATTTCTTCAACATTGGCTGATTTTCTGACTATATTCCCTTAACCTTATTTTGTTCTTGTTAATGTTCATTTTATACGCTCTCTTCGACACACTGTCCATTACATTCTACTGCTCTTTCAGGTCCTTTGCTGTCTCTGACAGAATTACAGTGTCATCAGCAAAACGAAATGTTTTTATTTCTTCACTGTGAACATTAATCCCTATTCCAAATTTTTCCTTGCTTTCTTTCATACACTAATAACTGCGGTCTTGCTTTTGTACAAGTTGTAAATAACCCGCCTTTCCCTGTATTTTACCCCTGCTGACTTCAGAATTTGAAAGAGTGTATTGCAATCAAAATTGTCAAAAGCTTTCTCCAAATCTATAAAAGCTAGAAATGTAGGTTTGCCTTTCCTTAACCTATCTTCTAAGATAAGTCGTAAAGTGAGTATGGCCTCCCGGGTTCCTACGTTCCTCCTGAATCCAAACTGATCTTCCCCGAGGTCAGCTTCTACCAGCTTTTCCATTTTTCTGTAAATAATTGGTATTAAAATTTTGGAACCGTGACTTATCAAACTGATGGTTCTGCAGTTTTCACACCCGTCTGCAGCTGATTTCTTTGGAATGAGGATTATTACATTTTTCTTAAAGCCTGAGGTTATTTCGCCGGTCTCATACATGTTACACACCAAGTGAAATAGTTTTGTCATGGCTGGATCTCCCAGAGACTTCAGTAGTTCTGAGGGAATGTGTCCACTTCAGGGGCGCTGTTTCGACTTAGGTTTTCCAGTGCTCTGTCAAATCCTTCTCTCAGTATAGTATCTCCTATTTCATCTTCATCTACATCCTCTGCCCTTCCTACAACATTGTCTCCAAGTTCATTTCCTTTGTAGAGCCCCTCTATATACTTTTTCCACCTTTCTGATTTCCCTCCTTTGCTGAGAACAGTTTTTCCATCTGAGTTCTTTATATTAATAGAGCTGTTTTTCTTCTCCCCAAAAGCCTCTTTCATTTTCCCCCCTATTTATACATTCTTCTGAGCACTTGCATTTGCCTTCTAGCCACTCCTGCTTAGCTATTTTAACACTTCCTGCCAATCTCATTTCTTAGTCGTATGTACTCCATTTTGCCTGTTTCATTTACTGCATTTTTATTTTTTCTCCTTTCATCAATTAAATTTAGTATCTCCTGTGATATCCAAGGATTTTTTGTAGGTCTTGCCTTTCTACCAATTTTGTCCTCTGCTGCCTTCACTATTTCATCTCTCAATGCTACCCATTCCTCTTCTACTGTTTTATTTCCCCCTGTTTGTGTCAATTGTTCCCTAGAGCTCCCTCTGAAATTCTCCAGAACTTCACGTTCCTTCAATTTATCTAGGTCCCATCTCCTTATGTTCCTTCCTTTCTGCAGTTTTTTCAGTTTCAGCCTACAGTTAATGACTAACAAGTTATGGTCAGAGTCTATATCTGCCCCTGGGTATGTCTTACAGTTTAAAACCTGGTTCCGGAATCTATGTTTTGCCATTATAAAATCTATCTGATACCTCCGGTGTCTCCTGGTCTCTCCAAGTATACAACCTTCTTTTGTGATTCTTAAACCACGTGTTTGTTACGATTAAATCCTGTTCCGTGCAAAATTCTACCAGGCGACTTCCTCTTTCATTCCTTCTGCCCAATCCATATTCACCTACTATTTTTCCTTCCTTTTCCTACTACTGAATTCCAGTCTCCCATCACAATTAAGTTTTCCTCTCCCTTAACTGTATAATTTCCTTTAGCTCCTCATATATTTCTTCGATTTCCTCATCATCGGCAGAGCTAGTTGGCATATAAACCTGTACTACTGTTGTCGGTGTTGGCTTCGTTGGCGTTTCATTTACTGCATTTTTATATTTTCTCGTTTACCAATTAAATTTAGTATTTCCTGTAATATCTATGATTTTTGGTAGGTATTTCGTCCTCTGCTGCCTTCAATATTTAATTTCTCAATGCTATCCATTCTTCTTCTACTGTTTTATTTGCCCCCGTTTCTGTCAATTGTTGCCTAAAGCTCCCTCTGATGATCAATGTCTGCAAATGATGGTGGCAGAAACTGCTTTTTGGGGTGGCAAGTGGGGATCAGCATGTTTGCTACGTGAGTCCTGTCGCGGTCGCCAGTTTCGGCCGCGGCCCGCCCGTGCTGCCCCCTGGCCAGCTGCACAGCGGAGTACCGAGAGTGCCGGCCACGACGGCCACGGGCGACGACGCCACGGCGTCGGGCACCAGCTCCGGCGACGGCGGCTCCGACCCCGAGGACGGCGAACCCGGCGTCTCGAGGTGCGGCGGCGCCAGCTGCCGGCGCGACGTCAGCCCCAGCAGGCAGTACGGGTCGCTGTAGCCTGCGAACCAACACTCGTCGCGTCAACAAGTGGCCACCCCTCTCTGGGCGGTCTGGACCCTTCGCGAGGCGTTTGCACTGCATCTTTAGCCCGAACTCCATCTGTCCACTCTGTCCCAGCCTTTCGGCAACTGAAAGAGATTTATTTCTATTTCAACAGAGACACTGGTAGTTTTCAGTTGTGGCGTCCTGTAGTATGTTATTATAACGAAACATTGATGATATGCCGAGGGATTTAATTTACATTTGTGCAACGGCTAGGCGGTAGCCTTTCCTATTCAAACAATATTAAGAAAAGAGACTAATGTCACCAGAACCATCGAAACTGTGCTGTGTGATCAGAGGCTTGAAGGAAACATTCAAAGGTATTCAACTCCCAGCACAGTACAATACAGCTAACCATAAGGACAGAAAAACCCATATATTCTCAAATTTGTCAATTTTAATATTGGGCTAAACAATGTAATAAGAAAGAAAAAATTATATATATACAGGGTGTTTCACTAAGTGTGTTTGCCTCTGTAACTTATAAAATAATAGGTGACGGGAAGTTTTAATCCGGTAGGTCAACACAAGAAGTGTTACACTTTCTGCGGAGCTATGAACATATTGTATCATTTTCCAAAGAGTTACAGCACAAAGATATAATTTTTTAAATGGAACAATAGTTTTTCTATCGTGCATTGGATTCCTTGAAACCAGCTGTGTCCACATCAATTTAAACTACATTCGTATCACTGTTAGTTTCGAAGCTACAACCCTTCAAAGTTCCGGGGGCGGATACTGCGATAGCGTAGCTGACTGGCCGAGTGGCTATCCTCTGGGGCACGGCCCACTGTCTCACGACCACCAACCAGTTAGGTACGCTGTCGTAGCCTCCGCTCCCTAAACTTTTAAGGGTTGTAACTCCCAAACTAACAGTGATAGGAATGTAGTTTAAATTGATTTGGACGCAGCTGGTTTCAACGAATCCAATGCACGATAGAAAAAACTATTGTTCCATTTAAAAAATTATATCTTTGTGCTGTAACTCTTTGGAAAATGATACAATAAACTATGTTCATAACGCCGCAGAAAGTGTAACATTTCTTGTGTTGACCTACCGCATTAAAATTTCCTTTCACCTATTATTTTATAAGTTACAGAGGCAAACACACTTAGTGAAACACACTGTATATGTATATAATGGTTAGCCGCATTGTAGTTTTTCTGTCCTTATGGTTAGCTGCATTGTACTGTGCTGGGCGTTGAGTACCTTGGAATGTTTCCTTCAAGCCACTGATCACCGAGCACAGTTTACATGGTTCTGGTGATATACATATAATTTTTTTCTTTCCTATTACATTGTTTAGCCCAAAATTAAAATTAACAAATTTCAGACTACATTGAATTTCGACATATGTATAACAACCATGTAACCAATCACGTTTTTATGTTCTCCAATACATCTAAATATTGTAAAATGCACGAATTGTAATTTGTTATATTATAATTGTAGTAACAACTGTAAGCACTTGTATATATGTATTTTCTCTTTGCTTTTATTTTATTTTTTCTTATCTCTATCTTAAATACACAAATTATGTGACATTAATGAACTAATGCATAACATGTAAAACTACAAATTTACGTCCTGCTTTATATTAAAAGGTAGCGGGATTATAAATGATGACAAAAAATATTCAGCCACCGTGGCATTATGGATAATACAAATCTACGGAATGGCACAATAACGTCTCCCTCCGCAGCACGATCTTCAAATCTGCCTATGTTCCCCAATGTAATTCGAATAAATATTGTCAAGGCTCTCTAATAGGAAAATAGCAATTATCTAGTACGCTAGAGACCCGGATTCGAATCCCAGTTGTTGCACAAATTTGAATTCTGTGCCTCGCCAAATTATCAATGTACTTGGTATATTGAAACTACAAGTGTCTCTGTAAAATGAAAATATTTTATATTTTTATCACAAAACCATAGCTTATAAATATCTATGGTGTGAGCATAGCCAACTGCGCATGTCGTAACATCTGTGTGGACAAGTCGCGTGGTATTGGGACAATTCGGCTTGGTTGCATATTGTGATACTAGTGTTTGCCTTGTTTTAATCAGGTTTCGTATGTTGAAAAAATAGTCGCTGCTACGGATGCATGGAAAAGTATATGAAAGAGGACCAGTTACTTTTCATAGGTACATTACGTACAACTTCGGGATATGCCTACTTGTAAATGTCGTGTTGATAAGAGGCATTTCAAAATGTTGAAAAAGTTCGAAATACGGTATTATAAGGTACTATATTGTAGGGCTAATATTTATGATTGTTTTCCACGCGTTTACGAGAAAAGTGTTGGGTACCAGTATCTTCTAATAGATTAGTTTCCTCAGTGACATGCAGGTTCTCGGGGCCATGTGTGTTTTTATGTAATTCTGTGTTTGTTTTATATTAGGTGCTTTTTTTTAGCTTCCCGAAAGATGAACAGAGTGAAACTATGGCTCCAAAACATGAAAATTAATGATCACTATTTATCCTCTGAACGTACATAACTATGAAAAATGCTTTAGATAATTGTCCTTGCAAGAAAACAGCGAAATGAAAAACAAAAATGGAAAGTAGTCGTGCAATGTGGTAATTTGTTGTAAGAATTAACGGCTTCAAATTTTTATTTCACTTTTTCCTTGCCTATGACACTAATGCAGTCTTGGTAGAGTAATTAATTGGAATAGACATTAGTATAAAACTGTAACAAATAATAATATTGTCGGTAGTCAGTTGTTACTGCCGTCATCGTAAAAGAAAGTAAATAGCGTGAGTTTGGCTACGACATAGAATAATTCTCTCGATATTTGTGTGTTTAAACCAACTTCGTCCAATGCCTATAATTTTTAGGTTGTCTATTAACATATATGCATAGTTATACGATATTTCTGAAGGTTACGTCCACGTAATAACGAATTAATATCGCTCGAAATACTCTTAGCGCTATAAGAGCAGCAGCGCGCCGTCACAAAATCGCGTGACTTGAGCGCAGGAGATGTTGCGTCCAGAATTCTCGTTCTGCGCATCTGAATATTCACTACATAGATATTTATACTCTATGTACAAAACCGGTATGTATCATGCATCATTGTAAAATTACATATTCTTGTATTCTCATTTATGGTACGTCGGTGAAGCTGTAATGAAGCAGGACGGAGGAGCAGCTACATTGTTATGCAAGAGCAAACAAATCCAATTCTGTTCAATAGAAGAATAACATACAATGAAGTGACAAAAGTCATTATATGTCGACATGCATAGATACAGATAAGCAAAGTATTGCTTATACAAGATATAAAATCATAGTACTCGTACAACATCTGCAGTGCCATCTGCACTTCAGTGATTCATATGAAAAGGTTATCGGCGTGATTATGGCTGGATGACGGAAATTTACTGACATTGAAAGCGGAATGGTAATTGGAGATAGACGCATGTAACGTTCCATTTGTGAAATCTTTAGGTTAATTGAATATTCTGAGATTCGCAGTGTCAAGAGTGTGTCGGTAGTACCAAAATTCAGGGACTACATAACAACGCAGACGACACAGTGGTCGACGGTCTGCACTTAATGATCGAGAGAATCGGCGTTTTTGTTGACTTGTCAGTGGAGATCGTTAAGCAACACTGCGTGAAACAACAGTATAAATCAATGTGGAACGTACTGGCGAATGTATAGGTTAGGAAAGTGGGGTCCAATCTGGCGTTTGGGCAATGGTATCAGACGACGCAGCAACTCTATTGCGATTGTAATCATATCATTGGATCCTAGACGAGTGAAAACCGTGGTTTGGTCGGATGACCCCCCGATATCAGTTGCTAAGAGCTGATGGTAGAGTTCGAGATTGGCGCAGATCCCACGAAGCCTTGGACAGATGTTGTCAACAAGGCACTGTGTGGGCTGTTCTGGTGTGGACTGTTTTGATATTGAATGTACTGTGTCCTTCAGTCCAACTGAACCGATCATTGATTGTAAGTTGTAGGTGGACGGATTATTGTGTCCACTACTACTTTATGTCAGCTCAGTTTCGCAGAAGATTGTGTTTATATTTTTATGTTTTTAAATTATTTTTATGTTACGTAATTCTTAAAAGAGTTTCCGTAAGTTTCTTGTGTTTCATGTGCTGTGATGGCGATTCCACCTACGAGAGCAACGTCTTCGACGCCGAGCTCAAGGAGTAAACGTCTGGCCACTTGAAGTCGCGGGTCAACGGCCAAGAGACAAGAAGATGCTGGTCTCTGCGGTTATCATCGCGGATAGTGACATTATTATAGAACCTTTCGTGAAAAATAAAAAGACCATAAAATAAGTCTTTGTGTAACTGTCATTGAGTAATATCTGTATTGTGAGAACAATAAATGTTATTGTGTCTCTAAAGTTAACCAAGTGTCAACGATAATTATTTTGATATTTATAGAAATTTTAAAAGAAATATATTCATTGACAGGAGCTGAAGAATTATTTACTTTTAAACCATTTTACAATTTGAAAGAAGACATTTATTGAAAGTTATTCTGTTTGGCAGATAAAGCAAGAAGACTATTATCAGTTTTAATCAATCGATCATTAGTGAACAGGACTTTTAATATCTTTGTCTATAGCAACCAGCACAACTACAAACTTCTGTTTGACAGTTCGATCTTTAAAGGAACTTTAAAACATTTATTTCAAACTGACAGTTTTAAAGAAGTGCAAACCTAGAATCATATGCTTCTTCTATCTGCGCAAGGATCTGTCGTTGAAATTTCACAATACAGGAAGATTATATTATTTGGAATTTTTTTTCTTGTTCACGAGTGGGCAACTTTCGGATTCTGAAGTCTGGCACGGACTGACCTGTCTCCAAACAGCGATATAGTTATTACGGATGACAGTGCGCTATATCAGCAGACCATACTCCACATTTACAGCGAATGATCTGAGCACCCTGATCGTCCGAAATGAATCCCACAGAATATTTATGGGACGTAGTCGGGACGTCAGTTCCAAAATGAAATCCTTCGTCGACAGCACTTTCGCAATAATGGGTGGCTACAGATGCAGTATGGCTGAATATTGCTGCAGAGGGACATCTATCGACTTTTTCAGACACACACATAAAGTGTTGCACCACCATATTCTAAGGGTTCACGACCCTTTACATAAAAATGGAACAGAGATATACAAAAACATTTTCAGTTCCCTTTATTGCTCATGAAAATAGAAATTGACCATATGTACGGCAATAACATAGACATTCTCAATTTGTGTTCCAGATTGAAGCATCAACCGTAACCCTAGTACCCGGTAACACATCCTATTGCACTGATGCACTGTATACATTGTAGCGCACAGCCCATTGGATAATCAAGGGACTATTGATCCAGATTGTCCTGCTCCTCAACAGCTATTCGGATTCGATCTCTCAGAATCTGTGGTGGACCGTCTCGTCCAAAAGCAGCTATTTTACAATGTGTCCTATACTCCGTTCACCGAAACGAGAGACGTACTGTAAACACTCTGAGACGCGTCACCAGAGGTGGACAAAACAAGATCGCACGCTCAATTTCGCTGCATCCGTTCCAGGTGCGAGGTCGTTGTGTGTTTTGTAATATAGCAGAGCTATTAGAACCCATTCATTTCTTTTAATACTTTATAAAAAGTGATTTTCTCCGAAAATTTCCCAAATCTGCATCTTTCCTTAGACTTTGTCAAGTGTTGGAAATTTCTCACAAAAAAACTTTTCTTCGTATCGCAGTTCAGTCAAACCCATCAAGACGTACTGAAAGCTTGTCATATTTCCTCGTTTTTTCTTGGAGGCTTCAAAGAGTGTGTGGCTTTCTATAGACTATTTTCATAACAATATCAGTCATTGACTATTGCGGACACAGCAGCTGCGTTTTGTACACACTAGGAACCATGTGTATCTCTAAAGAATTTTATTACTTCTTTGAACCCTTCTTGGGTGGACTCGAAGGATGGCATAATGAGATTACTTTTACGTGATACCAATGAGAGAGAAAAAGAGACAAATAGACTATGAATGCTGAACGTTATTGTAAACACTAATACTTACGTTACTATTCAGCAACTGGTCTTTTGAGATGAAATTGACAGTCAGCATCTATTATTACTGCTATATAACAACACACACATACACAACGACCTTACAGCTGAAACCGATGCAGCGAAATTGAGCGAGCGTCCCTGTTTTGTCCACCCCTGCTCAGGCGCCTCAGTGGGTTTACATAAAGTCCTTCGTTTCGGTGAACGAAGTATAGGCATGTTTGATAGGTTTCTTGTCTGGAGAACATGCTGGCCATTGTAATCGTGCGATTTGGTTATCATGAAGGGTCGCATCATAAGATGTGCACGATGAAAGCGAGAATTGTCGTCCATGAAGACGAATTTCTCACCTCATTCGAATTCTGCCAATATGGTTGCACTATATGTCGGAGAAAATCATCCCCGTACCGTATAGCCGTAAGACATTAGAGAACGACTACCCTCCGGCAATAGCTGGACGGCGTGTCTAACAAGGAGGCCTTCCGGTGTCGGAAATTTAGTTTGGGCTGACACTTCGCATGTTAGTGGTATACGTCGAGGGTTTCCACTAATACGAGTTTTAAAGCGCATTATCCATGAAATTCCGAGGAAAAAGGCTCTAAAGTTTAAGGACAACTCATGTATACCTTTTACACTAATCATAGCAGTACGGCGAAATGGCACATGCAGTGGTGCGTGTAACAGTTATGCTGATACTTGCCGGAAACATTTTTTTTTGTTGGATTAAATAGAATTAATTGTATATATAATCAATTACGCCAGAAACAACTTTATTTTACGTTATTCTTATTTTTTAGCCACCTTCTCCGCAGTTGCAGTTACACAGTTTGTGTAGACCAGGGTCTGGTCTGAATAAGACTAATTTGCAGTTGCAAAAGACGGTGGCTCACCTGTAGACGGGGATACCGCCCGTCAGCTTTGACCCGTGACGTCATGGCAGCCCCGTAGTTTTGAGGTGCGTGCATGTTTGTAGAAAGTGTGAATGATTATGTGGTGGTTGAGTTAAGGAAGATAGGCGTAGGTTAACCGAAAGATTTAATTTTTTTTTTCGTAAGTGAGCGCCGAAGGCGTGAATTTTTGGGCGAAGACCTGTGATCGATGGTACATTCCGTTATCTATAATAACCACAGATCATTTGTATCTACAATACAGAAGTATTAAGATATCCCGTATACTGGTTTTCCGACATCTTGATGACGTCATGGGTCAAAGCAGACGGATGGTATCCCAGTCTACAGTTATGCCAAGACGGTAACCTAATCTATAAAACATTCTCTTATTTATGAAATGAAGATTGCAGCTAATTAAAATATTAATTACAATATTTTCTTGTAAAAAAAGTCCTGTAATTCCAAATGCATTTTACAATTAATGTAGTACATTAAAGCGGCAGGTACTATTCTAATTACAATTTTTAACAAAATTTGACGATATTTTAAGCTTCGGAAAGATTGAAAATACTCTTTGTAATTTCGAGGAACCGGTTTCTTCAGGGTAAGCAGAGGATTACTGTTGCCCTAATGTGTGCATACAAACAGGCAGGCGGTCAGGAAAAGTCAAGTAAGTAATAATGAAAAATTTTTCTTTGATGGGAGGATCAAACCTGGATCGTCTCTACCACCTTATCGATCAAGCTGCAGTGCAGCCTTCACTGTTGAATATCAGTTATGTTGCGCGTTGAGTTCATTAAGAGATAGGCTTTATTCGTTGCGACGAGATTTATTTGTGAAATTTTTGTCACTGACGAACATATTTTGTTATCGCCCACCTACATAGGAAGCCATGATCATCATAATGAAATAAGGGAAATCAGATGGTAAAGGAAATATTCAGGTGTTCCTTTTGCCCTCGAGCTGTTGGAGAATGGAATGGTAGAGAAATATCACAAAAGCTATTCGATAAACCCTTTGACACGAACTTAAATGTGACTAGGTGTAAATATAGAAAGGTAAAAGGAGGCTAGACACGATATTAGGGAGTATCCCATGAATTTTCTCACCCCACTGTATACGTATTTTACTGTTTTACTTGGTGTCATCGGCAAATATGAGGAAAGTGTGAAAACAAATCATAGAAATTAGTGTTGTAGATTGGTAAGCTGTAAACGTTTAACATTCGCTGTATATCTAAGTGCAAGATGAGTCAGGGAAAAGATGCATTATGTGAGGGTTGATAGTATAAATCGTTCTAAAAGAAAAGTCATATGAACATAGTTTCCTAGGAAACTAATGAAAACAACATATGCCGATGATAGTAAATTATACATAGGGATCTAATATTATGTTAAATTTATGTATATTTATTCATAAAAGATTTCCTAAAGTCCACCGTCAACTACAACGCGTTTTGCAGCTCTTTTATGAAGCAGCTGTGTTCCTTATCTGAAGTTATTCGAGCGGTACTTTACTTGAGCACATGCATGGAAAATACGAGCGAGAATGTCCATGGTTTTGACTGCGTTTATATCTTCACTCTGAAGCTTTCTACGAAATAATGAATCATGACAGCAATTGAAGCTACGAATCGAACATGTTGAGAATGTGGGTGTCACGTGTCACTTTATGGTGTATGCACGTTTCTTAATCAAAGGCCTGTAAATTCATCAGTGTAGGGCTCACCCGCCTACTTTTCATTAGGTTGACACCATTATTGTTTGCAACTATTGTGTCATAAAGATTGTCGGTCGCTTATTTAGACAAGATGAATGTACCAGGGTGGAGACTTACAACTTCATTTGGATCGCAACCATTCATCCAGTAACTGAAGTGTGAGTTTAAAAGGTCAGTAAAAACAACCCTCAAAGCCTAATGTTATTTTAGTTGCATTGACATTTGAATTCTAGTGAAGCACATGTGACTGAGGCTCGTGAGCTTCAAAAAGCTGTATGTTGGATTCGGTTAAGAAAACGAAAATTTTATTTGAAGTTAATTATACAGAATCACCAATATTATCTGTCCTTAAAGCGTACACCTTTCGTGCTGACTCACCCTGCTTATCGATCAGAACATTGGCAAGAATTCGTTCTTAAATTCTTAAAATTACCAGTACCTGCTTCGTCACTGGTTACTCATTTTGGTGATGATGTGAGGAAGTGATTCTACTCTGCCAAGAAGCTAATTCACTTCGCTGTATGTTTAATCCATAATTTTATGTTCAGTTATGTAGAAATTAAGTCCTAAAACTTTCTTCAAACAATGGTAGGTAGGTGTGAACACCACATTAAGAACTCAGCGGATTTCTTATGTTGTTTGCAGGGATTGTGTTTGAATTAAAAACATTTGAATTTTTTGGATTAAGAAAAATACTGTAATAATTGTACAGTATGCGGTGTTTTGCTATCGGTTTGCAATATCATCTGCACTAATATTTTTTGAAGTTAACAATAATTACTTTAACTTAAAAAAAAAGACTTCAATGCATCACCGCGACAGAACTACAAGAACAATTTCTTCTATGACATTAAGGGATACAGTCAATACATAAATGAGACCGATACTTAGGTACATGATTCAAAAATCTTTCATTGTCGGTTACACTAGTGCGTGAAACTGTAGGAAAAATCTGCCTTCGCACGATGTGGCACAACTGTAAACATTGAAGAACGTAGCTCTATTTAATTAATAAGAGTGCCTGATACTCTTTAGGGAAAAAAAGTTTGTTAGTGGCGTGCACCGAACCACTAACCTTGAACATCTAAGACTAACGCCTTGCCCCCTACGCTACGGCTAACAACTGCATCTTCGATTCTTTAATCTCCTACTATTGATGGCAGTTGTTACCTGAGGCTAATATGGCACTTTTAGACATTAGATTATCGTACGAAGAAGGACTTGTTTTTGTTAATTCTTCAGTGCGCCATTACATTTAAATGACAACGTGTTAGTTAAAATAAGAAAATCATCAAATACCCAACGCAAGATGGCGTATGACAGAGAGAGTTCTGGGCGAGGAATGTCACGTGACATCTCCGAACGGCTGGTATCGTTAATTCAATGGAGGATGTCAAATCGTTATTTTTGCAAATATCTCTGTAACGATGCAAGATATGAGAAAAACATAAGAGCGAAGTTGTAGAGAATTTTTCCCTCTACAAATCAGGTTTTTCAATTTTCGTGTCAGTTGAACGCTTCGTTTGTAATTACAATTATATTACAAACGGCATTTTTTTATTACTACCGCATCTGTAGCCCGAAAAATTTGAAAAAAGGCATGTTCTGATCTCTGGCGGCATACAATCATGTCTGTAAAATTTGGTGTTGATCGGTTGAACGGTTCGTCTTGAAAAGAGGGAACACGTTACGGACAGAAGACAGACGGACAGATATCCAAAAATCGCCGTTATTTTTGCAAATATCTCTGAAACGATACGAGATATTAAAAAAAAAAAAAAAAAAAAAAAAAAAAAAAAAAAAAAAAAAAAAAAAAAAAAAAAAAACACAAGAGAACAAAGTTGTGCAGATTTTTCTACTCTACAAATTCGGTTATTCCGTTTTGGTGTTAAGCCATTATTTTCATTTAAATTTCGAGCTGTCACAAGACGATCGCAAAGGCCCACTTTTAGTGTTACTACCGTAACCTAAAGTGGGCCAAAAGTAGCGCAGTTGCTTGCGATATGGTTCAATCAGAAATGGCCACATATCCACTCCGATAACATTTTTATTTCCGTTAAAAAGCTGTAAGTAATTGCCTATAAAAATCACGTCGTACACTATACTCTGTACATTTTATAAAATAGGCTGTATGTGTGTGTATATGGTAGTTCCGCATATACTCCTAAACTACTGGACCGATTTCAACCAAACTTGGTACACATGTTCCTTACTATCAAGTAACAATCGCTGTCGGGGTAAGAATTACCTACGACACATACATAAGGAGATATGACGTTATAAATAGTAACAGCAGTGAAAAACGGCCGCATCATGCCATAATATTCTACATCTGCTCCTAAACTAATGGAACGATTTCAAACAAATTAGGTACAAATATTCATTAAGGACAGGAATCATTTGCATGGTGCCAAAAAACTACGTCATAAACAATGAAAACTATCCCATCTTGCGGCGTGTGTAGCGTCACTTTATTCATCAACTCAATGTTCAAATGTTTGTATAGCTTATGGGACTTAACTACAGGGTCATCAGTCCCTAAACTTACAAACTACCAATGAACTAACTACTACTAAGGACGGCACAAATATCCATGCCCGAGGGGTGATTCGAACCCCCGACCGTAGTGATTCATCAACTATTTGAAAATGAGAGCACTTAGCGACTTGCATTAAATTTTCAACATAATTTCAAATCTATACGAAACTGTTTCTCGCTGACAACCCCAACAAAATGATGGAAGGAAAATTATTTTATCGCTTACTACTTTTCCGATGTTCATGATGTATATTTACGGCATTTGGTATGACGTTACAAACTATTACTTCTACACTGTAAATTGTATTCTAGAGACATGTCACAGACAGTACACATAGGCCTACATACTACTGAATGTTCCTTCATTATTATATCACAGTTCGACATATACTTCATGAGATATGAAGTTATAAACAATTTGGTTTTCTACTAACACTATTCATGACATATTCTGCAGACATTAGGCACATATGCCACTGATTGTACCTTCAAATTTACATCACAGTAGGACTCGTATTCCAGGAGATGCGACGTTATAAACAACGAAATTTCCGAATAACTGCTACATCATGTGCTAGTTTTCCATATCTCCTGCTAAAATAATGGACCGATTTCAACTATACATACATATTGCTTACTATCAGACAATCACTGTGGGGTTAAAAACTACCTACGACATATAGTTCAAGATATATGCCGTCGCAAACAATGAGTCACAATAATTTTCCCATCACGCGACGCGTGATTTACAAGACTTCGTTCATCCACTACTTATGCATCGGAAACAGTTTCCTAATATTACACTCTACAAAACTGGAAAATTATATTATTGTAGGACATAGTCAAAGATATATTATGTAAGTATTGATCTGTTTGAAAACGAAACTTAAATGTGCAGATAGTAAGGTAGAACTCAATGGACAGAAAGAGAAAAACGAGATGTACTACATATTCTTCACACTAAAGTTTCGAACTAAATCTTATACATCATTTGTTTTCTATTACTATTTTCCTTCTTTGGATTTTGCACTTATAATTTTGTACATTATGCATATTTCATTGTTTTACTGTTTCATAATTTCTAATCTGTTTTCATGAATGCATGAAGATGAAATCGCCGGCCGCGGTGGCCGAGGGGACTGAGGCGCTTCAGTCACAGTTTACACGGCCACTACAGTCGGAGGTTCGAATCCCCCCTCGGGCGTGGATATTTGTGCCGTCTGTAGTCTTACCAAGTTCATAAGTAGTTTGTAAGTTTAGGGACTGATGGCCCCGTAGTCAAGTCCCATAAGCTCTACAAACATTTTTGAAGATGAAATCTTTTCCGAATTTTTAATTTTCGTTTCTAATATAAGACTGGAAATATGCATATATACCGGGAAATACCGGGTTCAGCAGCTAGTGTAAATATAAAAGAGTACTTTTTACTCTTCGTTATTGCAATACTAACAGTTTTCCTTTCTCCTGAAAAATTTAGTTCGGTGGATATATGGCCCATTCGATGACAAGATTCGATTATTTCTATCTCAAACGCGTGAATAGGTTTGGGAACAGCTTACCTACACCTAGACTTTCGCTCTTAGGCTGTTTCCCCCACAGAATCTGCACATGAATGCGAAGTGCTGCTTTCTCTTGAACTCAAGTGCCAGCCGCGGACTAGAGCGGTTGCGTTAGCTGAATAGACCCTGGCAGTCGGGATGCGCGAGAGCTGCATTTAACACTCATTTCATATTCGACGCCCAAGTTTAATTCATTGCAAACTTCATGGCCAATGAAAGCCACAGAACTCTAAACTTTACTCACAAACTTCCAGTCACGCACACCCCAGCTGGTTTATGCGACTGTGCGTCAGAATGCTTTTTCGACAACGCTTTGAAAGAATATTCTCTACTGTATTGTCTGGACACAGTAATTTAAAGAAAGAAAGAGAAAATGTTTTCTCTTTTTGTGCGGAAGATATTCATAGATTTCTTAAAGCAGTGTCACGACCGGGAAAGAGTTACAGGTGCAACAATATTCTTATCTATTGAATTCAAGACATAGCTGTAAATTTGATCTTACACCAATACACAGGTCAAAACAATTCGTGGATCAGTTGACATCTGTAGGTTCTGAAGTACTGTCATCGGCAGAATGAACCAAAATGGTTCCACGTCCTTCTGTCAGTTCTACGGAGTGGCGACAACATTACGATAGCCGAGACAGTTGACGCAGAGGGAATTGGTGTTGATTTGTATTTACTCTACCAAACGAATTTTCAGAAGCATTTTGGTTCAGACACAGGGGCAGGCGGTTACAACTATCGGAGCGTCCTAAAGTGTAATTTCCAGGACCTGGACGCAATTTCAGACAACAGGAAACGTTAAAAGAAATCAAAACCAAGGTCGTCCACGGGTAACATCAGCAAGAGATGACCGTTATCTCCTGTGAACAGGCCATCGAGACAGGAGGCAACTCAGCTGAAACGCACCCTTCAGGTATCAACAGAACGTGCAATATCAACACAAACAGTCCGAAATCACCTTCCAATGTGTCCTATACGCACGGAGGTCTGTGGTGGGTGTTCCATTAAACGCACGACACCGTTTAGACCACAGAAACTGGGCGGAGAACATCAGAGTTAGAGCTGTAACGAATGGCGCCGGGTTCTGTTCGCAGATGAGTCAAGATTTTGTGTTCGGCCAGACAATCGTTTTCAGTCATCTGGAGAGAAAGTGGAATACGAAACACTCCTGCTTATGTGCAGTAAACATCTCCGTACCATGGTGGTGGACGGATGGTGTGGACAGGAGCCAGTACTGGCGGACGTACGGACCATTCATAATGGTTCTTTGACTGTTCAGAGGTATATTAGACGAGATCCTTCCATCTTCTGTTGTGCCATATGCTGGCCCGATAGGAGATAGGTTCCCTGTGGTTGGTGATAACACTCGACCATTCAGAGCTGCACTGGTGGACAACATGCTTGAAGCTAATTCAAGGAAATTAGTAGACAGCTTGTTCACTGGACTTAAACCCGACTGAGCATGTCTGGGATGCACTTGTCGGTCGCATTACAACCAGACCAGCACCTCCCATAAGGGTTGCAGAGCTGGATCTTGCACTCATAGAAATATGGCCAAATGTGCTCAAGAACTGATTGATAACCTCATACTGCCACGCAGGAGTAGTAGTGTACTGGCCATCTGAGATGAGCACACACCATATTAGAGGGCCATCCCCCAACATTTTGATATGTTGTTTCCAATTTATGTCAGACTTAATAATAATTCCCAGTTTTTTTCCTTTTTGAATTAAACGACCTTCATATTTGATTGATTTATCTATTATTTAGGGCCAACCGCTAATATCCGTCCCCTAGAAATATCTAAAGCATCCTGCACTTGGTTTCGATCCTTATGATAAACGGGACTTAACTGTCCACTAATTATTCTTACTACTTCTGGCGTTCTTTAACAGCGAGATGTTTCAGTTCTATGAAGTGACCTGCAAATGTGGTATAAGTGAGCTTCCGTTTTTCGGTGGTTTCGGTTTTCAAAATAATCTTATTCTAAACTTCAAATCCACCTCCGGCCATCGAGCTTTAGGTTTTCCGTGATTTTCCTTTCAAAGGGCACGGTCGCTTTCCTTCCCCATTCCTAACCAAAACTCCGAGCGTTAGCTCCGCCTCTAATGACCAAGCTGTCGACGGGGAGTTAAATCCTAAGCTTCCTTCCTTCCTTCCTTCTAAACTTCACACTTGCCTTTCGCAGTATAATGAATAACAGTCATTTGTTGTTGTTGTGGTCTTCAGTCCGCAGACTGGTTTGATGCAGCTTTCCACGCTACCTTGTCCTGTGCAAGTCTCTTCATCTGAAAATTCGTTCGGCAACCTAGGTCCTTTTGAATCTGCTTACTATATTCGTCCCTCGGCCTCCCTCTACGATTTTTACCCCACACACTTCCTTCTAATTCTAAGTTAAAATTCCTTGATGTCTCAGAATGTGTCCAACCATTCTCTTAGTTAGGATATGCCAGAAACTCCTTTTCTCCCCGATTCGGTTAAGACCTCCTCATTAGTTACGTGATCTACCCATCTAATTTTCATCATTCGTCTGTAGCACTACATTTCAAAAGCTTCTATCATCTTTTTATCTGAACTCCTAATCGTCCACGTTTCACTCCCATACAATGCTACACTCCAGACAAATGCCTTCAGAAAGGACTTCCTAATATTTAAATCAATATTGGATGTTCACAAGTTTCGCTTCTTTACAAACGCTTTTCTACCCATAGCCATTCTACATTTTATATCTTCTTTACTTCGGCCATCAAAAGTTATCTTGCTCCCCAAATAACAAAATTCATCTACTACTTTTATTGTTTCATTACCTAATCTAATTCCTTCAGCGTCGCCTGATTTTCTTACATTACATTCCATTACTTTCGTTTAACTCTTGTTAATGTTCATCGACACCAATTGACAGTTTTATACCAAATAAATTAATTAAAGAAGGCGATCCCCCTTGGTACACAAAACAGGTCAGGACACTGTTACAAAAGCAAAGGAAAAGGCATACTAAATTTAAACGAACACAAAATCCCCAGGATTTGCGATCGTACTCAAAAGCTCGAAATTTAGCGAGGATTTCAATGCGAGATGCCTACTAGTTATCACAACGAAACTCTTTCTCGTAATTTGACAAAAAACCCAAAGAGATTTTGGTCATATGTTAAATATACTCGGGGCAAATCACAAACAATACCTTCACTACGTGATAGTAATGGCGATCCTGCCGATGACAGCGCTACTAAAGCAGAGTTATTAAACTTAGCTTTTAGAAACTCATTCACCAAAGAAGACGAAATCTATATTCCAGATTTCGAATTACGAACAGATGCCGTAATGAGTAACGTAGAAGTAGATATTGGAGTAGTGCAGCAACTAAAATCACTTAACAAGAACAAGTCTTCTGGTCCGGATTGTATACCCATTAGATTTCTATCTGATTATGCTGAAGCGATAGCTCCTTACTTAACAGTCATATACAACCGCTCTCTCATAGAAGGATCTGTACCAAAAGATTGGAAAGTTGCCGAGGTCACACCTATATTCAAGAAAGGCAGTAGGAGTAACCCACTAAACTACAGGCCTATTTCATTGACGTCAATTTGCAGCAGGGTTTTGGAACATATCCTGTATCCAAATATTATGAATTATCTCGAACAGAACGATCTATTGACCCAAGGTCAACACGGATTTAGAAAATATCATTCATGCGAAACACAACTAGCTCTTTATTCACACGAAGTGATGGGTGCTATCGACAAAGGTTCGCAAATCGATTCCGTATTTCTTGATTTCCAGAAAGCTTTTGACACCGTACTTCACAAACGGCTTTTAATCAAATTGCGTGGTTATGGTATATCGCCACAAATTTGCGATTGGATAGGGGATTTCTTGTCAGAGAGGACACAGTTAGTAGTAATCGATGGTAAGGCATCGACTAAAACAGAGGTGATATCGGGCGTTCGACAGGGTAGTGTTATTGGTCCTCTGCTATTTCTTATTTACATAAATGATTTAGGGGAAAATCTAAGTAGCTCTCTTAGGTTGTTTGCAGATGACGCCGTCATTTACCGTCTAGTAAAATCATCTGAATATCAAAACCAACTGCAGAACGATCTGAATAAGATATCAGTATGGTGTAAAATTGGCAGTTGACTCTAAATAATTAGAAGTGTGAAGTCGTCCACATGAGTACGAAAAGAAATCCGTTAAACTTTGTTTACAACATAAATCAATCAAACATGAAGGCCGTAAACTACACAAAATACCTAAGAATTACTATTACTTCAGACCTAAACTGGAAAGAACACGTAGATAATATCGTGGGAAAGGCGAACCAGAGACTTCGTTTTATTGGCAGAACCCTTAAAAGAGGCAATAGAACTACTAAAGAAACTGCATACACTACGCTTGTCCGTCCATTTTCGGAGTATTGCAGCCCAGTGTGGGATCCTTATCAGGTGGGTTTGACGGAGGACATCGAAAGAATCCAAAGAAGGGCAGCTCGTTTCGTATTGTCACGAAACAGGGGAGACAGCGTTACGGAAATGATACAGGCTCTGGGATGGGAATCATTACAACAACGGCGCTTATCGCTGCTGCGAAACTCCAATCGCCAACATTCTCCTTCGAATGCGAAAATATATTGTTGACTCCCACTTATATAGGTAGAAATGATCATCAGAATAAAATACAAGAAATCAGAGCTCGAACAGAGAGATTCAGATGTTCTTTCTTCCCGCGCGCTATTCGAGAATGGAATGGGAGATAAATTGTATAATGGTGGTTCGATGAACCCTCTGCCAGGCACTTAAATGTGATTTGCAGAGTATCCCATGTAGATGTAGATGTAGATCTTATATCTTCCTTTCAAGACAATGTCCATCCCATTCAATTGCTCTTCCAGATCTTTTGCGGTCTCTGACAGAATTACTATGTCATCAGCAAACCACAATGTTTTTATTCCTTCTCCCTGCACTTTAATGCGCTCTCCAAATTTCTCCTTCCATTCCTCCACTCAATGTACAGATTGAACAACTTTGGGGAAAGGCTACAACCCTGTATTACTCCCTTCCCAACCTCTGCGCCCCTTTTTTGCCCTTCGACTCTAATAACCGCTGTCTGGTTTTTGTATAGGTTGAATATAACTCTTCGCTCCCTATATTTTACCCCTGATACCTCTAGAATTTGGAAGAGTGTATTCCAGTCCACATTGTCAAACCTTTCTCCAAATCGACAAACGCTAAAAACGTAGTTTTCCCTTTCCTTAGCCTATCTTCTAAGATAAGTCGTAATGTGAGTATTGCCTCTCGTGTTCCTACATTTCTCCTAAATACAAACTGATCTTCCCCGAGGTCGGATTCCACAAGCCTGTTACTTCAAAATAATTCTTGACTGAATCCAAGTACTTTCTCCTTGGTCTATTTCAACTCCTCTTACAAGTGCCGAAGGAGACAAGCAATGCTGTAGAAATCCAAGCGTACTGCGTTAGAAACTCCTCCCATGAAAATATTTTTTATAATCTTATCATTTGTGAAATATTGTAAGAGTTACTTATCAATAACACATTGTGGGAATTTCTTATTCATATAAAAGTAGTATGTTATCTCCTACTCGATTTTACTGGAGAAAGACTGCTATCTCAGAAATGATTAATACCTATTTGATGATTTCTGTGTGAGTGAAACATGGAGAATGAAACTGCTGCAAGTGATACGAACAGAAATGACATTTCTGTTCTTCCTTCTCACAAATTTTTGACATTTGTTCCAAATATGTTGCGGTTTTCGAGAACATGCTTAGAGACAAAACCTATGAGAAATGTTCAGATTGCTGGTAAGTGAAATGAGTATCAATGACATTTACACTATTCGCCCACTCATCTGCACGGCGGAAAACTTTTAGCCAACAATTTCAACCTGACTGAGAGATGGTTTAATGAATGGAGACAATTTGCTCCAGCAGAAACTTTCGATGTGCCATGCATTACACGGAGGCTACCTGGCTTTGAAAAAACCTTAGAAAGTGTGGTCCAAACTGAACCGCATCCGGACTAAGCATGGTATGCGTGTTGATCTGCTGTATAAATGGAGGAAAAAGCCATCATCCTGCTGCGACTGTGGTACAGAGAGCCAAACTTCGAAGTACATCACACAAGTGTGCCCACTGAGACTTTTCATTGGAGAAACAAGTGAATTTTTCCTGGCGACACCACAGGCAATCACTTATGTAAATAATATAGACATGAATCTGTAAATTAATGTACTGATCATGAGATGCCATATATAAATGAATGTTTATTTGTACATCCTCTAAGTGTTCATAAACCATTCATTCGATTGCCATTAAACTTTGGTCAACTGTTCACAGTAGGCCCACGAAGGTTCCTGACCCAAAATCAAAAGAGCACGACGAATAGCTCAGGAGATATGACGTCATATATAATGAGTGGCCAGCGCGTGAGAATACCCAAATTTATGCGTCAATTATTGGAAAATGGGAGTAGTTAAGGACCTGCGACAAAGTTTGCATGTAATTTCGGACACAAACACGAAATGATGAAACGAAAAGAAGTCTACCGCTCACAACAGTTTCGTTGTAGATGCCGTAAAACTGTCGCATCAGGCATAACCTTGTATCAAATAAAGTTAGCATTACAGATTTGCGTGTTACTATTTATTTGTTTCTGCGGGTCTCCTTTGATTCTCTTTCATTCAAAATTAAGCAATCTGTTTTCTTAATCTCTACCTATATAAAAGCGAAAGGACACTCACTCACTGACTAAACACGAAATCTCGAAAACTACGTCACTTTTGAATCTGGAATTTGGTAGAAACTTAGTTTATACGTAGAAGATGTCAGCTAAGAAAGTATTTTGTGATAGGTGGATGGCGGAGCATACGTCTCCTACAGACTCACGAAATCTACAGTTTCATTCCGATATTCACGAAATTTCGCACGCTTGATCTCCAAAACAAGAGTAAGGACACCGCTTACCTTAAGTTTCATATGGTGCACGGAGAAGGGTACTTTGCAACATAAAAATGTATCTCTAAATACTTTGGTCGCGCCATGGCTTGAGAACGGCTCGACAGATTTCACATCTCCTTTTTTTGTTCTTTTCGTTATTCTCAGAACAAGGGTTGTATGAAATAAAAATGTTCAAATCTATCGGACCAAACTGCGTGGTCATCAGTCCGTAGCTTACGAACTACTTAAACCTAGGTAAACTAACCTAACACACACACCTATGCCCCAGGAAGGACTCGAACCTCCGACGGCGAGCAACAGTGCGCTCCGCAGCGAGACGCCTTAGACCGCTCGGCTACTCCCCCGCGGCTGTATGAATTAAAACTGCTATATTTGACAACAACAAAGTGAATTTTTCAATGTGACCCTGCGTTTATATTGCATAGAAACCTATAGTTTTGTTCCGATATTGATGAAATTTTGCACACTCAACTTTAAAACAAGAGGAATGTCACTGTTTGTATAAAATTTCGTTCGGTGCATGCTGGAGGGTACGCAACCTACGAAATTTTACGAAATGCATAATTTTGCTTCAATCTTCATGAATGTCTGCACACATGACCTTTAAATCAAGAGGAAGATCACTGGGTACATAAATGTTTGTATGGTATGTGACAGATGGTACCTTGCAGAAAACTTTGCCGAGAGAGGGAAAGGTAAAAATGAACAGAGAGATGGGAGTGAAAGAGGTGGATGCAGAGAGAGAGGGGGGGGGGGCGGAAGGGGATGTGGACTACGAGAGTGTAGGATAAATAAACACCCGGGCAACGCCGGGCTTACAGCTAGTAAATAATAAATTACACTATTCGCGACTCAGCAATAATTGGCTGTTTATTTCCAGTATCTCTTGATTTCCGAGGGTTAGGCCGATATTTCTTGCTTGTCCCCAATACTTTGCTACTTATTTTCCAGTAAGTCGAGATTTTCGAGAGTGTGGTTAGACAGATATTCCTTACAAGTCACCAATATTTGGTAATTTATTTCTGAATATGTAATGATCACGGAGTGTGTGGGCAAGCAATATCCTCTTTTTTTTTTTTTTTTTTTTTTTTTTTTTTTTTTTTTTTTTTTTTTTTTTTTTTTTTTTTTTTTGCAAATGTAACAGCATACTCAGAACAGCGTCATCTGTTGGAATCTCTACATCCTTAGTGCATGAACTTTTTAGATCTTTGCCTAATGCCAACAGGTAATACTCTCGGAAACACATTTTTGCTTGGGATATAAGCACACCTAGACCAGCATACGCCCACGTCCCGGAAAATGGCCCTATATAGCACGCGTTTAACCAAGCGAGTAAGGTCTTTTTCGTTTTTATTTATTTATTTATTTAAAGATGGCTATCTGATGGCTTCCAGGCCACCAAATATTTCACTATCAATATTGCGGGTGGTTACTGACCATATCAGTGGCAAAACAAAATCAATACCTTCACTAAACGGTTAGCAGTGGTCGTGCTACTGATGACAGCGCTGCTAAAGCAGAACTGCTAAACACCTCTTTCCGAAAGACGAAGAAAATACTGCAGAATTCTAATCAAGAACAGCTGGCAACGTCCATTGTTTAGAAGCAGCTACGATTGGAGTAGGAAATCGACTTAACCCGGCGTGAGTGAAGTCGGGTATGTCGTACCCGAGATATATTTAAGCGCTGATTACTGAACGTCATTGTTACACAACTCGTTTTATTACAGTAGCCGCACGTAATTGCGAGATTACCAAGATGGAGTGTTGAGTTCCTCATTGCATCAACTATAGCGCAAAATACACGTGTACAAAGTTGACCAGGGAAATTAAATCTATCGTACTCAATTGCGTCGTTATTAGTCCGTAACGTACAAGCTACTTAAACTATGGTAAAATAACCTGAGGAGATGACAAACACCCATGCCCGAGGGGGGACTCTAATCCCCGACGGCGAACGGCCGCGCACCGCAGCACGGCGCCCCAATGCGCAAGGGAACGGCGGAACGGTGTACTCAACCTCGTAATCAGAGTTAAATTTCTGAGTTTTCAGCAAGTGTGTAAGAAGTACAGTTATTTATACCATTCCTTCATTTATTTTTAGATTTTATACTTCTAAAGATGTCTTACGAAGAGATTAAATCTCGGTTACATGAACTACTTGAAGAACTTTTATAAAACTGCCAATTGCTAGTTCCTGTGACTTTGAGAGTCAAGAAGAGATTGATAACGTTTCTCAGAGAAGTGATGAAAGTAATTCCGTGCGGAAGGATATTTTGAGGGATTCGGAAGAGCATGCAAAATTCGAATTTTATGCGTAGAGAATATGTTGAATTTTAGGTATAACTTTCGTGCTGTGATAATTGATCTCATAAACCTTTTTATTTTTATTTTTAATAATTAGGGGATAATATCATTATGTTAAATAACCAAAGAAGCTGTAATTTTTTAAAGAATTTAGTATGAAAAAATGTTAAACTTCTGAAACTTGTTATATCCAGAATATACAAACATTATTTGACAAAAAACATTTTCTATCTTAAACAAGGTATTTTATTTATTCATCTTTTTTATTAGACACTATTATTAGTATCCCGAATAAAGTAATATTTAATACACGATTATAGTATTAAAAATTCGTTATCAGGGGTTTGGGTATCTCATACTCGTCTAATAGCAGGTGTAAGAAATTTTACCTCACTCAAGCCGGATTAAATCAACAAAAGCAAGTCTCCCGGTCCCGACTGTGTACCAGTTAGGTACCTTTAGAGTATGCTGATACAGAAGATCCTTACCTAGGTATCATGTACAACCGCTCACTCAGCGAAAGATCTGTACCCAAAGACTGGAAAGTTTCACAGGTCACCCCAATATTCAAGAAAGGCAATAGAAGTGATCCACAAAATTACATGCCTTTATCTTTGACGTCGGTTTGCAGGAGAATTGTGTAACATATACTTTTTCGAAAATTATCACCCAACTGATTGACTCGTAGTCAATACGGATTCAGAAGATATAATTATTGTGAAACACAACTAGCTCTTTACTCGTATTTAGTTTTGAAAGCTATTAGAATGGTTCTAAAATAGATTCTATACTTATAGATTTCTGTAAGGCAGTTGATACTGTCCCTCACAAGCGGCTTCTAATCAAATAGTGGCTAATGGAATGTCGCCACAGTTGTGCGATTGGTAATCACTGGCGGAAAATCATCACTATCTAGTGTTTCCCAGGGATGTGTTATAGGGCTCCTATGGTCTCTGTCCTTATAAACAATTTAGGAGACAATCTTAGTACCTTTCATAAACTGTTCGCGGACGATGCTGTCATTTTTCGTGAAGTCACCATAAGATAAAAACCGGCTGCAAAACGATTTACACGAGAGATCTACACGGTGCAAAAATTGGCAATTAATCGTAAACAACGAAAAGTTTGAAGACATTCTTATCAGCACTAAATGAAATCCGTTAAACTTAATTTACACGATAAATTAGTCACTTGTACAGGCCGTAAAATCAACTAAATACCTAGGAATTACAATTACGAACAACTTTAATTGGAAATAACTCACATGAAATGCGGTAGGGAAGGCGAACCAACGGCTACTCTTCATTGGCAGAACACATAGAAGATGGAACAGTTCCACTAAAGAAACTGCCTACACTACTATTATTCGTCCTATCTAGAGAACGGATGCGTATTCTTGAATCCCCACTAAGAGGGACTGACGGAGGATATAGAGAAAGTCCAGAGAAGAGCAGCTCGTTTTGTATTATCGCGAACAGGGAAGAGAATGTGACGGAATGTGTTGGAGTGTAAATTATTAAAAGAAAGGTGTTATTCCCTGTGGCAAAAGCTGTTTGCAAAATTACTTTCACCAACTTTCTTCTCGGAATGCGAATATATTTTGGTAGCACCCACCTACATAGGGAGACATAATCATTATTAAAGAATAAGAGAAATTGGATCGAAAACTGGAAGTTTTAGTTGTTGCTTTTCCCGCGCTCTAATAGAGAATGCAACTGTACAGAAATATTATGAAAGTGATTCGGTAAATCGTCTGCCAAATGTGTTTTTACAGAGTAAATATGTAGATCGCCTTTTTTTTTTCGCTTTTAGGGCACCAAAAATTTCACGATCATTATTGCGGGTTGTTGCTGACAGAGTGTAAAAGTGTGATTACTTTCATAATCTATTCAACAGGAATTGAAATCTTAGGTCAAGTTTACCACGGTAAGACAAGTACTAAAATTTAGAACCATGTATTTGTCTTGAAGGTGACGGCGCTCAAATTCTTCGACTTTGTTCAGCCATTGTTCTAAAATGACAACACCAAGCGACTTTCATCTAGGGCAACAAACTCGCCCGTATTTTAACACTTTTTTTTTTTTTTTTAAAAATCCTCCCCTTTCCCTTATTGTCCTTCTGTTTCTCCCGTATATTTATACCCGAAACCCGTGAGGTACTACCACACTTGAACTTCCGTCAACGAGATAAAAATCTATACTGTCTCAGATTACTGTTCGTGCTTCTACGGCTTCTGGAATGCATGACACTGTGAGGGAAATGGTTATGGTTTCTTTGTGAATAGTACCAACTCGAGGATGGTTTTGCGTCGTACCGATCAGCAGTTAACGTTTATATACTGTAACAACACACGGATGTAATGACTCTCGAAACGGGATTACAGAGTTTAAAACAGAGGAATGTCATTGGTTATTTCAAGATAGATTCACACAACAAAACGTTTTGCAATCGAGAACTGATGAGAATGTTTAGACTTTTCTTTCTTTTTTTCCGTGTTCGTGTATATTTTCATTTGATTTCACAGAGAATCGGTTTTTATTGTGTGCTATCGCAGCGAAAATGAACAGTATAGACAATTTTTTTATACAACCACTTAAAAATTATTGAACAGCTTAAGTCCACCGACGGAAAAACGCGCTAGAGGCGATTTCATTAACTTCTATCATTGCTTAAATAATTACGTAACAAAGAAATTGATGTATCAATATCATTGGCATACTGCTCTTGAATTTACTTCAGAAATGAGCCTTACTAATTCCACTGCACTTTTAAAAACTACATCTCAGCTTGTAGGTCTACTCCAAAATACGATATATGAGTATATGTAATCTAAGTATGCCCTTTTTATGTCCACATCCCCATTGTCACACATTCCAAGTAACTACGGATAGCTATGTAGTTGAAATTAACTGTGACTAAATCTCCCTTATTCTCCCTTATAATAATGGTAGTTTCCCTTAAACACGTGATCAAAAGTTGGTCGCCCTACTTTCATCTAACTACATTTATAAATTCATACCTATACAAAACTTTACCTCTCCACATCCACACCTCAGAGAATTATGAAGCGCAAAAGTTTATTTTTTACATTTTCGCTGGTCATACTGTCAAATCTATATCTGGCATGAAGTTTTCATTTATTACATTCATTACTAACTGCATCCGCAACACACTTTGCAGGCATGATCGGCTTATTTCACTAAATGCACCTAAAAGGTTGCATGACTGTACGCTCATAGTTCAGGAGACCGAACGTGTCAAGACGCGTCAACAAGTATCTTCTAGTTTATTGTCCTACCGCAGAACTTCAGCATGAGTGACGTTTTATTTTATTATTTCCTTACTACTAATTATAATCGCAACTCATTTTGCATGTAGTATACGTATATTAATTAATGAACCTACTCGCGTAGCAAATAGTTTAGGAGTATAGCGTCATAAATAAGTAGATGTATGAAAAGTAATGGTCAGAAACTATATCATGTTGGAAGACTGTTCTCCGTTAGACTGCTTTGGTGTTTTCCACTGAGGTAGAAGTAAAATCTGAGAACAGCTAACAAAATCATAACGCGAAACAATCTTTAGAACGTCTGTGGTGCATCATACGGATGCTCTGCTTGAACAGTCCCTTATGCAGCTTGAAATTACTTGAATTACAGCGCGAATTGCCCTTTTTTCCTGGTCTCGGGCGTTGCTTTGTACTGGTTTAATTACAGTGGACTCAACACAAGGAAGGGCAGACAGACGAATTCAATTACGTCGTTCGGTAATTACATATCGCCGAGATATCCCATCAATATTATTTACTGATGAAGCCACTTCCACTAATGACCGTATCATTATTACTCGCAAATGAGATCTGTGATTTGGCCGAAACCTGCATTTCTCTCCGGAGAAAGGTTTTTAAGATCGCTTCTCTGCAACTGTATGGTGTGGGATAACACAATATCAGTTTTTTATTTCACTTTGTTGAGCACTGGTTACTTTGGGTATAAAGACATGTACGATATTCCTGAATTACTTTTTTTGTGTGTCCATTACACATGTACTTTCTCGACGCAGAGATGGAGGTATATGGCGAAGTATGAGTTGCCAGGATGTAGTTCTGGTTGTGCCAATTATAAGACGCATGGTGTGTTGATCAGTGTTCTGTGAGAGTACTGTTCATGCAGACTGGGTTGTCACACTCCGTAACACGGCCATCTACTGCCATACTTAAAAAGTACGGAGGGTTGATTCAAAGGTAATGCGGAACACTTATAGAGCATGGTTTCCAAACCAATTTGAATAGGCGTCCCCCTTCCAACTCAAAATATTTTGACGATCGTAACCCCCCCCCCCCCCGCCACCCCAAGCCATAACACTACTGTGTGTGTAATATCAATGGCAACAAATTTTCTTCTGTTGGTATAACTTTTTTGTAAAAATAATATAAAATTGCATGAAAATGCGCGGGGCGCATACAGCGCAACGTGTGGCTGCTCTGTTCGGTCGATGAGACTGGGAAGTACTGTACCATCCACCGGGCAAACTTTAAACGTAACCACCCGGCATACTTATAAAATGACTAGCTGTAAACCCGGCGTTGCCCGGGTATTTATTTACTTTAAACTCTCGTAGTCCACCTCACCTTCCATCCTCTATCGACATTCATCTCTTTCTTTCCCATGTCTCTGTATTTCCACCTTTCTCGGCAATGTTTTGTTTTGTACCATAGGAACATGTATGTACCTTGTGACTTTCATCTTGGTATAAGTGTCGTGTGTGCAAAAGTTCGTATGTTAAATTTCCTCCACCGTGCACCGAACGAAATTTTATACAGACAGTGACATTCCTCTTGTTTTTATGGTGTAGTTTGCAAAATTTCATAAATACCGGAACAATAGATTTGTATGCAATAGAGAGTCACATTGAAAAACGCACTTTGTTGTCCTCAGATTTTCCAGTTTCATTTCATACAACCTGTGTTCTGAGGAAAAAAAAAGGGATCAGTGAAATCAGTCAAGCCATCTGTGAAATCAGTCGAGCCGTTCTCAAGTTATGGCGCAACCAACATACTTAGGGATCCGTTTTTATCTTGCAAGTTACTCTTCCCCCATGCACCATATGAAACTTTAGTTAGGCGGTGACCTTCCTTTTGAAGGTCAAGCATGCAAAGTTTCGTGAAGGTCGGAATGAAACTGTAGAGTTCGTCAGTCTGTAGGAAAAGTATCCTCCGACATGCACCTTCATTCCGTCCTATCGTAAATACTTTCTTAGCTAACATCTTCTACCTTTAAACTACATACCGGCACAATTTCAGCTTCATAGGTGCAGTAGTTTTAGAGACTTCATGTTTCGTCAGTGAGTTATATATATATATATATATATATATATATATATATATATAGAGAGAGAGAGAGAGAGAGATATCTCCTGAATTGCCGGCCGCGGTGGCCGAGCTGTCTGCGGCGCGTCAGTCACGTTCAGCGTGGCCACTATGGTCGGGGGTTCAAATCCCCCCTCGGGCATGGATATTTGTGCCGTCCTTAGTATAAGCTAGTTCATAAGTAGTTTAGGGACTGATGTCCCCGCAGTTAAGTTCCATAAGCTCTACAAACATTTGATTTGATTTTCTCCTGATTTTTGGGTCTTACAAAGACATTTTTTACCAGGTTCGTAGAGAGGAATATTAGGAAACTGCCTGCGAAATGTGTTGTAAATTGATTTGACGTTTCAGATATTGCAATGTCATAGCACCTGAACTATATGTTGTAATACGATATTATTTCAAAGGTACATCCAGTGGTGCATATGTAAAACGTTTGCAAAGTAAGTCGCTAATAGAGTTAGTAGGAAAGACGTAACAAATCATAACGTCATGCGTGATGTGGCGGTTTTTCATTAATGTTATTGTTTATTACTCCATATCTCATGAACCGTACGTTCAGTGGTATGTGCGTATACTTTCTGTAACATTTTTCGCGAATACAATTAATAGTTTACGAGTAATAAATTGTAACGGCATGCCAAATGCCGTAATTTTATTTCATGAACGCCGAAAAAGTAGTAAGCGACAAATTTTTTTCCTATCATCATTTTGCTGGGGTTGTCAGCGAGAAAAAGTTTCCTAAGGATTTGAAATTATGATTCAAGTTTGTTGCAAGTCGCTAAGTCCTCTCCTTCTCAAAGAGTGTATTGATAAAGTCACACTATCACGAGCCGCAATACGGGGAAGTTTTCATTGTTTATGACGTCATACTTCCTGAACTATGGGCCCTATCTCAAAATCGTTTCTTAGCAGACGTCTTCTACCGATGATCTACATTCCGGCCAAATTTCAGCTTCATTGGAGAAGTAGTTTTCGAGATTTCGTGTTTCAAAAATGTTTGTAGAGCTTATGGGATTTAACTACGGGTTCATCAGTCCCTAAACTTACGAACTACTTATGAACTAGCTAATACTAAGGACGGCACAAATATCCATGCCCGAGAAGGAATTCGAACCCCCGACGGTAGTAGCCGTGCAGACCGTGACTGGAGCACCTCAGTCCCCTCGGCCATCGCGGCCGGCATTTCGAGTTTAGTCAGTGAGTTAGTGAGTGAATGTCTGAATGAGAGTCCTTTCGCTTTTATGTAGATAGACATTTGCGACCAAGACCTGTTAACCTTCATTAATTGTGAGTAAAAATTCGCTTTGCGACTAAGACCTGTTAAAATTCATTGGCCCAAGGTCAACATGGATTTAGAAAATATCGTTCATGCGAAAAACAACTAGCTCTCTACTTACACGAAGTGATGGGTGCTATCGACAAGGGTTCGCCAATTGATTCCGTATTTCTTGATTTCCAGAAGGCTTTTGACACCGTACCTCACAAACGGCTTTTAAAAATAGCGTGGTTATGGTATATCGCCCCAAATTTGCGACTGGGTAGGGGATTTCCTGTCAGAGAGGACACAGTTCGTAGTAATCGATGGCAAGGCATCAACTAAAACAGAGGTGATATCGGGCGTTCCACAGGTTTGTGTTATTGGTCCTTTGCTGTTCGTTATTTACATAAACGATTTAGGGGAAAATCTAAGTCGCTTTCTTGGGTTGTTTGCAGATGACGCCGTCATTTACCGTCTAGTAAGATCATCTGAAGATCAAAACCAACTGCAGAACGATCTGAATAAGATATCACTATGGTGTAAAAATTGGCAATTGACGCTAAATAATGAGACGCGTGAAGTTGTGCGCATGAGTACGAAAAGAAATCTGTTAAACTTTGTTTACAAGATAAATCTATCGAATGTGAAGGCCATAAACTGCAATAAATACTTAGGAATTTCTATTACTTCAGACGTAAACTGGAAAGAACACGCAGATAATGTCTTGGGAATGGCGAATCAGAAACTGCGATTTATTGGCAGAATTCTTAAAAGATGCAACAGAACTTCTAAAGAAATTGCATACATCTTGCTTGTCCGTCCTTCTTTGGAGTATTGCTGCCCAGTGTGGGATCCTTATGAGGTGGGTTTGACGGAGGACATCGAAAGAGTGCCAAGAAGGACAACTCGTTTTGTATTGTCACGATACAGGGGAGACAGTGTTACGGAAATGGTACAGGATCTGGGATGGGAATCATTACAGCAACGGCGCTTATCGCTGCGGCGTGGGCTACTTCCGAAACTCCAATCGCCAACATTCTCCTTCGGATGCGAAAATATATTGTTGACTGCCACCTACATAGGTATAAATGATCATCAGAATAAAATACGAGAAATCAGAGCTGGAACGAAGAGATTCAGGTGTTCTTTCTTCCCATGAGCTATTCGAGAATGGAATGGGAGATAAAATAGTATAACGGTGGTTCGATGAACCCTCTGCCAGGCATCTGCAGAGTATCCCATGCAGATGTAGATAAATTGTGAGTAAAAATTCGCTAAGACCCACTTTCCAAAATAAGTCTTTCTGTCCTGTTCACAATGCTAGGCACTGCTTAGAGAAACTGTAGAATGTAGTAACATATGCGCAGCCGTGGACTTTCGCACGTCTCCATGAACAGGAAGGAGGGTGACCGGAAAGTAAGTCTGGGACTGGCTGAGGCAGCGGCGAATGCTCGCTACGCCACGACACGCGCTGGCTTGCCGTAATCCAACTCGGCAGCGGCTTCTGACGAGATGAAAACTGCAGGCGGGGCCCGCAGGTGAGACATTAATCTCGCCCGGCTCACTCCTGAGAGGTCGCGGAATGAGATTCCCGAAAGCCAAAACAAAGGGCGCGGCGAGGCCGCTCCAAGGCGCCCCTCCAAGCTGCTGCCGAGGCGTCCAGCTACCCACTCCAGTGCTAACTAACATCGCAGCAGCCATACAGCTCACTATGTATTTTACAGAGCACTTGCGCTTCACACTACCGTTATGGTTGTTGTTGGATTTTTGAAGGGACTAAACAGCAACGGTTATCAGTCCCTTGTTCCGTTATGAAAGATAAGACATTGTGTTAGGCGTTCCTAAGGAAATGCATAAACAAGTCAAAGAGTAAAAATCACTGGTAAATTTGAGGAAAGGATACAAGTAAAAACGAAGAAGAAAACACACCACCATCAAATCACATGATAAAAACCAGCTGCGCGACACTACTGTTACATCAGAAGAAACATAAAGGTTCCGAGCAGGCAGGTCAGTAATGGATACCTTCACAATGAACCTAGCACATGAAAACTGTACAGAGATTTGAGTGAGGGCGCATGTGGCACTGAGAGGCAGAGGAAACTCCCTTTCTGAACATGCTGAAGGTCTCACGAAGGCCTTCACATACTGAAACTACCCCACAGACCTAGTCCGCAAACAGATCTTCTGTGCCATATCCTCACAGATCCCAAATCTTCCTCCAGTAACCATCCACAAAAGAGCGCTCCCCTTGTCGTCGTTTATCGGTTAGTGAAGTCAACAGAGGATCAAAAGCAACTGAAAAGCGATTTAGACAAAATTTCTACATGGTGCGAAAATTGGCAATTGACACTAAATAAAGAAAAGTGTGAAGTAAAACACATGACCACTAAAAGAAATCCGCTGAACTTCAATTACGCGATAAATCAGTCAAACCTTAAGGTCGTAAATTCTACAAAATATCTAGGAGCTACAATTACGTACAACTTTGACTGGAGAGAACACATAGAAAATATTGTGGGGAAGGCGAACCAAAAGTTACGTTTCATTGGCAGAACGCTTTGAAGATGCATCAGCTCCACCAAAGAGACTGCCTACATCACACTTGTGCGTCCTCTCCTGGAGTACTGTTGCCCCTTGTGGGACCCTCACCAGGTGGGACTGACGGAAGACATTGAGAAGGTTCAGAGAAGGGCAGCTCGTTTTGTTTTATCACGTTACGGGGGGAGGGGGAGGGGAGCGTCACGGAAATGTTACATGAATTGGGGTGGAAATCATCAAAAGAAAGACGTTATTCATTGGGGTGTGATCTGTTTGCGAAGTTTCAATCACCGACTTTTAGTTCTGAATATGAAAATATTTTGCTAGCACCCACCTACTTAGGGAGACATGACCATCCCAATAAAATAAGAGAAATCAGATCGAAAACGGAACGATTTATATGTTCTTTCTTCCCGCGCGCTATTACAGAATGGAACGGTAAAGAAAAGTTATGAAAGTGGTTGTCACCTAATACTACCCTGGACTCGAACAACTAAATTTCATCCTTCGCCAAGATTTTGATTTTCTAACCTCGTGTCCAATATGAGACATCCTGCACAAGATCCTTCCCACCCCTCCTAAAGGGGTGTTCCTCCACAACATCCTAGTTCATCCTTATGCCACCCAGAAACCCAGCTCACTGCCACAGGGATCATATCCTTGTGGAAGACCCCGATACAATACCTGTCCAATCCACCCACCCAGCACTTCCTATTCCAAAGTACGTTGGCCTTGTGTAGCAACAGTGAATACCTATTTGAATTGAAAAGTAGTCTCTGTCGCAAATTCCAGTCCTGTCACAGGCTTATCCACCCTATCACAGGCCGGGCCACCTGTGACAGAAGCCAGGTAATTTACCAGCTGTGCTGCAATCACTGTGCAGCTTTCTATAAAGGCACGACCACCAACCAGCTATCCATTAGGATGAATGGCCATCGCCAAACTGTGGCCAAAAAACAAGGTGGACCACCCTGTGGCACAGCACTCAGCGGAACAAATGCTTGATTTCAATAGCTGCTTCACAACCCGGGCCATCTGGATCCTCACATCCACCACCAGCTTTTCTGAACTGCAAGGATGGGAGTTATCCCTACAATACATTCTGCAAACCCGAAATCATCCAGGCCTCAACCTACGATAACTTCCCCTTTTTTTCCCATACCTTAAAGTTCCTACCTCTCTATCCGAAACGTCACCTATTTTGAGTGGTGCGTGAATATGCGATATTGTGTGTGTGCTCAAAGTTGACAGCAGCTTTCCACGAATTTCCTTATACTGATTGGAATACAGGAGTGCGTTGGTAGTAAATGAGAAATGTATTAAAATGGTGCATGATATGACAGGTGTTATCCATCGTAGTGTATATGACCTCATATGCTTACAGACGACATCAAACACCTTATGAGCATTAGAGACGCTGCACACAGGGAATACAAACGGCACCCGAACTCTGAAAATCACCTCGCCTACAAGAGACAACGAAACCGTGTTAGTCAAGCGGTGAGAAATGCAAACTCAGGCATGCTCACTCGTTAACTGAAGACCTTCACAGACCGGCAGTCCAGTGGAAAAAACTACGAGGTCTCAGGAATAGTCAAACCAAAATCTGCTACCGGACCTTTAGTTCCTATAGACGATCTTAACGAGTATTTTACCACACAGGCATTTGTAATTGACTAACGCACAAAGAAGCAAACTATTAATTCCCTTGAGATATCGGAGGCTGATATAAACCAAAAATTTCGTCTTCTGCCGGTAAGTCCTAATATAATTAGGAAATTGATTTTGCGAATTCGTTCGACAGCTGCAGGACAAGATGATATTAATGTACACATGATTAGTTGTGTCATCGACCCGCTACTACCAATAATAACTGACATTTTTAATAATTCTCAGACTTCCGGTACCTTCACAACATCATGGAAGCATGGTCTTATCTTCCACACAACTTTCCGACGACAGACCTATTTGCATACTATCATACATTATCAAAGGCCTTGGAATATATAGTCCATGAGCAGCTAACTAGCTAACATCACACGACCTACTAGACGAATACCAGTCTGGTTTTCTTTAAAATCGCAGCACGAGACTACTCTTATAAAAGTGACAGATGATGTCAAGCATGCTATGGATAACCAACATGCGACCATTTTGTGTTTTCCAGATTTTAACAAAGCTTTCGACAGTGTCCATTTTGAAATTTTACTTGCTAATAAATTTCTCTACAGGTGCTATTCAGAGGTTCCACTCACACCTCACCACCCGTAAACAGTGTGTAATAACCTCAAAAAATAGGTCAAAATGGAGGGATGTATCAGGTGTTCCACAAGTATCTGTTCTGGGGCCTTTACTTTTCTCACTATATGAAACTGACGTGTTCTCTGTACTGTTCCACTGTATGTATAACCTATACGCTGATTACCTTCATTTATACCCGCGTGTAAGCCCTAAAAACCTAAGCATAGCCATCCAGTATGTAACTGCGGACTTACTTCCAATATCAAGATGGGCACATAGCATTTGCTTGAAACTGAATCCATCAAAGTGGCCCATAAAAGAGTCATTACTCCACAGCTCAGAGAAACTCTTCCACCTTTAATACACAATCACAGTTTGTAAGGAGGAATATGCCTCACTTCATTCACTGCAGAAATACAAAAAAAGGATTTCCTTTTCAGGTGAAAAAGAAACTCTTTGAGACACTAATACTTCCCATTCTAGATTATGGTGATGCTATTCTGCAAGGACTGTCACACGAAAATTCACATAGTCTGGAGCTGGCGATGAATTCTTGTGTCCGATACATCAGTAACCTACGCTTTTACGACAACATCAGTCCCACATACAAGCAGTTATCTCGGCTACGAGCAGATAAGCGTGGAACCTACCATACATTACGTTTGATGCATCGTTGCCTCAATCATTTCAAAACTTCTTACTTATCCTCAGCTTTCATACTACTATCTGAACAGCACAACAGGAACACAAGTTCTTACCAAAATAAAACTCTCTCTACCATCACATAACACTGCAATCTTCTCTAAATCATTTTCTGTGTCGGGAACACGTCTGTGGAACAATCGAGCTCAAACGTTAAGAGAGATAAAATCAATTCCAAACTTCAAAAAACAGCTAAGGGTCCACCTTCTGTCACAATAGCCATCTTTTTCTCCACTTACTAGTCTGTAGCTACCTGTTGTCAATTCCTCCTCCTCCCACAAAAGTGTCCCTTTCCTTTCGTCAGCAGAGATCTTCATTCATATTTATCTCCACTTCCTAACAACCACTGGCACTGTCATTTTAAATTTTCTCCTCTTTCATTAATCCTTTTTCCTTCTGTTTATATTAAACTTAGTCCAAATGTGTTAAACTTATCTATCTCTTGTTATTATTATTAATGACTTATATTACAAATTACTATCGATACTGTTATTTTTGTGTTATTATTATTATTATTATTATTATTATTATTAGCATCTATTGTTATTATTAATATTAAGAATACTGTGTTTTTTTAAATACTTTGTATATGTTGTTCCTGGTCAGATGTAAGAGAGGACACCTCGGCCATAGTCTGGTAAGGTTAAATAACCAAATAAAGAAATAATAAATAAATAAATATTTATTGATTTAGCCTATGTGTTGTACAACTGTATAATTTTGCAGGTATATATTAATTTGTGTAAGTGCTGTACGTCTGTAAAATCTGTTGCGAGTACAGTTAGTAATAAAGAAGTAATAGATTGAAACCTGATGTGTTATAGGGAGGTTTACCGTGAACGTTACTGTTTGTCTTCATATCTCAAGAACTACGTGTCGTACTGAGATACAATTTCGAAGGTACTATCAAATTCATGTGTGTATACTATCTGTAAAATTTCCTGCTGGTTCGTATAGTGTATAAACTATAAAATGTAACTTCATACCGAGTGCCGTAGTTTTGCTCCATGAACAGCGAAAAAGTTGTAAGCGAAAAACTTTTTTCCTTTCATCACTTTGCTATGTTGATCAGCGAGAAAAAGTTTAGTAAAGAAATTATATTTAAAGTTTGTTGCTAGTCGCTAAGCACTCTCATTCTCATATAGTGTATGGATAAAGTCACGTCGTTTTATGTCGCAGTTTCTGACATCTCCTATTGCTTATGAAGTTATATCTCCTGAACCATATGTAGGTATGTGGTTCTTACCTTTTTCAGTAATTGTTACCCTACGGTAAGGAATGTGTGAAACAAATTTGATTTCAATCGGTCCATTGGCTCAGGAGGAAATTTGCAACATTATCGCGAGATGCAGAAGTTTTTCGCGAAACTCATTGTATATGACGTCATATCTCGTGAATAACGTGTTGTACGTGATTCTTACACTTACAGCAACCGTCATTTTGGTTTGAAGGTCACGAGTGCAACATTGCATTAAGATTAGAACAAAAGTGTAGATTTGTATGCAATCACAAACACACACACGGACACTCTGCTTTATATATATAAAGAAGAAGATAGTTCCGTGGGTCACAAGTGTAGCCACCGACGTCCGGCTGCGAAACCGGTGAACTAGGGGACTCAGCACACTTTTACACGCTACACAATAGAGTCCAGTCGGTGAATACATACAACAATAGTTTTTTCTGCTCCTGAATGGCAAAATTTGGTCGGTCGTCGAAATACTGTGCACTCAGTGGAAACAATAGCACGGCAGAAAATCCGGAAGGACACAATTAATGAATCAAGCTGAGAAAACTTGGGAGATCAGAGATAGGAAACCACTCGGAGGTAATTACCAGAAGAGGCCATTTACGTTACGGTCTGTCCGCGTCGGTATCATGTTGAGATTTTATAAGGCTCTAAAGCATACAAAATCAGCTAACAGCCGGCTCTTAAAGCGAGGTACTCCACTAAATTGGAAACCGGAGCTGAAGCAGCAGTTGCATCGGAATCGTGCCCTGCAAACGGGATATAAACGGCTGTAATCCCATGGCCGTACGGGGTGGTAGGACATGTGTAAATACAATTATCCGTACGGTTTTTCGTCAGTACGTAGGACGTCAACAACCGTTAAACCAAAGCGTTTATATAATGCGAACGTATAGGGTGGACATTCATAATACTTTGCAAATGGCTGGAGATATCGGAACAATATAATCTACGAAGATACGAATAGCTTTCTGCGCCAATAATAGAGATAACTTTTTTTTTAATTAAAGGTTGTACTGAAGTGGTCAGATATATGCCATGAATACCATTCTAGATATGAGATGTATACAAACATATCTTATTAATATTGTTATGGATGCAGTTATTCAGATAGTACATCTACATCTACATGGGATACTCTTCAAACCACATTTAAGTGCCTGGCAGAGGGTTCATCGAACCACCGTTGTACTATTTATTTTCCATTCCATTCTCGAATAGCGCGCGGGAAGAAAGAACACCTGAATCACTCCGTTCGAGCTCTGATTTCTCGTATTTTATTCTGATGATCATTTCTATCTATGTAAGTGGGAGTCAAAACAGTATATTTTCGCGGTTGCGTAGACTTTCTCGGCGTAATAACTGATAATATTCATCTCGGGTATGCAGCTCGATACCGTCGTCAACTAGACACGATATTTCGGCAGACCAACTGGCTACCATCTTCAGGTGAAAGCGCTAATACAGTAACTTCATAAGAACAGTGATGGGACCTTAGGACATGGAGTATATCGCAAGCCAACACATACCGATCTTTATCTTCATGCGACGAGCTGCCATCCGCCACACCAACGTATGGGGGTCTAGCCTACTCTAGTGAAAAGTGCGTACACCATCTCTGATGCTGAACATCTCGATGAAGAACTGGAGCATCTCAAAGTTTTGAGTCCTCCCTGGGGCATGGTTGTGTGTGTGTGTGTTGTCCTTAGGTTAGTTTAGGTAGTCTGTAAGTCTAAGGACTGATGATAGTAGCAGTTTACTCCAATAGGTTTACAAACATCTGAACATCATCTATAAAACTGTAATATGTATAGTTACCGAATTTCTTTTAGAATTCGCTGGTTTGGTTGGTTTGATTTGTAAATGGACTAAACTGCAACGGTCATCGGTTCCTCTTTTCGAATTCATGTCAAAAATTTGTGCAGAATAAACAAAAGCAATAAAAGTAAGTATTGCTAAAAGATATAATCTATTAGTGGTACTATATATTTGTGTCATACTCAAGCACAAAAATGTTCAAATGTTTGTAAAGCTTATGGGACTTAACTACGGGGTCATCAGTCCCTAAACTTACAAACTACTTATGAACTACTTACGAACTAGGACGGCACAAATATCCATGCCCGAAGGGGGAATCGAACCCCCGACCGTAGTGGCTGTGCAGACCGTGACTGAAGCGCCTCAGTCCCCTCGGCCATCGCGGCCGGCTCTCAAGCACAGAGAGAACTATCACATTTAACTAGCTTGAAAGCTGATTTGTGTACCTTGCTTCTTTGTTTTGAATTTAGAAAAAGCAGTGGAGGGTTGTTCAATATGCTTCACTCAGACTTCCGTGTAGCCTCGCAAGGTAATCCATTCCTTTGGATTGTACACTACTGTACTGTAATGAACCGTTCTACGAGGGTGGTTTGAAAAGGTCTTGGAACGAAATGGAAAAAAAGTAATTACATCAATAATATTTTAAGATAGGTGCGTTGCTTCAGCGACCGATTATGAATTCAAATGGTAGTGAAAAAACCTCGACAAATGTGTATTTCCTTCAGTCTGTCAATGTCGGAGTTGACATGTTTCTGCATTGTGCCATAAAAGCATCGCGTCTGTCACCGCTGTGTTAATTGGTGAGTGACTAGCATGGCCGGCGTGGCGTACATCCAGATACGCCCGCCACCTCCAGTGTGGAATGACCTTCAGGTTTGTTCAGGCAGCGAGCAGCGGGTTCACGCGATTGTGCAGAGTTGATATTGTATATAAGCCTCGTACTCGCCTGCGCCTTCTTCCTATATAAGCAATGACAGCAAGCAACCAGCCGTTTTATTGGCAGAACCTTTAACAGATGCAACAGAACAACAAAAGAAACTCCATACACTACGCTTGTCCGTCCTTTTTTTTTGGAGTATTGCTGCCCAGTGTGGGATCCTTATCACGTGGATTTGACGGAGGACAACTAAAGAGTCCAAAGAAGGGCAGCTCGTTTCGTATTGTCACGTCAGCGTTACGGAAATGATACAGGATCTGGGATGGGAATCATTACAATAACGGCGCTTATCGCTTCGGCGTGGGCTACTTACGAAACTCCAATCGCCAACATTCTCCTCCGAATGTGAAAGTATATTTTTGACTCCCACTTACATAGGTAGAAATGATCATCAGAATAAAATACGAGAGATCAGAGCTCGAACGAAGAGATTCAGGTGTTCTTTCTTCCCGCGCGCTGTTTGAGAATGGAATGAGAGATAAATAGTATAATGATGGTTCGATGAACTCTCTGCCAGGCACTTAAATGTGATTTGCAGAGTATCCCATGTAGATGTAGCTACATCTACCTGTAGATGTAGATGTAGCAGACTCTGCTCGGAATTTTCTTTTGTGGTTACCTAGCTGCCAGATTATCGAATGCCCGGAGCTCTCTGAGATGGAGTGGCGTTACACTCACGCGATTCGTGTTTTATTTGTGGCAGGTTTTTAAAAGTCTTGAAAGCTGTTGCAGTTCCCTCAAATGTTCAAATATCTGTTAAGCTTAAGGGACTTAACTGCGGCCGGCCGCGTTTGCCGAGGGGACTGAGGCGCTCCAGTCACGGTCTGCACGGCCACTACGGTCGGGGGTTCGAATCCCCCCTCGGGCATGGATATTTGTGCCGTCCTTAGGATTAGCTAGTTCATAAGTAGTTTGTAAGTTTAGGGACTGATGACCCCGTAGTTAAGTCCCATAAGCTATACAAACATTTGAAACAAACTCAACTGCGCGGTCATCAGTCCCTAAACTTACAAACTACTTATGAACTAGCTAAGACTAAGGACGGCACAAATATCCATTCCCGACGGGGGATTCGAACCCCCGACCGTAGCGGCCGTGCAGACTGTGACTGGCGCGCCGCAGACCGGTCGGCCACTGTGGCCAGCTGCAGTTCCCTCCTTGGACTATTTCATATTTATGTTTCATAGTTTTTTTAAAGTATTTTATTTAATGCTATAAAACAATTTTACAAAGTTAGCTGATTCATCTGCGAGAATTGACCGGAAATGGCGCGAAAAAGGTATTAACAGAGCATGCACCAAATACTGCAGCGTGCAGGACTTGGCTGAAGATAGATATATTGGAGGTTTTCCTGGTAATATCTGTGAATGGACATCCTCTGTCTGAGTTTCCCCCAAAGGTGCCACTGGTAAGTGGTATTTCTCCGCCGAAAGAAAACACTACACAAAAATGTAGTGCTGCAACGCTAGATTATGGTACTGGTATGTATTTTTTCTATTAAACAATTTGCTATGGTATTATATGTAAAGATATTGTTCGAATAGTAGCAGGGGGGGGAGGAGGAAGGGATATTATCTTACATATTAAAAGAATCTACGAAAACTAAAATCAGTCGGCCAGACCCAATTACCCGTCCGATTTCCTTCATTTTTGTTTTAAACGAAAGGTATTTATCCTCATTTTTGACATCGAGTATCACAATTCACATAACTTTCGCCTTCCTTTTTCTATATTCAAACGCGATTCCTTCTATATACTTCTTATGGGGATGTCCCTGATGCCGCGCGGGAGTAACCGAGTTGTTGCCGGACGCCGTGGCTCAGCGCCCCCCGTCAGAGGGCTGAACGTCCTCTGTAATAAAAAAAGCTGAGCCAAGCACACATCGGAAAAAAACACACACACAAAACAAATTTGATCAGCGACCGCAACGACCTCCCGCGTCGATGTTCGAATCCTCCCTCGGGCATGGATGTTTGTGTTGTCTTTAGTATAAGTTAGTTTATAAGTAGTTTGTAAGTTTACGGAATGATGACCCCGCAGTTAAGTCCCATAAGCTTAACAAACATTTGAACTTCTTTTTATCTCCTTGCTGTAAACAAGTCAGTCGATCAGGCCGTACTATCCGACCGATTTCCTTCATTTTTGCTTTAAACGAGAGGTATTTATTCGCAGATTTGTCGTCAAGTATCAGAAATCACTTAAGTCTCTCCATCCTTTATTTTTATTCAAACGCGGCATCCTTCTGTCCTTGCACTGAATATTTTAATCGGTTTGTTTTACGATATCTTCAGTTCTAAATAAGGTACGCAGTTCTTTTCGACCTAACAACACTCAGAGTTTCAGGGTCTTTCTTCTACGCCATTAAGCACTTGCACTGATTGATTCTGAAGAAAGCTATGCGTGAACATTCTACTTTAATTCCACTTTTTTTCCAACATATTTGTCATCCCAATAACGGTGCGAAGTATTCGCACGGGTTCTCTAGTTCCATCTCTTCTTCTCTAATCTAGTATATAAAGCAGAGTGTCTGTATGTTTGTGTGTACGTGTTGCATAAAAATCTACAATTTTTTTCTAATCTTTATGTAGTTTTGTGCACGCAAGCTTCAATCCATGAGGACGGACGCTGTAAGTGTAAGAATCACGTACGATATATAATTCACGAGATATGACGCCATAAACAATAAGATGCGCGAAAAACTGCTGCATTTAGCGACAATGCTGCTCATTTCCTCCTAAACCACTACCTATTTCAACCAAATCTTGTACATACATTTCTTACCGTGAATTATCAATTGCTGCAGAGTTAAGAATCACATACGACATATGGTTCAGAACATATGACGTCATAAATAATAGAAATCACAAAAAAACTGCCACATAATGCTGCGAGAATTCTTAAATACTCTACATGAGAATGAGAGTACTTAGCGACTTGCATCAAACTTTAGACATAATTTCAAAACTTTATTAAACTTTTTCTCACTGACAACCACAGGAAAATGATTAAAGGCAAAAAGTATCTCTCTTACTACTTTGTTGTTAATTATGGAGTAAAACTACAGCATTCGATATGGCGTTACAATTTATAATCTGTACAAATTGTGCCGCGGGAAATTTTACAGACAGTATACACATGTATAGTTGAATGTATCTTCTAAATTGTATTACAGAACGACACATAGTTCATGAGGTATCAGCACATAAAGAGCAACGTTTAGCTGTTCATAGTCTAAAACTACAGCATTCAGAACGAAGTTACAATTTTTAATTTCTACACTACAAATTGTAGCCGCAGGAAATTTTACAGACAGTACAAACGCATGGAGTGTACCTTCTGAGTTGTATCACAGTACGACACATAGTTCATAGATATGAGCACATAAACAATAACATTCATGGAAAACTGCCCCATCACGCGTCAAGTTTAAATCAATTACTTGCCGGCCGCGGTGGCCGAGGACACTGAGGCACGTCAGTCACGGTCTGCACGGCCACTACGGTCGGGGGTTCGAATCCCCCCTCGGGCATGGATATTTGTGCCGTCTTTAGTATAAGGTAGTTCATAAGTAGTTTGTAATTTTAGGGACTGATGACCCCGTAGTTAAGTCCCATAAGCTTAACAAACATTTGAACATTTGAATCTATTACTTCTTTACTACCACTTGTATTCCCATGAGATTTTACAAACATACAGTCCTTATAGAAATGAATATATACCTGAAAAATGGCAGGAATAAATAAATAAATACCCGGGCAACGCCGGGTTCTCAGCTAGTATTAATATGGGTTGTGGCGACCAAAGTTGTCGGAATGGCCGGTGACTTCAGAAATGAAATTTCGCACTATGCCATAGAAAACATACATACACACACAGAATTTTATGGATTGGCAAGTCAGAAAAAAGTGACCAGGATTTAGTATTTATGTCCTGGAACAAAAGACAGAAAAAGCCCGGATTTGTTATTACAAGAATCGCGCATTAAGCTCAGCGGGCAGGGCTATTCATTTTCTTGAAGGGGACGCACTTATTTTTCCATAAAACGCGAGCTCCGCAGGGGGTGGTGGGTTTTGCTGGTCTGCGCGGCGTGCGGTCTCCTCCTAAGTGCGCGCTCTGCAGGGGCCGGAGAGGTCTGCGGGAAAGGTCGAGGGCGTCAGGCTTAGCACGGAGCACGAGGGCAACTGGGAGCACAAGAGGGACAAAGTAGGCCTGCAAGTGGACACAGCGGGTGTAATATCCTGTTACTTACATTTCGTTTGACCTCAATACTTTTCTCCTAACTTCATCCTTCTTTCTTTTTATCATATTGTGACCTGTCCAGATTCGATCTACACTCTGCTGGATTTCCCTCAAACTATCTTACATAATATTTGTAGTAGTTGTTGTTATGGTCTTCAGTCCGGAGACTGGTTTGATGCAGCTCTCTACCCTACTCTATCCTGAGCAAGCCTTTTCATCTCCTCATAAGAACGGCAACCCACATCCACTTGAATCTGCTTACTATACGCGTCTCTTGGTCTCCCTCTGCGATTTTTACCCCACACCCTTCCCTCCAATGCTAAATTTACGATTTCTCTATGTCTAAGAATGTGTCCTACCAAGCGATCCCTTCTTTTAGTCAGGGTATGCCAAAAATTCCTTTTCTCACCAGGTCTGTTAAGTATCTCTTCATTAGTTATGCGATCTACCCACCTAATCTTCAGCATTCTTCTGTAGCACCACATTTCAAAAGCCTCTATCCTCTTCCTGTCCGCACTGCTTATCGTCCATGTTTCACTCCCGTACAAGGCAATACTCCACACAAATGCCTTCAGAAAAGACTTCCTTACCCTTAAATTAATACTCGATGTTAGCAAATTTCCCTTTTTCAAAAATGCTTTTCTTCCCATTGCCATTCTGAATTTTATATCCTCTGTACTGCGACCATCGCATGTTATTTTACTACCCAAGTAACAAAACTCATCTACCACCTTCATTGTTTCGTTACCTAATCTAATTCCTTCAGCATCGCCTGATTTTCTAAGAGCGCATTCCATTATTTTTGTTTTGCTCTTGTTAATGTTCATTTTATACGCTCTCTTCAACACACTGTCCATTCCATTCAACTGCTCTTCCATGTCCTTTGCTGTCTCTGACAGAATTACAGTGTCAACGCCCCGTTAAGGACAGTAAAGGTCTGCGTGTTCTGTGTGTATATGGCGTCTTCTGTGAGTGCGGAAGTATTTACATTGGGCAGACTGTTAGAACAGTTGCTGAACATTGTGCAGAACACACTCGGCACATAAAACAAAGAGAGCTTGAAAAGTCAGCCTTGGAAGAACATTTTCTAACAAATGGGCATGAAATACTATTTGAAAACTCGAAGATTCTGGCCCAAATGTCATATTACTGGAATTATGTTATAAAAGAGGCGGCTGAAATTAGATTAAACGGCAACAATTTCAACAGAGACCAGGGATACACACTCAGCAGGGCGTGTGGGCGGGCCCTGGACGTAGAGTGGAAACAGAGGTCTCGCTCTAATAGCGAAGCGACAGCGCCAGGTTCAAATGTGGCGCCGGCGGCACGCTCCACGTGACGTCACGCGGTACCGCGGCCCATCGGCCCGCGCTGTCCTCCCGCGCAGGCGCTCTCCAGCCCTCCAGCGCTGCAGCTATGTAAGCAGGACGCCTTGCCAACACCGGGCATAACGAACTTCGTTCCGATATCTACCCCTCCTACCAAACTCTGATCTCTTCCCCGTAGCATCAGCACCCCTCCCCTCTCACCCGTCCTTTTCGTTCCCACCCGCTCACCCGCTTGGCTACCCCTCTCCCATGCCCAGAGTCTCGTCAATCCCTCTTTCCCCTCCTTTCTCCCTCTCCCCTCCTCTACCCCGTCCCCTGCGCTTCCCCCATCCCTGTCCCACCTCCTCCTCCTCCATCCCTCTCTCCCCCGCGGGGGCGTCTCGACCTTTTAAACGTGCACAGTACTAGTGTGTTCAGTGACATATGTGTGGTTTTTAATCAGTGCCTCCGCGATCAGCGTCAACGAGTTTTATCATGTGCGCCGTCAACTGTCTTCGTGTTTGTCCTTGTGTTTCTTCTAATGTACTTTTGCACCCCCACCGTGGCCTTGAACAGTTTTACTGACTATGTGTGCTTTTATTACCGCTTGCTTGTTTCTGTTTTCATTCTCCCATATATGTTTGTCTCTTTGTTCATTTATGTCTAGTGCTTCAAAATCGCAACTTGTGTATTGTTTTTAAAATCTCCCATTTTTTATTTATCTGTTTTATGTTCCTTCACTGTTTTTCATTCCATGTATTTCCCATGGCTGAAGAGCAGCCAACGCTGCTGCTGCCAGCCTTGCTGACTTTAAATAGTTGGCTTTAAAAGAACAATAAAGGAAAAAAAGCCAACACCGGCAGTCCACCGTGAAGCCAATCACCTGTGAAGCCCAATCCCCCTCATCCCCTGCTCTGGGAGGAAAAGCAAACATTTCCTGCGATCTCCATTGATACTCGAGGTTTTCCTTTCCCCCTCGCTCCGTTCGATCCGAACACCGGCAGTCAGTGATTTGACTCCTGATGACGATGGCGGAGTTCGCCATCGAAAGCTCGAAGATTTTATGCGACATGACGCGGCTTGTAAACCGAGAATATTTTATAGATGAAACAGCATCAACTGCGTATTTTAATAGTGACTTGTGTCGGCCCGGAATTCGAACCCGTATATCAGGTTTTCGTGAGTGGTCGGGTTAACCATTACCCAAACGTCCATATCCCGTACACTGTCCACTACCCGCAGGAGAGCGACGTTTGAGAGAAAAACGAATGCTTATATGCATCCGTACGAGCCCTAATCTCTCAGACCTTATCTCTGTGGTCTTTATGCGAAATGTAAGTTGCAGCTGTAGAATCGTTCTGCACTCCGCTTCAATTTCTCGCAAAGAACGTCGCCTTTCCTCCCGACTCCCATTTTAGTCCCCGAAGCATTTCAATGACACTCGCTCATTGATCGAACCTACCAGTAACAAACCTAGCCGGCAGCCCCTGAATTGCTTCTTTGTCTTCCTTTTAACCGATCTGGTGAGGATCCCAAACAATACTCAAGACTCTATTGATCGAGAAACAATGAAAAATACGGTTGCCGAATTTTGTCTGGATAGGAAAATAATCATGTGGATAAGTGACACATTAAATAACTTTGTGTCAAAGATCAAGTTCAGAAGTGAACTATCGGAACCATTTGAAATCTGTACAGGAGTGAGCCAAGGTGACCTGCTCTCTCCATTGATTTTCACCTGTGTCCTGGAAAAGACAGTCAGAGAATGGAAAAACCGAACCGCCAAGTTATGGGATTCAAATTGGACACAAGAGAAATGGCCTAAAGCTAAACTGCTTGGCTTTTGCTAATGATCTGACACTTATTTCCAATCGTATTGACGAAGCTAAGGTTCAGGTGTCGAGCCTAAAATTAATTACCACTAAAACTAACATAAAGTAGCATTTAACAAAACTAAATTCATCACAAACACCCAAGAAATTAAAGCAGTCGAAAAAATTTAAATACCTTGGAGAGATAATTACACCTCATGGTTCATAAAATGCAGCTGTGGAAAGTAGGTGTTATAAACTAGAACGTGCTTTTCATCTGTGCAAAGACTTATACAAAAGCAAAAGCTTATCATTAAACCTAATGTAATTATAACAATGTAATTAGACCATCAGATTTTTATGCATCAAAATGCAGGTCCACTGAGATAAATGGAAATAAAAGACCAGAAAATTTCGAGGAAAATCCTTAGCTCCGTCAGTGGAAATGGAGAATTCCGCCAAAGACACAACTGTGAATTATATGAGTACAGAGAAGACATTGTTATCAGAATGAGGAAGCGAAGAATAAAGAATGAACACCCAAAGACGTACGCATAGCATTCACTTATCTATTTCGAAAAAGAAATCGTATTCCAAATGTCCAAGCCAAGTTAAAAAGGATTTACAGGAAGCAGAATTTTCATTCTAGGACATTCATTATCGACACATTTTCAGAGAAAAGACGAGTAAGGGCATTCGACATACTCACTTGAAGATGGCAGCCAGTTCGTCGGTCGAAATATTGTATCCAGTTAACGATGTTATCCGGCTGCAGACCCGAGAAGAATATTATCAATCGAATCTTCCATCCTTCCCACCACTGCATATGAAAAATTACATGTTTCTACCAATGTGACTGTGATCGCTCAAACTGAGTTGATGTCTGGAGTTAGGTGCCCTTCGCCATGTACCGTACGAACTTTTATGTAGACATTGATGTTTATATTGTTTTGGAGGTCGAATGAACAACATTTAGTCAAGATCGGAATAAAACTGGCTTGTAAATCAATTGTGCTACGCGGGGAGTTGTTCTAGGAGCCATGTCAGGTATTACCAGGCCTCTCCCGCCGGAGGTTGAGTCCTACCTCGGACATGGGTGTATGTGTTGCTCTTAGCATAAGTTATCTTAAGTAGTTCGTAAGTCTAGGGACTAATAACCACAGTAGTTTGGTCCCTTAGACTTACGAAAAGTTCAACATTTGAAGTCTGTTTCAAAGAACCCTCCACAACGCAACGTACGAAATCCTATGCAGACCTTGACTTCTTCTTCTTCTTTTATCGCGTATGCAAAATTTCAAGCTCCGAATAAAATTTTAGATGAATGTCGGAGTCGGTAGTTGAAGTACTCTTCCCCGTGCACCATACAATCTTCAGTAGATAGTGCCTTCCACTTGGTTTGAAGGTCAATGTGCAATATTTTATCACAATTGCATGTGCATAAAATAGGAATGTAGTCCGAAATGGCGATGCTGATACATGATTAAAAATTTCGATATTTCAACTGACTTTTGCATTTTCGGTATTTTATTTCTAAAACACCCCTGTATTAAATCGAACAAAAAATAATAATTACTCAAATCGATCAAGCCATTTTTCAGTTTTAACAATACTAACGTCGAGCAAATGATATTTGTATGTAAAGATATGTTTTCTCTTTTCTTTTTCACTGCTCATAACAGTTGGGGGATCAGGTGAGATATCGTAGACAATATACATACGTAGGAACGCATTGTCTCGCGGCGACAACTTTGAATAAAACGTTCTCGGGTTTCCGTCCGCGTCAGGTGGTTAAAACTCCACGAGATTTCGGCCAAGCACTCCTTAACCATTGCCATGTGATATTGACTGCCTAGTGGCTAAAAGTACGCGCTTATATACACTAGCTGCCGGCTGTGACGTCACTGGTGCTCCGCGACATCGCCATATATGGGCATGCTTTGATTCGGTGTTCGACGCGCCCGTTGTAACTGCGCGATCGCTGGATCCCACGCCGCGCTGAGCTGCAGGCCGCCGTCTCTGTTAAGGTTATTATCAGATGTTTTAATTTCGATGGCTTCTTTAATAATACTGTCACAGAAGCCGTTTCTCGCGAGCCACGACGGGAGTTACATCGAATTTGATGCGATGGCCGTTTACTAAAGCATGCTGAGCTAAAGCAGATTTGTCTGGGTACCGTAAACGATAAAACCTTTCACGTACCTTCCTTCGTTGTTCAACAGTTCGTACTGTTTGTCCGACATAAGACTGGCTACACCAGACAACCCATCTCCTATGGCACCAGCGTAGGGCACAACAAAATGTCGAAGGATCTCGTCAGTCAAAGCGCCATTCTGAATGACATAGAGGTCCGTACGTCCGCCAATACTAACTTCTACCCAAACAATTCATCCACCACCATGGTATGCTGATGTTTCCTGTACATAAGCAGGATTTTTACGAGTTCCGCGTTCTCTGCAGATGAGGGAACGTCTATTGTCTGGCTGAACACAAAATCCTGACTCATCTGTGAACAGTACCCGGTGCCATTCGTTACGACCCCAAGTCTGATGTTGCTCTGTGCAGTTTCTGTTGACTGTATTGTCTCGTGGTTTTAACGGGACACACACATTGGATCTCCGTTCGTAGAGGCCACATTCGCGAAGGCGATTTAGGATTATTTGTGTTGTAATTTCGGGTCGTGTTGCTGCTTGGATGGTGCGTCGCAGCTGAGTTGCATGCAGCCTCCTGTCTCGACTGTCCGTTAATCGGAGATAGTGGTCGCTCTTGCTGATGTTACCCTTGCACGGCCGCGGGCTTGCCTTCTTTTAACGACTCCTGTTGTCCGAAATAGCGTCCAGGTACTGGAAATTACAATATGAGGTACTGCAGTAGATGCAGCCTCTCTCTGAGTCTGTACTGCTTGCAACCTTCCTATGGTTCTTAGCTTCGGGTAAGTCACGTTGTTGTAACATTGCAATACCCGCTCAATATACAATCTGAATCAAAGTGGTTGTGTAATCGTTTAGACAAACGCAACACGAATTCCCTCATCATCAACTTCCTGTTATTACGACCAACTCGGTTGCTGTAAAGTTATTGTCTCCACTCCATATAACCGACAGAAAGACATCGAACCATTCTAGTTCTATCTGCGATGACGTTACTTTACAACCTAGATATCTCATAGACCCTAATAGTTTTGACGTGTGTATTTAATTTAGTCTGTAACAAGTGACAGCAACGGGTGTGCAGGTACAGCTAGTCTCTATCTATATAAAAGCGAAAGGACACTCGCTCACTCACTCACTCACTGACCAAACACGAAATCCCAAAAACTTCACTATTAAACTGGAATTTGACAGGAATGTGGGTTATAGGTAGAAGACGTCAGCTAAGAAAGGATTTTGCGTTAGGGCTGATAGTTCATGAGATATGACGTCATAAACAATGAAAACTTCCGCGTCTTGCGGCACGTGATACTGTGTCTTTGTTAGTCCACTATTTGAGAAGGAGAGCACTTGCAACAAGCTTTAAACATAATTTCAGGCCTTTAGGAAACTTTTTCTCGCTGACAATCCCAGCAAAATGAAAGGAAAAAAAAAGTTTGTTGGTTACTACTTTTTCGGTGTTCATACAGTACGACATTTAGCATGGCGTGACAATTTATTACTTGTACAGTATTAATTGTATTCGCCAAAAATGTTACAAACAGGATATATCACGGCATGTACGTAGGATATTTTTTCATAGTACGACACACAGTTCATCAGATATAATTCATGAAAAACCGCCTCATCACGCATGACGTTTTGATTGATTACGTCTTTCCTAGTAACTCTATTCGCGAAGAATTTCGCAGACATTTTACACGGGGTGTACCTTCGAAAGAATATCGTATTACGACATATAGTTCAGTTGCTATGTCGTCAAAGGCAATGAAATGCACGAAAATTTGCCCTAATAAACATAAGGTTGTAATTTACTACCAATTCAATTTACAACACATTTCGCAGGCAGTTTCCTAATACTTCACTCTACGAACCTGGTAAATGTTTTTGTAGTATACAAAATTTAGAGATACTACGTTATGAACGTGACATTCGTAAATAGGTACTGCATTATGTTTGACATTTTGTTAAGTCTTTATTATTCTGTTCGTACCACATTCCGCAAACAATATGCAAATATACCAGTGAAAGGAGCTACAATATTATTGTTTCGTTCTCGTTGGCCTATCTTTCGGGAAAGGATTTGCTCAGGACGCGTAGGATGCGCGGACAGCTAAAACAGCTATACAGATTAGTAATACAAGTTTTATTTACTAAGGTATACAAAATGCTCTAGTTTAGGAGAGAGTATGTTCTTGCGGCGTCGTCTTTTTGTACGATGCTAGCTCCGCTGAATCATAGTAACTTCCTAGTTCGGAGTCGAGTTCGGAGTCCCATCCAGACGCATGTCGGCCTACGTAAAACTGCTTGTAGAGGGCGCGCTTCTCGGTTGCTCCCTCCAGGAGGCGCTGTGCCGGCGTGTGACTGGCTGCCGGTCGTCCGCTGCCTTCTTCACGATCGTCTTCGTACGTCTGGCGTGTGGCGCTGACTTTACGCCACAACAATTACATCACTGCACGACACATTGATCAGTAGATACTACGCCGTCATAACTATTAAGCTGTATGAAAACGAAACTACAGGGCGAATTTCACTGTAGATTAAAGCAAATCGTGTGTTCAAATACCACAGATATTTCAAAAAGCGTGGTTCTGGTAACCAACAATTATGTCTGTAAAATTTGTTGCCGATCGGTTGAACGGTTCGACCTAAAAAAATGTTCAAATGTTTGTTAAGCTTATGGGACTTAACTACGGGGTCATCAGTCCCTAAACTTACAAACTACTTATGAACTACTTACGAACTAGGACGGCACAAATATCTATGCCCGAGGGGGGATTCGAACCCCCGACCGTAGTGGCCGTGCTGACCGTGACTGGAGCGCCTCAGTCACCTCGGCCACCGCGGCCGGCGACCTAAAAAGTGGGAACCGTTACAGCCAGATAGACATAATCAAATCGCCGTTATTTTTGCAAATATCTCTGCAACGATGCAAGATATGAAAGAAACATAAGAGAGCAAAGTTGTATAGAATTTTCTCCTCTACAAATTCGACTTTTCAATTTTCGCGTCAGATGATTGGTTAAGCCGTTATTTTCATTTAAATTTCGAGCTGTCAAAAGACGATCGCAAAGGCCCACTTTTAGTGTTACTACCGTAACCTAAAGTGGGCCAAAACTGAAAAGTTTTATGGACCACGGCCTTACAACCAGCAATAAATAAATACCGAGGCACCACAGGGTTTTTAGTTAGTTTATAATAAACATAGCGAATTTGTGATCGCATGCGTCGACTTTTTTGTTTTGTTTTACAACCACAGCCCTAACAGGGCTGGCAGACAGTGTGTAGTTGTACAGTAGGCCTAGATACAGTCGCGCCTCCGTTATGGTCGCGTCCTGACGGACGACAAGGCTGTACCACGGCAGTGTCGTCGCAGGGCGTGCCGGGGCAAGTTGCCTCATTACGCGGGGGCTGGCACAGCGGCGAGGCTGTGTGGGCGACAGTAGGGGATCCAGCTAACTACTGTGCGTGGCGCGTTCGAGCCGAGGCGTCTGGGGCGGTAGTAACCCGAGCAGCGATGCGAACGCGGTGGGGCGTTCTCCGATGTGACGCCGACCGACGCTCAACTTCTGCCCTAACGACCAGGGTATTAAAAGTTTCAGATCGGCACAACTTCCCGCAGCGTAACGCGTGACTGTATATCTGAGTGCCAAACAGCCCTAGTCGACGAGAAACGGCAGCAACTTTCAACTATTAGGACTCTGTCCGTACTTGCAAAATAGACTACACAATGCACATTAGAGCTGGACAGCAAGATGTTAATGAACGCGTTTGAAAAACACCGTGTTTCACAGCAAATGTGAAATTAGAAAGTTATCCCTAAAAAGCTATACGTTAGAGTCCGACAGAAAAATGATTTGTGGCGGAAACTGAAACCGTAATCGAATATTCGGCTCCTGTTCTAGTTGATGTCATATACAGAGTGAATCACCTAACACTTGTAGCGCAAATATCGCGGAAACGAAAAGTGAGTCTGATGTGCGGTTTTCACAGAACGGATTGGTAGTCTGGCGCTCGTATTGTTAGCCAATAAACAAATTGTAAAAATACCTAGAAAGTGTATTTTTTAAGCAAACATACAAATTTTCATATGGAACAATGGTTGTTTCTATCATAGAGTGGAAGTTTTGACGCCAGATGTGTACAAAGAATTTTGAATAACATTTTTATCACGTTTAGTTTGGCAGTTACAACCACTCAAAATATTGGGGGTGGAGGCTACGACACCGTAGCTGACTGGCTGGTGGTCATGAGACAGTGGGCGGTGCCCCAGGGGCTAGCCACTCGGACAGTAAGCTACGCCTTCGCCGCCTCCGCTCAAAAAAAAAAAAAAAAAAAAAAAAGTTCAAATGTTTGTTAAGCTTATGGGACTTAACTACGGGGTCATCAGTCCCTAAACTTACAAACTACTTATCAACTACTTACGAACTAGGACGGACAAATATCCATGCCCGAGGGGGGGATTCGAACCCCCGACCGTAGTGGCCGTGAGGACCGTGACTGGCGCGCCTCAGTCTCCTCGGCCACCGCGGCCGGCGTAGCCTCCGCCCCCGAAACTTTGAACAGTTGTAGCTGCCAAACTAAACGTGATAAAAATGTCATACAAAATTCTTTGTACAAACAGCTGGCGTCAAATAATTCCAGTGTATGATAGAAACAACCATTGCTCCATTAAAAGAAAACTGTATGTTTGCATAGAAAATATACTCTGTTGGCTAAAAATACGAGCCCCTGACTACCAATCCATTCTGTGAAAACCGCACATCAATCGCAATTTCCGTTTTCGCAGTATTTTCGGTGCAAGTGTTACATGATTCACCCTGTATTCTGAATATGAAAGAATAACAACGGCAGGATCAGAAGTGGTCTGTTCTTCAGCAACGGACGACACATGAATGTGTTTTCTAGTTTTAGCAGAAACCGAAAGTTGCGTAATTAAGTTAAAATTTTTGTATATTTACGTTACTCCACAAATAACGATTTTTCACGATTCCCTCCCTGTACTAAGCCTTCTTGAGTGTGTGTAAGCTTAACCAGGAATGCGTAGAAGATGACGTGGAAGGCAAACAGGTTTAGACAAATCGACGGTACTTTTATTAAAGTGCTTCCCAATTGGATTCTTTTCACCTCGTTGTGACATTATGTACCTAAAAATAAATAAATAAATAAATAAATAAATAAATCAATTAATTAAAGGAAGTTAGACAATAAGTAAACTGAACGCGATAACAATGGAGTCTCGATATTTCGAGTCTCGCAATTACGTATTTCCCGTAAATACGAGCGTCATAAAAAAACAACAACGCGAGGTACATAGTCAAAAGACTTTAAAACATTTACGCCGCCAATGTAAATGACTATGTAAAAACTTTGCTTTTAAAAACGGTCACATTTAAAAAAAATCGTGTATTCTTTTCAAGTCGATTTTCTTCTTTTTCACGCGTTAATTTCGATAGTTCGAGGTGATCACGGTCCCGTTCACCTGGAACTAACGAGACTACTGTATAGCACCACAAATTCCGCAGTCCTTCGTACCTTCATGTCGGAAGATATAGTCTCCAGGTACACAACAAACATGCCAAATAGATACTACGGAATGCCAGAGCCTCAACTTAACTACCACAACACAAAATAATTTGTTATATTACTTCAAACCGTCTTGATTGCATATTATTTTATTATTTAATGACGCGTTTCGCCCTTTAGCAGACCCTCTTCAGATTACAATGTGCTCTCCGTGGTGTGACACCGTAAGTTGTTATTGCGGTGTTTCTATTTTTCTGGAATTTTTGGATTTCCTTGTCGCCCTTAATAGAAGCGGTGGTCTCTGGTGATACAAGATAAGGCCATGTTTACAATTGCGCTCACGGGCGGTGGGCGGGAGTGGTGTGCTGCTCCAAATGTTCAAATGGTTGTAAAGTCTATGGGACTTAACTACGGGGTCATCAGTCCTTAAACTTACAAACTACTTATGAACTACTTACAACTAAGGACGGCACAAATATCAATGCCCGAGGGGGGATTCGAACCCCCGACCGTAGTGGCCGTGTGGATCGTGACTGGAGCGCCTCAATCCCCTCGGCCACCGCGGCCGGCTGTGCTGCTCCGTCGACTAGTCTGTACAAGTCGGCGGAGCAGCACACCACGCCCCAGTGGCGTAGCTATCATAGGGCTAGGCGGGGCAGTGCCCCGGGGCTCCTGAGCTCCAGGGGCCCCTCGGCCTTCGTGAGCGACGATCGAAAACAGTTACAGTAGAGCGTCGATTACTTTTTATTATTATTATTATTATTATTATTATTATTATGCACACACCCTCCCACCCTATTGTCCATCATATCCCCTTCCCCCTCAAACCAAGTTTCCCACAGTAGCCTCACTGGGCCACTGGCTGGCGGAATAATGCATCTAATTGGGCCTTCACAAGACGCCACTATGTGGCGCTGCTGACAGGCGAAGCTGGCAGTCAGTGTGTCCAACAATCGGCACACTTCAGTCTGCAGAAGTAGCGGCAGCATCAGAGCTGCTGACAGCAACAGCTGCGTCTACCAAGTGTTGCGGCGTGCGGGCTCGGCGCAGCGTGAAGGACCGCGCTCCTCCAAATACAATATAAATACATTTACTGTACAGTACTTCTTATTGGCTAATAGAAGTGTACAGTTCGAATATCCGAATAAATCGGTTTTCCGAATATCCATATCCTCAAATTATTTCGGATAATAGACGTTATACTGTATATAATATTTTAGTTGAATGAAGGAATTTCGACTTTTAATTTCTCCTGCCGAAATTGACCCCAACGTGGACAGTTCGCCAATTATGTAAGGACATTATAACAAAATATACATTATTAGAATGTTAGGTTACGGAAGTATTTGCCGCAATTTTATTCTTCTTCAGCAGCCGAAAGGTCGTTCAGCAAATTAGAAATTATCAAAACGCATCTGAGGTACAGTATGGCTCGGACATTTGGCACTCATAGCAATCGAAAGCAAGGTTGCATCAAGTATGATTTTGCAAAAACCAAAGCCAGGAAAAGATTGTAAAATAATTGTTAAAATAAAATTGACTACTTTTTAATTGTGTATCCATTTTATTACTATAATGTACTGCAGTCACGAAAACGCTTACCGATAATTACCGATCAGAAATCATATCTCTGCCAACATCTGCAATCTAACAGTTTGAAGCATTGTATTTTTTGTGTCCCAACTTCGTCGCCGCTTTTGTGTCCCAGCCTCGTCGTAGGTGTCGGTGGCCGAGTGGAATGAGACCGACACAGGAACAAAAATAGCACGCTGGTGCAAGTACGGAGGGGAGCAGCCAGAAACTATAAACACTAGAGTAAATTAGAAAGAGATATATATTGCACAGAATGTAACAATACTTAACTTTTACATAGTACTGCAGAATGTTGATACATAGTTGTTAGAGGCCTGCCTAGTGCCTGTACGATAGCAAAGTCTTCACTGGTGCCTATCTGATTACGAAGGTCCTAACTGGTTGCTATCTCAGTCCCAAGTGACCGATGTCTTTCCGTGGTGGCCACGAGCGGGGTTGCAGCAGAGGGCGCTCGTGGCTGTCGTGAGAACGCCGCGCCGTGTGTGCATGGCGGCGCGCGGCGAAAGTAGGTGGCGCGCACTTTGTACTTGTGCGACACCACAGTATTACTCCAGTAGGTATTCTTTAATTCTGACTTTGAGCGTGACGAAACACGAACGACATCCCCACGACTTGAAAACGCCACTCATTAAGTTCGTGATACACAGTGAGGCGCGAAAAATAATTATGAATTTTTTTCAAGGACTAATAGTATTTGTGTTACAAGAAATAGAAAAATTCCCAACTTTTAGAAAACAATGTTTTAACACATTGACTGCTGCCACGTAAGTTAAATATAAGTCACAGGAAGTCTTCTCTTCGGGCCACGTGAAGTAAATACAACTCATGGACCTTTTTCCATTTAAAGCTCCGTGGTGCAGTTGTAACTCACAGTAGCGTGTTGTGACTTGGTGTAACAGTACGTCAGAGCTTTCCAAACGGGTTGATGCGACACCCTGGGGTGTCGCGTAATTGTATCAAGAGTGTCGCGAGACTAGCAAATTTAGACTCTTAAAACTTGTCATAAAATAACACAAAATTTCCTTCTCTTCATACTACCCTGAAGACTAGCCTGCAGCTAATCATCCTTCTCTTCATTCAATGCAGCACCACAGATCACGTATTAAAGGAATGATTGGTGTACATTAATTGCCTGCTCAGCCTTTGGGCGGCAGCTCTGCTTTAGCAGGAGTAGACACTTAGGGTTCGTTCGAGCAGCTGCAAGTTGGCAGATTCCAGCAAACTGCGCATGCGCAGAGCTGCTCTTCCCATGCGCAGTTTGCTGGAACTAGCAGCTGCTTGAACGAACCTTCACTGTAGTCTGCTTTCCTTCTCAAAAAGCTGCACCTGAGCGTTTTTTTAATGGATTTATCAAAGCCACGTCACCCTCGGTAGCGTTTCCTACAATTAAATGTCAATCAATGACACAGTGGCTGTAAAAGCTGTCACAGATTGTAAAAGCAGTCACAATTTGCCACTGACTACAGCTATTCAATAGCGATGTTTCTCCTGCTACAATATCACTGTGTTACGGAGCAAACAGCACTGAATAAAAACTGTAGTAACAATGCAGAAAAACAATAATGGAACTGTACGCAAATAATGTTGTGGAATGAAAGACTTACAGGAGTACCAAGCCAAAATTATTAGCGACACCTGGCACTTTACTCAAAATGTTCAAATTTTTGTATAGCTTATGGGACTTAACTAAGGGGGTCATCAGTCCCTAAACCTACAAACTACTTATGAACTAGCTACTACTAAGGACGGCACAAATATCCATGCCCGAGGGGGGGATTCGAACCCCCGACCGTAGTGGCCGTGCAGACCGTGACTGAAGCGCCTCAGTCCTCGCGGCCGGTGGCACTTTACTCTGGCGCCATGTGAGTCATATGTAACTCACATAAACTAAGGTACTAAATGGCAATATTTCCAACTTATTTGTACTTAAATAGCTTAAGTCAAGCAAACTAAAGCAGAATATGGAAAAGAGTAAATTGTCCCCGGAGGGCGGTAATCCAAGTGTACCTTTGGCAGCCAAGATGTTAATATAGTTATTGTTAAACAGAATGGACTAAGACAAAAATGTATACAGCATATTTAAGTACAGTAGAACAGTATTTGGCATATGATTTGTTGTGGGGATATGACAGGTGAGAGCAGGAAGGGTTGGAGGGCAGAAGGTGCGGGAAAGGGCAGACCACTGGAATGGTCAGGCATTACCGTTCTTTATGCGCTTGCAAAAAGAATAGTGAGAAAGCGAGCCCCCACTCTGTCTACCTCATTACGTCGCAAAAGGAAATTACAAGGTGTTTTACAAAGTTATACCGACCCTTCCACAGTGCTCCTCATAAATCACAGATGACGCACTGCGCAGACAGACCTAGAGAGTGCGCAGTTTCCACAAAATGCGTTGCGCCAGGAAACAGGCATGTTTTGTTTTTTCCACAAATGCGTTAATACTGAAAGGAATACCGAACAGAATCTACATACCTTTCTGCACACTACCTTGCAATGGAAGGCGGGAAAGCAATTCGGCTATTCAATTTACGTTCATACTAACACTATACCCTCCGTCGCATTCTGCTCAGTTCTTCTATGTGAAAAACAAACAACTTCACTGTGCTTTAAAGTAATGGTGAGAACTCAGCACTTCACGCAATCTTTTAAGGTACGTTTCTACGCACACAGTATTTGTTTATTCTGCCATTTAAAGGTTTAATTACATTCACGGATCAGAAGTTTCATGTAATAATTACTTTGTCTCAATAGTGAATTGTGTATCAAGACGCTGCCTTCTACCCCACTGTCACGATAATAAGCGAAGATATCGACTTAGTTTTTTACTTATTACTTTTTCCTGGCCAGACACTAACATATACTTCAAGAAGCCTGGTAGGGGCACGGCTCAATCCAAAGTGTTTCATCAAACAAAATCCGGCAACATACTTTTGATGAAACCATCCTACACGAATATTTTCCCTGTTTTCCATCTTTGACTGGGCTGTCAACGAAATGAGCCAACAGCGCAGTAGTTGAGCGAGAGTGAGTTGTCGGCAGTGAGAAAAGTCCGCCTGCTGTCACCGCTGACGAAAAATATCCCATGGGGCATCTGTATGTCCTACCCAGGTCCAACTCTATCACTCTGCAAAATTTCATCCAAATCATCTAGTAATTTTTTCGTGAAAGCATAACAAACAAACATTCACACTCATATTAGAGATTCGATTAAATATTATCTACTTCGTGACAATTAATAATTTACTTAGTAGTATTTAGGTTTGCCTTATTATGTCTTCCAGTGGTCGTAAGGAGCTGACGATGTAGTTTTGCTTCTATACATTAGTGTAAAGAGGGCCCCAATGTCATTTTTGCCCCGGGGCCCTTGGTGACATAGCTACGCCACTGCCACGCCCACCCACCGCCAGTGAGAGCAATTTTAAACATGGGCTTATCTGGTATCACCAGAGACCACCGCTTCTATAAAGGGCGACAAGGAAATCCAAAAATTCCAGAAATATAGAAACACCGCAATAACAAGGTGTCACACCACGGAGAGCACATTATAATCTGAAGATGCCCTGCTAAAGGGCGAAACGCGTCATTAATTAATAAAATAATTTGCAATCAAGACGGCTTGAAGGAATATTTATTCTCATTGATTGCTGTTCACCATGGATTGAAAATCATTTTAAATAATTTGTTTGCTTCCATAAGTAACATTTACCACTTTGTTCTTGAGAGCGCCTTCTTGCCTTCTTCACTTCCGTTTTTTTCAATCGGTAAACAGCTTTAAATATTTCCATTTTCGCATTCTTGAATACATAGTACCTTCAATCAGGACTGTAGAAAGTAGTTCGAAGTATAAAGTCATAGTTCCGATTAATGGTATCATTGTCGTCTGAATAAATTTATGCAAACGGAATAAGAAAAGGCGTGTACCACGTGATCAGTGTTTCCTAATCCCACATTAATTATAAAAATAAATAAAAAAATTCTCGCTTTAGAGAGACTCATTAATAAAACTTTACAGCAGAACAATACGATGACCCGTTCCATTAAGTACAGTAGTATTGTAATGAAAAAACCAACTGTATTTTCATATCGTCATTTATTGGTAACCAGTTTCTATAGACCACGCCATCATCATCAGGCCCTTAAAATAGAACAAACTGCATTTTGCTACATTAAAAAAACAACAAAAACAACTGGTGGCGCACAATCACGGAACAGGAACTGTTGATCCTCCTTACTATTAGGTTTCATGATTGTGCGACACCAGCTGTTTTTGCAGTAAAATGTAGTTTGCCTTATTTTAAGGGCCTGATGATGATGGCGTGGTTTATCGAAACTGGTTGCCAATAAATGACAATATGGAAATACAGCTGACGGTGTAGTTACTCATTGTTTTCATTATTATAGCCGGCCGCAGTGGCCGAGCGGTCTGAGGCGCGCCAGTCGCGTTCTGCACGGCCACTACTGTCGGGGGTTCGAATTCCCCCTCGGGCATGGATGTTTGTGCCGTCCTTAGTATTAGCTAGTTCATGAGTAGTTTTTAAGTATGCTGCATGTATTTTCTACAATGAACTTTACATACTTTCCAAAGTCAAGGAAGGGTGGATCCCGCGTTTTGGATGCAGTTCAAAAAGTATTCAAATGTTTGTAGAGCTTATGGGACTTAACTACGGGGTCATCACTCCCTAAATATACAAACTACTTATGAACTAGCTAATACTAAAGACGGCACAAACATACATGCCCGAGGGGGGGGGGTTTCGAACCACCGACGGGGAACGGCCTCGCGCATCGTAGCATAGCGCCTCAATGCTCTCGGCCGCTCCGCCGCGGCCCCGGATGCAGTGGGTGGGCTCATGAAGCGTGCTCAAATATAGACCAAGAAGATGAAGTCTTTGTGTGTGACTATTGTGGACTTGGTAATGATTCATAAAAGCATATTCTACTTTTTTTCTTTTTCAAATAGGTCATTCAAGGCGTAACATATATAGTTTTGAATGAAATTTTGTACAACGTTTCTTAATGTTCTACTCCGTTTTACCCGACTAGTTGTATAAAATGGTGACATTTGACATATTTTGAATTTGTTGTTATACACGTTAAATTAAGACTCAAATTCCACAAATAATAACTTAAGTATGTAATTACTTAATAGATGAAGAGGGAATGTGATATATTTGTTAATGTTTTTATATAAAAAAAAAAACTAGTTAGCGCCCCCATTTTGTACAACTTTCCCCTACGTTCCAAGACTCATCTACATCACGCGAAATTTCTTATCGGCAATGCGTTTTTTTTTAGCAGTATATCCGGCTGACGAGATAAATACCGGTACTATTATGCGTACAGTACATCCTGTCTCCTGATCTGATGTAATGTGCGTCCCTTTTTTTTTTTTTTTAGCTGGCTTACCTCCGTGGGGATTATTAGAGATTAAATCTGGTCTCGTGTGCCACGTAAGAGCCGTAATAATGGCGCGTTGCGTGTTAATGGGGTACTGTTACGTGTTGGCTGGTAACGGTTCAGCTGATAGCATTTCGCGTGGTATGCAGACGCAGCGGATGAAAAGGCACGTTCCCAACAAACCTACACTGCAACTATTACGATGTGTGATCATAAAATTTCATTATCATCTCAAATTTTGCTTTCGTAATAAAGGTGTTTCCGCAGCTACATGACTGCAATATTGTTGCAAACGAAATATCTTTAATACCCCTCGTCACAGCAACGAGCAACGTAGCACGTCACTAGAGCAGCCGAAACAAAATTTTGCGCCTCAGTATTGTACAGTAGTTACTGATATGGACATATCCGAAAGAACGGACACAATGTCTATAATTGTGTATATGATTCCAAGGGGCAAATGACAATTTTTGTGCGGATGGACGCATCACACGTACTCTACATAAGTCACATTTAAGTGTCTGGCGGGTGTTTTAACGAACCGCTTTCATATTATTTTTGTTGTATTTGGTGGTGGTGATGAAATTTTTAGGGGAGTACAAAGAATATATTTGTACCATTCCATTGTCTAACAGCGCGTTGAAAAAAGGAACACTTAAATGTCTGATCAGATTTCTCATATTTTATCGTGATGTGCATGTCTCCCTATGTAGGTGGGTGAAAACAATATATCTCGCCATTCGAAGAACAAAATAGGTGAAAAAAAGTTCTAAAGTAGACCTCGCCGCAACGAATAACGGCTTTCCTTTAATGATTTCCACCCCAACTCGTGTATCGTTTTCGTTACACTGTTTCCCCTTTATCGCGTTAATACAAAATGAGCTGCTCTTCTCTGAACTTTCTCTAAATCGCTCGTCAGTCCAACTTGGTGGGGATCCCACAATGCGCAGCAATACTCCAAAATAGGACGAACAAATGTAGTATAGGCAGTTTCTTTAGGAGAACTGTTGCATCTACTAAGTTTCTGCCTTCCCTTCAATATTTTCTGTGGGTTCTCTCCAATTAAAGTTGTTCGTAATTGTAATTCCTCGATATTTAGATTTTACAGCCTGTAGATTACACTTGTTTACCATGTAACTGATGTTTAATGGATTTGTTTTTTTTTTTTGCCTATTTGGATGACTTCACATTTTCCAATATTGACGGTCAACTGCTAATATCGCACCATGCAGATCTTATAAATCGATTTACAGTTGCTTTTAGTCTTCTAGTGACTATACTAAGCTATAAACAACCGCATCATCCGCGAACAGTGTATGAGAGATGCTCAAATTGTTTCCTAATTCGAGTAAACCAAATATCACTTCTCTTTTAGTCGATGACTTTCCGTCAATTGCTACGTACTGCGACCATTCTGACAGGGAAACGCGCATCCAATCGCACAACTATGGCGATATTCCCTAGGCGCGCAATTTGATTAGAATGCGCTTGTGACGTACAGTGTCAAAAGTCTTTTGGAAAGCTCGAAATATGGATTCGATTTGAGATCCCTTGTACATAGCACTTATCGCATCATTTGAGTAAAGAACTAACTGTGTTTCGCAAGAGCGATGCCTTCTGAATCCGTGTCGACTATGGGTCAATAGGTCGTTCTCTCCTGATCCCTTTCGGGAATGCAGTTAAAGCTACGAGTAATGGACAGCGGCTCTACTACCGTAGAGTATGCAACAACAGGCAGTCCTACCAAAGGAACTTATTCCTCTGCCCATTTTCCAGAACGCTTATTTACTTGTGTTTATTTATTATGTTTCGTAGGACCAAATTGTGGAGTACGTCCTCATGGTTATGAAACGAGTCAGTACGTCAATTTGTACGAAAAGGATAGATAAGCAACGTGTTGAGTTATAAGATGTGTGTATCCGCTTAAGTAAAAAGAACATATAACGTGACGTAGAAATTGAGCTTAAATTTTGAATTTTTTATTTTAAAAATGTTCAAATGTTTTTAGAGTCTATGGGACTTAATTACGGGGTCATCAGTCCCTAAACTTACAAACAACTTATGAACTAACTAAGGACGGCACAAATATCCATGCCCGAGGGGGGATTCGAACCCCCGATCGTAGTGGTCGTGCAGCCGTGACTGGAGCGCCTCAATCCCCTCGGCCACCGTGGCCGGCTTTTTTTTTTTTTTTTTTTTTTAATTATTATTATTTTACCAGGAATTTGTGGATAGAAAGAGTGAGCCATGAGGAAACTTTTCAGTCTTTTTAGCCTTAAACGTCCGAGGACTGCTGCTAAGGTTTGTGTAGTCTTGTGGCAGTTTATAGAAAATGGATAGTGCTGAATACTGCACACGTTTCTGCACAAGGGTCAAGGAGGTGACCCAAATATAGATTCTACATGTTTGTAAATCTATAGGACTTAAATGCTGTGGTTATCAGTCCCTAGGGCTACAAACTAATTTATCCTAACCTAACGTAAGGACAATACGCACAACCCGCCGCAGTGGCCCAGCGATCTGCGGCGTGCCAGTCACGGTCTGCACGGCAGCTGCGGTCGGGGATTCGAATCCCCCCTCGGGCATGGATGTTTGTGCCGTCTTTAGTATGTTAGTTCTTAAGTAGTTTGCGAGTTTAGGGACTGATGACCCCGTAGATACGTCCCATAAGCCTGACAAACATTTGAACATTTTTGAACAACACACACGCCCACCCACCCACCCACCCACACACGCACGCACATGGTCGATGGAGGACTCGAACCTCAGCCGGAGAGTAACCGCGAACACCGCAGAAAGGCGCTTTACAGCGCTCGGCCATTCTACTGCTGCAATGTAGATTCGCTTTCTGTGTAGTATTTACCGAGTGAAAGCTACTAACTCTTGGGAATAATTTAATACAATTAATAACAATTGATATTAAAGAAAATACACTCTTGGCCATTAAAATTACTACATCTCAAAGATGACGTGCCACAGACGCAAAATTTAACGATGCTGTGATACCCAAATGATTAGCTTTTCAGAGCATTCACACAACGTTGGCGCTAGTGGCGACACCTACAACGTGCTGACATGAGAAAGGTTTCCAACTGATTTCTCGTACACAAACAGCAGTCGACTAGCGTTGCCTGGTGAAATGTTGAAACGTTGTTGTGATGCCTCATGTAAGGAGGAGAACTGGGTACCATCACGTTTCCCATTTTGATAAAGGTCGGATTGTAGCCTATCGCGATTGCGGTTTATCGTATCGCGACATTGTTGCTCACGTTGGTCGCGATCCAATGACTGTTAGCAGAATATGAAATCGGTGGGTTCAGGAGGGCAATACGGAACGCCGTGCTGCATCCCAATGGTCTGTTGGGAAGTCGAAATGACAGGCATCTTATCCGCATGGCTGCAACGGATCGTGCAGCCACGTTTCGATCCCTGAGTCAACAGATGGGGACGTTTCCAAGATAAGAGCCATCTGCACGAACAGTTCGACGACGTTTGCAGCAGCATGGACTATCAGTTCGGAGACCACGGCTACGGTTACCCTTGACGCTGCATTATAGACAGGAGCGCCTGCGATGGTGTACGAAACGGCGAACCTGGGTGCACGAATGGCAAAACGTCATACAGGTTCTGTTTACAGCATCATGATGGTCGCATCCGTGTTTGGCGACTTCGCGGTTAACGCACATTGGAAGCCTGTGTTCGTCATCGCCATACTTGCGTTTCATCCGGCGTGATGGTATGGGGTGCCATTGGTTAAACGTCTCGGTCACCTTTTGTTCGCATCGACGGCACTTTGAACAGTGTTGCGACCCGTGTCTCTACCCTTCATTCCATCCCAGTGGAACCCTACATTTCAGCAGTATAATGCACGACCGCATGTTGCCGGACCTGTACGGGCCTTTCTGGATACGGAAAATGTTCGACTGCTGCCCTGGCCAGCTTATTCTCCAGATCTTTCACGAATTGGAAACGTCTGGTCAATGGTGGCCGAGCAACTGGCTCGTCACAATACACCAGTCACTACTCTTGATGAACTATGGTATCGTGTTGAAACTGCATGGGCTTCTGCACCTGTACACGCTGTCCAAGCTCTGTTTGACTCAATGCCTAGGCGTATAAAGGCCGTTATTACGGCCAGAGCTGGTTTTTCTGGGTACTGATTTCTCAGAATCTATGCACCAAAATTTCGTGAAAATGTCATAACATGTCAGTTCTTGTATAATATATTTGTCCAATGAATACCCGTTTATCTTCTGCATTTATACTTGGTGTAGCAATTTTAATGGCCAGTAGTGTACTATACTATCTTTTGTTCTTTATATGCTATGCTAGTTAGCAAAATAGCAAGTGGAAACACTGCAGTAGGTAGTACATCTCTCTAACACACGGAAAATGTCCTAATGAAATGTAATCACTACTTTTCGTTACAAAAAGAGCTTCGTCGTTAAATTACGTTTTAATTGATGTAGGTCACGGGTAAGTCGACCCAGTAGTTTACAAGTCAATTTAATTTATTGTCGATTAAATCGTATCAAATGAATTTCCTCCGGCAATTCGGTACCTTTGTAGCCTTGCCTACCTACAGGACTACCGAATCGTGAAGCGAGTGTAATTTTCTGACGCCTGGTTTAATTAATGTAGAATTGGTACTTTGTGCCGTATTCCTAGAAAGAGAAGGTAGCCGTTAGTTTCAATTTCAGTCCTTCTTCTCCAGCTCTGGCAGGACAAACGCAACTCTCGCCGATTTCGCGGAAGACCATTTCAGATCACCCAGCCGTGGAACAGCGCAACCGATGCCTTCACGGATCAGAACGAGTTTACAAGAAGTGCACCAGTTAGGCTTGTTAGGAAGCTCCTCTTCTTGTCCGCGGAAGTCGATAGTGTCGTTGGGCCGCGGTACACAAAAGACACGACACAAGCTCTTGGCACCACAATTGGAGCCAGTCCTTAGTTATACGAAGTTCACGACAATCTCATAGTGTGAGTCGCGCCCTTTATGCACAAGTCTGCTTGCTGGTCAGTAATCATTTTCTCTGTAGTGATTATACGCATATTTTGGTGCATTAGGTTCGCAGAAACATAGGAAATGGCTTAAACGTTTTGAATTACTTCGTTTTGTTTTGTTCGCTTTAATACACTTAGAAAAAGAATAAAAGAAGTAGGGAAACAGCTTGATAATTTAAAAAAAAAAATCGATGCTGATGTTTTTGTTTGGGCATAGCCAATACGGATTAGTTTTGTATTATATGTGCCGACAAACCGCTTATCTCTTTGCGATAAAATTATGTACACTTGATCTTGAAAACAAGAGCAACGGCAACGACGACATAATAATTCGTACGATGCAAGGCAGATGGCACCTTACTCAAAACTTCGACAACGCTTCTACATATACATATACATAAATACTCTCCAACTCACACTGAAGTGCATAGCAGAGGGTTCATCGAACCGCTCTTATGATGATTCTCTACAGTTCCATTCTTTAATAGCTCGTGGAAAAAAGGAACACCTCAGTCATTCTGATGGGCTTTCTCTTATTTTATTTTGATGATCATGTCTTCCTATGTACGTGGTTGCTAACAAAATACGTTCGTATTCGGAAGAAAAGTTGGTGAGAGAAATTTCGCAAATAGATCTATTCACGACGAATAAAGCCTTTGTTTTAATGATTTCCACCCCAACTCGTGCATCTTTTCCGTGATACTCTCACCCCTAAAAGTAGCAGCAGTCAACAATCCGAAGATTGTTTTGAACACCACAGTGCTTTACTAGGCATGGTCCTGTTTGGAGGTGGTATGCCGTTGCCTTCCTCCGACCTTCGAACTGAACTGACTTACCCAGACAGTTATAGGGGGACCTACAGTTTAACGTGGGTTCCGAACCACGGTGCAACTCGGTATTTTTCACATGAGCAGTACTGCCAGAGGTGAAAGAAGTGGAAAGTGACTGATAAAAATCCTAAGACCAGGCGGGGATCGAACCCGCGACCTTTGGATTTGTAGTCTGGCACTCTACCACTGTGCAACCGAGGAGCACTATATCTCGATAATACAAGACGAGCTCCCATTCCCTGTACGTTGTCTAAATAGTTTCAGTTGGTTGGGATCCTACGATGCGCAACCATACTCCAAAATAGAACGCACAAGTGTGGTGTAGGCAGTTTCTTTACTAGAACTGTTGCATCTTCTGTTCTGCCAACGAAACGTAGTCTTTGCTTCTATATTTTCTATTTGTTCTTTCCAATTTAATTTCTTTGTAATTGATACTCTTAGGTATTTACGGTCTGTATATTTGACTGATTTATCGCGTAAATGAATTTTAACGGGTTTCTTTCAGTGGTCATATGGATATTTCAGACTTATTATTATTAAGGGTCAATTGCTATTTTTGCACCATGCAGATAACGTATCTAAATAATTTTGCAGTTGCTTTGGATCTTCTGGTGACAGCATCATCCGAGAACAACCTACGAGAGCTACTCAGATTGTCTCCTAAATCGTTTATAAAAATAAGATTATTTTCAACCGGGGAACAACAGAGACCATATAACATTGGCGACTGACAGTGTCGCTTTCTGAATGGCGAATATACAGGGTGAATCATCTAACACTTGCACCGCAAATATTGCAAAAACGGGAAGTGCGATTGATGTGCGGTTCTCACAGAATGGATTGGTAGTCAAGGACTCGTATTATTAGCCAATAAACAGATTGTAAAAATACCTAGAGTGTGTATTTTTTATGCAAACATACAATTTTTCAAATGGAACAATGGTTGTTTCTATCATGCAGTGGAATTTTTGTTACCAGCTATGTACAAAGAATTTTGAATGACATTTTTATCACGTTTAGTTTGGCAGCTACCACCATTCAAAGTCTTGGGGGCGGAGGCTACGACAGCGTAGCTGACTGGCTGGTGGGCCATGCCCCAGGGGCAAGCCACTTGGCCAGTCAGTTACGCTATCGCAGCCTCCGCCCCGAAACCTTGAATGGTTGAAGCTGCCAAACTAAAACTACTAAAAATGTCATTCAAAATTCTTTGTACATAGCTGGTGTCAAAAATTCCAGAGCATGATAGAAACAACCATTGTTATATTTAAAAAACTGCATGTTTGTATGAAAGTTCACTTTCTAAGTAACATTACAATCTGTTTGTTGGCTAAAAATAAAAATCCCCTGACTACCAATATATTCTGTGAAAACCGCACATTAATCGCACTTTCCGTTTCCGCTATATTTGTGGTGCAAGTGTTACGTGATTTCCCCTTTATACGGTGCGCACTCTATCTCTACTTGCAGTTTGTCGCTTCACTTCCGCGGATGCCTTCTGCAATCGAAAGTGAAACGTTAAAGGAAAAGTGTTGTGTATGGACCACGGCATATCAGCCTGGAAGTTTCAAGTAATGATAACTCCTGCCATGAAAGCCTTAATTGAATGATCAAGGTAAATTTGTAACACATTTCATTCCATTCAGGCTTTGTGCTGCCAGTCTACATAGTGCAACAGTTTAGGAACAGATTACTACACAGATTAATGATTTACACGAGGTTTTTCATATATTTTCTTAACTGACGGTATACCGCTTAAAGATTTAAATACCACCACCAATAACGATACTTATTTTTATTCACCATTGGAAAACTCCATCATGCTACAGATTACCGAAGTATCCAATATTTCGTTTTTTTTACATGTTATTTCAGATGTTGTGCATCTGTCGAGGTCACTGTATAAATTCAGACATACAGGATGATTCAAGAAAATTTACATGATTTGAAGAGACTATACCTTCTACAGTAATGAAGATAGAAACTTTGTCTGCATTTTAAATGTATATACTCTTAACGAAACTCTGAAACCGTCGTGTCTCGAATTAATCTCTTTTAACAAATTAATTTCCAAGACATCTAGTCGATTCTTCATGGTGTTTTCACAGGTGACTTGGGCGTAAAAATGTGCAAATGTTTGTAGAGTCTATGGGACTTAACTACGGGGTCATCAGTCCCTAAACTTACAAAGTACTTATGAACTACTTACAACTAAGGACGGCACAAATATCCACGCCCGAGAGGGGATTCGAACCCCCGACCGTAGTGGCCGTGCGGACCGTGACTGGAGGACTTGGGCGTAGTTTGGGGCAACATGCTAATGTCCAAAATTACAAGACAAACTTTAAAGGGGTTTTCACAACTACGTGTAGCTTGGGGTAATATAAAGGATTCGGTTCATCACAATAGTCGCAGAAAAATTTCGTACTTTTTAGTTATCATCTAAGCCCGTCGCATCGTCTGTTTGTGTCTTTGAACAGGTTAATATCCAAACCAAATAGATAAATTGCCATGGGGTTTCAGAACCTTCAGGAGTATTGCTTGAGGCAAGATATAGGATTTATTTTACGAAGATAAGAACATGAGAAAATAAGATATCGTAATTCAAAATTTTAGTCTGCTCGTTTAATAGCAAAGTGTAGAAGCGGCACGAAAACCAATAATGGTGCTAGAGATACTGCTGTTAGTTTCGTAGTACACCAAAGAACAAATGATTGGTGTTGTTAACTTCCAAATTCAGGGACAAATGTATTTTTGGAAGTTTACATAAGCAACATATTAAGGTGGCATAATATTATCTTCGAATATAAACTAACGTTGAATATACTTCTGTCTCTAATGACTACGCTGTAGACGGGACGTTAAACCCTAAGATTTTTTGTTGTTGAATATATTTGGCTTGTATGTCCGGATTAACTGTTTCGATTTGTGGTAAAAGGTTAACGAAATCCATTTTCTTCCGTGTTCGATGGGTTTTATTTATATTTTACTTCATACCAAGAGAAGCGATTTTACTACGTAATAACTTAAGGGTTCCATTATAACAGATTGAGGTACGGAAGACTTAAAAGTGATAATATGTAAAGGTCTTTCTTTGACTTCAGTTAAGATTCAACAAGGGTATATTCCTTACACAAATGTTCTAAAAGCCTTGTTGGGATTCATACAATTATGTTTAGTATAATGGTTTTCATAGACCAAACATAAATGTTTCAATGTTTCCATCAGAGGTGCGACAAATATTCAAGTGAAAGTCAAAATCAGCTCAATTTTTTATGATACAGTCGTCGGCTCAAAAAACCTTCTTTATGGAAGGCAATTTGATCAATCTTTTATGGTCATGTTTGTGGTTTTTTCATTCTCCTCTAGCGCCATTCAATCTATGGTTGTTGTACATACTAGGTGATGAGACATTAAATTTTTCTAATAGTAATAATAATTATATTTGATGTACTGTGTGTTTTGTTCGTTTGTGAAGGAATCTGGCCACTACACGCTTTCAGCCGACAGCCATGCCTCGCCAGATGGATCCGTCGGTGAGTCAGCGGACACTAAATAAAAATAATATATCGCTGGAGATATTGATGTGGTTAGTGTGGCGAAAGCTATATGTTCATTACGATTGTAAATTATACTACAAATAATCAATTTGTTGAAAGAGACTGGTGTGCGTTTGTGTTTGTGTTATATTGATGTGGATTTCTGGCGAAGTATGTATAAATAAAAAGAAATGGATATTAGATACCAGTGAAATGAATGGGGTTAAAGTTGATTTATTCCGCTAGTGAAAATGTTTCAATCTTCAATATTACGTGAGTATTAATTGTTTTGTTTGTGAGTAAGACTGTATTTACGAGTGTTACTTCAACCTGTCAGAAGTATTAACAGTGAAAAAGTCAGTATTTGCAATGGTTACATTACGTTAACCAAAGATATTACTATCGCAATTGAGGGATTGACAGTTTGTTTATATCAGAAGCTATCTCTGGATTGCCTTGGTTACGGAAGCGAACATCGAGTGTTATCGTAATAAAAAGTAACACAGATTGACAGTTTTGATCATCAGAATTGAAATTCATGCCTATATGTCCATTATTATTATGAACCTGCAAAGAAGGATAGACATTCTTCGGAAAATATATGACTACAATATTATTAGTCTCTATAAAACCTCTGTCTGCATTACTGTAGAAGGTATGGTCTTTTAAATATATCGAACAGTTTTGAGTATCGTGTGTAATCGGCATGTTCCAAGCTACATATCGACTAAGTAAGTACTATTAAGATGCATACTTTACTACTACTACTGAGAGACATACTAATACTACTGGAATTGTACGCGAGATTCATTCGTTCACTCTAATTCTCAAAGTCTTCTACTTCAAATTGTAAGAGGTCACTTTTGAGTAAAAAACCAGCTGAAGAGTCGCAAATTGTCAAAATGTTTAACTACGGAGGCACCATTAAATACCTCCTTCATGCATACGGGCTTATTATGACGGTTACAGTGCATAAGTTGCGTGGTGAGATGCAACAGGTATGAGGTGTTGTGGTGACAGTGCGTTAATGGTGTGCTGAGATGTTGGATGCAACAGGTATGAGGTGTGGTGGTGACAGTGCGTTAATGGTGTGCTGAGAAGTTAGATGGAACAGGTATGAGGTGTGGTGGTGACAGTGTGTTAATGGTGTGCTGAGATGTTGGATGCAACAGGTATGAGGTGTGGTGGTGACAGTGCGTTAATGGTGTGCTGAGATGTTAGATGCAACAGGTATGAGGTGTGGTGGTGACAGTGCATTAATGGGGTGCTGAGATGTTGGATGCAACAGGTATGAGGTATGGTGGTGACAGTGCATTAATGGTGTGCTGAGATGTTGGATGCAACAGGTATGAGGAATGGTGGTGCCAGTGCATTAATGGTGTTCTGAGATGTTGGATGCAACAGGTATGAGGTGTTGTGGTGACAGTGCATTAATGGTGTGCTGAGATGTTGGATGCAACATGTATGAGGTGAGGTGGTGACAGTGGATTAATGGGGTGCTGAGATGTTGGATGCAACAGGTATGAGGTGTGGTGGTGACAGTGCATTAATGGGGTGCTGAGATGTTGGATGCAACAGGTATGAGGTGTGGTGGTGACAGTGGATTAATGGGGTGCTGAGATATTGGATGCAACAGGTATGAGGTGAGGTGGTGACAGTGGATTAATGGGGTGCTGAGATGTTGGATGCAACAGGTATGAGGTGTGGTGGTGACAGTACATTAATGATGTGCTGAGATGTTGGATGCAACAGGTATGAGTTGTGGTGGTGACAGTGCATTAATGGCGTGCTGAGATGTTAGATGCAACAGGTATGAGGTGTGGTGGTGACAGTGCATTAATGGGGTGCTGAGATGTTGGATGCAACAGGTATGAGGTGTGGTGGTGACAGTGTATTAATGGTGTGCCGAGATGTTGGATGCAACAGGTATGAGGTGAGGTGGTGACAGTGCATTAATGGTGTGCTGAGATGTTGGATGCAACAGGTATGAGGTGTGGTGGTGACAGTGCATTAATGATGTGCTGAGATGTTGGATGCAACAGTTATGAGTTGTGGTGGTGACAGTGCATTAAAGGTGTGCTGAGATGTTAGATGCAACAGGTATGAGGTGTGGTGGTGACAGTGCATTAATGGGGTGCTGAGATGTTAGATGCAACAGGTATGAGGTGTGGTGGTGACAGTGCATTAATGGGGTGCTAAGATGTTAGATGCAACAGGTATGAGGTGTGGTGGTGACAGTGCATTAATGGTGTGCTGAGATGTTGGATACAACAGGTATGAGGTGTGGTGGTGACAGTGCATTAATGGTGTGCTGACATGTTGGATGCAACAGGTATGAGGTGTGGTGGTGACAGTGCATTAATGATGTGCTGAGATGTTGGATGCAACAGGTATGAGGTGTGGTGGTGACAGTGCATTAATGGTGTGCTGAGATGTTGGATGCAACAGGTATGAGGTGTGGTGGTGACAGTGCATTAATGGTGTGCTGACATGTTGGATGCAACAGGTATGAGGTGTGGTGGTGACAGTGCATTAATGATGTGCTGAGATGTTGGATGCAACAGGTATGAGTTGTGGTGGTGACAGTGCATTAATGGTGTGCTGAGATGTTAGATGCAACAGGTATGAGTTGTGGTGGTGACAGTGCATTACTGGTGTGCTGAGATGTTGGATGCAACAGGTATGAGGTGAGGTGGTGACAGTGGATTAATGGGGTGCTGAGATGTCGGATGCAACAGGTATGAGGTGTGGTGGTGACAGTGCATTAATGGTGTGCTGAGATGTTGCATGCAACAGTTATGAGTTGTGGTGGTGACAGTGCATTAATGGTGTGCTGAGATGTTGGATGCAACAGGTATGAGGTGTGGTGGTGACAGTGCATTAATGGTGTGCTGACATGTTGGATGCAACAGGTATGAGGTGTGGTGGTGACAGTGCATTAATGATGTGCTGAGATGTTGGATGCAACAAGTATGAGTTGTGGTGGTGACAGTGCATTAATGGTGTGCTGAGATGTTAGATGCAACAGGTATGAGGTGTGGTGGTGACAGTGTATTAATGGTGTGCCGAGATGTTGGATGCAACAGGTATGAGGTGTGGTGGTGACAGTGCATTAATGGTGTGCTGAGATGTTGGATGCAACAGGTATGAGGTGAGGTGGTGACAGTGGATTAATGGGGTGCTGAGATGTCGGATGCAACAGGTATGAGGTGTGGTGGTGACAGTGCATTAATGGGGTGCTGAGATGTTGCATGCAACAGTTATGAGTTGTGGTGGTGACAGTGCATTAATGGTGTGCTGAGATGTTAGATGCAACAGGTATGAGGTGTGGTGGTGACTGTGCATTAATGGGGTGCTGAGATGTTGGATGCAACAGGTATGAGGTGTGGTGGTGACAGTGCATTAATGGGGTTCGGGGATTTTGGATGCAACAGGTATGAGTTGTGGTGGTGACAGTGCATTAATGGTGTGCTGAGATGTTAGATGCAACAGGTATGAGGTGTGGTGGTGACAGTGCATTAATGGGGTGCTGAGATGTTAGATGCAACAGGTATGAGTTGTGGTGGCAACAGTGCATTAATGGGGTGCTGAGATGTTGGATGCAACAGGTATGAGGTGTGGTGGTGACAGTGCATTAATGGGGTTCTGAGATGTTGGATGCAACAGGTATGAGGTGTGTTGGTGACAGTGCATTAATGGTGTGCTGAGATGTTGGATGCAACAGGTATGAGGTGAGGTGGTGACAGTGGATTAATGGTGTGCTGAGATGTTAGATGCAACAGGTATGAGGTGTGGTGGTGACAGTGCATTAATTGTGTGCTGAGATGTTGGGTGCAACAGGTATGAGGTATGGTGGTGACAGTGCATTAATGGTGTGCTGAGATGTTGGATGCAACAGGTATGAGGTGTGGTGGTGACAGATGATTACTGGTGTGCTGAGATGTTGGATGCAACAGGTATGAGGTGAGGTGGTGACAGTGGATTAATGGGGTGCTGAGATGTTGGATGCAACAGGTATAAGGTGTGGTAGTGACAGTGCATTAATGGGGTGCTGAGATGTTGGATGCAACAGGTATGAGTTGTGGTGGTGACAGTGCATTAATTGTGTGCTGAGATGTTAGATGCAACAGGTATGAGGTGTGGTGGTGACAGTGCATTAATGATGTGCTGAGATGTTGGATGCAACAGGTATGAGGTGTGGTGGTGACAGTGCATTAATGGTGTGCCGAGATGTTGGATGCAACAGGTATGAGGTGTGGTGGTGACAGTGCATTAATGACGTGCTGAGATGTTGGATGCAACAGGTATGAGTTGTGGTGGTGACAGTGCATTACTGGTGTGCTGAGATGTTGGATGCAACAGGTATGAGGTGAGGTGGTGACAGTGGATTAATGGGGTGCTGAGATGTTGGATGCAACAGGTATGAGGTGTGGTGGTGACAGTGCATTAATGGGGTGCTGAGATGTTGGATAAAACAGGTATGAGGTGTGGTGGTGACAGTGCTTTAATGACGTGCTGAGTTGTTGGATGCAACAGGTATGAGATGTGGTGGTGACAGTGTATTACTGGTGTGCTGAGATGTTGGATGCAACAGGTATGAGGTGAGGTGGTGACAGTGGATTAATGGGGTGCTGAGATGTCGGATGCAACAGGTATGAGGTGTGGTGCTGACAGTGCATTAATGATGTGCTGAGATGTTGGATGCAACAGTTATGAGTTGTGGTGGTGACAGTGCATTAATGGTGTGCTGAGATGTTAGATGCAACAGGTATGAGGTGTGGTGGTGACAGTGCATTAATGGTGTGCTGAGATGTTGGATGGAACAGGTATGAGGTGTGGTGGCGACAGATGATTACTGGTGTGCTGAGATGTTGGATGCAACAGGTATGAGGTGAGGTGGTGACAGTGGATTAATGGGGTGCTGAGATGTTGGATGCAACAGGTATGAGGTGTGGTGGTGACAGTGCATTAATGGTGTGCTGAGATGTTGGATGCAACAGGTATGAGGTGTGGTGGTGACAGTGCATTAATGGTGTGCTGAGATGTTAGATGCAACAGGTATGAGGTGTGGTGGTGACAGTGCATTAATGGGGTGTTGAGATGTTAGATGCAACAGGTATGAGTTGTGGTGGTGACAGTGCATTAATGGGGTGCTGAGATGTTGGATGCAACAGGTATGAGGTGTGGTGGTGACAGTGCATTAATGGGGTTCTGAGATGTTGGATGCAACAGGTATGAGGTGTGGTGGTGACAGTGCATTAATGGTGTGCTGAGATGTTGGATGCAACAGGTATGAGGTGAGGTGGTGACAGTGGATTAATGATGTGCTGAGATGTTAGATGCAACAGGTATGAGGTGTGGTGGTGACAGTGCATTAATTGTGTGCTGAGATGTTGGGTGCAACAGGTATGAGGTGTGGTGGTGACAATGCATTAATGATGTGCTGAGATGTTGGATGCAACAGGTATGAGTTTTGGTGGTGACAGTGCATTAATGGTGTGCTGAGATGTTAGATGCAACAGGTATGAGGTGTGGTGGTGACAGTGCATTAGTGGGGTGCTGAGATGTTGGATGCAACAGGTATGAGGTGTGGTGGTGACAGTGCATTAATGGTGTGCTGACATGTTGGATGCAACAGGTATGAGGTGTGGTGGTGACAGTGCATTAATGATGTGCTGAGATGTTGGATGCAACAGGTATGAGGTGTGGTGGTGACAGTGCATTAATGGTGTGCTGAGATGTTGGATGCAACAGGTATGAGGTGTGGTGGTGACAGTGCATTAATGGTGTGCTGACATGTTGGATGCAACAGGTATGAGGTGTGGTGGTGACAGTGCATTAATGATGTGCTGAGATGTTGGATGCAACAGGTATGAGTTGTGGTGGTGACAGTGCATTAATGGTGTGCTGAGATGTTAGATGCAACAGGTATGAGTTGTGGTGGTGACAGTGCATTACTGGTGTGCTGAGATGTTGGATGCAACAGGTATGAGGTGAGGTGGTGACAGTGGATTAATGGGGTGCTGAGATGTCGGATGCAACAGGTATGAGGTGTGGTGGTGACAGTGCATTAATGGTGTGCTGACATGTTGGATGCAACAGGTATGAGGTGTGGTGGTGACAGTGCATTAATGATGTGCTGAGATGTTGGATGCAACAAGTATGAGTTGTGGTGGTGACAGTGCATTAATGGTGTGCTGAGATGTTGGATGCAACAGGTATGAGGTGTGGTGGTGACAGTGCATTAATGGGGTTCTGAGATGTTGGATGCAACAGGTATGAGGTGTGGTGGTGACAGTGCATTAATGGTGTGCTGAGATGTTGGATGCAACAGGTATGAGGTGAGGTGGTGACAGTGGATTAATGGGGTGCTGAGATGTTAGATGCAACAGGTATGAGGTGTGGTGGTGACAGTGCATTAATTGTGTGCTGAGATGTTGGGTGCAACAGGTATGAGGTGTGGTGGTGACAGTGCATTAATGGTGTGCTGAGATGTTGGATGCAACAGGTATGAGGTGTGGTGGTGACAGATGATTACTGGTGTGCTGAGATGTTGGATGCAACAGGTATGAGGTGAGGTGGTGACAGTGGATTAATGGGGTGCTGAGATGTTGGATGCAACAGGTATAAGGTGTGGTAGTGACAGTGCATTAATGGGGTGCTGAGATGTTGGATGCAACAGCTATGAGTTGTGGTGGTGACAGTGCATTACTGGTGTGCTGAGATGTTGGATGCAACAGGTATGAGGTGAGGTGGTGACAGTGGATTAATGGGGTGCTGAGATGTTGGATGCAACAGGTATGAGGTGTGGTGGTGACAGTGCATTAATGGGGTGCTGAGATGTTAGATGCAACAGGTATGAGGTGTGGTGGTGACAGTGCATTAATGACGTGCTGAGATGTTGGATGCAACAGGTATGAGTTGTGGTGGTGACAGTGCATTACTGGTGTGCTGAGATGTTGGATGCAACAGGTATGAGGTGAGGTGGTGACAGTGGATTAATGGGGTGCTGAGATGTTGGATGCAACAGGTATGAGGTGTGGTGGTGACAGTGCATTAATGGGGTGCTGAGATGTTAGATGCAACAGGTATGAGGTGTGGTGGTGACAGTGCATTAATGGGGTGCTGAGATGTTGGATGAAACAGGTATGAGGTGTGGTGGTGACAGTGCTTTAATGATGTGCTGAGTTGTTGGATGCAACAGGTATGAGATGTGGTGGTGACAGTGTATTACTGGTGTGCTGAGATGTTGGATGCAACAGGTATGAGGTGAGGTGGTGACAGTGGATTAATGGGGTGCTGAGATGTCGGATGCAACAGGTATGAGGTGTGGTGCTGACAGTGCATTAATGATGTGCTGAGATGTTGGATGCAACAGTTATGAGTTGTGGTGGTGACAGTGCATTAATGGTGTGCTGAGATGTTAGATGCAACAGGTATGAGGTGTGGTGGTGACAGTGCATTAATGGTGTGCTGAGATGTTGGATGCAACAGGTATGAGGTGTGGTGGTGACAGATGATTACTGGTGTGCTGAGATGTTGGATGCAACAGGTATGAGGTGAGGTGGTGACAGTGGATTAATGGGGTGCTGAGATGTTGGATGCAACAGGTATGAGGTGTGGTGGTGACAGTGCATTAATGGTGTGCTGAGATGTTGGATGCAACAGGTATGAGGTGTGGTGGTGACAGTGCATTAATGGTGTGCTGAGATGTTAGATGCAACAGGTATGAGGTGTGGTGGTGACAGTGCATTAATGGGGTGCTGAGATGTTAGATGCAACAGGTATGAGTTGTGGTGGTGACAGTGCATTAATGGGGTGCTGAGATGTTGGATGCAACAGGTATGAGGTGTGGTGGTGACAGTGCATTAATGGTGTGCTGAGATGTTGGATGCAACAGGTATGAGGTGAGTTGGTGACAGTGGATTAATGGGGTGCTGAGATGTTGGATGCAACAGGTATGAGGTGTGGTGGTGACAGTGCATTAATTGTGTGCTGAGATGTTGGGTGCAACAGGTATGAGGTGTGGTGGTGACAGTGCATTAATGGTGTGCTGAGATGTTGGATGCAACAGGTATGAGGTGTGGTGGTGACAGTGCATTAATGGTGTGCTGAGATGTTGGATGCAACAGGTATGAGGTGAGGTGGTGACAGTGGATTAATGGTGTGCTGAGATGTTGGATGCAACAGGTATGAGGTGTGGTGGTGACAGTGCATTAATGGGGTTCTGAGATGTTGGATGCAACAGGTATGAGGTGTGGTGGTGACAGTGCATTAATGGGGTTCTGAGATGTTGGATGCAACAGGTATGAGGTGAGGTGGTGACAGTGGATTAATGGGGTGCTGAGATGTTAGATGCAACAAGTATGAGGTGTGGTGGTGACAGTGCATTAATTGTGTGCTGAGATGTTGGGTGCAACAGGTATGAGGTGTGGTGGTGACAGATGATTAATGGGGTGCTGAGATGTTGGATGCAACAGGTATGAGGTGTGGTGGTGACAGTGCATTAATGGTGTGCTGAGATGTTGGATGCAACAGGTATGAGGTGAGGTGGTGACAGTGGATTAATGGGGTGCTGAGATGTTGGATGCAACATGTATGAGGTGTGGTGGTGACAGTGCGTTAATGGTGTGCTGAGATGTTGGATGCAACAGGTATGAGGTGCGGTGCTTTGCTCAGTGGCAGCAGGCGGCAAGTGTCGAGGCCGTGTGTTGGCTGCCGTGAGCCGTGCTGTCGTGCTGTGGTGCGGTGCGGCCGCTACGGACACCCAGAGAAGCAGCAGAGGTAGAGACCTTGCTTACCGTTGGCATCCTTCGCCTCCAAGCCCTCCGCCTCCAGCACCACCACGTTCAGCACCACGATGGGAGGCTGCAACACACACAAGTACACTCATATCAGTATCCGCGACGCTTTAAGCACACTCATGGTGACAATTATTGACAATAAAGTTTTTTGTGAAAACAACTTTAACCCTGTGATGCATGAATTACCAAAAAACGAGGAGAAAATTTTGAAATCGTGTTTATACACTAAAGAACAATCTCTATTATCATAAAATATAAAATTTGTAGCTATTTACCTTCTACATGGAAAAATTCAGTTATTTCCACTGAAGTGGACACTGCGCACTTAAAACCTTAAGAGTTCTTTCTGTGAGTTTTTTTTCCTTTTCCCATGGAAACTTACGAAGTAATTTAGACGTAGAGAATCCTTGCAGTTAGAGCAAATTTCCTTTGCTTCTTCTTTGTGGAACTGGTGAAATATATTTCGAAACCGCTCGCAGTCACTTCACGCTCTCTATCTTGACACGTACTGCCTTCGGGTGAAAAACTGGCGCTTGTCAGTTTTTCTGGCGACATCTTCAATGCAGCACCCAACCTAAGGGTCCCCTGGAGTGGACTCCATGCATTATAGGTTCTAAAACGTTCGCAGATGCAATGAAATACGTCCAATATCAGACGTCCACTACAGTGGACGCTATGCCCCACAGGGTTAATCTATTTTTGTATTTGTTGTCATTAGCGGGGAACGAAACCTTGAAAATGATACCTCAATAATTAATTTCGGATAAGTAATACGGGAGATATGGCGTACCCACAAAAAAAAGCGATAAGAAATAATATATATATGATGGTTTTCTGTTCGGCAGGACCTAATTGAGGAGCAAAATTCCACGGTCATAGAACACGTCAATACATGAAGCAAGAGTGATAATAGAAAAACTTAAAAGTGGTCCTACGCACATGATAATCTTATGCATAAATAAAAAGAATCAATAACGAAAGAAAAAAGTAATTAGCTTAATTTTTAATTTCTTCTTGGAATTCCTGGACAGAAGAAAAGAAGTGAGCCACAGGTAGCTCTTAAATTTAGAGTGGAAAGCGCGTGGTTAGTACTAAGATTCTTGAGTTCTTGTGGCAACTTATTGAAAATGGATGGTTTTGTTTAATTGTTTGTTAGAAATTGCAAAAGCCGAGTTTTATTGAGATTTAGTACCAATTTATTGCTACAAGTCATGAAATTAACTCTTAAACTGCATTATTTGATACTGTGTCCATATTATAAACAACATCCTTCACTACCAAGCTGGAATGATCGGCAAACAAAAATATTTTACAGTACAGTACACATAATTATGTATGCTGATATAGATAAATGACTCTAATGAGAGACAAATTTCGAAACTTTATTCAACTGGCACTCCACCAAGTAAGTAGTCATTTGAAAAAAATGTGTAAGTGAAATTAATGTAAGTGTAACATGAAGAGCATTATAATGGCAACTTGCTCCCAAAGCAAGTAGTGCTAGTAAATGTTGGCAAAAAAAGTGACTGAAGCTCAAAAGCTATTTTATAAATGGAAGTGCATATCCCTATACAAGGGCTCAGCAGTACGTTGCGGTTACAGGCTCTCCGTCACTCCGTCATCTCCGACCTCTCTTGAAGAACATAATTGTTGAGTACCGTCATACGGGCGATTTCGGACAGTTTTGAGATTATTTTCACCATAACGTTCGTAGGTTTCGTCAGATTTCGTTTTTTTGTGGACTGGGGTGATTTCGGAGACCTGTGTATTTTCAATCTCTGTTCGGTGTTTTGAAGTTCATGGGGTGAACCCTTGAACCACAGACATTGCCGAGGTGGGGTGGCTTGCGTGCCTCAACGATACAGATTGCCGTACCGTAGGTGCAACCACAGCGGAGGGGTATCTGTGGAGAGGCCAGACAAACGTGTGGTTCCTGAAGAGGGGCAGCAGCCTTTTCAGTAGTTACAGGGGCAACAGTCTGGATGATTGACTGAGCTGGCCTTGTAACATCAGCTAATGTGGCTTTGCCACTCAGCTACTGCGAACGGCTGAAAGCAAGGGGAAACTACAGCCGTTACCTTTCCCGAGGACATGCAGCTCTACTGTATGAACATATGATGATGGCATCCTCTTGGGTAAAATATTCCGGAGGTAAAATAGTCCCCCATTCGGATCTCCGGGCGGGGACTACTCAGGAGGATGTGATCATCAGGAAAGACAATACTGGCATTCTACGGGTCGGAGCGTGGAATGTTAGATCCCTTAATCGAGTAGGAAAATTAGAAAATTTAAAAAGGGAAATGGATAGGTTGAAGTTAGATATAGTGGGGATTAGTGAAGTTCGGTGGCAGGATGAACAGGATTTCTGGTCAGGTGAATACAGGATTATAAATACAAAATCAGTTGGGGGTATCACAGGAGTAGGATTGATAATGAATAAGAAAATAGGAATGCGGGTAAACTACTATGACCAGCACAGTGATCGCAATATCATTGTCAAGATAGATACGAAGCCAACACCGACAACAGTAGTACAGGTTTATATGCCAACTAGCTCTGCCGATGATGAGGAAATCGAAAAAATATATGAGGGGCTAAAGGAAATTATTCAGACAATTAAGGGAGAGGAAAACTTAATTGTTATGGGAGACTGGAATTCGGTTGTAGGACAAGGAAGGGAAGGGAAGATAGTAGGTGAATATGGTCTGGGCAAAAGGAATGAAAGAGGAAGCCGCCTGGTAGAATGTTGCACAGAACATAATTTAGTTATAACAAACACCTGGTTCAAGAATCACAAAAGAAGGTTGCATACGTGGAAGAGACCAGGAGACACCGGAAGGTATCAGATAGATTTTATAATGGTAAGACATAGATTCCGGAACCAGGTTTTAAACTGTAAAACATACCCAGGGGCAGATATAGACTCTGACCATAACTTGTTGGTTATGAACTGTAGGCTGAAAGTAAAGAAACTACAAAAAGGTAGGAAAATAAGGAGATGGGACCTGGATAAATTGAAGGAACGTGAGGTTCTTAAGAATTTCAGAGGGAGCTTTAGGCAACAATTGACAGAAACAGGGGATAATAAAACAGTAGAAGAGGAATGGGTAAAATTGAGAGATGAAATAGTGAAGATAGCAGAGGACAAAATAGGTAGGAAGGCAAGACGTACAAAAAATCCTTGGATATCACAGGAGATACTAAATTTAATCGACGAAAGGAGAAAATATAAAAATGCAGTAAATGAAACAGGTAAAATGGAGTACAGACGACTAAGAAATGAGATTGACAGGAAGTGCAAAATGGCTAAGCAGGAGTGGCTAGAAGGCAAATGCAAGGATGTAGAAGAATGTATAAATAAGGAAAAAATAGATACAGCCTACAGGAAAATAAAAGAAACATTTGGAGATAAGAAAAACAGATCTATGAATATCAAGGACACTGATGGAAAACCAGTTCTCAGCAAAGAAGGGAAAGCTGAAAGGTGGAAAGAGTATATAGAGGGGCTCTACAAAGGAAATGAACTCCGAGACAATATTGTAGGAAGGGAGGAGGATGTAGATGAAGATGAAATAGGAGATACTGTATTGAGAGAAGAATTTGACAGAGCCCTGAAAGACCTAAGTCGAAACAAGGCCCCTGGAGTAGATGATATTCCCTCAGAGCTACTGAAGTCTCTGGGAGAACCAGCCATGACAAACCTGTTTCACCTGGTGCGTAAGATGTATGAGACAGGAGAAGTACCCTCAGACTTTAAGAAAAATGTTATAATCCCCATTCCAAAGAAAGCAGGTGCAGACAGGTGTGAAAACTACAGAACCATCAGTCTAATAAGTCATGGTTGCAAAATATTAACACGAATTATATACAGAAGGATGGAAAAGGTGGTAGAAGCCGACCTCGGGGAAGATCAGTTTGGGTCCAGGAGAAATGTAGGAACACGGGAGGCAATACTCACGTTACGGCTTATCCTAGAAGATAGATTAAGAAAAGGCAAACCTACATTTCTAGCTTTTGTAGATTTGGAGAAGGCTTTTGACAATGTTGATTGGAATAAACTCTTTCAAGTTCTGAAGCAAGCAGGAGTAAAACATAGGGAACGTAAGGTTATTTATAACTTGTACAAAAACCAGACAGCGGTTATCAGAGTTGAAGGGCATGAAAGGGATGCAGTGGTTGGAAAGGGAGTAAGAAAGGGTTGTAGTCTTTCTCCATTGTTATTCAATTTGTATATTGAGCAAGCTATAAAGGAAAGCAAGGAGAAATTTGGAGAAGGAATTAAAGTTCAGGGGGAAGAATTAAAAACATTGCGTTTTGCCGACGACATTGTAATAATCTCAGAGACAGCAAAAGACCTGGAAGAGCAGTTGACGGGAATGGACAGTGTGCTGAAAGGTGCATATAAGATGAACATTAACAAGAGCAAAACTAGGGTAATGGAGTGCAGTGTAAGGAAATCAGGTGATGCTGAAGGAATTAGATTGGGAAACGAAGCAATAAAGGAGGTAGATGAGTTTTGTTACTTGGGCAGTAAAATAACAAATGATGGTCGCAGTACAGAGGATATAAAATGCAGAATGGCAATGGGTAGAAAAGCGTTCTTGAAAAAGAGAAATTTGTTAACATCGAATATTGATTTAAGCCTAAGGAAGTCTTTTCTAAAGGCATTTGTATGGAGTGTTGCCTTGTATGGGAGTGAGACATGGACGATAAACAGTGCGGACAGGAAGAGGATTGAGGCTTTTGAAATATGGTGCTACAGAAGAATGCTGAAGATTAGGTGGGTGGATCGCGTAACTAATGAGGAGGTATTGAACAGAATTGGAGAGAAAAGAAATTTCTGGCATACCTTGACTAAAAGAAGGGATAGATTGGTAGGACACATTCTTAGACATCAAGGAATTGTGAATTTAGCATTGGAGGGAAGTGTGTGGGGTAAAAATCGCAGAGGAAGACCAAGAGATGGATACAGTAAGCAGATTCAGACAGATGTAGGTTGCCGTTCTTATGTGGAGATGAAGAGGCTTGCTCAGGATAGGGTATTGTGGAGAGCTGCATCAAACCAGTCTCCGGACTGAAGACCACAACAACAACAACAACGGGGTGATTTAGGACACAAATTGTCTTTTTTTTATGCCACTATCTTTCTGTTTGATTTGGGTGACTTTTAACATATTTTAAGGAGTCCCTCATTAAAAAAAGGGATAAGAAGGGAGACAAGGAATTTTATTTATTAAAGGCTTTCCTATACGTTAATGTACCACACTGAATATCTTGAAATACTTTCTTTAAAATTTCCGGGTCATAATTAGACCGATCTTGAACACCTTTCTTACCTTTACACGTTCTCGGCATTGTCCGAAATCACCCCACAAAGTACATAATTTCGGAAAATCCTCCGTTATTATGAAACTTCACACAAAACTCGTGACAAACTGGTGCAAAACTTCTGACAGTGCCGCAGCCTACTGATCTCGTTGGCAACTGACCCTACAGTAGTTTTCGCCAGTCGCAACAACAGGAAGTTTCCGCTCAATAATCCAGTAAGAACTTTGAACAATGAGACTGTCCGACTAATTATTGCGTCGGTAAACAATCGATCCAAACGCGGGAGCGCGGGACGCTGGAATTACAGTCTCGTGCATAAAGTAGGTGGAAAGTGGCGCTGATTCTTTGCTATGCAGGGGGAAGGAGAAGATGAACCATATCGTCCTAAATCACCCCGTTTGACGGTAAATTTAATTCAAAATGAATGCTAACAATTCAGGTTTGCGATAGGCGATTATTGTGTTGTGTGTGTGCGTGTGTGTGTGTGTGTGTGTGTGTGTGTAGGTGAGATGGTGCACAGTGATTGTCGAGATTCACGGCTGCGTCACTTTATGAGGCGGTATTTCGCGCCCACGCACTCCCCTCTTTCCTTTGCGAGCGACCTATCCCCTTATAAGCGCGTCAGCACTTTTATTGGGCCCGTTATCGATGATTTGAAATTCGATAGCCCTTCCCAGTACTGAGAGGCAAAAGCTTTTGGTGTCAACGCCAATATACTGCGCTTTATTAAAAGTTACTTGAAAGGCTGCTTAATAATCGGTGGACCAGAGCACGTATACTGTTATCCACGGAGGAAGAGAAATGAGTAGGCTTATTTCTTAATTGCCGGAATGTAATGATGTTAGAAATAAAGTTCCATGAGTTAATTATGCAGCTCAATGTAATGAACGAATTTTACATAATCTAGTAAAATGATGTTTTATAATTTGTCAAAGTATGATGCTGATTTAAATGTGTTTATTGTAATAAGTAAAGCACAGTTATGTGTCTTTCAGCGTTTAGCTGGGTAGTCTTTTGTGCCTGATCCCATATACTTGGACAAACCACATACCGCTATTGAACAAAGACACTCGTCGTGCCAGTTATATAAGATTTCCACATTAGACGTTTTTTGAATTCCTTCTACTTCCAAAAATATGTACAGAACGAATTTTATTAGTGCTTTTTTGCATCAAATCTTGCAGTGATGTGAATTTTAATTCGCCTCTTGTTCATTTATTTTAAGTATACAGGATGGATTCACCCTAACACTTGCACCGCAAATATTGCAGAAACGGAAAGTGCGATTGATGTGCAGTTTTCACAGAATGGGTTGGTAGTCAGGGGCTCGTATTTTTAGCTAACAGAATTACTTAGAAAGTGTATTTTTTATGCAAATATGCAGTTTTTTTAAATGGAACAATGTTTATTTCTATCATGCACTAGAATTTTTGACACCTGCTGGGTACAAAGAATTTTGAATGAGTTTTTTTATCACGTTTACTTTGACAGCTACAACCGTTCAAAATTTCGAGGGCGGAGGCATCAATAGCGTAGCTAACTGGCCGAGTGGCTAGCTCCTGGGGCACAGACCACTGTCTCGTGACCACCAGCCAGTCAGATACGCTGGCCAGCTTCTGAGCACTTCATTATATCTGAAATGCTGAAAAACCAACGATTTTCAAACAGCACTGTGAACCAACTGTAAGTAGCTGCTTAAAGTAGCTGTGTAGAATATGATTTAAAATTGTAAATATCGTAATTTGGTGCCAAAGTAGCTCACATATCATTTCTATTTCACCACAGCCAAACGAGTTCCACAATGTTGTGAACAACCTATAAAAATGTATACCACCTGATGATGAACTGCCAGGCAGTTCGAAACCGGTCTTGCTCAATAAATAATAAGAAAGGCGACTGGTTGCTGTATTTCGTCATTCCTTTCGTACAACGAACTACTTTTAAGGTATTAGTCCCTCTCCCATTCTCTAATAACTCACGTCAAAAAAGAACGCCTAAATATTTCCGTGCGAACTCGGATTTCTCTTACTTTGTTTGGATTATTTTTCCCCATATTAGTGGCTGCCAACAAATTATTGTCGTATCCCGAAAACAAAACTGATGATTTTTACCTTCGTCGAAAGGTCTTTCTGAAACGAAGAAGCGTCTGTGTTAATAATTTTCATCCCAACTCGTGTGTAATTTCTGCGATACTCTCTCCCCTATATCCCATAAGACAAAGCAGCTATCCCTTCGTTGGACTTTTTCGATGTACTCCATCGATGCTGTCTGGTAAGGTCCCCATTCCGCATAGAAATACTCCAGAAGAGGGCGGACAATGGTAGTATAGTAGAGGCAGTATAATGTATTCGTTGAATCTTTATTCTGACAATAAAACGCAGCCTTTTACTCGTCATCCCTACTATGTATTTATGTACCCATTTCATATGAACATGTTCTATATCTAATCCCTAGATATTTAGTTGATTTACTAGTTTTAAGTTTGGTGTGATTTATCTCGTAATCGAAATGTAATGGATTCCTTTTAGCAGTCATGTGAATGACCTCACACTTGCCAGTATTTAAATTGCAGTCATTGTTTAAAAGGTAATATATCTTTTTTATGAACTGTGTTTAGACAACAACATATTTTAACCCACAAGCAGTACACCTAAAATTGTAACGCATAGTGTACACCTGGTTCCTACATAATGTTAAAAGCTTAAAACAAGTGAAATTTAAATATTGCTATTGTTTTAAAATTACACTCCTCATTTATGGTCGTATCTTAAAAACGTTACAAAAGAAGACACTGAAGTGCATAGAATAGGAAATGTGAAACATATATTTCCCCAACGTCCTACACATCAGTTACAAATAGTAAGCTACACAACCGAAACTTCAGATTTGAACACAAAATAGACTATGCTTCTCAATTGGAAATCAGAAGAGAAGTTCAAAACTAATATCAAAATTTCTGCATGTACAGCGTTTGGAATACATTTAAATGACATTTTTAGCCAAATGACTAAGTGAATTACGAAAATAGTCAACAATAGTAGGAACTACGACGAACTTAAAAAACAACATAAGTCACTAAAGAAAAACAAATATTCTGGACCAGATTGTATACCAACTAGATTCCTCAAAATGTTCAAATGTTTGTAGAATTTATGGGACTTAACTACAGGGTCATCAGTCCCTAAGCTTACAAACTACTTATGAACTAGCTAAGACTAAGGACGGCACAAATATCCATGCCCGAGGGGGGATTCGAACCCCCGACCGTAGTGGCCGTGCAGACCGTGACTGGAGCGCCTCAGTCCCCTCGGCCACCGCGGCCGGCAACTAGATTCCTCTTAGAGTATGCTGATGCAATAGCTCCTAACATAGCTATCATATACAACCGATCACTCAGCAAAATATCCGTACCCAAGGACTGGAAAGTTGCCCAAGTCACTCTAATATTCAAGAAAGGCAACAGGAGTGATCCCAGTAATTACAGGCCTATCTGATTGACGTCGATTTGCTGTAGAATTTTCGAACATATAATTTGTTCGAACATTATGAACTACCTCGAACAGAAAGACCTATTAGCCAATAGTCAACACGGATTCAAAAAGTATCGCTCTTGTGAAACACAGCTTGCCCTTTATTCACATGAAGCGATAAGTTCCACTGACAAGTGATCTCAAATCGAATCCATATTTCTGGATTTCCGGAAGGCTTTTGACACTGTACCTCACAAGCGGCTTCTAATGAAATGCGTGCATATGGAATATCGCCACAACTGTGCGATTGGATTCACGGTTTCCTATCATAAAGGACACTGTTCGTAGTAATTGACGGTAAGTCATTGAGTAAAACAGAAGTGATATCAGGCGTTCCCCAAGGAAGCGTTATATGTCCCCTAATCTTCCTTATTTTTATAAACGATTTAGGAGACAATCTGAATAGCTCTCTTAGACTGTTCGCGGATGATGCTGTCGTTTATTGGTTAGTGAAGTCAACAGTGGACCAAAAGCAATTGCAAAGCGATTTAGACAAAAGTTCTACATGGTGCGAAAATTGGCAATTGACACTAAGTAATGAAAAGTGTGAAGTATTACACATGACCACTAACAGAAATCCGCTGAACTTCAATTACGCGATAAATCAGTCAAACCTTAAGGTCGTAAATTCTACCAAATACCTAGGAGTTACAATTACAAAAAACTTAGACTGGAGAGAACACACAGAAAATATTGTAGGGAAGGCGAACCAAAGGTTACGATTCATTGGCAGAACGCTTCGAAAATGCAACAGCTGCATCAAAGAGATTGCCTACTTCACACTTGTGCGTCATCTCCTGAAGTACTGCTACCCAATGTGGGACCCTCACCAGGGGAAACTGACGGAAGACATTGAGAAGGTTCAGAGAAGGGGAGATCGTTTTTTTTATCACATTACAGGGGGAATCACGGAAATGTTGCACGATTTGAGGTGGAAATCATTAAAAGAAATAAGTTATTCGCTGCGGCGAGATCTATTTGCGAAATTTCAATCATCGACTTTTACTTCTGAATGTGAAAGTATTAGAGAATGGAACGGTAGAGAAAGGTTATGAAAGTGGTTAATGCACCCTCTGTCAGGCACTTAAATGTCATTTGCCGAGTATCTATGTAGACGTAGAACTTTCAGCTTTCAATAATTCAGCGTCTTTACCGGTCCATTTCAGTTATTTTATTCATACAAAATACAGAATAAGTTCGGACAGAGAACAGTGCAAAATTCCTAACACAGTGGTGTTCGACATCGGCACACTCTCGTTGTGCTTTCCAACCTTTTTTTAGATAGGAAACTGAGTATCTTTTCCTCTTAGATTTAGTAGCACAAGCTTCACTGTGCGCTTCGGATGTTCCTTATGTCTTGGAGGGAGTCGTGCCTAGAATATCACAAATAGAATTACTGATATCTTTTTAAAAAATTTTAAATACGATCTTCTTTTCGTAGAATCACAAGTTATGTCTCTAATTCATGAGGAATTCTCTGTGTGTCACACGATGTAAGATGTCAAGTTCCTGAGACATATTTCCCTACTTATTCGGACCTTTGTAACACTATCTATTGCTTGCAAGTAATGTCTTGACGACTTAGTTCATTTATTCATTGGTTTCAGTGTAGTTGTTAGGACACATATTTTTATTTTTTCACTGCCTTGCATTGCACCAAATACTTGCTTACTTTTACACGATTCAAGCAGTTAAAGTACACAATTAACAAAAAAAAAAAAAGGAAGCTTATCTAGTCCCGTCTCGCTTCAAGGACGGCGCATTACCACGCCACAGATTAGGGGGTGACCACGGTTTTAATATCTTTCAAGATGGCCGACTCCGCGCATACGCACCAAATTTTGGGTGACAAACTGCAGAGGGAGTTCCATTTCTGTGTACTCCAGATTCTGTGTATCCAGTTAACAATTGACTCTTCTCGAGGCTGGAGCAATTAACAGTTCTGACGAATACTTAGAGGGATTATTTTAGGTCACAACTGGTCGTTTAGAATGCGACTGCAGTCAGTGCTTGGCAATTGTATTTCGTCTTGTTGCAAACTATGGTACAAAATGACACCGTCGGCGAGCGGAAGTCTCTGCGCATCATGAGACAACCCCGTAAGCGTGGGCGAACCTAAACGCTGTTGTAGCTGGTCCGTGAGTGGCCGGTTTGTGGGTGAGCCTACCGTCATAAGAAAGCGCATGTGCTAGGCGGAGGCTTCGCTGACGTTGCGTAAGCTGGGGCGAGAAGGGAGGGACAAGACAGACAAGGATATATATTCGGTGGCAGGGGGAATTTTTTGACTCCGACGCTTCGTCTGGTGGGCGACACAGTGTTGGCGGTGTGAGCACTCTGTGGTCGCATTTTGCGCATATTCGAGTGTGTACAGAGAAGTGAGAGGGAAGACTCTTTTTCAGTACTTTACTGGAAAGAGCAGCTCTGACGCAAGCGGATCTGAAATTATCTCTTATTTAAGATTGATCAGATTCTGTGGTATTCGCTGTGTTCATCACACGGTTCTTGTCTGATGCGAATAAGTACAGAGTGGTATAGTTAACGCCTGTGTGTGAATTGTATTGGCACCATGGTGGGTTGATTTGTGTAATCAGCGTACCACGCCAGTAGCGAGACCATTGAGACATAGAAATTATTTCGATCGACAGAAGTTGATCCAGGCATAAAAGTTAGGTTTGTTTCAGTGACGACGACCCAGCTTGCATTCATCTCAACAAACGGTACTGTGTACAAAGCGCTTAGGCATTCAACACTCACAACAGTAACAGGAAATACAATACTCATTCAGTGCGACAGCCTCGAACGTATCTGTAATTTTCGTCAATTTAAAGTTAAGTTAGGCGCGGTTTTTCAGCCATTTTGCCTATTTTCAGTTCATTACGGAAAGTTCTTTTCATAATTCTGAATATAGTTTCTACATGGTTTTACGCCTTAATTTCTTTTCCTCCCAATTTAACAGCTTCTATCCAAACGTACTTTGAAATACTGTAATTAAGTTTTTTATTGTGAGAAAGACGTATTCTTTTTTCTAAATAAATTAGGTAAACTTTCATATTGTTTATATTCAGTAGCTAGTGACGCCTTTTTTTGTACCCGTTCTAACATTGCTAGTATTATATAGACGTAAGTGTGTTTTTTTTTCTGACAGGAGACGTGATCTAAGTTTGCTTAAGTAATGTCACCTGCTCCTATTTTAAACCGAAAAGAGAAAAGTTTTAGTGATGTAAGTACTTCTTTCTATACTGTTCCGAGAACTTTTCGAACACTCTAATAGGTTGTCTTTGATTGCTCACGGCAAGAAGAAAATCTGATATCGTCTAACTCTGATATGCGAATTGAAATGGAGCTACAAAAAACATTTTTAAAGAATACAAGTGCTTACTGTCTGGTTATTCACGACTCTGTTGTTGAAATGATACCAGCAATCGGCGAGGTTTTACGCTGATTGCCAAGGATTCCGCATCATAAGGCATGTTGCTTAAACGTTTCATGGCAAAGGGCTCCTACAAATGGATTGATGGAGTGCAAGATCTCTTCAGTCAATACAACAATACGAAACATAGAACCATAAAAATGAAACCAGTTGATGTAAAGAACAATAGTCTTGTCTACAGTGTATAGAAAAATCAAGACGGTGGATCCGCGAAGACCCAAGCTGAAAGTCAGTGATTTTGTTAGTATTAGCAAACACAAGTCTGTTTTCGAAAAAGGATTTACACCAGATTGGTCTACGGAAATATTTAAAATTATAGATGTGCAGGAGACTAATCCATGAACATACTTTCTCGAGGATTACCTGTCACGACCTATTGCAGGTGGTTTCTACTGCGAAGAACTACTGAAGAGGAAATATCCTACGTCATACTTAGTCGAAAAAAAATCATTAGAAAAAAGAGAAATAGAGTGTGAAATGGCTTAGATTTGACAGAATTCACAATTCGTGGATTGCTACTTCATGATGAAGGTCATAAGATGCAAGATGGTCCTCCAGCAAATGATATATCTCGCACAAAAGTGCGTGCGAAACGCAATGTTCGGATTTAATGTTAAAGGTATCGCTACTGCAATGCCAAAATAGATAATTTCCGATTCGCATATGATCATTCTACAGTAATACAACATATATACCAAAGAAAAGCGCAATCGAATACATCACGTTTATAGCCTTAATTTCGCACGTCTGGCCCTGCGTTGTGTGTAATTCTGGCTGGTGGTATTCTGACAGCAGCGGTATGAAATGCGAGTTGCTTTATCAAAAGGCGGTGTCTGTCTGTGTGACTTGATGCGCCAGTATCAGGTGTCCCACTCAGCGTTCACAAGAGATGTTTCCTGCCAGAGAATTATATTCCCGCGCAGCAGAATGAAACGTTCTTAGATCGGGAATTTGACAGCGAATTTCTACTTGACTATATAAACCACGAAATTGTGTATAATTTCCTCAGTGCACCTTCGTCGCTGCTGGCATGTAAAACAAAAATGTTTACAATGGATGAGTCTTGTGCACACAAATTAAAATCAACGATGATACACTAAAATGGATTTGTAAATATAGTGCATTCAAATGCCGGATTTGCACAGGTATTATAGTGAATGAGCTTGGGTTTAAGGATCCCAATGAGTTCTTTAGAGCCTGTCAGCCTTTATTCGTTTACCAAGGGGCAAGAGTTCAGTCACCCATTAAAAATCAATGTTTCTCTGGCATGTAAATTTGTGCTGCCCAAATCGGGTAAGGAAAGAGTGATGTACATTGATACGAAGAACACGCCTCTGTTCCCATTAGATGATGATGATATTGATTGGTATTCGACTAGTCTTACTGAACGAATATATATATATATATATATATATATATATATATATATATATATATATATATATATATATATATATATATATATATATATATTAAAAAAAAAAAAAACAAAAAAAAAACCTAGAAACTTTCCAAGCTAGGGATTTTAGTTGGGCTGTCAAAGAGATTTTGAAGCTTTGCATTAATGTAATTGTTGATAAGGATTTATATGCGGGGGCGCATAAAAATTACCTAAACTGATAGCAAACAAATTTGCAGTTGTTAATATCGATTCAGGAAATGATGATGATGTTTACTGTTTCAAGTGGTCAATAACAGAAGCATTGTACCCAGCAAATGACCATGTTTACCGCTTATCAAATTGTCTTCCATATATAGATTCATTGAACTTGAGGGTGTATCTTTCCATGGAGAATTGAAGGACGTGACAACTTTCCGAAAAAAATAAATAAAAAATAAAAGCAATCATATAGTGTCTATAAATGTTTACGGCATTCAAATTTCCGAACAGGAATGGTTAACTAACTATAGGAGGCGACGAAGACTAGAAAGGGAAAAAGTTTACAGTCTTTCCAGTGTATATCAAAAAATTATAAAGGGGGAGAAACAAGTAAATCTGCTAATACTTCCTATAGAAAATACTGAAATTTACCATTTCTGTTATATAAAGAACCTTTCGAGGCCAGCACGTAGCAGTATTACTGATCATAAGGCAAAAATTGAAATATGTGAACGTTGTCTATGTTATTTTCGTTCAAAAGAAAAGTTGGCTGCTCATCTAGTAAATTATTCACAATTTACAGCAGTCAATAGTATCATGCCCAAACAAGAAAAACGACATATAAAATTTAACAACAGTCGAATTCATCATATACGCAGATATAGAATGTGTCCTACTACCGGAAATGATAATGACATACAGTCACAATCCATATAGCATCGCATATTATCTACATTGCACTTATAATTCGGAATACTCTAAATTTCAATTATATAGAGGGTCTGACTGTATGCAATGATTCAGTAAACAATTATATCTGTTAGCAGATCAAATAAGAAATTATTTGTTGCAAAACAAAAAAAAAAATGAATATCAGTTCTGAGGAGAAACAAGAATTCAAGCGACGAAAATTTGTCACATATGCAAGGAGCATTTCAATTATTCAGATATAAAACATAGAGACCATTGTCATTCCAAGGCCGATTTCGAGGAGCAGCACATGCTGCATGTAATATAAATTGTAGACTAAACTTTACTGTGCCGGTAGTTATGCAAAATCTAACTAATTACGATAGCCACTTTATAATAATGAATCTGTGCGAAGGCTCAGAGAGACAAGGAAATCCAGGCCGTGTTTCAGTAATTGCATCAAATATAGAGAAATACAAAACATTTTCTAAATCAATTGCTGTGGATTATCGCCAAGACATAAAATTTAGATGTATTGATTCATTCAACGTTTTGATTTATTCTTTAGAAAAATGTGTGTCCTACTTGCATCCCGATGAACTTAAAATTACAAGACAATTCTTCTCCGAAGATGAAACATTCGAGTTGATTAATAAGAATTGCGTATTTTCTTATGAATATATAAGTAGCGAGTCTGTTTTAATAGAAGAACAGTTGCCAACTATTGATTCGTCACAGAGCTTACTGACTGGGAAAACAACCATTAAAGACAGTGATTACCAACGGGCATGTGATGTATGGCGAGTATAACTTTTAATAAAACCAATGTGGATGCTTGTACTAGCTATATAAATAAATTAAACTCTCAAGTGGTTAAAGGGAACTTATCAACGGCGACACATAAAGGGAGAAAAGAAAATTCCTTTCAGTTGTCAAACCCCTTATCTACGGAACTGGAAATTAAATATTACCTTTATGTAATGATACATACATTCGATAAAGTTACACAACAGCGAGAGACACAGTAACGTAATAGCTTGCGCTGGGAGAAAATTGCATTACAAAATTGGATTATTAACGAAAAATTGACGTGTAAAGTGATTTAGCTCGCATCGATGGCGTGCTAACACGGGCCGTTATAAATCGCGAATAACTACCGAAAGTGGCGAAATAATATAATTTTGAGCTGTATGCACGTACTCTGTCCGAAGCTGTTGTTCGATAGACTTTTCACCGCCAACACGTCTCATTGTACAATAAAGGCGTCAGACACTAAGCTCAGTTAAGAACAGTTGCCCAAGAGGGGCAGTGGTTGAGTTACAGCGGTAACGTACACGCACCTCTACAGATCGTACAGCATCAGTAGTTCAGTGATCTTCCTAAAGTTAAAATTAATGAATGTATGGAAGCAATGGAGGCAAAAATAACGCAAGACACATGTTCAGACATAGAAAACGTAATTCAAACCGTCACTGCTGACAAGTATATTATTGACAGCTGTTATGTTGTTTTTTTTTTTTTTTTTTTTCTGTCTGAATATGAAGCTTCTAACCTCTTATATAACATTTTATTTGAAAACATTCATCCTAAAATGATGTGACATCAAAACCCGTTATCTACTATGTCTGCTGTGAATGGTAAAAGAGAATCTCATATTTTCACTCATATTCACCTTTGAGCCATTTCAAATAATGAAGAATACAGGATTTTCAACTTTTCCAACGCTACGTCGTGAAAAATCAGGAAGAGCCAGCCACACTGATAGCATCTACTGAAACCTTCCCCCTAACAGCTAAGGTGAAACGTAAACGGCCCAAAAATTTATAAGTAAGACAAAATTGGTATAAACTTAAAGTAAGATTATCAAACAGGTAACAAAGTAATATGTAACTATGTTAATAGTTAAGGATTGATAGAATTATACTAGGAGGAAGATATAGCTTGTTCAATATGTCAAACAATGCTTACATACGGAACAAATTGTTCAAATGTTTGTAAAGCTATGGGACCAAACTGTAGTGGTTATCGGTCCCTGGACATAAAAGCTGCTGAAACTAACTTACGTTAAGAACAAGACACCCGTGCCAGAGGACGCTAACCTCCGACGGGGAGCAACCTAGTACCCCGCAGCAAGGCGTCTTAGAGCGCACGGCCATTCCACACTGCCAGAACAAATACTCTTTGTTGAACGAATTTACTTGTATTATCAAAAGATGAGATTTAAGGTAAACCATACTGTAGGGGTGTGTGAAGAAGGTGGAAGCGTTATTTTTTTTTGGAGGGGGACAGGGGCCTTGGGTGCGTGGGTAGGAAGTGGGGAGAGGGGTGGGTTTACGGAAGGGGAGTCAAAAGAAAGAAAGAAGGAAAAGATAAATGAAAGTATAGCTTTACGTACGAGGGCAACTGTTTATTCACAACCGATACAAAAGCGTTATATGTTTGCACCTGTTACTGTCCTTGAAAGTAGTCACCAGTGTTATGTAGAACCTGTTGCCAGCGATGTGGAAGGCGTAGTATACAGTTAGCAGAGTCTGTTCTGTTCTCTGCAAACGGACTTTCATTAAATTTTGATAAAACACAGTATACACATTTCTGCACAGTAAATGGCATAACTCCACTAATAAATATAAACTCTGAACAAAAGTCTGTAACTAAGGTAGAATTTTCAAAAATTTTACGTGTGTGTATCGATGAGAGATTAAACTGGAAGCAACACATAGCCGGTCTGCTGAAACGTTTAAGTTCAGCTACGTATGTTGTTAGGGTTATTGTAAATTTTGGCGATAATAATCTCAGTAAATTAGCTTAGCATGCCTATTTCCATTCACTGCTTTCGTATGGCATCATATTCTGGGGTAATTCATAGCTGAGTAAAATAGTATTCATTGCACAAGAGTGCAATCAGAATAATTGCAGGAGCCCTCCCACGATCATCCTGCCGACATCTATTTAAGGATTTAGGTATCCTCAAAGTAACTTCACAGTATATATATATTCACGTATGAAATTAATAGCAGTGTGCACAGCTATAACACCAGGAGAAAGGATGATCTCCACTATGTAGGCACAGAAAGGGGTAAATTATGCTGCCACAAAAGTCTTTGGTCACCTAACAAGTAGCATCAGAAGCCTGACAGAGAGCCAACTAGCATTTAAAAATAATTTAAAAGAATTTCTGAACGACAACTCCTTCTACTTATTGGATGAGTTTTTAGATATAAATGAGTAAATAAAAAAATTGTGTCATGTAATATTTTGTTTAATGTAACGTCTTGCACGGACACCCTTCATTAACCTGACACGTTCCACATCATTTCGAAGTGTCGCATTCATGATCTATGGGACAAGAAATAATCTAAGCTGATGGTGCGAATGGAGAGGTCTACTGCTTGTAGAATCTCTGGAACAGTTCTGAAGCGAATGCCACGAAGTAGTTCCTTCATCTTCGGAATCAAATTAAAGTCACAAGGACTTAATTCCTGGGAGTATGATCGATCGTACAGTACTTCCCAATCCAATCGACCGAACAGAACAGCCACCGCTTGTGCTGCATGTGCCAGTGCATTGTTGTGCAAGGTGATGGGTGGGTTGCGCCTCTTGTAGACCTTGATCGATGTACGACATCTGGCACATTCAATCTTGATCCAACTTCGTTGTTCTTGTTTCGCAAACATAATGACACAGTCACGTTAGTTCGCTCGCTCACAAATGACTGTGTGTCCCTCTATTGTGGGCATGTCAGTGATTTGCGACGGACAAGTCCACTTGGTCGGAGGTAAGGTGTGTGAAAAACGTGTGCTATCAACGACAATTGTAAATTCCATTGCATAGTGTTTCCACAGCAGTCTTACTACGATTTAAGTTCATACCCTTGTATAATGCTGGAAAACAATTAATGAAATGCTGTGAACTGACTGTCAAACATAGATGTCTAAAATAATTTCTCACGAACGACAGTTGAGGGATAGGACGGTCTACTAGAAGGAAATGTTATAAGTAACGATCAATTCTGAAACGAGAAATCGACGATTCAATGTACTGGTGAGGATGCATCAGTCTAAGATATTCAGCGTAGGTCAAAAAGGACTTTACAAATTTGAAATGTTGTATAAATTTACTTAGATAACTTAAACAATCATTAATGTTGCAGGAAATGGGGCAGAAAATGTGCAACGGCAACGTAAATTCTATATTTTATGTCGTCTAAATTATGTGGTAGAGAAGGAAGATACACTCGGGTTTTAATGAAATGCCACGGATAGAATGAAGTGGTGTCAAGTCAGGGAAGCGAGGTGGCCATGTCAGCGATTATTGAGGAAACTTGGAATATCTGGAGGCGGTGCACTGTCTTGCTGGTAGTAAATTATCCCACCGCAGTCATTTTCTTCGATATGTACAATTAAAATGTTTTCGACCGTATCTCGATAACTATACCAGTGAGCGATTTATCCCTGAAGAAGAAGGGCTGTACACTCAGACTTTTCTTTGGACCTGTCACAAACAAGTTCCAAGAGTGCATGTGGATTTTCGCTGTCCCATGTTCTACAGTTGCGACTGTTCACCATGCCACTGATATGGAATGTCGGACTGTTGTGTCCGAGAATGTCCCATCGTCCTCTGCCCAATGCAACATTTATGCACAGAATTCCCCATGAGTAACCTTATCAGCGTCACTAATGTGTGTGCCATTCTCAATCTGTGTGGTTTCAAGTGTAAACTTACACAGGAATCGACACACATTCTTTGTAGAGTGCCAGTATCGCAAGACGCACGGCGCGTTGTTTTTTATGTACGCGGGCAAAGCATCCCGAACATATGCATCAACAAGGAGGCAACTTGGTGATTTATCATGTCGCACTGAAGAACACATACAAACGGTTCTTGTACCAATAGGAAATTTTAGTCCTGCTTGGAGATTCGTTAGCGTATTTAGTGATAAATTTACGCGAAACTCACTGTTGGTACAGGGCTCGTTTCATGAAATCACAACACACAGCGAGCACGGTCCGCACCAGTCAATGTAGCCATTTTAACTGTTCACTAAGCTGGCGTTGCTGGTGGCGGAATGAAGTACTGATATACTGTATTGATCAATCACGAAGATGTTTGAATACAAAATGACATGTTTACCGATTCTATTGTAAGGTCACAGATGATGACCTTACATCTGCAGGATTACTGGAGACAAGCACTATGTGAATTTGCCAACCCTTGTAAATTTATATATGTTTCTTTTCTTTTTTTTTTGTAAATTTTTATTTCGTGTATTATTTTAATTGCTTATTTTTGGATGTACTGACATTCGTTTGATTTGCTTTTTCTTAATTGTATATTTCTTATGTATACGTGTAAAAAGACTGAGCAAAGATTTTGTATATGTAAAAACATTGGATTGACAGTAGCGCGCTCTACTGCGTAAGTGTATTGTTAACTGAGAGGCAGTCAGGGAGTCTGCGAGTGGATCTCGTCGTGTGCGGACGCCGTCCGTGGGCGTCTTTCGGCGCGTACGGTACGTCGCCTGCAATCGCCGTCACATAAAAAAAAAGAGCGGAACGTTTATTAGCAAGTTGAAAGAAGAAGTCGTATTGGTTGTGAAACTTTATTTTGAAAGTGCGGGAGTGTCGTTTATCGTAACAGTGTCTGCAAGTGTCAGACTCGGTTATCGCTTCTTACGTGTGTGATCGTTGTAAAAAGGAAACGGATTCACAACGTCTCTCTGTCGTGAGACAAATTCGCTTATCGCGGAATTGAACTACTCGAATGGAATGGACATTTGATAAACATTTGTATAAATTTGTATTGCCTTGCAAAGAGTACATATTCAATAGGATTACTGTATGGATATCTGTGATTGTTGGTGAAATTGTACTGGAAGATATAGTGGAGAACTCTCACCAAAAAATGAGTACTAAATTGATTTGTATTGTGAACCGATGTAGCATTTGTGTTAAACAATAAGAGTTAAACAAGAGTTATGAACGTTTTTTCAAATGAAAATCCTTGATTAACCTAACAAACCTTTCGATAATAAATTGCAACAATGATTTAAAAGTGAAGAGATACGAAAATAACTTGAGAAGTGGTCTTCAAGTGGGTAAGACATTTGATGTTCTATCACTCAGTAACGATTAAACTTGAACAGAGAGAATTTTTTTTTGTGTGTGCTACGGATATTTCATTAATGACATTGTAGTCATTCCCATATTAAAATATTTAACCAAAGACATTTTTAAAGTAGTGATCATTCAGTTAGCAAATCATAAGATACTCTGAGAGCTAATGAACAAAAAACATTACTGAAATTAATCAATGTAATTAGCGCAATCTGTATGTGTGTGTGTGTGTACTGCAATTGTCAAAACCAACAGCAGTCAGGTACTTTCAAAACGATAGTCAAAAGTTTACATTTTCAGTCACAATAAGGCATCAGAAGTTTTTCTTTTGTGTTAATACAATTACAGCTAAATCCAGTTTGCATCACAATATATCCACTAGATAAATTATGACATAGGGTGGTAAGTAGAATCTTCAGTGAAGTAATCAGATGCACAAAAAATCAAAATTATTAAACAACTTGTACAGTTTAATTAATGAACTAATTAAACTCTTCGATAGTAACAGGGCATATATTTAGAAGTGAACTGTATTTCGAATGTGTAAAGTTGAGAGACAGTTACGATCCTTTATCAGTATTTTTTGTAGTTTAAAAAACGATAGTTATTAAACTTCATTTACAATCAAATGCAATATTACACCCCTACCGCACATCATACTGTAATTTATCTCTAATTTCTGTTTCTATCCAAAGTTGTGAACTCTTATTTGATTCACCCTGTATAGCGTTCCACTTTTTACAAGGTTAAAAAACTGACATAGTAATGATAATCCATTTAATTAAAATTGTAGAGATATAAAGTAGTTTTATTAGAACAACAGGTTAATCTGAAGCACTCAGTATTGCATTTTGAATTTATTTCTACATCGACATTGATACTCTGTATGTCACATAAAAGTGTATGGCAGAGGGGCATGTAGATATCTAAATCATTTTGCAGTTGCATTTGACCTTCTGGTGACTTTACTAACCGATAAATGACAGCATCATCCGTGTACAGTCTAGTAGAGCTACTCATATTGTCTCCTAAATCGTTTATAAAAATAAGGAACATGAGGGATCGTATAACACTTCACTGGGAAACGCAATATATCACTTCTGTTACCGTCAGTTACAATGTACTGTGTCGTTTCTGACAGGAAATCACGAATCCAACTGCACAATTCCATAAGCACGCAATCTGATTAGAAGACACTTGTGAGGTAGAGTGTCAAAAGCCATTCGGGAATCTAGAAGCACGGAATCTGTTTGACATCACTTGTCGGTATCAGTCATCGCATCTTGTGAGTAAAGAGCTAGCTGTGTTTCAGAAGAACAATCGGTTCCGAATCTGTGTTGACTGTGGGTCAATAGGTCATTCTCTTCGAGGTAGTTCATAATATTTATGGGAAGTATATGTTCTAAAATTCTACTGCAAAATAACGTCAATGATATAGCTTGTAATTCTACGGATCACTCCTACTGGCCTTCTTGAATGTTGGAGTGATCTGTGCAACTTTCCAGCCTTTGGGTGCGGAACGCTCGCTGAGCGTGCGGTTGTATTTAACAGCAAGGTATGGGGTGTTGCATCAGCTTACTCTGAAAGGAACCTAAAATCGCGACCGGTAGACTTGCTTTTGTTATGTGGCTAAGTTGCTTTAATACTTCAGGGGTATCTACTAATTAAGAATACTGACAGCTGTTCTTGATACGAATTCTGGAGTATTCGCTTCGTCTTTTCTAATAAATGAATTTCGGAAAGCCGTGTTATGCAAATCTGCTTTAGCAGAACTGTCATCAGTAGCATTACCATTTCTATCGTGTAATGAAGGTAGTGACTGTGTTTTGCCGCTATTATACTTTACATACGACCCGAATTTCCACGCTCAAAGACTGTTAACCCCTGATAAGCGACTACAGTAACGGCGAATCCTTTTGACATGAATCACCATGCAAATGACAGTTCAGTCAATACACTGCTATCACTACCTTGCGTACATGATACTGCAGCCATTTCTCATCTATTCAAATCGCTATCCAATGAGTTGCGTCTTCTTAGAGTATAATGGAATTTAATTGCACTCACTGCCTGACACCATTCTGTAGCTTTCTCACTGTCGCTTTGACTGTGAATTACGCGATGAAGCACCTGGCAAGGGAATAAGCCAGACGTCTTCACTATCCAGGGGCAGTAAGTTCTGATGCCTATATTACAGGTAGTAAGGCACTGGTTTACCCAGTTTTATTCATACCATCTATCAACTACCGACCAGTCGCTTCACAACGTGTGGGTTATATTACCCAAATTTTCTCCATCCAGTAGTACATTTGTGATCTGAGTTTTTTCTCAGTCACACCGGTCTGTTCACGGCGCAAGTGATTCTCGGTAAATGTGAGATAGGGAAGAAGCAAATTCTGAGGCATATTTCGATGGTCGTTCTGATAGCAATGGCTCCTATTTTTATTCAAAGAAATTACATCAGATACATAAATTCACAATAGCACAGCTAAATAAACCAACATTTCAGCTGCAGACTGTCACATTTGCATATAGTCACCACAATTCGCTCTGCACGTTTTCCAAAGGTGATGCATGCCGGCCTTGTATAAATCGGAATCAGCTTGGATGCAGGCTCGTAGTGGTGACGGCACGTCTCATCTCCGGTGACGATGGTACTCAGTTAATCGGAATCAGCTTGGATGCAGGCTCGTAGTGGTGACGGCACGTCTCATCTCCGGTGACGATGGTACTCAGTTAATTGGCAGCTTCAGCTTCATTTTAATCCAGCAGGTCTTACAAATTTCCATTCGATGAGCTCTCTCGTCTTCCGTAGTCATTCGCGTGTCCCATCTCGCAAAGATGTCCCGACATAGTTTCTAAGGCATTATAGGTTTGCACACAGTTCTCTCGTCGTTATCCGTTGATCAACGTGGTTAAGTTGATCAAAACGCTCTTCACTGCGAAGCACGAGAGCTGTGTAGGATTGACCCGGCCGTGGTTTGTCAAGCACAGCATTTTCACCACCTTGAAATTATCACCATTGTCGCAGGTGGCGTGCGTCCATGTCAGACTCAATTCTGGAACACTCATCTGCTGGCGCCAACTACATCAGAACAACGTAAGCATTTGCAAATTAAGAACTAAGGTTTAACCATTAGTACTACAGCAACGTCATCTGCCGCAGACACCCAAGCTCATCACAAAAACTAGAAAGTTCTACCTTCGGAACTATCCTTGCTGATGCTTTATGTAACACTGAGACGTTGTTGACATTCGTCGACTCTGCGTGAAGTTTTAGTGAAAGCCCACCGGGTGCATAACACAATTTAATTACTAAAGCCTGCTGTGAGAAGTGTTGTCTGCGCGAGGAGTTCTGGAGGAGTCGTTGCGACACCTGTTGCTTTTGGGCCCTTGCATTCTGCCTGGTCTCAGCCTGCGGAAGTTACGTGGATATCTGCATAGTAGCGAACATCTTCCTGCATTACAACTCAGAACAAAACCTAACATAGTTTTAGCCACTGTCATTGGCGCACAGTAACCAGAGGTGTTGATTTTAGATGTTCCATTATTCAAACGTACGCGGGACTGCGGTTGCTCATAAACCAGCAGAAACGAGAAATACCAACAGCGCTGTCAAAATTTATTAAACACGCAACCAGTTTCTATAATGTATTAATGTCTATCTCTGGCCGCTGTGGAAAGTTGAATGGCGATACCCAACCGTCGTGCATTAGCATAAGTGCCATTTATATTCTACTGGGTTCGTGAATTTCGGATTGTGTAAAGTCTGCAGTTCACAACTGTAGCGTTATTAGATGGCTGGATTCTGGCAACATCTCCTAGGCTGAAACTTCCCGGCAGATTAAAAATTACGTGCCGAAATCGGGATTCGAACCTGGGAACAAGCATTTCATGGGCAAGCACTCTACCGCCTGAGCTATCCCAGGACGCTTCACGGTCTGTCCTCAGAACTCTACATCTGCCAGTACCTCGTCTCCTACTTTCCAAACTTCACGGAAGTTCTCCTGCGAACCTTGCAGATCCAGCCCTCCTGGAAGAAAGGAGATGGTCAGGACATGGCTTAGACACAGCCTAAGGGTTGCAGTGGAGTGTGCGCTGATATGTAACTTCCTGGTAGATTAAAAATATGACCGGAGCCGGAATTCGGACCTTGGATCTCCGGTTACGCTGGGAGGTTCCTGTCGCTGGCGGCCAACATAGATGTCTGTTATATTTGGTGCCGACCGGTTGAACGGCACGACCTAAAAAGTGGGAAACAAGTGACTGACAGACACACAGACAGTGTAAATTTCTGTTATTTTTGCAAACATCTTTGAATTATGAGAAAATGAGAGAGTGAAGTTGTAGAAGATAGTTTACTCAACTTTTGTCTGAGATGAACGTCTGAGGCGTTACTTGCAATAAATTTCAACCAAGGCTCCGTTTTCTGCCCTCTCCTCCACCTTCCGTATAGAGCAGGCAGGAGGCAATCCGCGAATCCCGTCCACCTCCTTCAGTATGCTCGTGACACCACCTTTCTTGCCTTCCCCCACCCCTTCCTCCTCACACTCACAACACCTTCTCCAAGAGCACCTATCCCAATTTTATGCTCCTTACCGTCAACCCCAACATATCCCAGGCTATTCTCATAGGTCACATCACCCCTTCCAATCCGCCACATCTCCACTCATGAATACCTCTTCTGGACTCACCACATCAAAACCATTCAACGAAAGGCCCATACCCGTATCCTCCTCCTCAAACTCCTTTCCGGCAGGGCATGGGGCCTCCAACACTCCATAGTCATCTACTTCTACCGTTCCCTCATGCATCCCAGTCTCTGGAGTTTTGTATAAGGTCCTGCAGATCCTGGAACACCAGGCACTCTGCCTCACATACCGCATCGGCCTCCGTCCCCAACGTGGCTCCTTTTTGATCTCTTCTCGTTCCCCTACCTTCTCCAATTCCTCCAACATCCGCATCCGAAATATTAAACCAGACTCCCACAATCCTTTGGTGTATTCTCTGCTGACTAATCCTGGGCCTCTGCCATGTCTCCACCATTGTATTCCTCCTGCCCTGCATCTGCACACCCTCCATATCCAATCCCAAGGCAATTTCCGTCACCTTCCCCTCTCGGATGAAGTTGTCCGTCTTGAAATCTACTATTCCCACCAAATCTGGTCTGCTTCCGCCCCTTTCCTCCCCTTCGCAGATCACCTTTCTCTTCTTGTCCATCCCCCCCGTCCCTCCTACTTCTGCCCCCTGGAGTCCTTGCGCTTCCACTCCAAACTGCAGTCCTCTTCCTCACAATGGTCCTGTCCTTTACCATTACCGCCCCAAAAATGTTTAAATGTTTGTAAATCTATTGGACTTAATCTAGTCTGATTATGTCCCTAGGTTTACAAACTGCTTAAACTAACCTAAGGACGACACACACACACATACTCAATGGTCAACTCCATCCTCCAACGGGGAGCAATCGCACGCTCAACAGTAAGGCGCCTTAAAGCGCTCGGTCATTCCACCGCGGCCCTTCCAACCCCTCCTGTCTTCTCGCAGCAGGTCCGCATCATGACAGAGGTTGGTATCTTTTATCAGTGTGGTGCTCTTGCGCTACAGTGCTTCGTCGGTGAGTTTTATGTCGTCTTTACTTGTTGCGACCGCCGAACACGAAGTGCCATTTTGACGCCAATGTTGTTTCATCGCCGTTTTTACATGCAATACACTTTCTGTAAGACGAAAACCGAATTTCGTAAACCGTTATGCGGTGTCGTGTTTGCATGTTATAGCCTGAAGCAGATATGCTAGGTGACTCTATATGTCGACTGAAAAACAACTGATTCAGTTCCTGAATGAAGTCAGCAAAAACGCTGTTTTTCTTCACTTAAATATACAGATTAATTGCTCACTCTAAAATTTATACTTCACTTTCACTTCATGAAATGTCACTTTGTTCATATGAGCCCAAAATTCTTATCAAGAAACCACATTCTGACAAGCCAAGAACGTTTCAAAAACCGTTGCGTTCACTTCGATTGTGGAACTGGAATACCGGTTTACAGAAATGGATTTACAGAATCGAATTTTAACTTTACATGACCAACCAAAAGCGGATTTGGGAAATCGGCTTACGAAATCCGGTTTTGGAAGCCCATATAAACGGGGTGAGTACGTCTTCAAGTATTTTATTTGTCCACGTATGTTTGTTTCACACCGTAGTTCGCTTTTAAGTTCAACATGAGATTTTAAATTCTTCTTTCGTGTCTTCTTAACTTTCATCCATAAACTACACCATTGTTAGATATGAATTCGCATTTTATGTCTCCCTGTCTAACATCAAAACTGTTTCCAAAATATACATTCAAAAGAATTTTAAAAAAAGTACTAGATCGTTAAAATTGTATCTCAACTAGGAGCTGACGCGCGATCTAGAGGTTTTCTATTGTTAGTAACCGTAACAACTGGCTGGGCGTTAAACTAGTGTCAGTACCGAGTAATGTGCTTTCGAGGATTATTTTAAACCGCATTAAGGATTCTGTGGACGCGCAACTGAGGTGAGAGCAGGCGAGGCTTAGAAAACATCGAAACTGTGTGGACCTTATCAATGGAACAAAGTGCTGAGTGGCAGCACATCTCGCTACCTTACCTTCATTGACTTTAAAAATGCTTTCGACTCTGTCAATCGAAGAGTCATGTGGGTGAGATACACTTGCATGACGTTCCAACGAATATCATTAACAACATCAAGGAAATGTATCAGGACTATGAATAGCAAGTACTATATAATGGAGAACTGACAAAGCCTTTCCAAGTTAATTCGGGAGTACGACAAGGGTGTACTCTTTCTTTTGGTATTGGAAGAGAATGATGAGGGTACGGCAGAAAGGTGTGAAATGGGGGATGCAGGATACACTCGAAGATGCAGATTTTGCAGACGACACCTGTTTAATGGCACAGCGATATCGAGACATCGAAGCGAAAATGGCCGGGATATAGAGAGGCCTCAAGATAAATGTTCGCTAAAGCAAAGAAATGCGGATAAACTCGACCATTACGACTAGGCTGGCCGTTAATGGAACGAATATAGAACAGGTCCAATCTCTCCTCTATCTCGGAAGTATGGTGACGACTACAAGAGGCGTTGAGGAGGACGTCCGTAGTCGCATCCACAAAGCAAATGGTGCGTTTGTACAGCTGTACCCAGTCTGGAGAAGTAGGAACATCTCAAAGAAAACAAAACTCCGGCTTTTCAATAGCCAAGGCAGTTCTGATGTATGGTTGCGTAACTTGGAAAATGACTAACCACATCAAAAACCAGCTCCAAGTTTTTATTAACAGTTGTCTCCGGCGTCTTTTAAACGTGAGATGGCCAAATTTAATGAAGAATGAGCATCTTTGGAGGGAGACAAATCAGCAACCAATCAGTATACAAATCAAGGAAATAAAATGGAAATGGATAGGATATATATTTAGGAAGTTTCGTGGAGCTGTTGAAAAGGTGGCGTTGGATGGGAACTCTCAAGGAGTTACAAACGCTGTCGTCCCAAAGATACCTGGAAAATAACGATCAAGAAAGAAGCTGCAGAGGATGGGAAAATCTTGAGTGAAATGACAAGACTTGCTATAAATCCATCAGGTGGAGAAAATTCATTTCGGAACTAATTTCTAATGAAATTGCGTGCTTATGCAATATCGCCTCAATTGTGCGACTGGATTCTCGATTTCCTTTCAGAAAAGACACAGTTCGTAGTAATTGACGCCAAGTCATCGAGTAAACCAGAAGTGATATCTGGCGTTCCTCAGAGAAGCGTTATAGGTCCCCTACTCTTCCTCGTTTATAAATGATTTAGGAGACAATCTGAATAGGTCTTTTAGACTGTTCGCGGATGATACTGTCGTTTATCACTTAATGAAGGATCAAAATCAACATCAAAGTGATTTAGATCAAATTTCTACAGGGTTCGAAAATTGGCAATTAACACTAAATAATAAAAAGTATGAAGTAATACACATGACCACTAAAAGAAATCCGCCGAACTTCAATTAAACATTAACTCAGTCAAACCTTAAGGTCGTAAATTCTACCAAATACTTGGGAGTTATAATTACGAACAACTTATACTGCAGACAACATATAGAAAATATTGTGGGAAAGGCGAATCAAAGGTTACGTTTCATGGGCAGAACGTTTCGAAGATGCAACAGCTCCAGCAAAGAGACTGCCTACATAACAGCTGTGCATCCTCTCCTGGAGTACTGTTACCCAGGGTGGGATCCTCACCAGGTGGGACTGACGGAAGACATTGAGAAGGTTCAGAGAAGGGCAGCTCGTTTCATTTTATCGCGTTACAGGGGGCAAAGCGTCAAGGAAATTTTGCACGATTTGAGGTGGAAACCATTAAAAGAAAGACGTTATTCGTTGCGGGGAGATCTATTTGAGAAATTTCAATCACCGACTTTTACTTCTGAATGTGAAAATATTTTGCTCGCACCCACCTACATTGGGAGACATGACTATCCCAAGAAAGTAAGAGAAGTAAGATCGAAAACGGAACGATTTTTCCCGCGTGCTTTTAGGAAGGAAGGAGGCTTAGGGTTTTACATCCCGTCGATAGTTTGGTCATTAGAGACGAAATGTTCAAATGTTCAAATGTTTGTAGAGTCTATGGTACTTAACTACGGGGTCGTCAGTCCCTAAACTTACAAACTACTTATGAACTACTTACAACTAAGGACGGCACAAATATCCATGTCCGAGGGGGGATTCGAAACCCCGACCGTAGTGGCCGTGCAGACCGTGACTGGAGCGCCTCAGTTCCCTCGGCCACAGCGGCCGGCCATTAGAGACGGAGCTAGCGCTCGGAGTTTTTGGGTAAGGATGGGGAAGGAAATGGGCCATGCCCTTTGAAAGGAACCATCCCGGCATTAGCCTGGAGTAATTTAGGGAAATCACGGAAAACCTAAATTTGGATGACCGGAGGTGGATTTGAACCACCATCCTCCCGAATGCGAGTCCAGTGTGTTATCACTGCGCCAACTCGCTCGGTCGCGAGCTATTAGAGAATGGCACGGTAGAGAGGGGTTATGAAAGTGGTTAATGAGCCCTCTGCCAGGCAGTTAAATGTGGTTTGCAATCTACGTAGATATATATGTAGAGAACGACAGGAACTAAGTAAGTCAAGAGAATTTTTTTTTTATTCATATTGAAGAACATGAAGATCGCGGATTCGTACAAGAAAGTCGTTTCCTTTCCGCGAGTATGTACATACTTACGGCTGAAGAGCAGCGTCGCATGCTGCTGCCAGTCTGCCCGGACAGGGCTTGAAAATGACAAAAAAATTCGAGGCCACTGCGAACAGCACGCTTTTCGTCTTACTGGCCTAAAGCGGGCCAATTACAGGCGGTGTCGCTACTGCTCGAGCAGCGCTTTCACTTTGTCGCTGCTCGTCTGTTGAGTTCAGTGGCGGGCTGGTGCCGTTTCCTGGCGTCCAGCATCCGCCCCTGTTCGCGTTTCCGCGCTCCGCCCCGCGTCGCTGGCACAATCCATTCACATCGGCACGGCGCCCCGGCCTGTCGACACTCGTTATTTATAATGAGGCGGCCGCGGCCGGCGCCGTACACCTGCACGCTCTAAGAGCCGCGCTCAGCTCCACTCGTGCGGAGCGCGCGCACCCCGAAAAAGGCGCCCCCGAGGACTTTGCCTCTCCAAGCTCTGTACAGTGAAAAAGTTTGACCGCGTAATGGAGCCCTTTTCTCGTTATTACTTACTTATTGAGCAATAAACGACAAAAATTCTTTAGTTACGGCGCGGGGAGCCCGATTTTTAACAGTAGACGAAGAGATGACGCAGCGGAAGGAACCACATATAATTCATTATTGCTCTACATCATACACAATATACATATGGTAACGTATTTTATTCAGATATTAGCAAAACCGGCAACGTTTCGCAGTAGCTAATGTGTGATGGGACGCCGGCCGCGGTGGCCGAGGAGACTGAGGCGCTTCAGTCACGGTCTGCACGGCGACTACGGTCGGGGGTTAGAATCCCCCCCTCCGGCATGGATATTTGTGCCGTCCTTAGTTTTATCTAGTTCGTAAGTAGTTTGTAAGTTTAGGGACTGATGACCCCGTAGTTAAGTCCCATAAGCCCTACAAACATTTGAACATTTTTGTGATGGGAATTTTGAGTTTGACATTTATCGTAAGCCCGCCACAGCTGATTTGGTGATACGCAGCTCATCCAATCACCCCATATATTACTAACAAGCTGCTTTCAGGGCTATGATCCTGAGAATGCACAACAGCCCACTTTCCGTAGAGGCATTCAACCGGGAATACAGGGTGATACAGTTTATAGCATTTTCCAATGACTACCATAATGAGTTTGTAAGAAGTATTAACAAAAGTGTTCTTAAAAAAAAACTTAAAGGTCCATCTCCACCCTTATATGAGTGACAGGGTCTAATTACATTAGTTCCCTTGCGCAAAAGCACCCCTAAAAAAGTTTATCATAGAATCCCATACGTTGGTAAAATGTCAAGTCGGTCAGGCAAACACCTTTCCACTATGGGCATTGTCCCAGCCTATTTTATTCCCGGGAATAATGGCCTGAGATTCAAGCATAGGGAAAAGATGAAAGAAGATCGGTTTAAATCCTCAGGTGTTTTCCGAATCACTTGTAATGATTGTCCATGTAATTATATTGGCCAGACAGGTAGAAAATTCGAGGTTAGGTTCAAAGAACATCTGTATTTACCTGCCTCAAGTTCAGCCCTTGCCAACCACTTTTTTGCTACTGGTCACTCGGTCACTGGCGTTGTCTCGAATCTATCACAGCTACACAGGGAACGGAAAGGAAATAACCTTAATATCTTAGAAGAACATGACATATACCAGGCTTTAAAACAATCTTCCTCTCATACACTGAACACCCAGACTGATTTGAGGCACAAATCCATCCTCGCGAACTTCGACTACCTCAACGTATAACCGAGCCCAGTCATCTGCTGCACAGTTGCTTCTACCTCCCTTTGTTATTATTTACCTTTTTTAAAATTTCTGAATCCCTTATTAATAGGGATTTTAGCCCTACAATCGATCCCTGTTTAGTAGTTTTGGCTCCTTGCAGCCCAAGGTTCCATTTCACTCTATATCATGTTTCGTCTGGTGTCATACCAGCTTACGTTCGTACGTCCTGTTCATGTACTTTGTGTACCAAGTGTTTTTCCTTTAATTACGGTGTCCGCCAAACGCACTTTGCGCATGCGCGACCCCCGGTGCAGTGTGTCATCACGCGCTCCTGCGCCAGTTTACGTCCAGCCACGCCGCTGTCCGTGCCGCCTGGCTTCATCAGGTGCTTTGATCGACACTGGCGGTAGTCGCCCTGATATATGTGTGTAGTGTTCTGATAGCCTGGGTTGTTGTTGATTGTATTGGCGAGACCCTGGTTTTATGTTTTAACTGTAAGTTTATTTCTATTCCATCTTTGTCCAGATAGGCTTATTCTTGTTTGTCACTGGCTTATAGTCTGGCGTATCTTTTTTTTTTTATTCAGGTATGTGATTCGAAGATGCGACTTTAAGTAAAACAGCTGAAGCGGACCCTTTTATTAGAGATGTAAGTATCTGATGCAAAGAGCCAGAATATACATAGAGGGGCGGTGACACGATCTTTAGCGCTCCTTGCGGTGTCATGCTGTACTACTAGTCGCCATATTATCATAAGTCAGGCGTTGGCTTTCTGAAATCGACATAGTACGTGAAAATATAAAAATTCAGCAAGTGAGGCAGGAAAAAAGGGAGTACAACCGTCTGAAAAATGAAATTGTCAAAAGTGCAGACTGGCTAAGCAGGAGTGGCTAGAGGACAAATGCAGAACCATAGAAAGAATATATAACCAGGGAAAAGACAGATACCGCCTACAGAAAAATAAAAGATTGGGAGACAAGAAAAACAGCTGTATGAATATCAAAAACTCAAACGTATAACCAGTACTAAGCAAAGTGGGGAAAGCTGAACTGTGGAAGGAATATCTAGAGGGCCTATACCAAGGAAATGAAATTGAAGACAGTATTCTAGAAATGGAAGACGAAATGGAGGAAGATGAGATAGAAGGTATGATACTGCGAGAAGAATTTGACAGGGCGCTCAAGGATTTGAGACGAAACAAGGCCCCTGGAGTAGATGATATTCCGTATGAACTGCTGATATCGTTAGGGAGAGCCAGTAAGGAAAAAAATTGTTCCACCTGGTATGCAAAATGTATGAGACAGGAGAAATACCCTCCGCCTTCAGGAATAATATTGTAATTCCAATACCAAAGAAAGCAAGTGCAGACAAGTGTGAAAATAGCAGAACTATCAGTTTAATAAATCATAGTTGCAAAATACTAACACGAATGCGAAAAATGTGGACTTCGACCTTGGGGAAGATCAGTTTGGATTTACGAAAAAAGTAGGAACATGGGAGAAAATACATTACGACTTATCTTAGAAGATAGGCTAAGGAAAGGAAACCTAAGCTTTTAGCATTTGTAGATTTGGAGAAAGCTTTGGACAATTTCGACTGGAATACACTCTTTCAAATTCTGAAGGTAAGAGGGGCAAAATATAGGGAGTTATATTTAACTTATACAAAAACCAGACATCGGTTATTAGAGTCTAAGGGCATGAAAGGGACGCAGAGATTGGAACGGGAGTAAGACAGGGTTGTAGTCTTTCCCCAATGTTGTTCAATCTGTACACTGAGCAAGCAGTGAAGGAATGCAAAGAGAATATTGGAGAGGGTATTAAAGTTCAGGGAGAAGAAATAAAAACCTTGCGGTTTGCCGATGACATAGTAAATGTCAGAGACCGCAAGGGATCTCGAAGAGCAAATTGAATATAGTGGACAGTCTCTTGAAAAGGGGGTGTAAGATGAACATGAACAATAGTAAAACAAGGATAATGGAATGTACTATCAGAAAGTCAGGCGATGCAGAAGGAATTAGATTAGGTAATGAGAGAATAAAAGTAGTAGATCAGTTTTGTTATTTGGGTAGCAAGATAACTTCCGATGGCCGAAGTAAAGAAGATATAAAATGAAAATGGCTATGGGAAGAAAAGCTTTTCTGAAGAAGCGAAATTTGTTGATATCCAATATTAATTTAAATGTTAGGAAGTCCTTTCTGAAAGAATTGTCTGGGTGTGAAACGTGGACGATAAGGAGCTCAGACAAAAAGATGATAGAAGCTTTTGAAATATAGTGCTACAGACGAATGATGAAAATTAGATGGGTAGATCACGTAACTAATGAGGAGGTGCTTAACTGACTTGGGGAGAAAAGGAGTTTCTGGCATATCCTGACCAAGAGAAGGAATAGATTGGTGGGACACATTCTTAGACATCAAGGAGTCGTCAAATTAGCATTAGAGGGAAGTGTGTGCGGGACTGATGACCCCGTAGTTAAGTCCCATAAGCTTAATAAACATTTTGAACATTGAAAATGTGTGGGGTAAAAATCGTAGAGGGAGACCGAGGGACGAACACAGTAAGCAGATTCAAAAGGATGTTCGTATTCTCAGATGAAGAGGCTTGCACTGGACGGGGTAGCGTTGTGAGCTGCATCAAATCAATCTGTGGACTGTAGACCATAACAACAACATATACCATGTTAATTGTTTTGCGCATTTGAGTTATGTGTTTAACTTTGTCAACATTTATTATATTATCAAAGGATTCCGTTGAAAACAAGCTGATGAATAGAAAGACGAAGCAGTCGTATTTGTCCTTCAAATCTTAAAAGATAAATTTATGTATGAAGTGAATGAAGTAATGCTAAATATATTTAACGCACTTGTTATCATAAAGGTTGAAACGGCAAAGTAAATTCCGAATAAGGACATTCGCTAATAGCAGTTTCCTTGTGTTTTGATTCAGATTACCGTAATCTGATTCGTGAGAAAGACAAGCATAATATTGAGTACTATTTCAAACTACAAACGTCATTACATAATTCTACTGACTGGATGGCTCATGTATAAAGCTCCAGTGTGGGATTGTCTTTCCTTGGTCCATGCAATAGTTTCTGCTTATAAAATAAAATGAATCGAAAGACTGTAAGAATTTAGTCTCTGAAACGTCTACCATTCATAAAATTTTTTTGTTGGAAACAGCGTACAAAAATAAACAAAGATTGGCCTTAATCTTCCAGGCCACATCGTTTAGTTGCAAATGCTGCTGATCGTCGAGGGTACTGTACTTAAAATAAAGCTGCAGACACTTTCGAGAAACGATGTATATAAAGCGTGAATGCACTATAAACAGCGGTAAAATTGGTCTGGCTAAAACTGAAATGTGCAAACAGATATATTTGAATAATATTGTAACTTACTGTCATGTAACACGCTCCTCTAAATTTCTGATAACATGGCGGACCGTTGTTCAATATGCCTGATCGCGGTTTCGCCTCACTCTGATCGCGGTTTCGTCTCTCTATGGTAATCTCTTTGAGGGGATATATACCCTATTCTCTTTTCTTCTCCCTATGTCTCTCCCTTCCTCCCTACTCTATCTGCCCTCTTCCCTTGTCATCATTTCCTCCCCCTATCTTCACACCATCTCCCCTCTCCTCTCTGCGTCTGTATCAACCTCCCTTTATAAATCCATCTCGTTCCCCCATCTCTATCTACTCCTCCCCCTCTCTCTGATCTCATTTATTGTTATTGCAGTCGGGACCATGGTTGGGAATAGAAGTCAAAATTGGAATCGTGTCATTAGAGAGACGTTTTCAGCTGATCTGTCTGTGAACAACTTTCCTTTTTTATATTAAAAATGGTTGGGAAAAGGAAAACAAAACCGCACATTTTTACAGCACAGCTTAACATGTTCTTCTCGCAGTGAGCACAATAGAAATGCTTTTTATAACATATTTGTGTCTTCTTGATAGTTTTTGAATTGAAAACAAAATAATTGTGGCATTGTCATACTTTAATAGTAGAAATTCCACATGAAACGAAACAATTAATTGAAATACAATACTGGAATGGGAATACAACATTTCGAAAGTCCTTGTGTTGCATTCATTGTAACACTTGTTGATGAAAGATATTTTTTGCCTTTCTGTCCGGAGAGAAAACGAACAGTGCAGGTAGTTTACTAACTCTCGACATGCGACGTACATGGCAAAAACACAGCGATTCAAGATTTATTACACAAACTTCCAACTGTTATGTTCTGTTATGTTTCTGTCCTTTAAACAAACTTTACAATAAATGGAAGAGTCCACTTATTTCCCCAATCCCCACTTAGCTACATTCTCGCCAATGAACCTATATGTTACAACAGCTGCAGAGAACCCCAGAACTAAGTCTGTACAAGAGCTGCAACATTTAGCACTTTAGCACTCATGGTTGTTTAATAATTTCTCTACGAAATTTTGGTGGAAACAAAGCTGAAGAGGGATTTTATATATATATATATATTATATATATATATATATATATAAGTATAATAACGCAAAATCTGAACACGCGAAGAAATTAGATCTAAAAACACTATAGGTAAACAAAGATGTGCGAACTTTCTACAAAAAGCAAAATAAAATTTACGCAGTGTTTCGTGAATAAGAAGTAAAAAAAATCAATGGCTAAGCTGTATTAAACTTGTCACAGGGGTGTAAGAATAATTAGACGAGATGATTTAAAATGATTGCCAAAAAGTTAACAAAGCGTAGCTGTAAATACTTTTCGAGTTTACTGGAAAGAAGAAAAGTTAAACTTTTAATGTTGAGCTTAAAGAACAAACTAATAAACGTATGTAATTACTTATCGGCGTTAAACTAAGTTTTATTACGATCTAAATTACTTATCTTTACGACAGCGCATTTCGCTTTGCGCAAGGCTACCAACCAGCTGGAAAACAGTAATGTGAGATAAAGCGGAGGACAAGTTTACTTCCATATCTCGTTAAGCGGCCTTTTCCGATATCAGGTTCCCTACCTGAAATAGTTCAGTGGATCATTCTTCACGTCCTGTTAAATTTTTGGACGCACTTGTGGAAACACCAAGTGTATAAAGTAATGTCCCTGTTTGTTTGTGTATTTAATTATATTACATGCAAATCTACGCTTTTATTCGAATCTTGTTAAAATTTACAAACTTGTCCTCACGTGTGACACAGAGTAAAGGAGGTATGATGTCATGGACAATGAAATGCGCGAAAAAACTGTTGCATGATGTGACAATGTTGTGCATCTCTTCCCAAATGACTGGATCTATTTCTTCCAAACGTGGTCCACAATTTCCTCACCTTGAGGTAGCCATCAGTATAGCGGTAACAACCACCTTCGAGAAATAGCTAATGAAATATGACATCTTAAACAATGACGTGGGTGCCAAACTGTCACGTCATGCCACGCGTCAATAACGATTATTAATACACTATTTTGGAAAAGGGGATTTCGAAACATGGTACCAACTTCGTACATAGTTTCAAACTTTTACGCAAATTTTATTACTCACACAAAAGGATGCCAGAAAAAAGTAGTTTACTTTGAATTTATTATTTCTACAGCACGAGCTGTAATCAAGACACATTTTACTGACAGTAGGAACGTAGATCACTGAATATACCTTCAATATTATATCATTTTACGAACCACAGTTCAGGGTATATGACCTCATAAACAATGAGATGTATGATACAGTGTTCACTCACACAAAAGGTTTTAATTTACAATGCATTCACAACGAACTCTACTCGGAACAAATTATGTACTGATCAAAATATCCACGGGTGTACTGCCGGTCTATAGTGTCCAACGGGCACAATATTTCGGCGATCATACATGTCGCCATCATCAGGTGAACTGACGGACTGAGCTCCTGGAAACGCGCCGGCACGGAGGTCCGCACGCTACGGCTGCTCGAAGGGAACTGGGTTCTAGCCCGGTAGCGGGCCATTTAAATACCCGCGGCCCGCGGAGCGACCCCTCCGCGGTCCGCGCCCCACGCCGCGGCCGCGCAGTGGAACCGATTGCGCCGGCATCTGAGAAGACGTCGGTGTGAGGGCTCTGTCCGCCGTGGTCGTCACTTCGTTACGTTTGCTAGATTTACTCTTAATTAACCCAATCGCTGGTTCCCAAGCTTTGCTAAGATTATAGCCAGAGTCACGGTTTATGAGGTCGTCACTTGTGCGAATTTCAATGGCCTCTCTAACGACGCAGTCCCAGTATCTCGACGTCTGTACCAGAATCCTAGTGTGTTCATACTCCATGGCGTGATTCTCCGACAAACAATGTTCAGCGACCGCCGACTTGCTCGGATACATCAATCGTGTGTGCCTCTGGTGTTCAACGCATCGATCCTCGACGGTACGCATCGTCTGTCCAATATATGACTTTCCACACTGACACGGAATCTGGTACACGCCCGCCTTCCTCAAACCGAGATCATCTTTAGCGCTCCCCACCAGTGCACGAATTTTATTCGGCGGACAAAAAACAGTTCCAACCTGGTGTTTTCTCAAAATGCGGGCGATCTTCCCTGAGAGTGCGCCGGTATATGGAACGAACGCAGTGCCTACATCCTCCCTTGCGTTTTCATCCGTTTCCACAGGTTGTATTGTAGTGGTTGGGCGGAGAGCCCGCTGAATCTGCCACTCTGAGTACCCATTTTTTCGAAATATAGTTCTCAGGTGTTCCAATTCCTGGGGTAGACTCTCTGCGTCGGAGATAGTGCGCGCCCTATGTACTAGAGTTTTAAGTACCCCATTCCTCTGTGAAAGGTGATGACAGCTGTCTGCGTGTAAATACAGATCAGTGTGCGTTGTCTTCCGATATACACTATGACCCAGGGTGCCGTCAGCTCTTCTCTTGACCAAGACGTCAAGGAACGGCAATTTACCCTCCGTTTCAGTCTCCATAGTGAATTTGATGTTGGGGTGTATGGAGTTCAGATGTGTAAGGAAGTCAAGGAGTTTATCCATACCATGTGGCCAGATGACGAAAGTGTCGTCCACATAACGGAAAAAGCAAGTAGGTTTCCAGAAAGATGATGCAAGGGCTTCCTCCTCGAAATTCTCCATGTATAAATTTGCGACCACAGGGGAGAGTGGGCTACCCATGGCGACTCCCTCCGTTTGTTCGTAGTATTCGCCATTGAAAAGAAAATACGTGGAGGTCAAGACATGCCTAAAAAGTTCGGTGGTCTTCTCGTCAAATTTCTGACCAATCAAATCTAGTGACTCTCGAAGGGGCACCCTCGTAAACAACGAAACGACGTCAAAAATTACCATGATATCCGACTCATCCAGCATGAAGTTGTTAAGGCGTTTCACAAAATCCTCGGAATTACGTATGTGATGAGGGCATTTACCCACATAAGGACTTAATATTCCCGTCAAGTATTTGGCCAACAAATATGTAGGTGCCCTGATGTTACTGACAATGGGACGTAACGGCACCCCATCTTTGTGAACCTTAGGGAGTCCATAAAGTCTTGGCGGTACCGGACCTTGAGGTAAAAGTTTCTTGGCGACACCCTCCGGTAAATCCGCATCCTTGAGAAGCGCCCTCGTCTTGTTTTCCACCTTCTTTGTGGGGTCAACGCTGATCTTCCGGTAGGAATCGTCATTTAGCAGGCTCTGCATCTTTTCAGTGTAGTCCTTATGGGAGACAACAACCGTAGCATTGCCTTTGTTAGCCGTATTTTCTTTTCAATGGCGAATACTACGAACAAACGGAGGGAGTCGCCATGGGTAGCCCACTCTCCCCTGTGGTCGCAAATTTATACATGGAGAATTTCGAGGAGGAAGCCCTTGCATCATCTTTCTGGAAACCTACTTGCTTTTTCCGTTATGTGGACGACACTTTCGTCATCTGGCCACATGGTATGGATAAACTCCTTGACTTCCTTACACATCTGAACTCCATACACCCCAACATCAAATTCACTATGGAGACTGAAACGGAGGGTAAATTGCCGTTCCTTGACGTCTTGGTCAAGAGAAGAGCTGACGGCACCCTGGGTCATAGTGTATATCGGAAGACAACGCACACTGATCTGTATTTACACGCAGACAGCTGTCATCACCTTTCACAGAGGAATGGGGTACTTAAAACTCTAGTACATAGGGCGCGCACTATCTCCGACGCAGAGAGTCTACCCCAGGAATTGGAACACCTGAGAACTGTATTTCGAAAAAATGGGTACTCAGAGTGGCAGGTTCAGCGGGCTCTCCGCCCAACCACTACAACACAACCTGTGGAAACGGATGAAAACGCAAGGGAGGATGTAGGCACTGCGTTCGTTCCATATACCGGCGCACTCTCAGGGAAGATCGCCCGCATTTTGAGAAAACACCAGGTTGGAACTGTTTTTTGTCCGCCGAATAAAATTCGTGCACTGGTGGGGAGCGCTAAAGATGATCTCGGTTTGAGGAAGGCGGGAGTGTACCAGATTCCGTGTCAGTGTGGAAAGTCATATATTGGACAGACGATGCGTACCGTCGAGGATCGATGCGTTGAACACCAGAGGCACACACGATTGATGTATCCGAGCAAGTCGGCGGTCGCTGAACATTGTTTGTCGGAGAATCACGCCATGGAGTATGAACACACTAGGATTCTGGTACAGACGTCGAGATACTGGGACTGCGTCGTTAGAGAGGCCATTGAAATTCGCACAAGTGACGACCTCATAAACCGTGACTCTGGCTATAATCTTAGCAAAGCTTGGGAACCAGCGATTGGGTTAATTAAGAGTAAATCTAGCAAACGTAACGAAGTGACGACCACGGCGGACAGAGCCCTCACACCGACGTCTTCTCAGATGCCGGCGCAATCGGTTCCACTGCGCGGCCGCGGCGTGGGGCGCGGACCGCGGAGGGGTCGCTCCGCGGGCCGAGGGTATTTAAATGGCCCGCTACCGGGCTAGAACCCAGTTCCCTTCGAGCAGCCGTAGCGTGCGGACCTCCGTGCCGGCGCGTTTCCAGGAGCTCAGTCCGTCAGTTCACCTGATGATGGCGACATGTATGATCGCCGAAATATTGTGCCCGTTGGACACTATAGACCGGCAGTACACCCGTGGATATTTTGATCATCAAATACGCCGGGAGAAACTGAAGAATCAAATTATGTACTTCTCTAGTGTTCTACCCTACGCCCCTGAAAAATGATGTTATTGGCACACTATTTAGGAGATTCGAGGTAATAAGAATTGGGTTACTTGAGGAGGAAAGTTATGTTGTAAATTCAGTACAGAAACAGGTGTAATACACTGAGGGTTGGGCAGACGGCAATTGACAGGAAACAACAAGGAGATGAAGTAACATAAGAATGGAATAAACACATACCCGCGTAATGCCGCGTACTAAGGGATACTGTTGTATAAAGACAAGACGTTGCTTAACGTTTTATTAAGTATCTCGGAAAAATTCTTGACCGATTCACTGCACATTTTACAGATACTGTAATAAACATTCAGACAGGCCAACGATAGACATTTTTAACATACATTTGATGTAGGCACATTAAAATATTTACATTAATTACATATATATTAAATAGAATTTTCATACTTAGTAATATTAGATGTAATGCGTGCAACAAATTCTAGATAGGACATACAGGCAGGAGTTTAACGTTGGGCACAAAAGACGCATACGACATCAACGTTTCTTCAGCACAATAAACGAAAATCAAGATGCAGACAGTATAAAAACAATGGACAACCTAGACATATTAGCAAAAGGCTCTGAAATGAACATTATCTTGGAATATGAAATATATTTGCACTCCCTGAACCATGAGCATGAGAACGGGTAAAATTAGCAAACCAGCCGAAGACACTCGATACCCGCATCCCTAGCAACACAGAAAAGACACGACACAGAAAAGACACTATGATGTAAACATTATGTAAACGTTCAATATCGATGACACTACTCTCAAATGGCCAAGCTGTCGACGGGACGTTAAACCCTAAGCATCCATCCATCCTACTCTCAAATCAAGAACTAATCGTAAATAATTATAAGTAGGAATTTTATAAAATACGAAAACAGTATACGACCATTTGACATATAGAAATCCAACTATATCTAATGGGAAATAAAGAAAATTTTTCGAATGTACCACTACATTTTAATCAAAATTAATTACAGCATAACATGCCGTAGAATACCTTAATTAATCATAACTGCGTAATACTTGTGGATGGCCTTTAAGAGCCGAAATAAGATTATTGTGTCGATAAAAACATGGCAATCAATGGTCATCAATACTGAACATCAGTGTCTTTGCTTAAATATTTTAATGTCTCATTAAAAGACATTTCGTTAACACTGAATACACCACACAAATCGAAAATTTGATATGGAACTATATCTTTTCTATATAAAGAAAAGTGTCCGTTTGATTGTTTGTTATTCACATAGATCTACAGTTTTAAACCGATATTTATGGTTTTGTTCTATTGACGTCAGAAGAAGAGGAACATTACTGTCCACATAAAATTTCATGCCCTACAAGGCGGAGAGTACCTTACAACATATTTCGACACCGTTTCCCCGATCATCACAAAAGTTGGTACATGTAGATAATTTTTCATACACAGGGCAAGGAGGAGATGTATTAATAGAGGGGGAGATACATAAAAAAAAGGATGTAGGAAGATTAAAGTTTAATGTCCAAACGACTGGATGGTAATTAGAGACGGATGGACAGAGAGAGGAGGAACGTATGATAGTATAATAGAATTTAGGAATAAATAAATATTCTGTCACTGCCGAAAAAAATAGTTTAAACAAACAACACGTAACCATATTATATCCGGGTTATCTGTAAAGGAGCTGTCAAAAGTCAGTATGAAAATCTTAAAACTTTGTGAGAATAAATATTGTCCTCATAAACTTTAACCACAACTAAATAGCAATTGATAGTAAGAAAAACTTATATATATATGTCACGACCATCTGACATATACTACCGCTCATTAATTTCAATACACCCTTGTGTTTCATATTTAAAATACAAATCAAAAGTTATTTCTCACAAAATATCATTATATTAACTTACACATATATAATACAATCACAATCATAATATCTTACTTTCATCAAAGTATCCTCTTTTGGATTTAATGACTGCCTCACAAACTCGAGGCATGCGGTTTCTACACATCTTCAACAATATTCCAGAGATGTTCCTTGCTGGATATATCAGCTTCCCTGATACATCTGTCCACTACATCCCACACCATTTCATTGGGATTACAGTCGGGGCTTTGGAACGGCCATACCATATCTTTCAGTACTTTCTTTGATGCAATGAAGTTCCTACCGTCTGCCGACCGATGTTTTGGGTCATTATCCTGTTGTAAGGTGAACCCTTTTTCTGTTGAGCGCAATCCACTTGGTATTGCATGATTTTGAAGTATACGGTGTTACTGCTTCTGATCCATACATCCTTCTGTTTTCACAATGTCGCCAACTCTATCTCCGGCAAAATATCCCCGAACCATAACAGAGCATCCTCCGTGTTTATCTGTAGGTAGAAAACACTGCTGGGCTACCCTATCCCCTACAAATTGGCGAACAAATGTTCTCCTTCTGGTTTCAAAAATCTCGAACTTCGGTTCGTCGGTGAATAACACCTTTGTCCACTCTTCCGATGTCAAATTACGATGTTTTCTAGCCTATACAAGTCTCTTCTGTTTATTTATGGCCTTAGAAGGGGTTTCCTTGCTGTTCCTTGAGAACCTTTCAAGCCGGCTTCAGTTAGTCTCCTTTTACTGTTGCAACAGATATTGTAATCACGTTCATTTCTACCAACTCTGCACGTATTTGGGGAGTTCTTTTCAATCTATTTCTTTTACTGGTAATCCTCATTTATTTATCATCACTTTTAGTCGTTTTACGAGGTCGTCATGGTCATGGTATGTTCGTATTACTACCTGCTGTCTTCTGGCGGCGAAGGGCGTACTGCTGTCCCCCTATAGACACAATACACTGTTTCGCAATTTGGCGAATAGATAAACCTGCTTGGCTCAGTGCTACAATTGCAGAAAATTTTTCTATGGATATCTCCACTCGTGGAGCCGTACTAGTGGTGTCTACACTTCAACTGTCACGAAGGAACTGACATGCAGAACTAGATGTTATGTATTGTAGCAGTGCTTGACGTTCGCTGCGGACACCACATCACTACAGGGAACAACACCGGTGCAGCAAATGCGGCGTCCCTCGGCAAGTAGGTTAACGAACGTATCAGATTGCTACATAACGTTTATGTACACAACATTGTTTGGTGGATACTATTGTATCTCGATGACCACAAACAAAAATCATGACATGTGGACAACTGTTGTACTATTCCTTTGCTACTATTATCTTTAACAAATTAGTTACGTTAATGAATAAAATTGTTTTCTTTTTGTCCAACAAAAAAAACATGGCGATGGGTTTCCATTTTTCATTATGACGTATATAAGGAGAAACATTGGGTTTTTAATCAGAATAACAAAGTATATTGAAAAATATTCAATTTTTATACATATAATAATTATAAACAAGAACCGCAATGGTAATTATCGTAAAAACAAACAAAGTAATAATTTTTGCGACATTTTGAGAAACAGGTAACAGTGGGAATTAATTCCTCTTCAGTTATGCATGTTTTTTCAACCAAAAGTTTCAATGTATTATTATTATAAAGTTCTACGACCAATAACATAGCATTGCGAGAGATTTCTTTCGAAGATGTCGATGCAATTAAATTATTTTCCGTTTTACAATACACCACTGCGTCCTTCAATCGTAATTTTAATCGATATCAATGGATTCTTCAGGAATTTCTTCTCCCATTCCAGATGAGCCAGCAACTTCTTCAGTCGACATGTTTAACCTCGGGTCGGAATAACACGTTGAAATTTGAAACAGGCACGTCTGTTCACGACGAAATCGAAAAACAAACTGCCGTTTACTTCTCACGGCTCGCGCACAGTCCTATGCGCAGATGGCCGGTATAATCCCAAGGGGACCCTTACAAAGCCCCTTGTAACCTTGAAACACCATAAAACGAAATAGAACGAGCACGAATATTTTTCAGTGATTGAAAAACTTTACGTTCTTGGCCTGAAATAACTTTTTTTAAATAATGTAGGTTTGAGAAACTTTGTGAAAAATTGGTGGAAAAGCAAAAGAAAATGAAACAGACGAAAAAAAAAGTGCCTGAGGAGGAACTAAACCCGAGACCTCTAGTGTAAGAATCCGAGCCCTAACTATCTAGGCCAGACGGCGGCTCGGCAATGGACTAACATTTTATACTCATAAGGCACATAAAGAAACTTTGGATAGATTTTTCTCGGGATTTTCCGATAGTGCGTCCTAATATTTTAACCACGTGAGGTGTTAGGTGTTTTTCACCTCACAAAATTTCGGACAAATCCCCGACCCCACGGTCGTGTCGTCTCTTTGTTAGAGTTTGTATGTTTGTACAACTTATGAGCTTGGCCATACTCAGGAAGCGGAGTTTTTGTTACTTCATCGTAATTATTGTATTATTGAATTCACCAATAAAGGTGTGTTGTGTACATGTCTGCTTATTGTGTCACAACACTTACCATCATCCTCACGTCACATAGGGCTATATTTTCAAAAAAAATGTTCAAATGTTTGTTAAGCTTATGGGACTTAACTACGGGGTCATCAGTCCCTAAACTTACAAACTACTTATGAACTACTTACGAACTAGGACGGCACAAATATCCATGCCCGAGGGGGGATTCGAACCCCCGACCGTAGTGGCCGTGCTGACCGTGACTGGAGCGCCTCAGTCACCTCGGCCACCGCGGCCGGCTATTTTCAATGATGCGATCTTTGATGCGATCTTTGTACAACGCGTTATCTCCCAAATACATTAGTCTGCGATACCTCCGGTACTTCTTGTTATGGCGTCACTGTTCGCCACAACGCCGGCGGTCTACAGAAATCGCCGCACAATGTCAATAAGACGCTTTAAGTCGCTCCACGGTACTTCAGCCGCCGGGAGCGTCCGCTGTCTCGGTACCTCTTTGCCTGCTTCGCTCGCCGCCCAATAGGAAGAAGGGGACTCGGATAGATATGCTGGCGCACCACTGCCACGATTGTCAGTATAGCAGACTACGGAAGAGAACAGGGGGTCCAGTCAGTATGAGGCAGCCCCAGGAGTACTGCAGTTCCAGCCATTCATCATAACCACACTTTTTACTTCATGTCTTGTCACTTGTTTCGGGCCGGCCGCGGTGGCCGCGGGGACTGAGGCGCTTCAGTCACGGTCTGCACAGCCACTACGGTCGGGGGTTCGAATCCCCCCTCGGGCATGGATATTTGTGCCGTCCTAGTTCGTAAGTAGTTCATAAGTAGTTTGTAAGTTTCGGGACTGATGACCCCGTAGTTAAGTCCCATAAGCTTAACAAACATTTGAAAAATATTCAAATGTTTGTATAGCTTATGGGACTTAACTACGGGGTCATCAGTCCCTAAACTTACAAACTACTTATGAACTACCTACTACTAAGGACGGCACAAATATCCATGCCCGAGGGGGGATTCGAACCCCCGACCGTAGTGGCCGTGCAGAAACATTTGAACATTTGAACTTGTTTCGGTCATGTGACCCTGTATACCTGTGGTTTTTACCCCCCCCCCCCCCCATTTAATAAGTTCTTATGTTTCTTATTACCATGCATTTGCAGAATTGTAATCCTTAACGTTTTATTTTAAGTCCAGTATGATGCATGTTACCGTGATGTCAACACGACTTCAGTTTAGCACATAATCTTTAGTCGAAATTAAAATGGTTAACGTGGTTTATTGGTCGGTTGCTACCGCAACAAGTATCGACGTCACATCTAGCGCCCCCTCGAACCACAGCCAGTTGGCCTAAGTCTAGCGGCCCATACACAGGGTGATCCGTCTCTTCAGTTGTATTTGCCCAGCACGAATATGCAACTTTTTGATCACCTGGATGGATCTGATGATCCTCAATACACCGACAAGAATCTGTAAGTTTAAATAATTATGTATCTTTATTCTGCGCAAAAATCTGATTTCCCAAAAACATTCGTGATTTTCATTAATCATTATAATGTTGTCTATTGTAGGGCTATCCATCACGTCGCTTTTTGTCACAGGCCAAACAAATTTTACCACTTGCCGACTTTTCTATTCTTTTAACAAAAAATGACAGGAACCGCACGGTAGACTTCTTTTTAATCTATTTGACGAAAAGGGCCAAGGTGCTTGCGGTACCACCTAACCATTAACCCCGTTATCCATCATAAATCACTTATATGGAAAACTGTGTAAGTAATATAAAAAAATATATTTATTGCTATCAATAGCCTACTGGCTTCTATATAAACATTTTTTTTTGCATGTAACTTTCTCATACATACTAGTTCGGATTTTTTGGTTTTTAATATGTACTTTTCATTCTAAACATTCATTTATTAAAACAATTATCATTTTGTACAGTAAAAAGCGCCTGAAGATGCAACTGTAGGTTGCGAAACCGGTTGTGCGGGTCTTCACGACTCCAATAAAAAACAGCTCAAGTGGACCAAGGACTTTCATTCAGACTCTTACAATTTTAACTGTGTGAAAGTTGCTTAAATATGTGTATCATAGAAGAGCCAGCCTTCTGACAATGCACAATCCGGAATAGTTCTCTATGGCACAGCATAGTGTTTTTCAACCATTCCGAACATGCGATCCCCTTCCAAGTAAAAAGATTCTGGGAAACCGCCCTTCCCCCTACCTTTTCAAGAACTGTAACAGAACTGTGTTATCTCAAAGAAAAATAGTTAATCTTCTTTATTTTCCTTGAGATTTCTTTAAAATTTTTGGACAAACTTTTTTCTGCAATTTTTTGAAAATGAACACATTCATCTACATCTACATGGGATACTCTGCAAATCAAGTTTAAGTGCCTGATAGAGGGTTCATCGAGCCACCATTCCACTCTCGAATAGCGCGCGAGATGAATGAAAACCTGAATCTCTCCGTTCAGGCTCTGATATCTCGTATTTTATTCTGATGATCATTTCTACCTATGTAAGTGGGAGTCAACAATATATTTTCGCATTCGGAGGAGAATGTTGGCGATTGTTGTTTCGTAAGCAGCCCACGCCGCAGCGATAAGCGCCGTTGTTGTAATGATTCCCATCCCAGATCCTGTATCATGTCCGTAACGCTGTCTCCCCTGTATCGTGAGAATACAAAACGAGCTGCCCTTCTTTGGACTCTTTCGATGTCCTCCGTCAAACCCACCTGATAAGGATCCCACACTGGGCAGCAGTACTACATAAAAGGACGGACAAGCGTAGTGTATGCAGTTTCTTTAAGAGTTCTATTGCATCTTTTAAGGGTTCTGCCAATAAAACGCAGTCTCTGGTTCGCCTTTCCCACGACATTATCTACGTGTTCTTTCCAATTTAAGTCAGAAGTAATTGAAATTCCTAGGTATTTTATGGAGTTTACGGCCTTCACACTTGATTGATTTATCATGTAAACAAATTTTAACGGATTTCTTTTCGTACTCATGTGGACGACTTCACACATCTCATTATTTAGAGTCAAATTGTTCTGCAGTTGGTTTTGATCTTTAGATGATTTTACTAGACGGTAAATGACGGCGTCATCTGCAAACATCCTAAGAGAGCTACTTAGATTTTCCCCTAAATCGTTTATGTAAATAAGGAATAGCAGAGGACCAATAACACTACCCTGTGGAACGCCCGATATCACCTCCGTTTTAGTCTATGCCTTTCAGTCGATTACTACAAACTGTGTCCTCTCTGAGAGGAAATCCCCTATCAAGTCGCAAAATTGGTGCGATATACTGTAACCACGCAATTTGATTAAAAGCCGTTTGTGAGGTACGGTGTCAAAAGCCTTCTGGAAATCAGGAAATACTGAATCAATTTGCGCACCCTTGTCGATAGCACACATCACTTCGTGTGAGTAAAGAGCTAGTTGTGTTTCGCATGAACGATATTTTCTACATCAATGTTGGCCTTGGGCCAATAGATCATTCTGTTCGAGATAATTCATATTATTTGAATACAGGATATGTTCCAAAACCCTGCTCCAAATTGACGTCAATTGTAGTTTAGTGAGTTACTCCTACTGCCTTTCTTGAATATAGGTGTGACCTGCGCAAGTTTCCAATCTTTAGGTACAGATCCTTCTATGAGAGAGCGGTTGTATATGGCTATTAAGTAAGGAGCTATCGCTTCAGCATAATTAGATAGAAATCTAATGGGTATACAATCCGGAGCAGAAGACTTGTTCTTGTTAAGTGATTTTAGTTGCTTCACTACTCCGATAATATCTACTTCTACGTTACTCATTACGGCCTCTGTTCGTAATTCGAAATCTGGGATATTGGTTTCGTCTTCTTTGGTGAATGAGTTTCTAAAAGCTATGTTCAGTAACTCTGTTTTAGTAGCGCTGTCATCGGCAGGATCGCCATTATTATCACGTAGTGAGGGTATTGTTTGTGTTTTGCCCCTAGTATATTTAACATATGACCAAAATCTCTTAGGGTTTTCAGTCAAATTTCGGGAAAGAGTTTCGTTGTGATAAGTATTGTAGGCATCTCGCATTGAAGTCCTCGCTAAATTTCGAGCTCCTGTGTAGGACCGCCAATCCTGGGGATTTTGTGTTCATTTCAATTTAGTATGCCTTTTCCGTTGCTTTTGCAAGAGTATCCTGACCTGTACCAAGGAGGATCTCTTCCTTCTTTTGTTAATTTATTCGTTATAAAACTGTCAATTGCTGTCGATACAACTTCTTTGAATTTGAGCCACATCTGGTCTACACCTACATTTAGTGTTAGAAAGGAGTGGAGGCTATCTTTCAAGAAGCAATGTATTTTATTTCTATCTGATTTCCGGAACAAATATACGTTTCGTTTGTTTTTGGTAACTTTGGGACTTTCAATATTCAATCTCGCTACGACAGCTCTGTGTTCACTAATACCTGTATCCGTTTTGATGCTCGTTATGAGCTCAGGATTGTTTGTTGCTAAGAGATCAAGAGTGTTTTCACAAACATTTACAATTCTATCCTATTCTTACATCATTTTCTACAGAAAAATATTTTTGGCTTAACGACTGTTACACATTTCAGAAAAGACTTCAAATGCTTGTTAAGCTTAAGGGACTTAACTGTAGGGTCATCAGTCCCTAAACTTACAAACTACTTATGAACTATCTTATACTAAAGACGACACAAACATCCATGACCGAGGGGGGGATTCGAACCCCGACCGTAGCGGCCGTGCAGACTGTGACTGGCGCGCCACAGACCGCTCGACCACTGCGGCCGACCAGACAAGACTCAGAAGCGAATTATGGTCATTAAGAAAGGTTCCACTATATAGACAATTTGTGAAGAAGTAGAATTTTTTTCGAACTTTTCAGAATTGACGATAAATAAGAAGTAATGAATTAAAATTTGTGATGCGACTGGGAAGCGAACCCAGACCTCCACGATTACTAGGCAGACGTCTTACCGTTAGACCACCGCAGCACTAACGGTTAAGGCGCTTCGGAATAGTACGACATCCCTCCTCCTCACAAACTTTAATTCAGCTTCTGTGTTCCGTAGATAATTGCCACTACTGCCAAGACTCTCCATGCAGCGGAATAGCACCTCAGCAATGGACATATTGGAACATTCCTGTTAAGGTGATATAAATGTCAATTTAAATATAAATTCATATACCCTGAGACGGTAAGACGTCTGCCTAGTAAGCATGGAGGTCCGGGTTCGATTTCCGGCCGCATCACAAATTTTAATTCCTTGTTTCTTTATCATTAATGTCTTGGACATGTTTGAGACGAAAAACCGTCTCAGGATATCTGAATTTATATTTAAATTTTTAGAATTGCTTATTGCTTCTTTTGCCTAACGAATGGTTCCTGAAAACAGTTTACATATTTTGTGTTTAGTCATCATTAACACACTGCATTATCAAACAAACTATGATCTATTATTTTTCAAAAGAGATACATTGGCTGGCCAGTACTTACCTTTGTGCTGTACCGCCAATAGTGACACACATGAAGAAAAAAGAAAAAAAGGACTAAAAAGGACAAGTTTTCGGAACACAGTTCCTTATTCAGGTAGGAGAGAAGGGAAGAAAAAAGGATGCGAACGGAAGGGGAAGGTAATTCACGACCTAGGCCATGAGGATGGTGTTTAAGGAGTGTGGAAGATAGAGATACTATATATTAGTATATTATACAGTATATGTTTTTTAGACTGCCCTGTGCCTCTCGTACTGGGGGGCCTCTAGTTCTTGTTTATAGTAATACTCGTATTTACAAGTGGATGAGGGGGCCTCATTTTATTTCGCCGCAGCCCCGGGCCTCCAACAGCCTTAGTCCGCCACTACTTTGCAACACCCCTGAGGGTCGCGACACACAGGTTGGAAAACAGTGACGTAGCAGAACTATGTAATAGTACAAGAAGTTTATACCACTACAAGCACATCAAAGTTGAGTATTTAGCTCATTGTATTAATAAATCTTTTGACGACTAATCGCTTCTTTAGTTGCAGACCTTGTCCACATCCATGCTGGTATGGCCCAGCTCCCGAACCTACCGCTCACAGTACAGCATCCCGAGGTCACAACACTTCTTGCTACGTTTTGAGTGGCTATGAGTGTATATCACACTGCCTAAAGCAGAGATGAAACAGTCTGGTAGGAAAGTCGCAGTAGTAACTACTAGGCTTGCGCATAATAGTTCGCGATCGGGAGCACTCACTTTATAGTTCGTTCTTTTAGTTCGTCCGCTCCCAGTGATGGCTGAGCGGCGTGGTCTGCGCATGCAGGTGGAGGGAGAAGTTCCCTCACCTTGCTGCTTGAGCCGCTAATGATATCACGCAAACTAAAAGAAACAGTTCGTGGATAATTTCTCGCGTTTAAGTTTAGAGTTATCTCTATATCTTGGCATTATGGAATTTATTAGTCAGATATTGCAGAGTACAGAATACTTCACAGCAGAAATTTTTGTAGCACTGATGTAATCTAGCAGGCAGACGCTAACCTCGAAATGGGTCTCATCAGCAGAAGGCGAACACTTGATTTTTAATTCTATTCGCGACCTACCGCGCATATTTTAGTCCGCGACCTGTCGCCCATATTTTAGTTCGCGACCTATCGCGCATATTTTAGTTCGCGACCTATTACACAAATTTTTTCTTCGCGACCTATCGCGCATCTTTTATTTCGCTACCTATTGCGCATCTTTTAGTTCGCGACATATCGCGCATATTTTAGTTCGCGACATATCGCGCATATTTTATTTCGCGACCTATCACGCATAGTTTAGTTCGCGTCCTATTGCGCATCTTTTAGTTCGCGACCTACCGCCCATATTTTAGTTCGCGAACTATCACGCGTATTTTTCTTCGTGACCTATCGCGCATCTTTTATTTCGCCACCTATTGCGCATCTTTTAGTTCGCGACCTATCGCGCATATTTTAGTTCGCGACCGGTAGCTCTCCTTTTAGTACGCAGCTCTGCCGCGAAGTAGGTCGCTCTTTTTAGTTCGTCCGCTCGTCTTGGCTTTTGCTACCGCTACTAAAACTACAGCTGAGCTGCATCTCAGCTCGAAATGACGGCAACTGGCAGAAGGGAATCACGCGATTCTGCTGCTCTCTCGCGTCCTCTCGCTGTTAACCGTCAGTCTTCGGAAAAGGAGCAGACGAACTAAGAGGCGAGGGATCTGCGAACTAGTTCGTGTAGTTCGCCTGTAGGAGCGCTCTTCCGAACTAGTTCGTTCGCGAACTAAACAAGACTAGTAACTACAAGTAGCAAGGGTTTTGCCAGGTTCCATTAGGAAAAAAAACACGGATTCGCCTGGAGACCTCGCTGGTACACCCCGGCTCTGTAATATTGCTCAGTGTAAACGGCGCACGGCACACGGCGCATGCACGCACAAACATCAGCCTAATTGGGGCGCGCGCGCTTCTTTGGTGTGATGTGTGCCGCGGCGCACGCCGGCTCGGCTCGGCTCGGCTCGTCGCTTTGTCGCTCAAAGGCAGCGGCTGCGGCGGCGGCGCGGCCGGGCCGTAATAACATGTAATACCCGCTGCCGCCTGATGAGGGCGCGTTTTTCGCGTAAAATTATGGCGGAGAGTGTCGGAAGGCGGCTGCAACTAATGAAGAAGGCCGCTAATGGGCGAGAGTGGCCGCGGGCCCCAATGAGGCACTGCACGCACCTGTCGGCTAATGAGCTGCCGCGGCAGAAGGCAGGGAGGCAACAACTCCACTACCAGGTGTGTCAACAGCGCCTGGTCGACAGCCACTGGCGCTGCGAGCCTAACGCCCGTGTCACACTTGTCCGGCAGCCGTGCACACGGCACTGAGTACACGATCGTGGTATGGAGAGCTGTACGGCGTTTTTGCCAGATCGGCATTTATACAGCCGCCGCTCTAGCAGTGATGTAGCATTTGTAAAATGTAAACTTTCACGGACGGAATGGTCAATATTACTAAAACTCTCCGGGCTATTATACCGTGGTTTCCTGTATTTATTGTAGAACCCAACGTTTCGTCCCCGACTACGGGGAACATTTTCAAGGGGGATCGTGACACTTTTGAATATCCGATGCACACCCTAGCTCGCTACTTACTGAAACCAAACTCCGGAGTTTGGCTTCAGTCAGTAGCGAGACAGGGTGTGAATTCAAAAGTGCCGCTATCCTCCTTGAAAATGTCCTCCGCAGTCGGGGATGAGACGTTGGGTCAGGGCCGGATCTAGATGGGGGCAAAGGGGCAGTTGCCCCGGGCGGCAGAATTTAGAGGGCGGCAAATTTTGACCGACTCTCTCTCTCTTTCTTTCTTTTCTTTTTTTGTACAGAATGTATTTTTCTGGTACAATTTAATAAAATTAACAGACACAGAATTATTAAAAGTAAAATGACTGCAAGAAATGCCGAAATCATTTAATAAAACTAAAATTGCTGGTTGCTGACTTCAATGTTGCCCTGTCACAGGTACTTCAGCTAATCAAACTTTAAAAATCTACTCGATATTAGCCAGAATGAGGGAGATGTTTGCGTTATTGCATAAGTAAATGCATAATGTTTTTTAATTTGCATAGATTTCCTTTTTTAGATAAATGAATATTCATATTTCATATCAAGGTAATATTTGTAGAAAAGGTGAATTTGAATAACGTTCGAGTCCTTATAAAAAAAAAGCATTTCCGGTGTGCACACTTCTTATTGAAAGTCAAAAGCATGTAGAGTCCTCTCTCCGCACGGTCACTACGGTCGGGGTTCGAATCCCCCCTCGGGCATGGATATTTGTGCCGTCCTTAGTATAAGCTAGTTCGTAAGTGGTTTGTGAGCTTAGGGACTGATGACCCCGTAGTTGAGTCCCATAAGCTGTAGAAACATTTACATTTTTACTTACTACAGCATTAAAATATAACTTACCATTCTGGTTTCTGTTTCGTCTGGAGAAAGAATTAAATACTCTTGAGGAGCACGACTGCTTAACATATCTGAGTATAATATCCATAGAGCTTCTCTACACTATGATGATATCAAAAACAGTTTTGAAGAGAGAGAAAAAAAAACTCGAAAAGCGAAATTCTGAATTGATTTTTGTATGAGTAATCTTGTAATATTTTTGTATGTATTAAAATTATTCTGTTTTCCTTTTATCTTAATTCAGTCAATAAAATAAGTTCATCTTGTGAGATTGTGACATTTATTTAGAAATATGTAACCCATTTAGCGTCAAAAAGTCGATTCTTACAGGGGGGAGGGGTGAAAGGAGGGGCGCCAAATTTATGCTTGCCCCCCCACCCCCCTTGGAAAATGTCCTAGATCAAATGTTCAAATGTTTGTACAACTTATGGGACTTAACTACGGGGTTATCAGTCCCTAAGCTTACAAACTACTTATGAATTAGCTAAGACTAAAGACGGCACAAATATCCATGCCCGAGGGGGGATTCGAACCCCCGACCGTAGTGGCCGTGCTGACCGTGACTGGAGCGCCTCAGTCACCTCGGCCACCGCGGCCGGCTGTCCTAGATCCGGCCCTGCGTTGGGTTTCCATAATACTAGGCGCGACCAGAAAGTAAGTTCCGTTTCAATTTATGTCCGCTGCTGCGCTGCGACTGCAGTTCCGCACATGCGCTGTAGACGATGTGTATCAAGGAGAAGAACGTCCGGTCCGCCATTTGGAGATCGCTGTCAGTTACGTACGCTTTGTTGTGCTTGTTTAAAATGTCGGCGTTGATTAAAATTCCCGCGGCCTGTGAAATCAGGGCGGTGATTCTGTTTCTGAATGCGAGGAAAGTGAAACCAGGTGAAATTTATCGGCAAATTTGCGATGTTTACGGACCAAATGCGATGAGTGATTCGATGGTGAGAAGATGGGTCCGACAGTTCAATGGCGGGCGTAGTGATGTGCACGATGACGAACGAAGTGGGCGTCCACGTTTGGTTACAGAAGAACTGGTTAACTTTCATCGGTTCTTACATCTCAAGTCTTTCCTTGACGGTCATCAATTCACCAATGACAACGAGCTGAAAGAAACTGTTTCCAACTGGTTGAAGACACAGGCGGCAGATTTCTATGAAGAAGGTATACAAAACCCGGTGCCACGCTATGACAAATACCTACAAAATTTCGGCAGTTATGTGGAAAAGTAATTTAAGAGCTGTAGAATTTTGGGCAATAAAAATTTCTTCTGTATCTGTGTACAATTTTATTTTATTACCAAACGGAACTTACTTTCTGGACGCGCCTCGTATATCCACAAGACCACGGCATAATAGCCCGGAAATTTTTAGTAATTTTAATGTAGCGTTTGCACACTGGGCGGTGAAAATACCGATGCCGCATCTGTCGATCTCTGACCACCGACCAACAAGTGTGTATTTCATGGTCGTATTATCATATTACAGTGTTGTGAACAAAATGAATAGAGAACAACGTCTTACATTATTGTTATATCGTCGATGTTCGTACCGGTCTACGTACGTGGTAAAAACAGTGACGCTTCCGTATCCACATAATCAACCACAAGAAATGTGCCTACCAGGAATAGAGAGCCCGAAAGTACCTTATTTCCTTGTTGATGACACTGCATTTGGTTTGCATAAACATTTGTTGAGAGCCTATGCTGGTAATCACTTGACTGTTGAAACAAACATATTTAACTACAGACTTTGTAGAGCAGGGGTTCCCATACTTTTTTGTCACGTAGACCCCTTGCCAATTTTTTCTGCCCTTCGTAGACTCCCTGCCTTTTATGTACTTAATTTTTTACGAATTCCTTACTTCAAATGTGTGCTACTAACTATGATAACTTTAACTGTAAATGGGTAAAGTAAAAAAAAAGTCAAGTATCATACATTTATTGATGAATATTTAACAGAACTGATGCATACAGGCTTCTAATGGGAGGGATGTGGCTGATGCTTTTTTAGTAAATTATCAAGATTTGGTTACAGTTTTTTTAGGTTTAACCTTAAATCTTTTCTTTCAGTGATTTCCAATCTGTTACTTCTTTTCATAAGAAGACTGGCAACAGTTTCTGGTGACTCCTCACATCGTTGAGAGGTGAAGGCTGGATTAAAAGACAGACTGAAAATTTCCGTCAGCTCCTAATCAGGAGCTTTATCCCGCGACCCTCGTTCTGTTTGGGAGTGGAATAGGATAGGAAATGCCTAGTAGTGGTACAGTGTACCCTACACCACGCACCTTACGGTGGACTGCGGAGTATATATATAGGTAAAGAAAGTTCATCCACCTATACTTCTTTGACACTCTTTCAAATGCAACAAACGGATTGAATTCTGTGCCGTAGGAACTGATGCACAATATGCAGAAAAACTGAAGAAGCACACATTCACCAACTCCACAACATGTTAATATATCCCTTCGTGAATGATGGAACATTTACAGGCCGTTCACGGGCAGCGTCCGATACTCGTCCGATCCTCGGACAAGGGCAATGGGTAGTACTCTACATAGTGGAGCTTTGAAAATAATGTAGCTGATGGTATTGTAATTGAAAAGTATGCTCAAGTTTCTCTTTGGAGAGGTGCATTTAATGAAATGTAATATCTCTATTGAAATACTGCACCTTTAAATTAACTCATGTTGTAATGCTTGACAAGTTTGTATATGCACGTCATAATTGTTCTCCACCCCATCCTTCAAAAGAAAAAAAAAGTCTCATTGTGGGCCTGCAGCAAGAGACCGAAAGTACAGAATTCGTCCACTCTCCCGCTTAGACAATGAAGTGAACAGTGACATACAAAGGATCAAGCTTCAGCATTGTGAGAATAATTCTGAATTTTGGTTGCGACGTTCCTAAATGTGAATCACAATTATTTTTCCGCTGACGAGAACCGCTTGAAGGGTGGAATAGACCCCTAGGGGTCTATATAGACTCCTTTGGGAATCACTGATGTAGAGCAAGAAAGTACATAGAGTGCGCATTAGGAAAACTAAGTAAGACATAGTGAATTTTTCACCGTCCCTTAAATGTACAACCTGATTTTGCTGCTGATATTGTTAAGGCCTGTATTGTGCTTCATAATTATGTTACAAATAGGTACTTAGCTGAGGATGCTATGTCAATTGCAGGACTTGAAAAAATCGAAGTAGCGTGCTGTATAAGAGGAGGTTTGAAAGCTAACAACGTGAGAAACATTGTCTGCAAGTACTTCGTGTCAAGTGCTGGAAGCATTCCGTGGCAGTTGTCAAAGATCTGAGGGTCCAGATACTTAAAACAGGGAAAAATAAGCATAACCACATACATTGTGGACAGATTCGACACAGAAAAAAAGGAAAAAAATAACTACAGTTCCACCGATTAGTGCAATTCTACATATAACATACACTATGTGTACTGAAACTTTCAAAATGTAAAAATTACAATGATATTGATAAACAGTTTTAAAGACTATTACATCTACATTTACATGGGATACTCCGCAAATCACATTTAAGTGCCTGGCAGAGTGTTCATCGAACTACCGTTATACTATTTATCTCCCATTCCATTCTCGAATAGCGCGCGGGAAGAAAGAACGCCTCAATCACTCCGTTAGAGCTCTGATTTCTCATATTTCATTCTTCGATCATTTCTACCTATGTAAGTGGGAGTCAACAATATATTTTCGCATTCGAGGAGAATGTTAGCGATTTGAGTTTCGTAAGTAGCCTACGCCACAGCGATAAGCGCCGTTGTTGTAATGATTCCCATCCCATATCCTGTATCATTTCCGTAACGCTGTCTCCCCTGTATTGTGACAATACGAAACGAGCTGCCCTTCTTTGGACTCTTTCGATGTCCTCCGTCAAACACATCTGATAAGGATCCCACACTGGGCAGCAATACTCCAAAAAAGGACGGACAAGCATAATGTATACAGTTTCTTTAGTAGTTCTGTTGCATCTTTTAAGGGTTCTGCAAATAAAACGATGTCTCTGGTTCGCCTTTTCCAAGACATTATCTACGTGTTCTTACCAGTTTAAGTTAGGGTTGCCAGATCTCCGGGCGCCGCCTGGAGTGCCCCGGTTTGGCATGAATTCTCCGGGTCTACGGGCCAATGACTCTCATCTCCGGGCTTGAATGTAACCTTCATCTTAACTTTTTTTACGACGCTTTTTAAGTACTCTGCTCATGTAGCAACGATCTACATCGAACGTAACGTAACTTAAACCAAGGACGAACATAACATCCATGCCCTTGGGGGGGGGGATTCGAACCTCTGGCGGGAGCAGCCTCGCGCACCGTGGCAAGACGCCTCAGTGCGCTCGGTCATTCCCGGCCGGCTCCTCTCGAGTAATTATGAATAACTTTATATAAATGTCAATTTCTTATTGCAACAAAACGTTACTTTTCTATTCTTCCTCTGAAAACGTTTCATTGTTGCGTCGGTAGTAATCGGCTAGCGCATTATTAAGCAAACACTGTTGCGGCAACGTGTCAACTGGCGACGTCTATTATTTGTATTCCTTCAAACCGTCTTTATTGCAAATTTTTTTATTAGTTAACGACGCGTTTCGCCCTTTAGCAGGGCATCTTCAGATTATCTGCGTGACAAAATTTACACAAAATTACAAGGCGGAATTACAAACGGTTATAATGGTACATGGGCTTATTTTGTGTTAAGAAGACAGTATATATGGTAAAAAAAGCTTATAATGCTATCTCCGTGGTGTGACACCTTAAGATGTTATTGCGGTATTTCTATTTTTCTGAAATTTTTTGGATTTCCTTGTCGCCCTACAAATGATCGGGTAACGACGAATTACAGTTGGAACATACTCGGTAAAGATGTGAGAAACCGAAGGCCACCCCTAGCAATGTTCCACGGGGGGGGGGATACTTGTTGGGAGGGAGGAGATGATCAGTTTTTTTTTTCTTTTAGAATTCACGTGTATTCCAGGTTGGGGGGGGGGGGGGGGAGTTGGTCGCAGTTGGGAGAGGAGTGAGTCATTGGTCAAGGGGGGGGGGGCAGGTCTGGTCTCCGGGCCAGCCTCGAGTTCAACCTGGCAATCCTAGTTTAAGTCCGAAGTAATAGTAGTCCCTATGTATTTTGTGAAGTTCACGGCCTTCACTTATGACTGATCTATCTTGTAAATAAAGTTTAAGCATTTGTTTTCGTACTCATGTGGACAACTTCACACTTCTCATTATTTAGAGACAATTGTCAATTTTTACACCATAGTGATATCTTATTCAGATCGCTTTGCAGTTGGTTTTGATCTTCAGATGATTTTACTAGAAGGTAAATGACGGCGTCATCTGCAAACAACCTAAGAGAGCTACTTAGATTTTCCCCTAAATCGTTTATGTAAATAAGGAATAGCAGAGGACCAATAACACTACCCTGTGCAACACCCGATAGCACCTCTGTTTTAGTCGATGCTTTACCATCGATTGCTACAAACTGTGTTCTCTCTGACAGGAAATCCCCTGTTGTTGTTATGGTCTTCAGTCCGGAGACTGGTTTGATGCAGCTCTCCACCCTACCCTATCCTGAGCAAGCCTTTTCATCTCCTCATAAGAACGGCAACCCACATCCACTTGAATCTGCTTACTATACGAGTCTCTTGGTCTCCCTCTGCGATTTTTACCCCACACACTTCCCTCCAATGCTAAATTTACGATTCCCTGATGTCTAAGAATGTGTCCTACCAAGCGATCCCTTCTTTTAGTCAGGGTATGCCAAAAATTCCTTTTCTCACCAATTCTGTTCAGTACCTCTTCATTAGTTATGCGATCTACCCACCTAATCTTCAGCATTCTTCTGTAGCACCACATTTCGAAAGCCTCTATTCTCTTCCTGTCTGCACTGCTTATCGTCCATGTTTCACTCCCGTACAAGGCAACACTCCACACAAATGCCTTCAGAAAAGACTTCCTTACCCTTAAATTAATATTCGATGTTAGCAAATTTCTCTTTTTCAAAAATGCTTTTCTTCCCATTGCCATTCTGCATTTTATATCCTCTGTACTGCGACCATCGCATGTTATTTTACTACCCAAGTAACAAAACTCATCTACCACCTTCATTGTTTCGTTACCTAATCTAATTCCTTCAGCATCTCCTGATTTTCTAAGACCGCATTCCATTATTTTTGTTTTGCTCTTGTTAATGTTCATTTTATACGCTCTCTTCAACACACTGTCCATTCCATTCAACTGCTCTTCCAGGTCCTTTGCTGTCTCTGACAGAATTACAATGTCACCAGCAAAACGCAATGTTTTTATTTCTTCCCCCTGAACTTTAATTCCTTCACCAAATTTTTCCTTGCTTTCCTTCACCGCCTGCTCGATGTACAAATTGAATAACATCGGAGAAAGGCTACAACCCTGTCTCACTCCCTTCGCAACTGATGCTTCCCTTTCATGCCCTTCTAGTCTAATAACTGCGGTCTGGCTTTTGTACAAGTTGTAAATAACTCGCCTTTCCTTGTATTTTACACCTGCTGACTTCAGAATTTGAAACAGTGTATTCCAGTCAACATTGTCAAATGCTTTCTCCAAATCTACAAAAGCTAAAAATGTAGGTTTGCCTTTCCTTAATCTATCTTCTAAGATAAGACGTAAAGTGAGTATTGCCTCCCGGGTTCCTATGTTCCTTCTGAATCCAAACTGATCTTCCCCGATGTCAGCTTCTACCAGCTTTTCCATTCTCCTGTAGATAATTCGTGTTAAAATTTTGCAACTATGACTTATCAAACTGATGGTTCTGTAATTTTCACACCTGTCTGCGCCCGATTTCTTTGGAATGGGGATTATTACATTTTTCTTAAATTCTGAGGGCATTTCGCCTGTCTCATACATCCTACACACCAGTTCAAATAGTCTTGTCATGGCTGGCTCTCCCAGAGACTTTAGTAGCTCTGAAGGTATGTCATCTACTCCTGGGGCCTTGTTCTGGCCTAGGTCTTTCAGGGCTCTGTCAAATTCATCTCTCAGTATAGAATCTCCTATTTCATCTTGATCTACTTCCTCTTCCCTTCCCACAACATCGTCTCTAAGTTCATTTCCTTTGTAGAGCTGCTCTATGTACTCTTTCCACCTTTCAGCTTTCCCTTCTTTGCTGAGAACTGGTTTCCCATCTGAGTTCTTAATATTCGTAGATCTGCTCTTCTTGTCCCCAAATGTCTCTTTTATTTTCCTGTAGGCGGTATCTACTTTTCCCCTTCTTATACATTCTTCTACAGTTTTGCATTTGGCTTCTAGCCACTCCTGCTTAGCCATTTTGCACTTTCTGTAAATCTCATTTTTTAGTCGTCTGTACTCCATTATGCCTGATTCATTTACTGCATTTTTATATTTTCGCCTTTCATCAATTAAATTTAGTATTTCCTGTGATATCCAGGGAAATCCCCTATCCAGAAATCCCCTATCCAGTCGTAAATTTGGGGCGATATACCATAACCATGCAATTTGATTAAAAGCCGTTTGTGAGGAACCGTGTCAAAAGCCTTCTGGAAATCAAGAAATACGGAAGCAATTATTAGTTGCATTTAATACAATGTACATAATTGATTAATTTGCATTCATTACTTTTGCTTCGGCGTACTTACCAAAGGCATTTTATCGCTATCTTCCAGCTTATCAAAATCTTTCCTAACTTGAAGACAAATTTCATGCCATGCATTCATATGCATTTCTTTAAAAATATCCAAGATTTTGTCTTAAAACACAGGTCTTTCATGTACAAATGCTTCGGCGTACTTACCAAAGGCATTCCAGCTTATCAAAATCTTTCCTAACTTGAAGACAAATTTCATGCCATGCATTCCTATGCATTTCTTTAAAAATATCCAAGATTTTGTCTTAAAACACAGGCCTTTCATGTACATAATGAATTGGTAGTTCATTGTCAATGACAACCACTTCGGTCATGATAAGAGTTCATCACTCTCAACGCGAACACAAAAGCGGTCGGCGGCGGACTGGACGACGAGTGTGTAGCGGCGCATTCAATAATGTGGGCCACCACTTCGGCGCAGACGGTGAAAAATCCGTCGATTGTAGTGGCAGTGGTCGCCTACAGTCTTGCCGTCGGCGTTAAATAATCCGATCATCCATTTTTCCGCACAGTGGGCAAGTCACAAAATCATTCAATCCGCCACTAATGGTACGGAGTTGATAGTTGATGCCACGTGACTTGAGAATCTTCCATCTAACAGAGTTAAACTGCCAGTGTCAACTTTTAAACCAGAATAGCGATTCCATTCCTACAGAAGGGTATTTGTACAAATGTATATCGACTTTGGCAACAGGTCAAAGAGCGACTACCTGTTAGATGAACGTGATATTCTACAGAGGGGGGAATACAGTCCAAAGAATGGGACACTGTTGGTACTCTATTACATAGATGCATGGAGGGCGCAATATGAGGCTAGGATCTATTGCACTGTGAAGCTATTCGTCTCACGTCGTATGATTGTCGGTATAGCACACACTAATTTATGTGGGAAAGTTTAGCATGGGTCAGTTATTAAAGTCCACGACAACTTTTGCTATTCAAAATATCTTATCTTTTCAACGTTACAATTCATAAAAATGAAAATGACTAAGAGGAGACTGTTAACATGCACGTCTGTCGTCTTCCATATATTTTTGTATAGTTTCTGTAAAGTTATAATTTATTTAATGTCACTAGATTGTCATTTTGTTAATACTTGAACCCCACTCTTTTCAAGGCTTGAGAAATAACATTTTTATTTCACGTGTTAGAATATTAGTTAATATTGCTAGGTTTTTCTTATTTTGTTATGTTAATAATTTATTATAATATTAATTAATGTGGTATAAGTACGGCTTCTCCACTACGCCACTGTCCCTGTGAGAATGTGCAGTTGTTTTACTTTTAAGTGGGTGCAAGGATCTAAGGCTGTCTGAATGTGGGGAGTGATAGCTCGCTTTGCATCGTTCTCTCTGGCTCAGTATCGATAGCTGCTGATACTACCGAAGAGGTTTCTACACCCTTTGTTACAGTCCAGTCTCGCTGTCCGTCCCCACCCCCGCTGTTTTCGTGGATTTTCCGGTTTCCTGTCGTTTTCACGCGGCCCGATGGCCGCACGGCGATTCACTCTCGGCTGGTCGTCTGGTGAGGTAAGGTTGGTCCTGCTCTTGTTTCTGGAGATGGTAGCGTTTCATTGACAAGCACTTTTAACTTAGATTCGTGAACTTAGAATCATTTTTTGAAATATTTTCTCCGATCGTGTGCGAAAATGTGTTCTCGTTTTTCAATTCAGTGATTTCCCGTAGATAAACACGGTGTGTGTGATTCTAGTAGCAGTTTGATAACGGCCAGATGTGTTAAAACCTTTAGTGATCATGTGGAGGTGTATGAACTCTGTGTAAATAATTTCTAGCTTTGTGGGTCCCAATTTCTAATAGGTGATATGTTCATTTTTTGTAGAGTGTATGTAAAAATCTTGCCGCGGCGGAGCAGCCGATCGCATTGAGGCGCTATGCTACGATGCGGGACGCCGTTCCCCGTCGGGGGTTCGAATCCCCCCTCGGGCATGGAATTTTGTGCCGTCTTTAGTATAAGCTAGTTCATAAGTAGTTTGTAAGTTTAGGAACTGATGACCCCGCCGTTAAGTCCCATAAGCTTCACAAACAGTAGAAAAGTTGTAAAAATCTTCTCATCGTTTCCTTCTGTGGATGATATGTGTGCCACATGATTGGTTTACAGAACAAAGCCTTCAGCTTCCACTCTTGTTTGTTCCATGCCCATCAGGCAAGTAACTATGCGGGTATCCTTCTGATTTCCACTTATATTTCGCGATCTTCTCTCCCCACCTATTTTAATTTTGCCGTTTCCGACTTGTAGAACGCACTCTGCCTTGTCTGTAATTCTCTCTGAGCCTTGTACAAACTCCTTCAATAGCTTCCATGAGTATTTCTATACATTTCTATGCGTTGCATGCTGTAATTCTTATTTTTATTTTTCCGACTTTGTAATTATTTCATTTTTGTGGTTTTTCTGAGACTAGACTTCATCTGTCTCTGTAATCACCCCCTATCGCGTGTAGCCGTATTTCATTCGCTTCCTTATATAATTCTAAGCATTTCTATGGGTTACATGCAGTAGTTAATTTTCTTTATTTTTCGGAAACTGAATTTATTCAATTTTATCGGTTTTCGGAACCACGTGGGTCCGAGTTCTGACTTCCGGGGTATGCAGCTAGTCACCTGAGTTCACGCCACTTCTTTTATAAAACCAGTACCTAGCTCGATTTCTAACTGACTGAAACTTAAAAATAAACCGTTATTTTGTATAATGAATACGATTTTCAACCACTTCACCTTCAGTGGAGTGCGTTCATGTAACGTAGCCATGTGTGGCCTTTAGCGTGTTTGCACGCGGTCCAATTCAGACGTAATTTAACTTGCAAACGTAGGCTTCCGCGGTTGTTGTCACTATCAATAAAATTCTTCTGGGTATGAAACCGCGTCGTCATTTTATAAATTCCACCGACGTTTCGGCCGCTGTTGCAGGCGGCCTTCATCAGGGTCTGTGTCTGACCCTGATGAAGGCCGCCTGCAACAGCGGCCGAAACGTCGGTGGAATTTATAAAATGACGACGCGGTTTCATACCCAGAAGAATTTTATTGATAGTAATTTAACTTGGCTATATACACGCACCATCTCAAAACAGGCACGACAGATCAGAGCCAGCTTCAAAGTGTTTTGGTATATTGCGCCTCGACTCAACACGCTGTTTTTGGCGAGTTTCGCTGTGGCATTGCTTGTGTGAGAGAGAATGAGTGTTGTTTGTGAATCCTTCCATCCCAGTAGCGTTAAATCATGTATAATTTAGACTGGACACCGTCCGCATTAATCCATGTAAGAGATGCATTTTTATTGTATTAACAAAATTAGTTTCCCATTTTGCTTGTTTTCTATCTGAATAAACAAGTTTAAGTTCAGCATAATCCGTAAGTTGCCTATAAATTGTAGTTTTAGAGCAGCTTACATCTTTTATTTAATATTGTTCTTCACAAGTGCTGAGAACAGGTTCAGATGCAATTTTAATTAAGATCTAAATTCCTTTGCGCCATAAATGTTTTCTTAGCCACCTTTCTAAGATAACTTTAATTGTGGTGGCTTGCTTATTAATGTCTGTGTGTAATAACGTGTGGGCTGCTATGTATATTGACCACTGTAGTATTAACTTCCTGCCGGCCGCGGTGGCCGAGGAGACTGAGGCGCTCCAGTCACGGTCTGCACGGCCACTGCGGTCGGGGGTTCGAATCCCTCCTCGGGCATGGATATTTGTGCCGTCCTTAGTCTTAGCTAGTTCATAAGTAGTTTGTAAGCTTAGGGACTGATGACCCCGTAGTTAAGTCCCATACGTTCTGCAAACATTTGAACATTATTAACTTCCTGTTATTGAAGTAATTTTAAAGCGAGTCCTCAGTTTGAGCCAGGGAATAAGGCTTTGTAGAAGGGAGTAACCAGTGGTTCACATGGACCTTATTTTCTAATTTTAGTGACAAAGCAAGGCTCTTGTTACGTACAGTGGTCGACTTTTAACCTCACTTGTAGATACTGTGAAAACCTTGCTTCCTATTGAACATCTTCTTGTTCATACAAAAAACTCTTTGTCGTTCTTTTTTGAGAAAAAATTAGTTATACTTCATTACCGGCAATAATGTCATGTCATGAGTAAATAAGGTGAATGAGTTTCTTTGTGCCCTGTACTCCTCTAACTGCCCATACTTTATAAATAAAAACACATGGGCTGTGAGACAGCACACTCCTCACTAATATGTGTGCTAATTAGTTGTGTTCAGCAAGTAATGTATGATAGCAACTCAACACAACTTCATCCACATGCTCCTTGAAAACTATGGAAAACCAGTTTAGAGACACTTTTAGTACTGCTCATTAGAGAGAGGAGTTCTTCCGTGTATTAAAAATTACCCTAGTATCGATCATTACGAGATTTCGTTGCTACTGAAACTAAGTGGAAGTGTGATAATGCATCTTGAGTGATGAATTTATGCTACTTGTCTGCTACTATAAAACGGGTTTAACTTCAAATAGTCTACCGTTTCGCTACTTTTTCAGGCGTAATATCGGACTGAATATTAACCCTTCCGTTACATTAACGCCAAATTTACGTAAGTTAATTACTTCATTCGAGTTTTCCTCTTTGCAATTTTCATCTTTTTCTGGAGAGTCTAATCACCGGGTATGAGCTTTCCGCTTTGCGCCTCTGTAAATTAAGTGGCACGTAAATTAAGTGGCTCGTCTACCAAGGTAAAGTCCATGTTATTACGTTCTTCTTCATCTTTGTATCCTCAATGAAGTTTTGATAACCATTTCCATCTTAAGATTAGCTCATCTGTTTGATACTAATCGTTTTCAGTCTGAGAGTTACATTCCAATTTCCTCTTACAGATTTTGTATCTCAGGCTGTATTTGTTCTTTTCCGTAATGTAACTATAAATAAGAAGAGTTTCACCATTCACTTCTGTTTCACGCTCTTCAAATGGAAAATAATAGAAAAGACATGGAACAGCAACTTAACGTAGTAAAATGCCACCGCTTCTTTCCTGCAAATTATTATGAGCTTTGCTTCATTGATCCTTATATTTTGGCTTTATTGACTTTTAATGACTACGTATTGCCAAGTATTTCGACCTGTTACGTCATGATTTAGTGGCGTGATCACATCACGCGCGAACACTTCGCCCATGCCGCGGTGGAGTAGCCGAGCGGTCTAAGGCGCCTCGCTGCGGAACGCACGGTTGCTCGCAGTCGGAGGTTCGAGTCCACCCTAGGGCATGGGTGTGTGTGTGTTGTCCTCAGTAGTTTGTAAGCTACGGACTGATGACCACGCAGTTTGGTCCGATAGATTTACAAATATTTGAACATTTGATTTGAACTTCGGCCATCTGCATGCCGCTTGGTAATATTCATACACAATCCTAACTCAAATAGTACAAAAGGTTAAGATATACAAATTATTTTGTCACAACGGATAACGCTTTAAAGATGCTGGTTACCACAAAAGTGACATGCAATGCATTGGATAAATAAGTCGTAATTCGTAACATCAAAAGAAAACAACAAGACTTTTTCGGAACGTACTGGAAGTGACTTGGTGATGAGAAAAGCTTAGAACCATGTACATGGAAAATGGATGATTCATCTTCCTTGTCTCTTTCATTAATGGAAATTTATGGTGACAATGAAAATTTAATGTCGCCACTGACCAAATGTATGTGGCGTGTGATTAAAACTGATGCCACCACCTGTTTAACATTCCTGCGGATTCAGTTCTAAACTTGTGAGAAGAAAGAATAAGGATGGATACATGAGCTATTGTCGAAATTTGTGCCGTAATTACTGGTTCTATTGTGATATCACTTCGCTTTACTTATAGCGACCTTCAACGTAGCCAATATCGTCGGTAACCAAGGATATTTTTCCATTAAAATATGAAGATAAACCAAATGTTTATTAACTGGTGAGCAGCACCACTCTTGTGTAACGATTGAAGTTGACAGTGAGGCACAGACGTCATCGGCACTCAACCCGACAACAGTGACAGAGTGATTAGTTACTCATAATCGTAACCTTAGTGCATTAGTGATGTAGTTTCACCATAGTTTACCTGTTCTAATTATACCGGTCCTGCCTATTATTATTTGGATAGATCGTTTTCCCCAGCCATAACAGCAGTGATGTTGTAATCTCTCAGTTCCCTTATACATGTATGTAACCGGCTGTTTCTCTACACGACCTACGCAGAGAGATAACTTTCCTAAAAGTGATTGAACCAGTGCAGTTCTTTTTGTTACAAATGAAGTACTGACGTAACACTTATTAAGAGGTCATCATCGATATTCATCCAAAGTAAGACTGTTGCAACAAGTAGGAGCAGCGGCGGATTAGCCGTGCGCATTGAGGCTCCATGCTGCGGTGCGCGCGGCCGTTCGCCGTCGGTGATTTGAGTCCCCCCTCGGGCATCGATGTTTGTGTTGTCGTTAGGTTCGTTTACCTTAGTTTAAGTAGTCTGTAAGCTATGGACTAATAACCCAGTAGTTGAATCCGATAGATTTACAAACATTTGAACAAGTAAGACGTTACCGGACACTGTTCATGGTCATAGAAAGTAAACGTAACTGCCAATCAAAACAACGAGGGTGCTTCAGGTCATTCATTAGTAGGCGAACACAGCAGAAAGATCGCAAAAAGTTTTCACACTGTTTACAACCCATGACCACGGCTCTGTGTGAATTTGGAATGTCAGTAGTCCGTGCCGGCCGCGTTGGCCGAGCGTACTGCGGCGCGCCAGTCATAGTCTTCTTCTTCTTATTATTATTTTTTTTTTCTTTCTTTTTTTTTTTTTTTTTTTTTTTTTTTGAACTATGAGACTTAACTATGGGGTCATCAGTCCCTAAACTTACAAACTACTTATGAACTAGCTAAGACTAAGGACGGCACAAATATCCATGCCCGAGGGGGGATTCGAACCCCCGACCATAGTGGCCGTGCAGACCGTGACTGAAGCGCCTCAGTCCCCGCGGCCACCGCGGCCGGCAGTCATAGTCTGCACGACCAATACGGTCGGGGGTTCGAATCCCCCCTCGGGCATGGATATTTGTGCCGTCCTTAGTATTAGCTAGTTCATAAGTATTTTGTAAGTATAGGTACTGATAACCCCGTAGTTAAGTCTCATAAGCTCTACAAACATTTGAACATTTTCAGTAATCCGTGGCCGCATATGAACATAGCCGAGGAGCAGCTGTGGGGATACATCGCAAAGTTTCCAATAACTGATAATGTCCTCAAACCCTGGTTTTCCTTTTGTACTGCTGCGTAAACTTCTATGATAACAACTGACTCATGCACTTCTTTGTTACGACTACTTCTCTATGTTTCATTGAACCCAACCTCCTCAACGGTATCCCCGTCTGTACTGCCAGGAGGCCTACCTAATAAGGAGCTTGAAGTTCCGATATCTGAAGTATCGTCGGGATATCGGACGCTGTCTAAAATGCGAACACGTCCCTTCTCGATTCTAGATTGATGCATTATAATTTTATCGAGAGTTTGTTACTGTGTCAACTGTATGAATTACTTAGAATTTATTTTCAGATCGCCTTTCTTCACATCAGGTTACATCCCTCCTAGAATCAGCCAACAGAGGTAAAAAGATAAACCACACCTCTCAGTATCAAAACACTTTCCATTATTTTATTTTCTACGTGGAAAATTTTCGTAATCGCCACATTTTTTCCGTACTCAAATATTCATATGTTTGTTAAGCTTAAGGGACTTAACTGCTTATGAACTACGTTATACTAAAGACGACACAACCATCCATGCCCGAGGGGGTTTCAAACCCCCGACCGTAGCGGCCGTGCAGACAGTGACTGGCGCGCTGCAGACCCCCTCGGTCACTGCGGCCAGCTTTTCCGTAATACATTTCTGAAAGAGTCACCATGTAGCTGGTAACTTCCGGATGTCTTCTAAGTGTCCTCTAGCAATGTGAACACTTTTTTTCTTCTGTTCTGTAATCGTCATTACTACGTGTACGACGGCTCTAAATGTGCACGTTCATCCTGGTCCATTGTGCATTAGCAATCTATCTATACGAATCTCTAAAGCTATAAAACCAACAGCAAAATCATTCAGTAAGATTAATTTTTGAAAAGTAATACTTTTTTCTTGGCAATGTAGTCTGCAAAACTGTATTAAATCGCGCACACGCACGTGAATCGTGATGTTTTGACAGCTACTGAGTCGTCGTAGTTCAGGGTTTAGTCAATAGATAGCGGCACCTCTCATCTGTCAAACGAGCGTCTGGTCGCTCGCTTTGTGTATAGACGCGTGACTGAAAGATCCAGGCCGTTATGAGACTCAATGGCGAACGGCGGGAGAGACACTGTTTGGCTTTGGAGAAATATGCAATAAACCAGTTATTAGTTATTACATATATGATACAAAGGAGCGAGTAGGCTCATTTTAAAGATAAAGACTAGACGGATGCGCTGACATGAACGCGCCTCCTGTCACTAAAAATTTGTGGTAGATCAAATATCATTATATAATAACAATTATGTGAAAGATATATCTTGAAAACGGCTTAACAAAGTATTGTGAACTTTAAAATTCTCCCGGCGGATCGAATATTCATAGAAGTTTCGGGTATGCAGCCGGTCGTCGTCTAAAACATCACACGATATTTCGGCCAGACACCTGCTAGCCATCCTCAGGTGAGTCGATGAAGACTGAAGAGTGCGTCCAGCGTTCCACTATATATAGAAAACTTGGCGGTTACAGCGCATGCGTCAAAACATAAACAGACAGGCCACACTGCCGGACGGCAGCGCCCTCGCTGGTGGAGCCGCGGAGTTCAGCTGTCCTCTGCACTGCCACTGCCGCTCACAGCCGACGTCGGCGCTCTCTGTCGTCTTCGATCTGAGCAAATTTTAGTAATGACGGGATTCCACGCTTTGTCAAGTTGGTAGCCACTATCCCGATTCATCAAATTTTCCGCTACACGTATTTCCACAGATTCTTTGATAATGGAGTCCCAAAAAGATGTTGCTGTTGTCAAAATTACCGTTTTATCATACTCCATAGAGTGCCTGGTGGAAATGCAATGTTCAGCAATAGCAGACTTGCTTGGCTGTAAAAGGCGTGTGTTGCGTTTGTGTTCACTGCAACGTTCTTCAACAGTGCGCGTAATCTGGCCTATATAAGCCATACCACATTGGCAGGGAACTTTGTAGACACCAGCCTTACATAACAACAAGTCATCCTTGACCGAACCCAGCAAGTCTGAAATTTTGGATGGTGGGCGGAAAATTACTGCTCGTGCTGTGTACGTAGATAAGATGTACGGGCTATTAAATGATTCTGCCTACAGGAAGTTGGATGATGATCCTACAGGAAGGGTGCAACGGAAGACTATTTCTCTTTTAAACGCTTCCTCATTACCTCAAGTTACAATTAAGAGATTAAGATCACATGGCTCTGTACCACCAAGATTGTATGGCCTTCCTACGGTTCATAAGGAAAATTTGCCTTTGCGCCCCATAGTTAGCAATATTGTTGCCCCCACATATGACTTAGCAAAACATCTTGCTTCATTACTCAGACCATTGGTGGGCAAATGCTCGCACCATATAAGGAATTCTGCAGATTTTATCAATAGACTGGGGGCTCTTCGTCTTAGTAGCTCTGATCTTTTAGTCAGCTTCGATGTGGTATCTCTTTTTACAAAGGTTCCTCTCACAGATTCTTTGAAACAAATTTGTAAAAATTTTGAAGCTGATGTCACTGCTCTCTTTCAGCATGTTCTTTCCTCGACCTATTTTATTTTTAACAAAGAATACTTTGAGCAAACTGACGGTGTCGCCATGGGTAGCCCTCTGTCTCCCATCGTGGCTAAACTTTTTATGGAGGACTTCGAGGAACGAGCCCTTGAATCTGCACCCCTTAAACCTGCGGTGTTTTGGAGGTATGTGGATGACACTTTCATTGTGTGGCCTCATGGGGAGGATAATTTAAAGAAGTTTTTACATCATCTCAACTCCCTTCATGATAGCATCCGGTTCACTATGGAGGTAGAGCAGGATGAATGCTTACCTTTTTGGATGTTTTAGTTAAAAGGAAGGATGATGGCCCTTTGGGACACTCAGTTTATTGGAAGTCAACTCATACTGATTTAGATTTACAGGCTTCAAGTTGTCACCATCCATCGCAAACCAGCAGTGTCCTTAAAACACTTGTTCACGCTGATAGTCTGCCACAAGAGCTGGCTCACCTCCAGCTAGTGTTTCGAGACAACGGATATTCTAACCAGCAAATAAGTAAGGCACTCTCACTTAGAAAGAAGAACAAGAAAGTGGAGAACGAGGAGGGTACACCGGCAAAATCCCTCGCTTTTCTTCCGTTTGTGGGCAATATTTCTTTTAAAATAGCAAGAATTCTCCATAATTTTCAAGTGAAAGTAATTTTCCGCCCACCATCCAAAATTTCAGACTTGCTGGGTTCGATCAAGGATGACTTGTTGTTACGTAAGGCTGGTGTCTACAAAGTTCCCTGCCAATGTGGTATGTCTTATATAGGCCAGACTACGCGCACTGTTGAAGAACGTTGCAGTGAACACAAACGCAACACACGCCTTTTACAGCCAAGCAAGTCTGCTATTGCTGAACATTGCATTTCCACCGGACACTCTATGGAGTATGATAAAACGGTAATTTTGACAACAGCAACATCTTTTTGGGACTCCATTATCAAAGAATCTGTGGAAATACGTGTAGCGGAAAATTTGATGAATCGGGATAGTGGCTACCAATTTGACAAAGCGTGGAATCCCGTCATTACTAAAATTTGCTCAGATCGAAGACGACAGAGAGCGCCGACGTCGGCTGTGAGCGGCAGTGGCAGTGCAGAGGACAGCTGAACTCCGCGGCTCCACCAGCGAGGGCGCTGCCGTCCGGCAGTGTGGCCTGTCTGTTTATGTTTTGACGCATGCGCTGTAACCGCCAAGTTTTCTATATATAGTGGAACGCTGGACGCACTCTTCAGTCTTCATCGACTCATCTGAGGATGGCTAGCAGGTGTCTGGCCGAAATATCGTGTGATGTTTTAGACGACGACCGGCTGCATACCCGAAACCTCTATGAATTAACAAAGTATTACCTACAAGGTGGAAAATGATAGATCTAAGTGAGCACTATTAAGATGTGTATTTAGTTTTTTGCGCAAATTCAGTAAATATGAATTAGAGGCCAGTTATATGGTTTCCAAGTGTAAAAGCCGGATTTTTAATAAATAAACAATAATAACTGTAGTATTAGCGGCAGTACGGTAAATAAGACTTTAGTAAATAGTTAATGAAACTACAGGGTCAATAGTACGGTGAATAATCTATGTTTAAATACTGAAAAAGGAAATTTTGAAATGTTTAATTTTTTGATAATACAAAAACTACGGTATGTACAATGTTTTCGATGCCATATTCTGCTTCAGCGGAAAATTTCCGTTAAATACTATCATGACATGTATTTATTTCATTTGTATGATATGTAAAAGAGGTAATTTTGTGGAAATAAGATACTAATTTGACTCCAGAGTATGCCAGTACTTAAGGCGGCCATTTTGGCTTGTTTGGGGCAGTCTGTTGGTATCGGTTTAACAAACAAGACGTGTCGTTATGCTGGGTGACTGCGGAGTTGCTTGAGGACTTGTAAAATTTCATCGAAATGTTCTAGTGTGGAACTTGGAAATATTTGTTCTATGGTGCTTCGAGAACTTTGATTTTATTCTGCGTCTGTGGGACTTAGAAAAATGCTTCGTGGACTCTTGACTATATTCTGTGAAAGTGGAACTTATAGTTTCTCAGGACTGTTGCTGGACTTTATATTTAGCGACTGTGCGACTTAGAAACTATTCATTCACGTTTCCATTTTCTTTGGTGTGTCAGCCTTAAGAAACTCGGCATTGCTCTGAAGTCAGGTGTAACAAATATTCACTAACGGATATTGGATGGAGTAAAACATCAATTTAGTTAAAAGTGAATGCGCATTTTTTTTTGTTCCTGCCTGCATTTATTTAAAGCTAAAAATTTTGGGGACATTGTAGCAGGTGTGGTTGTCCCCTAGACTCGACGCGGCCAGTTGCTTAATAAAATGTCTACAGCCGCACTTCACGGAGCCCCAAGCAAACAAAGGCTGTGACTGGGTGATTTGTGTTGTTTTATTTGATTTTATTTTATTTCGTACTGTAGCACTGGCTCGAGTCAACTGAAGGAAATAACTAATGAAATTGGGTCACCCTGCACATAATAGTGAGTTTTTTCCTAGTTTATGTTTGGAAAATCCGTGTGTAAGCTCCCAAGATTCTTGATTCCAACCGTTGCAGGGCCGTGCCGTTGCATGTGGGTGGAATTTTTCTTCTCACAGGCCCCGCCATGTGCCTGCCTGCTCGACAGTATGTGATGGTTCGGAATTGCAGGCGAAGCTACACCACCATAAGCAAGCCCACAGTACCGACCCACCAATCCGTGCCCTATGGCCGCGGGACCGCACGGTCATTCGCACGCGGTCCTTGATTGGGTAAAAAAGTCAAAATGAATAGGCAATTCGATCACAGACGTTAGAGAGACCAAATAAATGTTTGTAAATCTGAGGGACTTAATTGCCGCGGTTATCAGTACCTAGGCTTAGAAAAACAACATGCTATGAACAATACCAACATCCATGCCCGACAGAGGACTCGAAACTCCAACAGCGAGCAACCGCGCGAACCGCAACAATGCGACTCAGGGTGCTCGGGCACGCCAACGCGGCATTAGAGAGACCCTTCGAGCTGCAGTATCTGTCAAGATAATAGCTTCAATTACCCTACTTAGTATGTTTTTTAAAAACCACAGTAACTTCGATACTAACCAAGCAGCATTACGGACAATACCAAACGACACATTATTTATGTGGCGTAAGTTACAATTCATCTTAAACCAGTCGCTTTCTTGATTCCTGGGCCGCGGTGGCCGAGAGGACTGAGGCGCTCCAGTCACGGTCTGCACGGCCACTGCGGTCGGGGGTTCGAATCCCCCCTCGGGCATGGATATTTGTGCCGTCCTTAGTATAAGGTAGTTGATAAGTAGTTTGTAAGTTTAGGGACTGATGACCCCATAGTTAAGTCCCATGAGCTTAACAAACATTTGAACATTTGATTCCTGGCTGTCGACTTGTGTACGTGTTTGCCTGACTGCTCCGTCGCTTCATCTTCCAACTTTATTTCTATGTTGCGCCATGCTCATCTCAACCGGCGTCATCCTAACCCCATCGAACTGTATCTACCAATGAGTAAATCTTATGAGGAGTAAATATCTTTTGGTTCGACAGAATTTTCCGCCTTCTAATTTCGTCAGCCGATGCTCACACCATCCACTTCTATCCTGGAAGAATTTAATCACACCTCAAAGGCATGTACACACGGGATAATGTATGGAACCACTCCTGGTTGCACAACTTTTTTTTTTGTCATGGAGTGTAATTACATATTATGGCCGAGTGTAAACGAAAAAAACAATAGGATAATGAGGAGTAGCAGAAACAAGGTCATCAATAAAATTAACGTGAAAATTGGTGACCAAGAAGTATACAAAGGAATTCTATTACCTTGCAGGTAGAAAATGTAAGACTGGACGGGAAAAGTAAGTAGGATGATTGTGTCATAAATTACATATATAAACACAAACAGTGCTTCTGCACTTTCATCATGCTTCACCACTTTTCAACAATCTCTTAAATTCGAAAATGTTACCTTCTACTCACTGAAACTTCAACTGCATCGGAGGACATCTTCACTGTTTACTGATCTGCTGTAGACTAGACTTACACGTGAGGCCGGAAACGGCTGGGACGGCTATACGCTGGTACCTGGAGACCATGTTCAAATGTTCAAACGTTTAAATGTTTGTAAAGCTTATGGGACTTAACTGTGGGGTCATAAGTCCCTAAACTTACAAACTACTTATGTACTTTCTTATACTAAAGACAACACAAACATCCATGCCCAAGGGAGGATTTGAACCCCCGACGGGGAACGGCCTACGCATCCCTGCATAGGGGCTCAATGCACTCGGCCACTCTGCCGCGGCTGGGTTCAAATCCTCCCTCGGGCATGGATGTTTGTGTAGTCTTTAGTAATAGATTATAAGTAGTTTGTAAGTTTAGGGACTGATGACTCTGAAGCTAAGTCCCATAAGCTTCACAAACATTTGAACAAGCATTTGATTCGCACCCCTGACGGGGAACGGCCTCGCGCATCGTAGCATACCGCCTCAATGCGCTCGGCTAATCCGCCGCGGCAAGGCCATTGTCACACCGTAACTATACAGAGACGACGTCCGTCCTACGCTCTCCTTGTAGTTCCGTAAGAGGCTAGAAGATGTCTGGCAGTTCCCCCGGCTTAGTACCGTTAGACCACACTAGGGGCACTTCTGAGAGCGCCTCTCGCATGTCAGAGAGTAGCTTGGAGGGGAGGCTGAGGGGAGAGCTCGTGCCGCCTGCCATGAGGCCACGGATGTATGTGCCGGCGTTTGAGGGGAGGTGGTGGTGGGGACAGCCGCTACCTGCCGCCTGCTCTGGCCAGTTTAAAGGACTGCTTCTGACTGCAGTGCTAGCATGGGACATCTTCGAAACTGGTGAACACCCTCCCCCCCATCCCGCACCCCTGACGGGCCCTTACGGAGCTTTCCCGTCTGTATACTTTTGTCTGTACCATTGAGTGACCTACTTGCCGTTGGGAAGAATGAGTCCTGTTTCTGAGAGGGAGGGGGGGGGGGAGGAAGACAAGGAGATTAGGGTGTACTTCCGATTCCCGAATAGCTATGGCGAAGCATTGATGCGTTAGCTAGTTTTTCATATTTGTACATAAGGATGTTGTCTGTCGCCAAGTCTCTTCAACCTGTATGGGGAAATGCTTGCGAGAGAAGCGCTGAAAGGATGCGGAAACTTCAAAGTAGGTTAACCATCAAGTATACAGACGACCAGGTAGTGCTCGCCAAAAACTAGAGACAGCTGCAACACATGATGAACCGTTTGCTGGAAGTGGGAAGAAAACACGGCATAGAAATCAATTTCGAAAAATCAAAAGTGATGCGAATATCAAAACGTGAGAAACACTTGAAGATAATTGTTGACAATCGGGAACTGGAAAATGTGAATCAGTTCAAATCCCTGGGATGTTTTATCACAAAGGATGCCCAATGCACCAACGAAATCCGAGCACGAATCGCCATGGCGAAAACTGCTTTCAACAAGAACAGGACTCTGCTGACCAGAAAGTTGAGCTTGGCATTAAGGAATAAACTGGTAAAGTGCTACATTTGGAGTATTGCACTGTATGGAGCAAAGACGTGGACCATAAGAAAAAAGGAGATCACATATTTAGAGAGCTTTGAAATGTGGTGCTAGAGGAGAATGAAAAATATGAAATCGACAGACCGCATTGAAAATGATGATGTACTGAGAAGAGTAAGAGAGAAGTATTATGCACAAAATTCTACAGAGAAAGGCCAACTTGAAACGTACTTAGATACGAGGGCCTCCTACGCGATGTCATCGAAGGAAAAATAAGAGGAAATACAGGACGAGGAAGGAGGATTCGGCATCTGGATGACATGAAAGATGAAGAAGGAAGAAGCTGAAGACAGGGGACAGCGGAATCAGAAATTCTCCGTACAAAGACATGGACCTGCCACTAGGCAGAACACTACATAATAATATAAAAAATAAGGTTCCAGAGTAAAATTTCCCCTCTGCAGCGGAGTGTGCGCTGATATGAAACTTCCTGGCAGATTGAAATTGTGTGCCGGAACCGGGACTTGAACCTGGGACGTTTGCCTTTCGCGGGTAAGCGCACTACCGACTGTGCTATCCCGACACGACTCACGATGCCGCTTCAAAACTTTAATTCCGCCAGTACCTCGCCTCCTACTTTCCAAACTTCACAGAAACTCTCCTGCAAACACGCAAGACTAGCACTCCTGGAAGAAAGGATATTGTGGAGACATGGCTTAGCCACAGCCTAAGGGATGTTTCCAGAATGAAATTTTCTCTCTGCAGCGGAGTGTGCGCAGATATGAAACTTCCTGGCAGATTAAAAGAGGCGGCATCGTGAGTCGTGTCGGGATAGCACAGTCGGTAGTGCGCTTGTCCCCAAAAGGCAAAGGTCCCAGGTTCGAGTCCCGGTTCCGGAACGCAATTTTAAACTGCCAGAGAGTTTCATATCAGCGCACACTCCGCTGCAGAGTAAAACTTTCATTCTAGAAACATCCATTAGGCTGTGACGAAGCCATGTCTCCACCATATCCTTTCTTCCAGGAGTGCTAGTCTTGCATGGTTCATAGGAGAGCTTCTGTAAAGTTTGGAAAGTAGGAGGCGAGGTACTGGCGGAAGTAAAGTTGTGAGGCGGCATCGTGAGTCGTGTCGGGATAGCACATTCGGTAGTGCGCTTGCCCGCGAAAGGCAAAGGTCCCAGGTTCGAGTCCCGGTCCCGGCACACAATTTTAATCTGCCAGTAAGTTTCAATAAATAAGGTGTTTGATGACTCGTTATTTTCCAAACACCGCATAAATAAACGGCGGTGGGTACTTGACAGTGGCAGGGAAGATCTGTTTCGCAAGTGTTTGCTTTTTGGGCTTTCATAAAGTAGCCTATTGGAGCCACCACTTATTTTTATGAATCTCCCTCTGGCTGCTTCCTTGCTGGACGGCGGCAGAGAATCGGGCAATATATAGCGCGGGCGGCGACATAAGTTAGGCGGCGGCTTTGCAGACCGCAGTCCGGGGAGGGGTGGAGGGGGTGGTCAACTTTCGCAGGCGGCGGCGTCGGCGTCGGCGGACGATAAATTGTGGTCGCGACGTGCCGGGCAGTCCATTACTCATCGGGCGCGGTCAGCTGGCGCGTCACGCAGCGCCGGCACCGTGCCCAGAAAGGCAAGCGGCGAGGGCCCGGACACCTGCGACAAGCCTACCTGTCGCCCACACGGGAGATCCATCACACGCGACGGAGCGGAGCGCCTTGGGTTAAAACAAGCAGAACACACTGCTGCCCTAAGTTAAAGTAACTAACCGCTACTTTCTGAAGGCATTTGTGTGGAGTGTTGCTTTGTATTGAAGTGAATCATGGACGATAAACAGTGCGGACAGGGAGAGGATAGAGGCTTTTGAAATGTGGTGTTACAGAAGAATGCTGAAGATTAGGTGGGTGGATCACATAACTAATGACGAGGTACTGAACAGAATTCTTAGACATCAAGGTATTGTGAATTTAGCGTTGGAGGGAAGTGTGTGGGATAAAAATCGCAGAGGGAGACCAAGAGATGAATGTGGTAAGCAGATTCAAATTGATGCAGGGTGCCGTACTTATGAGGAGATGAAAAGGCTTGCTCAGGATAGTGTGGAGAACTGCATCAAACCAGTCTCTGGACTGAAAACCACAACAACAACAACATGTCCCAGAATAGTCGCGAGACTCACTTCTGTGAACGTTGTTACCAACTGACAGTTGAAACGACAGTAGCGCGTCGCGACGCAATAGTCGTGCGCGGGGCGGTTCGCCGTCGTAGGTTCGAGTCCTCCCTCGGGCATGGATACTTACATTGAAACCACATGGGTATTCGATTTTAGAATATCTATATATTAATGGTACGTGAGGTTCAGAACTAACATAACAATCAGCCAAAGCCATTCGAGGCAACTCTAAAAAATTCTCGACAAAATCGACTTTGAAGTTCTGAAAAGTACATGTAAGTACCAATAAAGAAAACAGTCGCAGCATCTGTCACTGTAGCTCAGGCGGTAGCGTTCTGGCCTCACGACCATAGAGTTGGTAGTTCGAATCCCAATGTGACAGAGTTTTTGTGTTCCCGAAATAGTGTCATGGTTCTTCACAAACTGAACAGTGAGAGACTACCGTCGTCAACTAATAGTGAAGCCAGTAGTGTAAAAAAAAAAAAAAAAATAAATAAATTTATATATATATATATATATATATATATATATATATATATATATATATATATAACAAGTTTTTTTTATTGAAACCATCAGTATTGAGATGTAGTAATACTATTTATATTCATATTTTCCAATTTCATTTAATCTGTCTATTTAATTGGATGTTGGGTTCTTTGTATTCTAATTTCTCCGAATTCTTAATGCCAGATGATAGAAATGATCATTGCATGATTTTGGTACATTGGGAATGAGCCACCTGGGTAATTGTTTTTAGGCGCTTGCCGCCACCAGCGAGAAACGTGGGAGAGAATGCTGCCCTTGTTTCGCGGCCACCAGTGTATAAAGATACAGGACAGGATGTCGCCCAGCCCCGGCGGTTGGGGAGAGAGAGAGAGCCGCCCCGGGCTCGCTCGGTCGCTCCGAGGAGTCGAAGGGAAAGCGGGGCCAGCAGCATAGTGTACCTGCAACTTGTGGGCGAGCAGAACACTGGACTCGCCTGGCTGGCGCCAAACTTTTTTTTTTTTTTTTTTTTTTTTTTTTTTTTTTTTTTTTTTTTTTTTTTTTTTTTTTTAGAGAGAGCTTTGTGGTGGGTGGAGAAAAGAGAGAAGCGTGGAGGCCACCGGACGGTTCGGACCTCTTGGTAGCAGCGAAGAGTTGCGGCAAGTTTTCGGACCTTGCGAGTCGGTGGACTTAGAATTTTTGTGCCCATTGCTCAGTGTTAGATAAAGACTTGACAGATGCTCACACTCACAGCCACATAAAGGTGGCAACGTAACACGAGACGGATAAATTAATGCCTCAGAGGTGGCTTCACGCCCAACCACGGCAGCAAAAAATATCGTACTAGAAGCATGATGTTCATCACCAACCATGCGATTTTAAAGACTGATCCACAAAATAAGGTATAAATCAGCTTTTAATACGTTATTGTGCAGGAACAACACTGGAAATGAAAGGGTTAAGCTTCCTGGAGTTTCCTGATCCAACGTCAACTACGTGCCTCTCAATGCAAAGTAGACGCTGGTTATGAAGAATTCGGATGCTTACTCACTGCAGGAAGAACACATCCTAGAATTCTGGAAGACTGTTCATCATTGGCCAAGTGCTAGAGGGGCACCGGCGCAAAATGTGTGAACTGTGATTTCCAATACTGATAAACAGTTTGATTTGATTAACAGATTTTGTGAATTCTCAAAAATTTCCTCTATCTTTTACCACTGTGTACATTAAACAAGTTGTGTGTTCTTAAGATTTCTGTTTATCAATTATTTCAGAAAAGCCCTGAGAAGCCAAGAGAAAAATTCAGCTCTTTTCAATAAATAGACTCTATGAGTATATAATAACTCGGAATAATTGATAATAGTGGAATCTCTCACGCGGTTACTACAAACAATTAAGAAAATGCCATGTAAACTATTAAAACCGTTTTCCCCACTTTCCTCAAAACTATGTCGGACAACGTGCCCTTCTAAAATAAGCGATTCAAGTAGCGAAAGAAATAACTATAAATAAAAGTAAAGCAGTCAACAATGCGAATATTGGTTTGAACACCACAGTGCTTTACTAGGCACGGTCCTGTTTGGAGGTGGTATGCTGTTGCCTTCCTCCGACTTTCGAACTGACTTACCCAACCAGTTATATGGGGACCTACTGTTTAACGTGCGTTCCGAACCACGGTGTTACTCGGTATTTTTCACATCAACAACATTGCCAGAGGTGAAAGAAGTGGAAAGTGACAGATAAAAATCCTAGAACTAATCGGGGATCGAACCTGGGACCATTGGATTTGTAGTCTGGCACTCTATCACTGTGTAAGCAAGGTGCACAAAAAAATCGACACTATTTTGAGTATATAAGAAGTCGGAATAATTGTTAATAGTGGTATCTCTCATGTGGTCAATGAAAACAATTAATAAAATGCCACGTAAACTATTAAAACCGTTTTCTCACTTTCTTCAAAACTATGTCAAATTGACAACGGGGCCTTCTGAAATAAGCGATTCAAGCAGCGAAAGAAATAACTATAAATAAATTATGTCATTGAAAATGTCTAAAACAAAAAGATCCAAACATTTAGGTAATAACCAAAACACAATTCATATATTTCATAAAATGTATTTTTAAAACCATCGGCTGTTTATTAAAAAAATTATATATCAACCAGTTTCGGTCAATAGACCATCTTCATGGATAAACTGTGCAAAAAAAAAAATTAAAAAAAAAAAAAAATAAAAAAAAAATAAAAAAAAATAAAAAAAATAAAGAAAAAAAAACGTGTTATAGGTGAGAAAATACGACTTATTGATGTAATAGCTTCTTATTTTTTGTTTTGTATGTTGTGATACTGTTTTTTTACTGCACCACACTTTATTTGTTATTGTTAATTTTTGTATACACAAATTTCGTTGTAACTTCGTTTACTTAAGTGTGCAAAGATGTTCATCCAAAGATATTGTACATCTATTAATGATATTACCAATATCGATAACATAGTTTCACTGTGTCTGACTCATGCAATTAGCACAAGGCACTCTCTCCATTTTTATTCATGTCGTGTTGACTGATAGGTTTTATCTATGTTGACTACTGTATTTTTAATATTTTTAGTTATACTGATTACTGTTTGTCTCAACTAGATGTATTTTATTCGATGGCTTTTACCATTCAGTTTTAACACCTTGTAAGTATTTTAACTGTATGTTAAATTCACATGATTCTCCGTTTTCAATATCATTATATGTAATTTTGCTGGTTATTTCCTCTCTTTGTTTGTGCACATTAATTACGTTTATTTAGTATTTTTTGTATAGTTTATGTGGTGTCGCACAAGTCTGAAGTGCGCGCCAAGTACTTTCGCCACGCGCCGCCATGCAAGCACGGCGCGGCGTTCTTCGATGTCAGCCACGAGCGCCCTCTGCTGCAACTCCGCTCGTGGCCACACCTGAACTGCATCGGTCACTTGGCAATAGGATAGGCACTGAAACGGACTCATCAGTAGGCAGGCCTCTAAGTAGTTAACCTATGTCTCAGCAGTACACTTAGTTGGCAGTCACGAACTTTGTAAAAGTTAAGTATTATCCTATTTCTACGAAATATACAACTTGTTCTAATCTAGCTTGGTGTTTCTGGTTTCTGCTGTCCCACTGGCTGGTCACATCAGACTCTGTGCCCGCACATGCGTGCATCCTGTTTCCCTGTGTCGGTCTCTCTCTACTCGGCCACCGACACCCAGGACAACCGGCTAAAACGAGACACGAAAGTTTATCCTTGAAGATGGTCTATTGACCGAAACTGGTAGATATATATGGTTTTTAAGAAACAGCCGTTGATTTTAAAAATGCATTTTATGAAATATATTACGGCTGTTGACACTCGCCTCACCAAAGCATTCACAATTCATATACAAATGACAATTAACCATGTTTCTTATGTCACTTACATCTACATCTACATAGATACTCTGCAAATCACATTCAATTGCCTGGCAGAGGGCTCATTAACCACTTTCATAACTTTTCTCTACGGTTCCATTCTCTAATAGCGCGCGGGAAGAAAGAACACCTAAATCGTTCCGTTTTCGATATGATTTCTCTTATTTTATTGGGATGGTCATGTCTCCCTAAGTAGGTGGGTGTTAGTAAAATATTTTCACATTCAGAAGTAAAAGTCGGTGATTGAAACTTCGCAAACAGATCAAGTCCGCAATGAATAACGTCTTTCTTTTAATGATTTCCACCCCAATTCGTGCAACATTTCCGTGACGATTCCCCCCTCCCAATAACGTGATTTAACAAATCGAGCTGCCCTTCTCCGAACCTTCTCAATGTCTTCCGTCATTCCCACCTGGTGAGGGTCCCACAAGGGGCAACAGTACTCCAGGAGAGGACGCACAAGTGTGATGTAGGCAGTCTGTTTGGTGGAGCTGGTGCATCTTCGAAGCGTTCTGCCGATGAAACGCAACCTTTGGTTCTCCTTCCCCACAATATTTTCTATGTGTTCTCTCCAGTCAAAGTTGTTCGTAGTTGTAAGTCCTAGGCATTTGGTAGAATTTACGACCTTAAGGTTTGACTGATTTATCGCGTAATTGAAGTTCAACGGATTTATTTTAGTGGTCATGTGTATTACTTCACACTTTTCTTTATTTAGTGTCAATTGCCAATTTTCGAACCATGCAGAAATTTTGTCTAAATCGCTTTGCAGTTGCTCTTGATGCTCTGTTGACTTAACTAACCGATAAACGACAGCATCATCCGCGAACAGTCTAAGGGATCTATTCAAATTGTCTCCTAAATCGTTTATAAACACGAGGAAGAGTAGGGAACTAACTAAAACAATAATGTTGGCCGCCCGCGGTGGCCGAGGGGACTGAGGCGCTCCAGTTACGGTCTGCACGGCCGCTACGGTCGGGGGTTCGAATCCCCCCTCGGGCATGGATATTTGTGCCGTCCTTAGTCTTAGCTAGTTCATAAGTAGTTTGTAAGTTTAGGGACTGATGACCCGTAGTTAAGTCCCATAAGCTGTACAAACATTTGAACAATAATGTTGCTGCTGTTTTGTTGCACACTTGATTGAAAATCGTGGTTTGTTGTTTCCTGCATGTTCTGTACATTCCCGAGTACCTACCTCGCTAAACATTAATTAATGCCAGGTTGGTAATAGCTCTCAGTGGCCTGAAACACGTTGGAGGGTCGATAAGAGTCATTAACGCCGACCGTCAGCTGTTAGCGGCGCACGGCGCGTGAATTCCGCGCAATTTGCAGCTCTGGCCGCCGCCCCTGCTGGCCGCCGTGCATTATTAAGAGCGCCTCCCGTAGCGGGCTAATATTTGTCCTTCCGCCGGCGCCTTGATCGATGATGCCGCTCGCTGCCCCTCGTCCGTTATTCATAGCGCCCTATCTGATGACGGCGGCCACGTCAAGCACCTCGTCCAACACTTGTCTGCGCACCGCATAAACGAACTGACAATGAGTTCGTGTAAGAACAATAACTACACCACAAGTTTCAACATACAGTTACATTAGAGGCCCGAAAACTCGGTCTAATGTGGACCGAAGATTGGCCGAGTCTGCGAAAATGCCGGGTTACCGAGAACGGTGTTAAAAAAAATCGCACTGACGTGTTTTACGGCCCACTTTAGAGATTTATAGTTTTATAAATTTTTGCAAACATTTTGGACCAAAATAATAATCTAAATAATAAAAAATTAATTATTAAAAGTGTCTGAAACCCTTTTAGGAAAAAAATTGTGAGCAGCGATTTTTTATTTTATTTTTTTTTATTTTTTTGTTCTACTGGTAGTTTTCTTTGTCGCGGACGCTGAGCGTTTTTTTTTTCGTTCTTGTTTGAAGTGTTGTTAGCTCAGCATTTTTATTACAGAGAGCGTTGAGCCCTCTGACCGGGCGCCCGGCAAATTTTTGCCGGTGGGCGGGATTGAACCGGGGACCTTGGTTTTGAACCACTTACCTCCATGGTCACAGTCCAACGCATTGCCCACTACGCTATAGTTGACGATTACGAGTTCTGTTCTCTAATCTTATACTATTGATAGTCGTTTTTAACTGATGCTAATATCGCATTTGACACTAGATTATCATTTATCGTACGAAGGACGACGTGTTTTGGTAATTATTCAGTGCGCCATTGCTTTGAAATGACAACGTGTAAGTTACAATAAGAAAATCATCAAATACTCAACGCAACATGGCGTATGCCGCAGAGAGTTCTGGGCGAGGAATGTCACGTGACATCTGCGAACGGCTGGTTTTCGTTGATTCAATGAAAGGTGTCAAAACTCCATTATTTTTGCAAATATCTCTCACACGTTACGATATATATTAAAAAAAACATATGGGAACAAAGATGTAGAGAATTTTCTCCTCTACAAATTCGTTTATTCAATTTTCGCGTCAAATGGACGGTTTATTTGCAATTAAAATTACATTACAAACTGCTTTTTTGGGATTACTAACGTATTTATTGTCTGAAATATTTCAAAAAGCGAGGTTCTGGTCTCTGGTAGCCAACAATTGTATCTGTAAAACTTTGTGCCGATCGGTTGAACGGTTCGACCTAATAAGTGGGCACACGTTACAACCAGACAGACGTCGTCAAATCGCCGTTATTTTTGCTAATATCACTGCAGCGATGCAAGATATGAAAAAAATATAATAGAGCGAAGTTGTAGAGAATTTTCCCCTCTACCAATTAGGTTATTCAAGTTTCGTGTCAGATGAACGGTTCGTTTGCAATTACAATTATATTACAAACGGCTTCTTTTGGTATTACTACCTTATTTTTTGTCCGAAAAATTTGAAAAAGGGAGGTTATGGTCTCTGGCGGCCTACTATTATCTGTGCAAAATTTGGTGCTGAACGGTTCGTCTTAAAAACAGGGAACACGTTACGGACAGATAGACAGACAGACATACATCTCGAAATCGCCGTTATTTTTGCAAATATCTCTGAAACGATACGATATATGAAAAAAAAAAAAAAAAAAAAAACACCATAAGAGAGCAAAGTTGTAGAGAATTTTCTCCTCTATAAATTCCGTTATTCAATTTTCGTGTCTGATACATGGTTAAGCCGTTATTTTTATTTAAATTTCGAGCTGTCAAAAGACGATCGCAAAGGCCCACTTTTAGTGTTACTACCGTAACCTAAAGAGTGGGCCAAAAGAATAGGTGAGATTGTTTCGTTATAAAGTACAATCTGTTATTACTTTAGAATACAATACAAATGATGGATTACAGTAACACAAAATAAATGTAAGACAATATCTTGCAAACAATATGGACATCAAAAAACGCGCTTAAGACAAAGGCTGTAGGCTGACTCAGCGGCAGATCGCGCGCGGCCGTGTCACATGAGTGCCATTGTCGTCTGCTGTAACCAAGTTCATTATTTGTCCATCTCGCCTAAGCTGATTTTAAACGAGACCGTGAAAAGATGCACTCCAGTAGCTTTGATCACGGCTGTTTTTAGTATGAAAACGTATCTACATACTGTGTTAATGAAACTCAAAGGATTCTTAAATAGAGTGTAGGTGGCACAAGAAAAGATGATGTAATGAAAATAATACCATCAGCTGTGTTCAATATATTTATTTGGAAACCAGTTTCGACGGTCAATGCTGTCGTCTTCAGGACCTAAAAATAAGAAACCTGTATATTGCTGCCTTGATGTCAATGTAACTGGTATCGCACATTCGTCCATGACAGTAAAACTGTAGTGTGTAATTCCTGTTGTTCGTTGTTGCTGTAAGATTGGACGAATGTGCGATACCAGTTACATTAATCCAGCATAATAGAGGTTTCTTATTTTAAGGGCCTGAAGATGACGGCATTGACCGTCGAAACGTGTTGCTAAATAAATGTATTGAACACAGCTGATTGTATTATTTTCATTACAAGATATACAGCTGAAGCCCCTAGTCCATAATTAAGATGGAAAGAGTGAGAAAAGATGTCTTGGCCCATAACAGCATAGCCTGTAACTGCTATACGCTACGATTTCACTTCTTTCCTGCACTATACTACCCCGGAATAATTCCAGGGGCCGCGGCGGAGTGACCGAGCGGTCTCAGGCGCCTCGCTTCGGAGCGCGCAGTTGCTCGTCGTTGGTGGTTCGAGTCCTCCCTGGGGCATGGGTGTTGTCCTTAGGTTAGTTTACCTTAGTTTAAGTAGTTTGTAAGCTGCGGACATGACCACGCAGTTTGGTCCGATAGATTTACAGACATTTGCATTTGGGGCTGTGTCGGAGAGTGGCCGAGTTATCCGGACAGCCGGGTTACCGAGGGCCGAGTTTTCGGGACTCTACTGTACTAGCGAAAACGTAATTTGCTCTTGTCTCTCTCTCTCTCTCTCTCTCTCTCTCTGTGTGTGTGTGTGTGTCTTTGTCTCTGTTCCTCTCTCTCGCACTGACATGTTTCCTTCAAATGTTCAAATGTTTGTAAATCTATCGGACCAAACTGCGTGGTCATCAGACCGTAGCTTACAAACTACTTAAACTAAGGTAAACTAACCTAAGGACAACACACACACACACCCATGCCCCAGGGAGGACTCGAACTTCCGCCGGCGAGCAACCGCGTGCTCCTCAGCGAGGGGGTTAGACCACTCGGCCACTCCACCGCGGCCATCTCTCCTTGTACTCGATGGTATGATCAGTTCAACGTAATCCATAATAGTAGCTTCAGCTTCACAATCAGATTCACTCATAACATGAGGACACAATAGATACTGCTGCTTGCTCTACAACAATGACTTTGAAACAAACCGTATATGTATTATTTATATCGTATTTTCGCCTTTTCTTACAGTCAAAGAATCTCAATAAGGTACGTGGAGTTATTGTTCAGAGCAAAAGTGTCCTAAGTGTCCTATGTCCTGGAGATGGGGCTTGAAATCAATGAGGATTTCTCCGCTCTATATTTCGGATATCTGATAAAAGGCGATGTTCTTTCCACTTTCAAAGATGAGTCTAAGGAACACAAAAATGTGGATAGCACACATTGTCAGAAAAGTGGATTAGATTAGACCAGATTAGATTAGATTAATAGATCATATATATGACATTTCGTAACGATGTGGAACGTGTCAGTTTAGTACAACTTGTCTATACATGACAATCAGTATTTTAAGGATTTTTAATTACAGTCCATTTTTTTTATTTTTTATAAGTTTTATCTACAGTGTAGAAGGAGTTGTCATTCAGAAATTCCTTTAATTTCTTTTTAAATACTAGTTGGCTATCTGTCAAACTTCCGATGCTACCTGGTAAGTGACCGAAGGAAAATTAGAAAAGAAACAGGTGACCGCTCAAAAACTTCATTTCAGCCACGATGGAGAAGCCGAGCGCATTGAGGCGCTATGCTACGATGCACAACGTTCCCCGTCTGGGGTTCGAATCCCCCCTCGGAAATGGATGTTTGTGCCGTCTTTAGTATAAGCTAATACGTAAGTAGTTTGTAAGTTTAGGGACTGATGACCCCGCAGTTAAGTCCCATAAGCATTACGAACATATCTTCATTTCATCCACCACACGCAAGGCGTATGTGTATGCGATTTTACTTCTGCAAATTCGATAGAATATCGCACAATGCATTACTTAATTTTATGCAGCAGAGTAATTATGGCGAAGAACGTAAATAAAATTTAGTGTTTCACAGCGTAAAGATTTTTCACTGAGTGGTGTTGCAAAAGTATTACTAGGGTGTCGCAACGCAAGGTGATCAGAGACAACCCTGTCACACTGTGTTCAACAGTTTGATCCCTTTATGTCCACTGAATGGTAGACGGCAGTTGACTGAAGCGATTTTCCGTCCAGAGCAAACGAAAGTCGAACACACAACGTCAACAACAAACATACGAAACTCAAAGCGCCGCGACTAACAGTAAGAGTAAACACGCCCGTACTACGCAGCGCTTAGCTTCAGTATCTAATTGAATATTCTTATAATTAAGAATCAAATTTTCCACTGGCGGAAGCACTTTGAATGTATATCAACTTGTTCCAGCCAAAGTTAGAAAATTAATGGCAGATATATTTAAAAAATACACGCTAATGAAGGGGTAGCGCAAGGCAACAAAGGATTCCGTGATCTTATTAGTGAACTCTTTGACATTCGTCTGAAAAACGTAAAGACGAATATTTTTCCTCGGCGAATAAAAGGAGTCTAATTTAAATCTTCTGAATGTCGCACAGAAACTTCCTATTTATGATTTGGATAAGAGTAACAAAACATATTTACCACCCTGGTTCCGTGAATCAGTAATTACCACGAGGAAAATAAATGAAGTTTCTGTAACCTTTGCAGATGTGACAAATACGATTTTCTTAATTGGAGGCTGTGTTTTTAATATAGTGAAGGATATGGCAAAGACGTAAGTGAATGAAACATTTTTCGTCTAAATAAAATATTCTCTTCATTGAAAGTATATGGCATGTCGCCTTGAAAGACATGATAAATAAGCTTCAATAAAAGGGAGCGCTGTTAGTAAGGTTGATTTTCTAGAAATAAAAACCGGGGACTAGTCTCTAATTTCAGTTACAAATAGAAACTCGGACCTGTTGCATGCAATTACAGCGAATAAACAGCTTACTTCGTTTAAGCTGTGTTTTGTTGCTGTAATATGCAGCCTTAAGTATGTCAGTTAACCTGTTGCTCTCTGTTAGTAGGCAATTGATAAGTGAAAGAGACATTATTTTGCATATTTATACGTTAGAAACAGTACTCTTTCTGCGGAGTTACGAATATAGCTTATTTAGCAATTTTCGAGAGTCCCCAGAAAGCTGTTAAAATACTTTAGCCGCGGCGGATTAGCCGTGCGTACTGGGGCGCCGTGCTGCAGTGCGCGAGGCTTTTCGCCGTCGGGGTTTCGAGTCCTCTTGTGTTGTCCTTAGGTTAGTTTACCTTAGTCTAAGTAGTTTGTAAGATAGGGACTAATGACCACGCAGTTGGGTCCGATAGATTTACAAACATGTTTGAAAATAGCACGCAGTTGATTTCTACAGATTTACAAACATTTTTGAAAATATTTTAAACAGAACATGTTTGTTGACTATACAAACATTTGAACATTTTTTTGATTGTTGCGTCTCTTTCTTTTTCTTAATGTAAATACGAGAATTTTTCGTACAGTTGACATAAAAGTTTTCTGGGTATTGTACCGCGTCATGATGTAAGAAGGCTGTTGTTATTGTTGTTGTGGTCTTCAGTCCAGAGACTGGTTTGATGCAGCTCTCCACAATACCCTATCCTGAGCAAGCCTCTTCATCTCCTCATAAGAACGGTAACCTACATCTGTCTGAATCTGCTTACTGTATCCATCTCTTGGTCTTCCTCTGCGGTTTTTACACCACACATTTCCCTCCAACGCTAAATTCACAATTCCTTGATGTCTAAGAATTTGTCCTACCAATGGATCCCTTCTTTTAGTCAAGGTATGCCAGAAATTCCTTTTCTCCCCAATTCTGTTCAGTGACTTCTGATTAGTTAGGCGATACACCCACCTAATCCTCAGCATTCTTCTGTAGCACAACATTTCAAAAGCCTCTATCCTCTTCCTGTCCGCACAGTTTATCGTCAATGTTTCACTACCATACAAGGCAACACTTCACACAAATGCCTTCAGAAAGGACTTCCTTAGACTTAAATCAATATTCGATGTTAACAGATGTCTCTTTTTTAAGAATGCTTTTCTACCCATTGCAATTTTTCATTTTATATCCTCTGTACTGCGACCATAATTTGTTATTTTACTGCCCAAGTACCAAAACTCATCTACCTCCTTTATTGTTTCGATATCTAATATAATTCCTTCAGCATCACCTGAAGGCTGTTGTTGTTGTTGTGGTCTTCAGTCCGGAGACTGGTTTGATGCAGCTCTCCACAATACCCTATCCTGAGCAAGCCTCTTCATCTCCACATAAGAACGACAACCTACATCTGTCTGAATCTGCTTACTGTATCCGTCTCTTGGTCTTCCCCTGCGATTTTTTCCCCACACACTTCCCTCCAACGCTAAATTAACAATTCCTTGATGTCTAAGAATGTGTCCTACCAATCTATCCCTTCTTTTAGTCAAGGTATGCCAGAAATTCCTTTTCTCCCCAATTCTGTTCAGTACCTCCTCATTAGTTACGCGATCCACCCACCTAATCTTCAGCATTCTTCTGTAGCACCATATTTCAAAAGCCTCAATCCTCTTCCTGTCCGCACTGCTTATCGTCCATGTTTCACTCCCATACAAGGCAACACTCCATACAAATGCCCTCAGAAAGGACTTCCTTAGGCCTAAATCAATATTCGATGTTAACAAATTTCTCTTTTTCAAAAACGCTTTTCTACCCATTGCCATTCTGCATTTTATATCCTCTGTACTGCGCCCATCATTTGTTATTTTACTGCCCAAGTAACAAAACTCATCTACCTCCTTTATTGCTTCGTTTCCCAATCTAATTCCTTCAGCATCACCTGATTTTCTTACACTGCACTCCATTACCCTAGTTTTGCTCTTGTTAATGTTCATCTTATATGCACCTTTCAGCACACTGTCCATTCCATTCAATTGCTCTTCCAGGTCCTTTGCTGTATCTGACAGAATTACTATGTCATCGGCAAAACGCAATGTTTTTAATTCTTCCCCCTGAACTTTTATTCCTTCACGAAATTTCTCCTTGCTTTCCTTTATAGCTTGTTCAATGTACAAATTGAATAACATTGGAGAAAGGCTACAACCCTGTCTCACTCCCTTCCCAACCACTGCATCCCTTTCATGCCCTTCAACTCTGACAACCGCTGTCTGGTTTTTGTACAAGTTGTAAATAACCTTACGCTCCCTATAATTTACTCCTGCTTTTTTCAGAACTTCAAAGAGTTTATTCCAATCAACATTGTCAAAAGCCTTCTCCAAATCTACAAAAGCTAGAAATGTAGATTTGCCTTTTCTTAATCTATCTTCTAGGATAAGCCGTAAAGTGAGTATTGCCTCCCTTGTTCCTACATTTCTCCTGAACCCAAACTGATCTTCCCCGAGGTCGGCTTCTACCAGCTTTTCCATCCTTCTGTATATAATTCGCGTTAATATTTTGCAGCCATGACTTATTAAACTGATGGTTCTGTAGTTTTCACACCTGTCTGCACCTGCTTTCTTAGGGATGGGGATTATAACATTTTTCTTAAAGTCTGAGGGTACTTCGCCTGTCTCATACATCTTACACACCAGGTGAAACAATTTTGTCATGGCTGGTTCTCCCAGAGACTTCAGTAGCTCTGTGGGAATATCATCTATTCCAGGGGCCTTGTTTCGACTTAGGTCTTTCAGGGCTCTGTCAAATTCTTCTCTCAGTACAGTATCTCCTATTTCACCTTCATCTACATCCTCTTCCCTTCCTACAATATTGTCTCGAAGTTCATTTCCTTTGTAGAGCCCCTCTATATATTCTTTCCACCTTTCAGCTTTCCCTTCTTTGCTGAGAACTGGTTTTCCATCAGTGTTCTTGATATTCATAGAGCTGTTTTTCTTATCTCCAAATGTTTATTTTATTTTCCTGTAGGCTGTATCTATTTTTCCCCTATTTATACATTCTTCTACATCCTTGCATTTGCCTTCTAGCCACTCCTGCTTAGCCATTTTGCACTTCCTGACAATCTCATTTCTTAGTCGTCTGTACTCCATTTTGCCTGTTTCATTTACTGCATTTTTATATTTTCTCCTTTCATCGATTAAATTTAGTATCTCCTGTGATATCCAAGGATTTTTTGTAGGTCTTTCCTTCCTACCTATTTTGTCCTCTGCTACCTTCACTATTTCATCTCTCAATTTTACCCATTCCTCCTCTACTGTTTTATTTCCCCCCGTTTCTGTCAATTGTTCCCTAAAGCTCCCTCTGAAATTTTTAAGAACCTCAGGTTCCTTAAATTTATCCAGGTCCCATCTCCTTATTTTCCTACCTTTTTGTAGTTTCTTTAGTTTCAGCCTACAGTACATAACCAACAAGTTATGGTCAGAGTCTATATCTGCCCCTGGGTATGTCTTACACTGTAGAACCTGATTCCGAAATCTATGTCTTACCATTATAAAATCTATCTGATATCTTCCGGTGTCTCCTGGTCTCTTCCACGTATACAACCTTCTTTTGTGATTCTTGAACCAGGTGTTTGTTATAACTAAATTATGTTCTGTGCAAAATTCTACCAGGCGGCTTCCTCTTTCATTCCTTTTGCCCAGACCATATTCACCTACTATCTTCCCTTCACTTCCTTGTCCTACTACCGAATTCCAGTCTCCCATAACCATTAAATTTTCCTCTCCCTTAAATGTCTGAATAATTTCCTTTAGCTCCTCATATATTTCTTCGATTTCCTCATCATCGGCAGAGCTAGTTGGCATATAAACCTGTACTACTGTTGTCGGTGTTGGCTTCGTATCTATCTTGACAATGATAATGCGATCATTGTGCTGATCATAGTAGTTTACCCGCATTCCTATTTTCTTATTCATTATCAATCCTACTCCTGTGATACCCCCAACTGATTTTGTATTTATAATCCTGTACTCACCTGACCAGAAATCCTGTTCATCCTGCCACCGAACTTCACTAATCCCCACTATATCTAACTTCAACCTATCCATTTCCCTTTTTAAATTTTCTAATTTTCCTACTCGATTAAGGGATCTAACATTCCACGCTCCGACCCGTAGAATGCCAGTATTGTCTTTCCTGATGATCACATCCTCCTGAGTAGTCCCCGCCCGGAGATCCGAATGGGGGACTATTTTACCTCCGGAATATTTTACCCGAGAGGATGCCATCATCATATGTTCATACAGTAGAGCTGCATGTCCTCGGGAAAGGTAACGGCTGTAGTTTCCCCTTGCTTTCAGCCGTTCGCAGTAGCTGTGTGGCAAAGCCACTTTAGCTGATGTTACAAGGCCAGCTCAGTCAATCATCCAGACTGTTGCCCCTGTAACTACTGAAGAGGCTGCTGCCCCTCTTCAGGAACCACACGTTTGTCTGGCCTCTCCACAGATACCCCTCCGCTGTGGTTGCACCTACGGTACGGCTATCTGTATCGTTGAGGCACGCAAGCCACCCCACCTCGGCAATGTCTGTGGTTCATGGGAGTGGCACCTGAAGGCTATTACTTAAATAACCGACCATTCGGCCAACGTTACAATGACCGTCATCTGGGTACACTGATGTGAGCTGGTTGTTACTATAGTTTTTTATCTTTATTGTCAACTAGACATTAGGTCATAATTTTTAAAATCAGCGATGTTATTGGTGGTTTTTGGCGGAAGAAAGGAAACTTCATTATGATAGGATGCTGAGGTGGAAGGAGTGGTGATTAGCCGTTGCCTATTGCTTCTTGCATAATGTGACATGATTTCTGGTCATCGGCGAATGAGGTGAGGACTTGCGTTTCTCTCCTGCTGGTCGTGGGCCGTGCGGCTGCAATTGCTTACTAGTGACGCTTGCGTGTTGTGTTGTCAGTGCGGCCTGTTTCGCCATGATGGCTGGTAGCCAAGAGTGGGCAAGCCTGAGTCCATCTTCCCCGTTCATGTTATTAGTGTGTTTTACAATTTCGATGGCTTCTCTTATCTTTCGTTTAACCATCCCTGGTTGAAACTTCCTTGCAGATTAGAATTGTGTGCCGGAACCGGGACTCGAACCTGGGACCTTTGCCTTTCGCGGGCAAGCGATCCTTCGACTGAGCTATTCCGACACGACGCACGATACCGCCTCACTTCCTCTAGTTCCTCGCCTCCTTCTTTCCAAACTTCACTGAATCTCTTCTGCGAACATTGCAAGACTAGCACTCCTGCAAGAAAGGGTATGGTAGAGGCGTGGCGTAGCCACATCCTAAGGTCTGTCTTCACCATATCTTTTGTTCCAGGAGTGCTAGTCTTGCAAGGTTCGCAGGAGAGTTTCTGTGAATTTTCAAAAGTAGGAGGCGAGGTACTAGCGGAAGTAAAGTTGTGAGGCGGCATAGTGAGTCGTGTCGGAATAGCACAGTCGGTAGTGCGCTTTCCCGCGAAAGGCAAAGGTCCCAGGTTCGAGTTTCGGTTCCGGCACACAATTTTAATTTGCTAGGAAGTTTCATACCAGCGCACACTCCGCTGCAGAGTGAAAAATTCATTCTGGAAACATCCCTGTTTGCTTAGCGAGTATTCTGGCACCGGTAAATTTTATATTTTGGCTGCAATCTTGCTGGTATTCGACTACTGCAGATTTATTGTGTTGGCCTAATGGAATGTAGCGTTTATGTTGCTACAGTGTTTGCGAAACATTGCGGCACAAATGCACATTAGCGTGTTTAGTTAGCAAAAGTGCCGCGGCCCCGGCACAGCGCTTATGCGCGGTCACAGTCGGCAGCGGCAGCGGCCGGGCCCTCATCAGCCCCTAATGAGAAGGGCGGCGATCTGGTCACCATGGCGACGGCATGTTCGCGCTCAATCAGGCCTCAAACATTTTAATGGCACGCCTGCCGCCTGCCGCCGCTAAAGCCGACCTGCCGCTTGCGCAGCCGGCCGGCAAGGGGTGGGACCCGCCGTGGCCGCGGGGTCCTAAGTCAGCACTTCGTTCGTGGCCATTCTGATAAATCAACTCACTCTGTAGTGGACTTCCATAAAATTTATTCAATAACCTGCAGAAAGAACGTCAAACGCCCCGCCACCTGAAACAGACTTCAGCTTGTGCTCTGTAACACTGAAAAAGGAGTCCTGAAGTTGGTTCTTTCAAGTGTGCCACAGGCATCATTACTCGGTCTACTTTTCTTCTTCTTTGCTATCAATTACATCTCGTCCGATTAGAAAAGGTGGTTTACGTATGTGTCGGGACTGATATCAAAAACTTATAAAATCATAGGTGACGGGAAATTTTAATGCGGTAGGTGAACACAAGAAATGTTACACTTTCTGCGGAGCTATGAACACAGTTTATTGTATCATTTTCCAAAGAGTTACAGCACAAAGATATAATTTTTAAATGTAACAATAGTTTTTTCTATCGTGCATTGGATTCGTTGAAACCAGCTGCGTCCAGATCAATTTAAACTACATTCCTATCACAGTTTGGGATCTACAACCATTCAAAGTTTCAGGGGCAGATACCACACGCTGTACATTATATATGGCTGTGTGGTGGGTGATGGATGTTATGGCGGTGGGAAGTTGATTTAGATGAGATGTTCAAATGTGTGTCCATGTTCCTCAAATGCATAATGTAATGCGCCGCCGAAAGGATCTGCAGACGAGATGTAACATCGCCGGTGTGATGGAGCGACATGCGTCCTCGATGCGCCGTTTTGGATCACCTGAGGATGTGCGCTTAGTGACATAAACACATCTACATCTACATACATACTCCGCAATTCACCGTAAGGTGCGTGGCGGAGGGTACACTGTACCACTACTAGGCATTTCCTTTCCTATTCCACTCCCAAATTGAACGAGGAAAAAAAGAATGCCTATATGCCTCCGTACGAGCCCTAATTTCTCTTATCTTGTCTTTGTGATCTTTACGCGAAATGTAAGTAGGCGGCAGCAAGATCGTACTACACTCAGCTTCAAATTCCGGCCCTCTAAATTTACTTAACAGAAATTCACGAAGAGAACGTCGTCTTTCTTCCAGCGATCCCCAATTGAGTTGCCGGAGCATTTCCGTGACACTCGCGCATTGGTCGAACCTACCGGTAACAAATCTAGCTGCTCGCCTCTGAACCGCCTCTATGTCTTCCTTCAAACCGATCTGCTGCGGGTCCCAAATACTTGAGCAATACTCAAGACGTGGTCGTACAAGCGTTTTATACGCGGTCTCCTTTACAGGTGAAGTACATCTTCCCAAAATTCTCCCAATAAACCGAAGTCGGCTGTCTGCCTTACTCACAACTGTCCTTACCTGCTCGTTCCATTTCATATCGCTCTGCAATGTTACGCCTAGATATTTGAACGACGCGACCGCATCAAGAAGCTCACTACTGATGCTGTATTCGAACATTATAGGATTGTTTTTTCTACTCATGCGCATCACCTTACATTTTTCTACATTGAGAGCTAGCTGCCATTCTTCGCACCAACTAGAAAATTTGTCTAAGTCAACCTGTATGCTATTACAGTCAGTTACAGACGACACCCTCCCATACACCACAGCATCATCAGCAAACAGCCGCAAATTACAACTTACTCTGTCCATCAGATCATTTATGTAGATAGAAAATAATAGCGGTCCTATCACACTCCCCTGGGGCACGCCTGACGATACACTCGTCTCTGATGAACACTCGCCGTCGAGAACAACGTACTGCGTTCTATTACTTAGGAAGTCTTCCAGCCAGTCACAAATCTGTGAACCTATTCCATAAGCTCGTATCTTCGTTAGCAGTCTGCAGTGTGGCACCGTGTCGAACGCCTTTTTGAAGTCGAGAAAAACACAATCCGCCTGTTGCCCTTCGTCCATGGCTCGCAAGATGTCATGTGAGAAAAGGGCAAGCTGAGTTTCACATGAACGATGTTTCCTAAACCCGTGCTGATTCATGGAAAGAAGCTTTTCCGTTTCAAGGAAATTTACTATATTCGAACTGAGAATATGCTCCAAAATTCTACATGAAACCGATGTCAACGATATTGGCCTGTAATTGTATGGGTCAGTTCTCTTTCCTTTCTTATACACGGGAGTCACCTGCGCTTTTTTCCAATCACTAGGAACTTTGCGCTGAATTAGAGATTCGCTGTAAATGCAAGCTAAGTAGGGGGCCAATGCCGCAGAATAGTCTTTGTAAAACCGAACTGGTATTCCATCCGGACCAGCAGACTTTTTCGTATTTAGCTCTCTCAGCTGCTTCTCTACACCGGAAATACCTATTGCTATGTCCCCCATTTCGGAATTAGTACGTTGATCAAATGATGGTATATTTGTGCGGTCCTCCTGCGTGAAAGATTTCTTAAAGGTTAAATTTAGAACTTCAGCTTTCCGTTTGCTTCCTTCTATTACTGCCCCGGAATGATCAACTAGTGACTGGACAGTGGGCTTTGACCCGCTTATCGCTTATAGATATCTCCACAAAAAGAAATCTACTGGTGTTAAATCGGGCGACCTTGCGAGCCATGAATGAGGACCATGGCGCCCCAACCACCTTCCAGCAAACCTGTTGTTTAGTTCTTCCACAACAGATAAAAAAAAATGTTCAAATGTTTGTAGAGTCTATGGGACTTAACTACGTGGTCATCAGTCCCTAAACTTACAAAACTACTTATGAACTAGCTAATCCTAAGGACGGCACAAATATCCATGCCCGAGGGGGGATTCGAAACCCCGGCCGTAGTGGCCGTGCAGACCGTGACTGAAGCGCCTCAGTCCCCTCGGCCCCGCGGCTGGCCCTTCCACAACAGCACGCACAGAATGGGCTGGGTGACCATCGTGCTGCATACACATATGGACTCTCGTGTGTAGACACGCATGTTCAAGGAGACCACCCAAACTGTCGGCTATAAAAGCCTGATATAACTCACCTGTCATTGTAAGTACCTGGGAAGTAGTGTGGACCGATGATTTCATCCCCAAGGATTCCACACCACACGTTAATAGACCACCTATGTTGAAGGTCGACAGGTCGAACCCACCGAGGATTGTCTGCGGCCCAGTAGTGCATTTTATGGCGATTAACTGCACCATAATTTGTGAACGTGGACTCATACGCCACACAGATGTGAGACTGACACCAGCGACTGCAGCAACAGCTCGTAAGCTGACATGAGGATCGTGGTGTAGTGCAGCTAAAACAAACACCTCCGTCTCCTCACTTCTTGCAGGTCTTTGTCTGTTACTGCGGCGCATTACCAAGCTGCCTGTTTCCTGTAGTCGTTGTTCGGCCCGTAAGAACGTAATGGCTGCCGCGGCTCTTCGCCTAGGATATCTGACAGCATACGCCGTGGCTGCTTCAGTGGCATCGTGTCGGCCAGAGCCGTGCAGAGCGCCACATTTACCCGCCCGAGCTCGCCTGCGTCCGGCCGCTGCGCTCTGCTGCCCGCACCGCGGGTAGTCGATCGCCATTGCACCGCTGTACACAGCGAGGCGAGCTGCGGTGCTCCGTCGAGTCCCGACACTTGCCGAGCGAGCGGGGACCCGCCAGGCCCGTGCAACAGCGCTACACAAGGCGCTGCGAGCGGGGGAATACAGACAATTCTGAGCAGGACGTTGTAATAATCACAGCGTAGGCTTCACGCGCCTTTTATGTTACCTATATTGCCATTTATAAGTTATCGATCGTTATGTGTGAAATAAATAGCGAACAGATCCTACCAACGTGCAAGGAGTAGACGATCCGAGGAAGAAAAAAAAATGTTTCCAGGAAACTCGCGGAGAGAATCTGCAAGCGTTTAAAGATATCTGGAGACAGCATTGTATGGGAGCGTTTTATGTTGATTGTAGGTAATGAAAATAAACCTGTGGGATTTGCAGAGTGTAATGGCTGCCGTAAATGATTGTCGTTTCGTGATGGCAGTACCACTACGCTGTTACGGCACCTGAATAGCTGCAAAGCTTATCTGAATACTGATTTGAACGGTTGTAGCAATATTCCAGGGTCAGCAAAATCTTTTGTGCTGGAGAAATAAGTAAGAATATGTGCAATAGATTTGCGGCCCTTCAGCACAGTTGCGGGAGAAGGATTTCGAGACCTCGCACAGGCACTGACAGAGATAGGAGCACAGTACCCCACTGCTAGTGCCAAAGACGTTCTTCCTCATCCTTCAATAGTTTCTAGAAACGTATAAAGAATAACAGACGAATACCGTAATCGCAAACTACTGGCTTTTTAAAGATTTCCTGTTTACCTTGGCAGAATTTTAGCTACATAATTAGTTGGACAACCTTGAACAAAATTAAATATCACATCATCGTAGGGCACGTAAGTTTTTGTCACATTCATGAAATACGTAGATTTACTAGCAACAAGGAACTAAAGAGATTTAAGGAATAATTTTGTTCTTTATGTTAGTGCCATCACATAGTTTAATATGAAGTTAAAGTGAAACAGTGTCTAAGTAAATACTGAGCAAAGTATAAAACTACCTACAAATTTGCTGGAGCCGGCTAACGCGAAGCAAACGACCTTCAACATGTCTAATATTTCCGGCGCGAGCCGATTCGGCTACCGTTTTGCTTCTACACCACAAAATTGCACGTTCTGCTTTTACTAGGTCCATTACTGCGCACGTCATTTTTTTCCTCGCAACTGATAGTACACTGACAATTCAGTGAGGAAAAATCCCAAATGTTTCAAGAGTCATGAAAGACTGTCCACCGACTGCGACCTTGAATGTCACCTCTCGAATAGTGGTGACTCCTTCCGGGCTTCAGCTACCACCAGCCAAAGGGAAAAGGAGGAATATAAAATAAAAGAAAACAACAACAATTGCCTGTATCGAGGGACAGTAATTAGTTTACTTCCCCTGGAGTGATTAAGCGTAACCTGTATCTCCCAACATTCTACCAGTTAACCGTTTCTAATGACCTCGATTGCAACTGAACGTTTATTCTTATTTTTACTTATTTACTTATTTTTTTCTTAGCAGCAAGGAAATATCAAGCAATTTAGCGAAATGTCCACAGAACCGCTGTTCGAACACGTGGTGAATGCGTGTACTTGCTATCGCAGCACTGATGCTGCTCATTAAGTCGCAATTACTCATGATTTGAGACAGATCTATTACACTCGCGTTAATGTGTATTCTAAAATGCATCGGTTAGTAAGCTGCCCGCTATCTAACTTTTTCAATTCTTGATTTGTAAATGAAAAGTTGAATGCTTTGTTAGAAAGCTAAGTTGCTGTACTATCAGATATCCAAAAATCAGATTTTTTTAACCCCACAGTTTCTTCAGAATCGAGTGAAAAGCATTATGAAACTAAAAACTCACGCGGAATGAAAAGCAAAAATCAAATGTTTGTTAAGCTTATCGGACTTAACTACGGGGTTATCAGTCCCTAAACTTACAAACTACTTATGAACTACTTTATACTAAAGATGGCACAAATATCCATACCCGAGGGGGGATTCGAACCCCGGAACGTAGTGGCCGTGGAGATCGTGACTGAAGCGCCTCAGTCTCCTCGGCCACCGCGGCCGGCAATGAAAAGCAGGCATGTTATTTTTTCCAACGAAAGTAAAGCTTGTAAGGAAAAACTAAGTTAATAAACGGATGTGGGTTGTTCGTTTGTTAGGTGAACTGTTTTTACAGTGTGAAAATCGGACCAGTGTATTTGCCGCTTAGAGTGTAGCGGCTGGCGTGCGCGTGCCCCGGCTAGCAGCAGAGCGGCACGGGCGGCCGGGCGGACCGGCACTCGGCGGGCAGTTCGGGTACCCGCGCTACCCGCCGCCGTCCGGTGGGGCTGGTGCCGGCAGGCCGGGCAGCGCGTGGTCAGGCCCGCTCGGGGGGCGTGGCTACGAGCGCGGGCGAGCAGCGCAGGCCCGCTGCACGCCTCTGGTGTCGGCACTCGCCGAGCATGTCAACGTACTCGTTGTTCGTGTATGCCATCGTCATCCGATGTCAGTAACTGTGGTATATTGAGTCTCGATTGTTTGTGTGGCTCCAACTGTCGGGGATACGGCCGTGTGCGGCGCCAGTCGGCAGTCTAACAGTGCATTGAGGAAGCATCTCGCTCCGTGACACCGCCGAAGTTATAACTCGGCCGCACCACATTTAGAAGGCGCATTGCATTATGCGCAGCGTTTGTGGTATCTGCCCCTGAAACTTTGAAGGATTGTAGCTCCCAAACTAACAGTGATAGGAATGTAGTTTAAATTGATTTGGACGCAGCTGGTTTCAACGAAACCAATGCACGATAGAAAAAAACTATTGTTCCATTAAAAATATATCTTTGTACTGAAACTCTTTGGAAAATGATACAATAAACTATGTTCATTGCTCCGTAGAAAGTGTAACATTTTTTGTATTGAGCTACTGCATTAAAATTTCCCGTCACCTATTATTTTATAAGTTACAGAGGCAAACACACTTAGTGAAACTCCCTGTATATATAAAAATGAATGTTTTTCTGTATGTCCTCTGGTGTTCATAAAGCATTCATTCTATTGCAATGAAACTTTGGTGAACTGTTCACCGTACGCCCACGAAGGTTACTGATCCAAAAACGAAAGAGCGCGACACATAGCACAGGAGATATGACGTCATAAATAATGAGCGGCCACCGCTTGAGAATACCCAGATTTACGCGTCAATTATTGGAAAATGGGAGTAGTTAGGGACCTACAAAAAAATTTTGAATGTAATTTCGGACGTTTATGAAGCGTTTTGTAAATGACCCTCCCCCCTCGCACCACAAAATAATGAAAGGAAAAGAAGTCTACCGCTCAAAACAGTTTCGTTCTAGATACCGTAAAACTGTCGCAAAAGGCATGACCTGGTATCAAATAATCTTAGCATTACAGATTTGCATGATACTATTTATTTTTGTCTACAAGTCTCCCTTATCTCTCTTGAATCCAAAATTAAGCAATCTGTTTTCTTAATCTCTATCTGTATAAAAGCGAAAGGACACTCACTGACTAAACACGAAATCTCGTAAACTACTTCACCTATAAAGCTGAAATTTGGCAAAAATGTAGTTTATAGGTAGAAAACGCCAGTTGAGAAAGTATTCTGTGATAGGTGAATGGCGGAGCATACTTCTCCTACAGACTCACGAAATCTACAGTTTCATTCCGATCTTCACGAAATTTCGCACGCTTGACCTTCAAACCAAGAGGAAGGTCACCGTCTAACTTAAGTTTCATACGGTGCATGGGGGAGGGTACTTTCCAACATAAAAATGGATCCCTGAATACCTGAGAACGGCTCGACCGATTTCACTTTTTTTTATTATTATTGTCAGAACAAGGGTTGTATGAAATAAAACAGGAATATTTGAGAACAACAAAGTGCGTTTTTCAATATGATCCTGCTTCTCTATTGCATAATGGATAGTTCGAAATGTAGAGTTTCGAACCGATATTGAAATTTTGCACACTCTACCTTCAAAACAAGAAGAATGTCAGTGTATGTATAAAATTTCGTTCGGTCCATGGTAGAGCGTACTTACGGAATTGTACAAAACGCATAGTTTTGCTCCAATCTTTATGATTTTTTGCACAGACGACCTTCAAACCAAGAAGAAGGTCGCTGGGTACATAAATGTTTGTATGCGTTATGACAGAGGGTACCTTGCAGGAAACTTGCCGAGAGAGGGAAAGGTGGAAATGAACAGAGAGATGGGACAGAGAAAATCAAATCAAATGTTTGTAAATCTATCGGACCAAACTGAGTGGTCATCATTCCGTAGCTTCCAAACTACTTAAACCTATGTAAACTAACCTAAGGACGAACACACACACCCATGCCCCAGGGAGGACTCGAACCTCCACGGCGAGCAACCGCGCGCTCCGCAGCGAGACGCTTTAGACCGCTCGGTTACTCCACCGCGGCGATGGGAGAGAGAGAGAGAGAGAGGAGGATGTAGAAGGGGGGTGAAGGGGATGTCGAATATGTGACTGTAGGATAAATAAACACCCGGGCCACGCCGGGTTTACAGCTAGTCCCAAATAATTACAGTATTCCCACAGAAAATAGTTCAGCGAGTATTGGCCTACTGTAAGAGGGTCGATTAAAACTTCGTGTAAAGTCCGAGAGATGGCACCACTGGCGCGCGTATCGAGATAATGTTTAGTTAGTAGCATTTTTGAAAAGAACGCACACCATGTTTAAGCCATATTGGTCGATTTCTTTGTGTATGGCATTCGTGTGAATCGAGGAAGTCGAGTGATTATCAAAGAATGGACGAGAAAGAATTTGGTGTGTTGATTGAACATTATGAAAGGCAAAACGCCACAGAAGACTAAAGAGAAGCTTGTTAATCCTTCCGGTGACTTTGCACCTTTATTAGAACAGTTTATAAGTGTTTTCAAAATTGGTTTGGACGCCCTGTGTAGGCTAAGATTCCATAAATCATTGATAGAATCCATGATATGGTAATGGATGACAGAAGAGTTATGGTGCGTCAGATTTCTAGTGCTATTGTCATCTCGAATGAACGAATACTTAATATTTTGCACAAACATTTCGGCATGAGAAAGCTATCCGCAAGATGGGTGCCGCTATTCCTCACACTTGACCAAAAACTTAATCGTGTGAAGTGTTGTAAGGAAGGTTTCCACCTATTCAGGAAGAATACGTAGGACTTTAAGCGACGTTTCGTCACTGTGGAAGAAACATGGATACATTACTATATATCTGAGACCAAAGAACAATGTAAACGATGGGTTACTAAGTGAGAATCTGCATCAATAAAGGCGAAGCCCGGTCCTTCGGGAGGAATATGTTATGGCGACGATCTTTTGCAAGGTATAATCCTCATCGAACAGGGTAACAGTATTCCGTGTGCATATTATTCATCGTTATTGGAGAAAAACGCCGGCGATTGGCCCACAAAAACAGTCCATTTTCATCAGAACAATGCACCAGCAAACACTTCAGCATTTGCGATCGCAAAATTATTGGAAATGGGATTCCAACTCGTTTTACATACCCCCTGTTCTCCAGACTTGGTTCCCTCCGACATCTTTTTATTCCGCAATTCGAAATGGTTGGCGGGACGAAGATTCCATTCAAACGAGGAGATGATTGCAGAAACTAATAGCTACACTTCTGGACATTAAAATTGCTACACCCCGGTGGCGACACCTACAACGTTCTGACATGAGGAAAGTTTCCAACCGATTTCTCATACACAAGCAGCAGTTGACCAGCGTTGCGTGGTGAAACGTTGTGATGCCTCATGTAAGGAGGATAAATGCGTTCCATCACGTATACGACATAGATAAAGGTCGGTTTGTAGCCTATCGCGATTGCGGTTCATCGTATCGCAACATTGCTGCTCGCGTTGGTCGCGATGCAATGAATGTTAGCAGAATATGGAATCGGTGGGTTCAGGAGGGAAATACAAAACGCCGTGCTGGATCCCAACGACCTCGTATCACTAGCGGTCGAGATGACAGGCATCCGCATGGATGCGGACACGTCTCGAGCCCAGAGTCAACAGATGGGAACGTTGGCAAGACAACAACCATCTGCACGAACAGTTCGACGACGATTGCAGCAGCATGGGCTATCAGCTGGGAGACCATGGCTGCGGTTACCCTTGACGCTGCATCACAGTCAGGAGCGCCTGCGATGGTGTACGCAACGACGAACCTGGGTGCACGATTGGCAAAATGTCATTCTTTCGGATGAATCCAGGTTCTGTTTACAGCATCGTGATGGTCGCATCCGTTTTTGGCGACATCGTGGTGAATGCACATTGCAAGCGTGTATTCGTCGTCGCCATACTGGCGTATCACCCGGCGTGATGGTATGGGGTGCAATTGGTTACACATCTCGGTCACCTCTTGTTCGCATCGACAGCACTTTGAACAGTGGTCGTTACATTTCAGATGTGTTACGACCGGTGGCTCTAACCTTCATTCGATGCCTGTGAAATCCTACATTTCAGAAGGATAATGCACGAACAAATGTTGCAGCTCCTGCACGGGCCTTTCGGGATATGGAAAATGTTCGAATGCTGCCCCGGCTAACACATTCTCCAGATCTGTCACCAATTGAAAACGTACGGTCAATGGTGGCCGAGCAACCGGCTCGTCACAAAACGCCACTCACTACTATTGATTAACTGTGGTATCGTGTTGAAGCTGCATGTGCATCTGTATCTATACAAGCCATCCAAGCTCTGTTTGACTCAATGCCCAGGCGTATGAAGGCCATTATTACGGCCTGAGATGCTTGTTCTGGGTACTGATTTCACAGGCTCTAGGCACCCAAATTGCGTGAAAATATAATCACATGTCAGTTCTAGTATAATATATTTGTCCAATGAATACCAGTTAATCATCTGCAATTCTTCTTGGTGTAGCAATTTTAACGGTCAGTAGGGTATTTTGCAGGCTTTGGCAATTCCTATTATTATTGTGAAGGGATCAACAAATTAGATCAGCGTCGGACGAAGTGTATGCGTCTAAAGGGAGACTATATCGAAGAATAAAAATGGTTTTCCACAAACACGTTAGTGGTTTTTATTTTCTTCAGGACTTTTGAAACGCCCTCATACCTAACGGAATCTAATCGTTGTGTCCAGAAAAAGTTAGACTTTGAGTGCAGCATTTGATTATCGCCCCACCCGGGCTGAAAAATACCATCAGCGCAATCAGGAATACGTGATCTCATTGTGCTTATTTTCGAAGAATCTCAAGCTTAAACATGAACCATCACTCGTTCTGCAAAGCCTTCATTACTGCAATGTATTCTGACACAGCAACAGTACTGTAAACAGTAGACTGTTGGAAGAAAGCGTGAATGCTCTGGTGCATTACATCTGCAACATTCCCTGTTTAACTATGTCAGTGCTTAATACGTCCAGTTAGGACGACTACAGCCAGACACGTTACGTGACTACCACACGCTTCAACTACTTCATCGGTAACCTAATACGGATGGACCAAATATCTACTCATCAAATCTGAATGCCACGCTCGAATGTCCATGCGCTCTAAACCATATAGTACACGCACAATTCAATCTCAACCAGTAAAGCAATGTCTCTATAGTCGCTTGTTCTTTCTGTGTTTTCATTTACAATAAGTTCCGCTATTATATATGACCCTCTCTTTCTCCCTGTCTCGCTCTCCCTCCCTCCACCATCTCACTCTTTAACCTCTCTCTATAAAATCACCATCAGCAATAATGTATATTTAACTGCTTGTAACGAATTTACTTTTTGACAACGAATACAAAGTGTACAGAATGACACGCATGCTCTGTTTGGGCGTCCATTATTTTGTTAGAACACTCTCCCTGGCTAATGTACCATCAGGAAGAGGATGTGATGAGACTGATTGCTGTGACGTATCGCTCTGCCGTCAATGCCTGATGGGGCATGACTAAAGATATTCAGAAGGCATATAGTAATGCTCTCCAGACTATGATGCAAAGTGTTATACCTCAGTCTCTCCACAATATTGGGCTCTGCCACTCTTCGTCAAACAGAGATAAAATTCGGAACGAGAGTTAGAAGTTAATGTCGATCTGCTTATCATTAATATCAGTTTTCATATATGTATGTGCGTGTTTTACAGTTGTAGGCCTAACAGGTATCGTACCCCACAATCGTGCTGTCCTATTGTCCCCCCCCCCCAATGCAGTTATAGTAATACAGTGTGGTCGGGAATTCCCGTTACAGCCTTCTAGGACTTGTAGAGGGTACTGAGTACATAACATTTTGAGTGCAAGCCCCCTGTCCGGAAACGTATCGTTTCCGTTCCACTACAGTTTCAGTTCATATGATTATCTCATCCACCCCTACTTTAAGAATGTAATCAGGCGTGACCAAGTTGCAATCAATTTGAAAAGGATACTGAATCGTTCCGTTATTACTTAAGCATTTTCATTACAATTTACACCGTATGGTTTACATTAGTAGACAAAAATCAGAACCCAGCATGCTTTGAAGCATGTTTTGGTACACTCTCTCCATCCCACCTGGTGTCTCTTCAGTGTCTTGTGCAGCGGCCAGAACTCGTGCCAGCAGATCTTCCTCCGTCTCTACAGGTGTCTCATAAATTAGGCTCTTCATACGACCACACAAGAAGAAATCCATGGTGGTTAAATCCGGTGACGTAGTACATCACATCGTGTCTACCCTTTTGCATAGTACTACAGAGAGCTCTGAGACGTTTCTCTGTCCCTAAGCAGACGTTGACGAGTTACACATCTGAATTGAAACTATCGTAGAATGGAAACGATACGTTTCTGCACATGGGTTGCTATTCAAAATGTTACGTGCTCTCTACCCTCTAGAAGTCCTAGAAGTTTGTAACGGGAATTTCCTATCACCCTGTATATGAATGCATGCCAAATATGCATAGACATAGCAGCCGCGGTGGAAAGGCCAAGCGCATTGAGGCGCTATGCTCCGATGCGCGAGGCCGTTCCCCGTCGGGGGTTAGAATGCCCCCTCAGGCATGGATGTTTGTGTCGTCTTTAGTATAAGGTAGTTCATAAGTAGCTTGTGAGTTTATTGACTCATGAACCCGCATTTAAGTCCCTTAAGCTTCACAAACATTTGAGCATTTCCAATAAGTTTCGGGCATGCAGCCGCGCGAATTCAATATCCTCCAATATTTCGACCGAGTAACGTCCGGCCATCTTCAGGGTGAGCCGCAAGACTGTTACTCGGCCGAAATATTGTAGGAAATTGAATTCGCGAGGCTGCATCCCCGTAACTTATTGGATTATGCAATACGCTGCGAAAAGTTGAAAATGCACATTTGAACATTTCAATAAGATCTCATAAATAAAATAAAGCTCTATGACTAAGCTATTAATTTGGATGTGTAGTAAATGATAGTATGAGATATGAAGAACTGTCACAACCTGAGATTAAACAAAAGTAATTTGCACATAAGCCTATATACTTCTAAGTAAAACTATTTTCTTGTTGAATCATATTAACGTACACATACTAGCGACTGAGTAGTAGATTTCCACATACATGTTTAGATTGTAGTTGAAATTGATGTAGATTATCGTAAACTTTTTAAAATTAACACACATATCAGTGGGGTAATATATGTTTACTTAAGTTTCTGATTTGTCGAGACAATCGTGACAATAATGAAAATTGATGAACATGAATTTCTTTTTTTCTTTTTTAACCTATTGTATGAAAATACTGTGTCATCTATCCCTAGACTTAGAAAGTACATAAACTAGCTTAAACTAAGGACGACAGTCACACCCATGCACGAGAGAGGAATCGAACCTCCGACGGGGGAGGCCGCGCACTCCCTGACATGGTGCCTGGAACAGCACGGGTTTTCTTGAGCGTCTGCTCATCTTTGAATATACCCCAATTATGCATACAGCAGCATTCTTGTAGAAATCAATGTAGAAAAGCCAGAGGTACGAGAATGCCTGAGGAAAGACTGTATGGGTGTGGGAGGGGGGTGGTTTGGGGTGAGGGTTTGCAGGGGCAACTCACGGATGCAGTGAGGCACTGCGGCGAAATGTAAACTATTTTATATGTTTTTGCCTCCTCACTAAAACTGGCCTGCTTACAATATCAACGAGCGTTAATGGACACTAGATCACAAACCTGGTCCCATACGTAGAGCATTCGGCCATAGAAACAGGTTACTCATATTGGAAAACAGACATTTGCAAATGAGGATAATCGTTTCAAATTGTGTTATCTGAAAAAAAAAAAAAAAAAAAAAAAAAAAAAAAAAAAAAAAAAAAAAAAAAAAAAAAACCACTAAATTTCCAGGAGAAGCGAAAAACTGATTACTCGTAACTGAGGAACATTTCACAAATTTTAAAATTTTTGAATTGTTTTAATTGATGTGTACTTATAGGTAGGTGAATAAGTAAAATAAATTTCCTGTTGTGTTCTGCAAATTAAAAATAAATGTTTTGGACTTAATACGCTTTGATCCAATAATTTGTGAAATATACCAATAAAACAAAAACGATTATTAAGCATTTATTTGTTCTTCTTTATGGAATAACAATAACTGCCTCAGATTTAAGTTGATGGGCATGTTTGGTTTAATTTCCCCTTTTACAGCTTCCCGTTGAATTATCACCAACAGCAATATATTCCTCCATAATCTAAAAACTACTCTCTTATTTAAAGCTCACAATATAACTCTGATTGTTGAATTCGTAGCATTGTTGAAAACAGCGCGCCAGCTGTCAGCATAGCCAACAGTGTAAAGTGACAATACTGCTTCACCCTGGACACAATATGATTTGAAACACACTCTACAATGGACTGAATACGATTTGAAACAACAGCTACGTTACAGACGCAATTTACGCTGTTAGTGAATCCGATTTGTTACATTCTGATTCCAAAGCATTAAAGATCGCTATGTAAACTATACAAAAATGAATCAAACTCAATTTAGTCCACGGGTGGACTTAATACGATATGAAACGATGCTCCTCAAATATTGGAGTGTTCGTATGTGTAGTGGTTTGCTGATTAAAATTAGCTGTTGCATTAGTAGTACGTGCCAGCGCCACTCTACGTTTGTCCCACTTACCTTCTCTTCGCTGGCGATGGCGAGGAACTTGCGGTGGACCTCATTGGGAATCCCGAAGGCCTTCTGCGCATACGAGAAGAGGTCCTCTTTGTAGTGTGCGTACTGGCCGGTAGAGGCGCCCACCTTGTTGGCGATAGTGTACAGCACCTCCACGTACAGCTGCTCCAGCTGCAACACAGGCCAGAGGTCACCAGACTACCTGACTAAATGATATGTTGAGGTGCGTGCTCCATATGCTTTGTTAAAATTATCTACACTATAAAGTGTCTGTATGTGAGTGCATACAAATCTACACTTTTGTTTTAATGTTGGTGAAATTTGGCACCTTTGACGTTCACAACAATCAGAACATCACCGTCTACATACACTTCTGAACATTAAAATTGCTACACCATGAGATGACGTGCTACAGATGCCAAATTTAACCGCCAGGAAGAAGATGCTGTGATATGCAAATGATTAGCTTTTCAGAACATTCACACAAGGCCGGCGTTGGTGGCGACACCTAGAACGTGTTGACATGAGGAAAGATTCCAACCGACTTCTCATACACAAACAGAAGTCGACAGCCGTTGCCTGGTGAAACATTTTTGTGATGCCCCGTGTAAGGAGAAATGCGTATCATCACGTTTCACACTTGGATAAAGGTCGGATTGTAGCCTATAGTGATTGCGGTTTATCGTATCGAGACACTGCTGCTCGCGTTGGTCGCGATCCAAAGACTGTTAGCAGAATTTGGAATCGGTGGGTTCAGGAGGGCAATACGGAACGCCGTGCTGGATCCCAAGGGCCTCGTATCACTATCAGTCGAGATGACAGGCATCTTATCCGTATGGATGTAACGGATCGTGCAGCCACGTCTCGATCCCTGAGTCAACATATGGGAACCTTTGCAAGACAACAACAATCTGCATGAACAGTTCGACGACGTTTGCAGCAGCATGGACTATCAGCTCGGAGACTATGGCTGCGGGTACCCTTCAGGCTGCATCAAAGACAGGAGCGCCTGCGATGGTGTAAGCAGCGACGAACCTAGATGAATCCTAGTTCTGTTTTCAGCATCGTGATGGTCGCAGCTGTGTTTGGCGACATCGCACATTGCAAGCGTGTATTCGTCATCGCCATACTGGCGTATCACACGGCATGATGGTAAGGAGTGCCAATGGTTACACGTCTCGGTCACCTCTCGTTCGCATCGACGGCACTTTGAACAGTGGCCCAGTGGCCGTTAGATTTCATTCGATCACTGCGCAACCTTACATTTCGGAAGTACAATGCACGACCACATGTTGCAGGTCCTGTACGGGCCTTCCCGGATACGAAAAATGTTAGACTGCTGCCCTGGCCAGCACATTCTCCAGATCTCACCAATTGAAAACGTCTGGTCAATGGTGGCCGAGCAACTGGCTCGTAACAATACGCCAGTCACTACTCTTGGTGCACTGTGTTATCGTGTAGAAGCTGCATGGGCATCTATACCTGTACACGCCATCCAAGCTCTGTTTGACTCAATGCCAAGGCATATCAAGGCCGTTATTACGACCAGAGGTGGATGTTCTGGATACTGATTTCTCAGGATCTATGCACCCAAATTGCGTGAAAATATAATCACATTTTACTTCAAGTATAATATAGTTGTCCAATGAATACCCGTTTATCATCTGCATTTTTTCTTGGTGTAGCAATTTTAATGGCATAGTGTATTTATGTGAGAAAGTTGTAGATGTCTGCATTTTATGTTTTTAATTAGTTATATAAACGTTATATTATTGATTTTAATGCGTATTTCACGGCTTTCATAATGTGATAGGCGTTACTAATGCTTCCGGCAGAAACAAAACTTCAGATAAGTGAATTAAAAATCTAAATCTAAATATTGCTGAATGGTCTGTCTGATTCAGAAATTGCTCAGCTTCTGGACGAGGACTTTGGTGCTAATTGTTCTGATGTCGAAATTGATCATGAATGTGATGTTGATTTTGACACTGAAGTCCAAATCAGGGAATGGATTTGACAGCATCTGAAGAAGAAGTTTCAAGCAGTGAAATTTCGGTACCCAACACAAATTCATGAAACTCCATCTCATAGAGATCCAACACAATGATGGCGCCTTCGAACAGAGCACGTATTTTTTTCTTCTTTTTGTAGGCATGAGCGTTAACTATAGAATACAAGAAAAGTGGCAAAGGAAGCACATATTTTTCCTTGAAGATGGATACTGTTGAAATTTTGATATTCAGCAACACTTAAAGAAACACGAACTATCCCGATACATATGAAAGAGTAGGTGGTTAAGAGAAAACTGAACAAAACGAAGCCTAAAAGATAAAAATGTGCTTTTCCCATGCCAGAAATGGCTACCGAAAAAAAGAGCGCATCATGGTGCAGAGCAATGGGCTTCTCAAAATTAACGAATGTGAGACGTTCTGAGAGTAAGGTCTTATTGAGCTTCACTTCAAAAATAAACTGTTTAAAAGTTTCATACTTAATGATATGGAAAAAATAAATGTAATTTTTCATACTTAATAACATTTTTAAAAGTTTTGAAAAAAGTTTTATGTATTTTTTTTTCAAAGTTTTACTTCAAGAAGAACATGTATTGAGACAATTTGTTACAATTTTGTGCATTTTCTGGCATTAGCAGGAATATAGGTCATTTAAATAAGCAAAAATAAAGTAACATTGATTTTTATTTTCACTGTGTGTCATATTATCTCGATAGGAAAGGAAAATCTTCATTTTAGCTTTTGTAGGTTTGGAGACAGCTTTTGAAACGTTGATTTGAATACAGTCTTTCTAACTCTGAAGTCAGCAGGGGTAAAATACAGGGAAAGGAAGGTTATTTACAACTTGTACAAAAGCCAGACCACAGTTATTAGAGTCGAAGGGCATGAAAGGGAAGCCTTGGTTGAGAAGGGAGTTAGAGACGGTTGTAGCCTTTCTCCAGAGTTATTCAATTTATACATCGAGCAAGCTAGAAAGGAAAGCAAGGAAAAATTTGGAATAGGGATTATAGTTCAGGCTGAAGAAATAAAAACATTACGTTTTGTTTATGACATTGTAATTCTGTCAGAAACAGCCAAGTACCTGGAAGAGCAGTTGAATGGAACGGACAGTGTGTTGAAAGAGCGTATAAAATGTACACTAACAGCCGCAAAACATAGGTAATGAATGGTGTCTTAGAAAATCATGTGATGGTGAAGGAATTATATTAGGCAGAGAAACAATAAAAGTGGGAGATGAATTAGTACTTGGACATTAAAATAACGTACGATGGTCGCAGTACAGAGGATATAAATGCAGAATGACAATGGGAAGAAAAGCGTTTCTGAAAAAGAGGAATTTGCTAACATCGAGTATTAAGAGTAAGGAAGTCCTTTCTGAAAGCGTTTGTGTGGAGCGTTGCCTTGTACGGGAGTGAAACTTGGACGATAAATAGTGTGGACAGGAAGAGGATAGAGCCTTCTGAAATGTGGGGCTACAGAAGATTAGGTGGGTAGATCGCGTAATTAATGAAGAAGTACTGAACAGAATTTGGAAGAAAAGTAATTTTTTGCATACCTTGACTAAAAGAAGGGATCGATTGATACGAATTGTGAATTTAGCGTTGGAGGGAAGTGTGTGGGGGAAAATCGAAGAGAGAGACCAAGAGACGCAAATAGTAAGCAGATTCAAGTAAATGTGGGTTGCCGTTCTTATGAGGAATGAAGAGGCTTGCTCAGGATAGAGTACGGTGGAGAGCTGCATCAAACCAGTCTCCGGACTGAAGAACATAACAACAACAGCAACCCAATGAATAGTATATGATACATGGCCTGCAACAATATGTAAAATTAAAAATATATATATATATATATATATATATATATATATATATATATATATATATATATATATATATATTCATGAATATTTTACCATCATTTGTGCGAATCAACGGATTAAAGGTTGTTTGGTTCAAGCAAAGAGGGGAAGGCTGAACTTTTGAAGGAATATATAGACGGCCTATACAAAGGAAATAAACTTCAAAGCAGTATTCTAGAAATGGAAGACGAAGTAGAGGCAGATGAGATACGATACTGTGTGAAGAATTTGACAGAGCGCTGAAGGACTTGAGTCGAAACAAGGCCCCTGGAGTAGATGATATTCCGTCTGAACTGCTGATGTCGTTAGGAGAGCCAGCCAGTCATGGAAAAAATTGTATCACCTAGTATGCAAGATGTATGAGACAAGGGAAATACCCTCCGACTTCAAGAAGATTATTGTAATTCCAATTCCAAAGAAAGCAAGTGCAGACAAGAGTGCTAATTACAGAACTATCAGTTTAATAAGTCATGAGTGAAAAATACTATCAGGAATTATTTACAGACGAATGGAAAAACTTGTGGAATCCGACCTCGGGGAAGGTCAGTTTGAATTTAGGAGAAATGTAGGAACACGAGAGACAATACTCACATTACGGCTTATCTTAGAGGATAGGCTAAGGAAAGGGAAACCTACGTTTTTAGCGTTTGTCGATTTGGAGAAAGCTTTTGACAATGTCCACTGGAATACACTCTTCCAAATTCTGAAGGTATCAGGGGTAAAACATAGGGAGCGAAAAGTTATATTCAATCTACACAAAAACCAGTCGGCGGTTATTAGAGTCGAAGGGAAAGAAAGGGACGCAGAGGCTGGGAAGGGAGTAAGGGTTGTAGTCCGTCACCAATGTTGTTCAATCTGTACATTGAGCAGGCAGTGATGGAATGGAAGGGGAAATTTGGAGAGGGCATTAAAGTGCAGGGAGAAGAAATAAAAACATTGCGGTTTGCCGATGACATAGTAATTCTGTCAGAGACCGCAAAAGATCTGGAAGAGCTATTGAATGGGATGGACAGTGTCTTGAAAGGAAGATATAAGGTGGACATTAACAAGAGTAAAACGAAGGTAATGGAATCAATGTCAGAATGGCGTTTCTGAAGGAATTAGATGAGGTAATGAGACAATAAAAGTAGCAGATGAATTTTGTTACTTGGGTAGCAAGATAACTTCTGATGGCCGAAGTAAAGAAGATATAAAATGCAGAATGCCTATGGGAAGAAAAGCGTTTCTTAATAAGCGAAATTTGTTAACACCCAATATTAATTTAAATGTTAAGAATTCCTTTCTGAAAGCATTTGTCTGGAGTGTAGGATTGTATGGGAGTGAAACGTGGATTACACGGAGTTCAGATAAAAAGATGATAGAAGCTTTTGAAATGTGGTGCTACAGACGAATGAAGAAAATTAGATGGGCAGATCATGTAACTAATGAGGAGGTGCTCAACCGAATCGGGGAGAAAAGGAGTTTCTGGCATATACTAAGAGAAGGGATAGATTGGTTGGACACTTTGTGAGACATAAAGGAATTGTCAATTTAGCATTAGAAGGATGCGTAAGGGATAAAAATCGTAGAGGGAGACCGAGGGACGATTCAAAAGGATGTAGGTTGCCGAACGTATTCTCAGATGAAGAGACTTGCACAGGACAGGGTAGCGTGGAGAGCTGCATCAAATCAGTCTGCGGACTGAAGACCACCACAACTACAACAACAAAAACAACAACATGGTTGAATTTAATGTATAAATCTTTCTTCAGGTGTCCAGAGCTCAACTTCGTATGACAGAAAAATGGGACCGAAATGAAAAAAAATGCAAGGTTTCTTGCTGTACGATTTGAAAGGGAATGGCGCCTGTGTGGCGAGACGCGTACCTCGTTCTTGTGGAGGCGGAAGTCTGCGCCCAGCAGGTGGTCGAACTGCGGCAGGCTGTCTGCGCAGGAGCGCGCCTCCACCTCCTGCGTCGCCATTAGGCGGCGGTTCTCCTGCTTCCAGCTGAGCGCCGTGAAGCTCTCGAAGAATGACCCGTCCGTCTCCTGCACCCTGCAACACCGCGCACGCAAACGTGTAAGGGGCGGGAAACCTCCGTTGGTGACTGTTGACGGAGATCAGAAGATGAAGCTATTTTAGTTGTAAGAGCAGTACAACAAGAATAAAAGTGTATGAAAGAGTTTCTAGTTTCGATATGTAGTACAACTAAATGCTTTAAAGAACGGAACCCTCAAGTTCAAAGTATCTCCAAACAGATTATTTCTGGTTAATGGATGTGTTTTAAATATTTGTCTTTAAACAAGTGTGGAACACACAGTACAGAGAAGGTATAAAACTCTGTTAAAAATTTATTAGAGGTAGCTAATGGCACTAAATTATTATAAGACATTAATTGAACATAGTCAGCGTCATCTGCCCTCTGTTTTTAGGAAACTTTTGTGGCGCATGTCAGTATTTAAGGTGTCGTATCTCTAGAAATGATTTGCGTACAATGATTCAATTTTTGAGGTACATTTTGATACTGGCTGCGAACTGTTTTGCGAATATAATTGAAAGTAGGGAAGTATTCACTTATAACGTCATACCTGTTGGTGGTATTGGGCTACATGAAAAGGGGAAATATTGTAAACGATTAACTTTCTTTCCTTTCTGCCAATAAATTTCTTAGGGTGTGTGACCGTTATGTGAATGCAGTCATTGTGATTGACAGTGAAAACAGCCGTAGTAGTTCAATTTACATTTTATCCTGTTATCATTTTGTGGAAAGTATGAGGGTCATAATTTTTCTTCTCATCTGAAATTTCATAGTTTGATAGATGTCGCCAAATGCTTTCATTCTGATATACGGTATGAGAAAGAAGAGGTATTGTTGGTATTTGTGCTGCATTGGTTTCGGTACATCAAGAGGAACACTATGTTTCTAAATCTAGTACTTGTTTATTCTGTTAAACTATTAGACCTAACAAGGGATGATACCTCTTAATTTGTGGACTATCGTTATGTTCTAAATTTTTTAATTTCAGCTAAGCGAAATACAGATACATTTTGCTGTCCATAGAAGCCAGTAGAAACCTACAGCAACACTGTGTTCAGTGTTTCGTCTACTTATCAAGAGCCCCGACTGAAGAACACAGTTGCACACCGTAATAAAGTTATTATTTCTGTTAAGTTGTTCGAGACGATTTAGATGTGAAACCGTTACATCTATAACATAAGTATCTGAGTTTTCTTTACTCCTTCAGTCGAGGTCACTTAGATGTTTGAACAGTGTGAAATGTGAGTAGTCTTTCATTTAATATTGGACAACAATTAAATATCAATGGGGTTCTTGCCTGGATAGTTCGGTCGATTGAGAAATTCCCTAGCAAAAGGCAAAGATGATAAATTGCAATTCCAGTCCTGCGTACTGTTTTAATGTACTTGAATCTTGCAACAGCTAACAACTTCAGCACTCACGATTACAGTTAGGTTGACGTAACTAACAAATCAATTTCCTCCCTCACCAAGAGCTATGAATTTTCCGGTAGAAGAAGATTTAGGGGGATGGGTTTACTGTACGTGACAGCTGACATGCGGCTTCAAAGGCTGAATATGGACACCTATTTCGCGCAGACTAGGAGATTAAGACCGCGATAAGTTTTTCTTTACACTCGACGTGCTGCGGCGGATTAGCCGTGTGCATTGGGGCGCCATGCTGCGGTGCGCGCAGCCATTGGCCGTTACTTAGATGAAGGGGTAATTACGTAGATAGTACCCTTTCATCAAATCGATGATATTTGAAAATTACTTTTAAATAACATCCTTGACTGTGTTTGAGATAGGAATATGGAGGATAAATTTATTAAAAACATCATTCAGTAAAAGAACAAAATCAAGGTTAAGGCCAATTAGCAAAGACTATTTTTCCCAAAGAATTAGCAATTAACTTCTTATGTGACGTACTTCTATAAAATGAACTACCGGGACAAATAATATAAAAGTTAATAAAGACTTTGAAATTTACCTAAAAGCTCTGAAGACGGAATTATTATGCTCAAACACTCTAAAGACTTTATTTGGTTCCGAAAAGATATGGTTCAGTTTGTACTTAAGTTAAAAACAAAAAGTCGTAATTGAATATACTAAGAATTGACAGCCTTGACAACCTAAATTCCTGATGTACGACGCAACTAAAATTTTGAGAGCCTGGTAAACCAATACATCGATGACGGTGAAAGCCTTACACATCATATAAACGTCGCCTATGATAAAGAAAAAAGGAAGTACCCACAGTACGTCACACAGTTTTTCAGGAAGCGTCCTACCCAATAAAGACTTCTCTTCGCCCGTCCCGCTACACTCTCCTGCTTCAAGTCCTCCCTCCTGACGCCATAACCCCCTTAATATACTTGTATCATCAGCAAAAAAGAACGAACTTTTTATCAATGTAGAAAGGCAAGTTATTAATATACAAGGTGTTTCACTAAGTGTGTTTGCCTCTGTAACTTATAAAATAATAGGTGACCGGAAATTTTAATGCGGTAGGCCAACACAAGAAATGTTACACTTTCTGCGGAGCTATGAACATAGTTTATTGTATCATTTTCCAAAGAGTTACAGAACAAAGATATATTTTTTAAAATGGAACTATAGTTTTTTCTATCGTGCATTGGATTCGTCGAAACCAGCTGCGTCCAAATCAATTTAAACTACATTCCTATCATTGTTAGTTTGGGAGCTACAACCCTTCAAAATTTAGGGGGTGGAGGCTGCGATAGCGTAGCTGACTGGCCGAGTGACTAGCCCCTGGGGCACAGTCCACTGTATCATGACCACCAACCAGTCAGCTACGCTATCGCAGCATCCGCCCCCTAAACTTTGAAGGGTTGTAGCTCCCAAACTAACAGTGATAGGAATTTAGTTTAAATTGATTTGGACGCAGCTGGTTTCAACGAATCCAATGCACGACAGAAAAACTATTGTGCTGTAACTCTTTGGAAAGTGATACAATATACTATGTTCATAGCTCCGCAGAATGTGTAACATTTCTTGTGTTGTCCTACCACATTAAAATTTCCCGTCACCTATTATTTTATCAGTCACAGAGGCAAACAAATTTAGTGAAACACCCTGTATATTAGAAACAGTAAAGGACCTAAAATCGTACCCTGTGGAAGTCCAATTCATAGCCCCCCCCCCCTCCCCCCCCCCCCCCAGTTTGATGAACCCTCTGCCAGGCCCTTCTGTTAGCTCTGCATGGTAACGACGTGGGTGTAAACACGTGCCGCCTCATTTCATTTGCTGGTTCAGCTTCGGTACTCGGCAGTGGAGGTTTTTGTGCACAGTGAGTCCTGCTGGACGCAGAGTGGCTGTCTGTCCTCGGCGTCGCTGGCTATGCGGCGTCACGCGGCGCGGCCAGACGGCGGGTGTTTGCGGATCAGGCGCTGTGCTGCGGGCCGGCCGCCTCATGAATATTCAGGCGCTGCCGGCCCGGTGTAATAACGCGTGCCTCTCCAGCCACTCACGGCCGCGCTCTGATTCTGCCGCGCGCGACACTGGCGCGCTTAAACTGCGTCTGGGGAGGCCGCCTGTAGCCTGCCACTTTACTAGCCGCTACCTTCTCTAGCGTCATTTCCACTTATTAATTTCTTCATGTCAACAACGATGCTGACGCAGAATGAAACTTTCACTCTGCAGCGGAGTGTGCGCTGATATGAAACTTCCTGGCAGATTAAAATTATGTTCCGGAACCGGGACTCGAACCTGCGACCTTTGCCTTTCGCTGACAAGCGCTCTACCGACTGAGCTATCCCGCCACGACTCACGATACGCCCCACAACTACACTTGTGAATGAGAAGAAAAACGTGCCCATAGTGAGATCCACACATTGTTCGCATCCAATTTCTTTTAGGCACCTCATCGATATCTGACATCTCCTTGTTGACGACTATTATACGAATTATCAGGTTGGTAGGATGTGCCTATTTTGTGCTATTATAATTACTTTAAGCAGAGGATATGTCTAACTGTTCATTGAAATCACAATGATACATAGACACTGAATATTATAATATGCTTCGTATGCTACTAATACTATTATTATTCTCTTCTTAGGATCATTATAAGCTCTATCAGGTTTCTACGATACGTGTGTTTGTCGCCGTTATTATCAGTATAAGCAGAAATGTTTTGGAACTATTAATTCAGGAAGTACTGACACACAGTCATTATTATAGCTTTCTTCCTATGAAGAATACCCTTGTTATTCTCTCTATTTAAACGTAACTTGTGTTAAAATGCAACGGTTTACATGGAAATAACACAGTCCATTGCTGTGACCTTCAATTTGCTATTTCAAAAGTAATTTGTGCAATAATATGAAAAGCTAGGCGATAAGCAGTGGTAAGGTCCAGTCTATTGTAAACAACGTTATTTGTATGCAAATCATTCCGTGGCATGCAATTTATTCATATAAAGTTTAACGATAAGAAATGGCAGCTGAATCACCAATTTAATATTCTCACTACGGAAATTTTGTTAGGATGTGGAAAATGCCAAAAACGTACCTACCAGTAGTAGTAACGTGTGCGATATATGCGCAACAAAAATACTATTCAGGGAGAATTTGTACATACCCAAGGATAATATCGTTCACTGCGAGTCTGATACAAAGCCAGAATGTGTATCAGACGTTGTTTATAATCATACAAACTTGAATAATTACTTATAATTGTAAACACATTTGCGTCCCTTAGGGTAGTATATATTTACATATCAATGTGACTGTAGAAGTATTGAAGACTATTCGTAGCATTGTTTACATGCTGTAGTGAGGCTAACACTGTACTAATTTTATTTCACGTAATGTATGACATTAACTGCGAATGGGTAAAAATGAAAATGTATTCCCAGTTGGGATTAGAACCCAGGTCTCCTGCTTTTTAGTCAGTTGCGCTGACACAGTGATCACCGCACCTGCACGGAATCACTCAAGTGCGCCTAGAATGCAGGAGACTCGGGTTCGAATCCCGGCTGGGTACACGTTTTCAACTTTACCCATTCGCAGATGGTGTCATACATTCCATGAATATGAATAGATAATAACTGCAGGACTAAAAGTGGCGTCTGTTATTACGGACATGTCATTAACTGCAAATGATTAAAGTTGAAAATGTGTTCCAGCCGGGATATAAATAAGTTATATATATGTACGCCGATGACGGACAATAATCCTTTCTTCAGTGCAGAGGCGCTCCTAGACTATTACAGTTACGGGACCAGTGGGCCATATTTATCGGAGAATAAGTAAGAAATAAGGCTGTCTCGCATAATGTACAAAATTATAAGTACTGTATCCAAACAAAGAAAGATAGTAATCAAAATACAAATGTCATATAAAATGCACACGATCTCATATTTATTGAGCTATATGTTGGACAATTGTATAATTTTTCAGGTATGTATTCATTTATACAAGTGCTGTATGTCTGTAAAATCTGTTGCGAATATAGTTAGTAATAAAGATGTAATAGATTAAAACTTGCTGCGTGATAGGATGGTTTTCCATAAACGATACTGTTTATGTGTTCATAAGGCTCATGTGCTCATAAGGCATAAACTACGTGCCGTATTGTGATACAATTTCGAAGGTTCATTCAGCTGTATGTGTGCATACTGTCTGTATAACTTCCTGCGGCTAAAAGTTTTAGTGCAAAAATTATAAACTGTAACATCATACCGAATGCCATAGTTTTAATCCATGAACAGCGGAAAAGTAATAAACGAGAAACTTTTTTTCCTTTCATCATTTTACTGTGGTTGTCAGCGAGAAAAAGTTTAATAAATGTTTGAAATTATCTTTAAAGTTTGTTGCAAGTCGCTAAGTACAGTTGTTCTCATATAATGTATTTATAAAGTTTCGTCGCATTATGTGGTAGTTTCTCGCAACTCTAATTGTTTATGACGTTATATCTCCTGAACCATGTGTCGTATGTGGTTCGTACTCCTACACTCCTCACGTAAGGAATATGTGTACCAAATTTAGTTGACTTGGGACCAGTGGTTTAGGAGAAAATGAGCAGTATTTTTATTCAATGCAGCAGTTTTCTACGCATCTCATTGTTTATGACGCCATATCTCGTGAACTATGTGTTGTACGTAACTCTTACACTTACGGTGACCATCCTCAAGGATTGAAGCTTATGTGTGCAAAATTTTATAAAGATTGGAACAAAACTGTAGGTTTGTGTGCAAGACGTACACACAAACAAACATATGGACACTCTGCTTTACATATTCTACATCTACATCTACATGGGATACTCTGCAACTCACATTCAAGTGCCTGGCAGAGGGTTCATCGAACCACCATTATACTATTTATCTCCCATTCCATTCTCGAATGGCGCGCGGAAAGAAAGAACACCTAAATCTCTCCGTTCGACCTCTGATTTCCCCTATTTTATTCTGATAATTATTTCTACCTATGTAAGTGGGAGTCAACAATATATTTTCGCATTCGGAGGAGAATGTTGGCGATTGGAGTTTCGAAAGTAGCCCACGCCGCAGTGATAAGCGCCGTTGTTGTAATGATTCCCTTCCCAGATCCTGTATCATTTCCGTAACGCTGTTTCCCCTGTATCGGGACAATACGAACGAGCTGCCCTTCTTTGGACTCTTTCGACGTCCTCCGTCAAACCCACCTGATAAGGATCCCACACTGGGCAGCAATACTCAAAAAATGGACGGACAAGCGTAGTGTATGCATGTTTAGAGGGTTCTGCCAATAAAACGCAGTCTCTGGTTCGCCTTTCCCACGACATTATCTACGCGTTCAAGTCTGAAGTAATAGTAATTCTTAGGTATTTTGTGGAGTTTACGGCCTTCACTTTTGATTGATTTATCTTGTAAACAAAGTTTAACGGATTTCTTTTCGTACTCACACTCCTCATTATTTAGAGTCAATTACCAATTTTTACACCATAGTGATATGTTATTTAGATCCTTCTGCAGTTGGTTTTGATCTTCAGATGATTTTACTAGACGGTGAATGACGGCGTCATCTGCAAACAACCTAAGAGAGCTACTTAGATTTTCCCATAAATCGTTTATGTAAATAAGGAACAGCAGAGGACCAATAACACTACCCTGTGGAACGCCCGATATCACCTCTGTTTTAGTCGCTGCCTTACCATCGATTACTAGATCTGTGTCCTCTCTGACAAGAAATCCCCTATCCAATCGCAAATTTGGGGCGATGCACCATAACCACGCAATTTGATTAAAAGCCATTTGTGAGGTACGGTGTCAAAAGCCTTCTGGAAATCAAGAAATACTGAATCAATTTACGAACCCTTAACGATACCACACATCACTTCGTGTGAGTAAAGAGCTAGTTGTGTTTCGCATGAACGATATTTTCTAAATCCATGTTGACCTTGGGCCAATAGATCATTCTATTCGAGATAATTCATAATATTTGAATACAGGATGTGTTCCAAAACCCTGCTGCAAATTGAAGTCAATGAAATAGGCTTGTAGTTTAGTGGGTTACTCCTACTGCCTTTCTTGAATATAGGTGTGACCTGTGCAACTTTCCAATCTTTTGGTACAGATCCTTCGTTGAGAGAGCGATTGTATATTTCTGTTAAGTAAGGGGCTATCGCTTCAGCATAATCAGATAGAAATCTAATGGGTATACTGTCTGGACCAGAAGAATTGTTCTTGTTAAGTGATTTTAGTTGCTTCACTACACCGATGATATTTACTTCTACGTTACTCATTACGGCCTATGTTCGTAATTCGAAACTGGAATATTGGTTTCGTCTTCTTTGGTGAATGAGTTTCTAAAAGCTATGTTTAGTAACTCTGCTTTAGTAGCGCTGTCATCGGCAGGATCGCCATTACTATCACGTAGTGAGTATTGTTTGTGTTTTGCCCCTAGTATATTTACCATATGACCATGGGTGTTCAGTCAAGAAGATACGTATTAACAGAGAATTTTAGCAGCAAAATTTTACGCTGTGGTACGCGACAGAGTCTCGGAGCTAATTTTGACCAGGCCTTAGCTTTACCCCTACATATGAGTACAACGGCAGAGTGCTTGAAGTAGTGTATTCAGCCTCGGGTTCAGCCCTAGCAGGTGGCATGCGCCTGCCCGTGTCGAAACAAGCAACCGCCGCGGTAATGAAGAGCAGCGATTATGAAGACTAGCCCTCACATCGTCCGACTACGAGCTGCCGACAGTTAGTAAACTAGCCGTAATAGACGCGCCGGCATCACTATTACCGAACAATTTGTGTAACTAACGGTATCCGGTTTGTGTAGTGCACGCCGGAACACGCCGCTTAACATGCAACGAATCTGCCGATAACACGATCCCCCGGAGGTAGCGAGCGGGTAACTTGCTGGCCTATTTACTGCCGGCGATGCGCGCAACATCGATCACTGCCCGGACACCAGGCATCCGATGCTGCCGGGGCGTTCACACGTTGTTTCGCAATCATCGGATACCCCGCGCTAATAACTGCCCACCTGACTCCCGGAATCCCCGCGTTCATTGTGTGGCTGAAGTAAATGAAGAGCGAGCGCGAAATTATCGTCGGTATTATACATTGGAAAATGTAATCTTCAGAAAATTAGATACATACGTGAAGATTTCACCGAGTCGTTTTCTACATCTACATTAATACTCTGCAAATCACATTTAAGTGCCTTTCGTAACCTTTCTCTACCGTTCCATTCTCTAATAGCGCGCGAGAAGAAAGAACACCTAAATCGTTCCGTTTTCGAGCTGATTTCTCTTATTTTATTGGGATGATCATGTCTCCCTATGCTAGGGTGGGTGCTAGCAAAACATTTACACATTCATAAGTAAAAGTCGGTGATTGAAATTTCGCAAATAGAACTCGCAGCAACGAATCACGTCTTCAGGCGAAGATGATGGAGACGCATTCCATCGAAACGTTGCTACGAGACGACGGCGAAGCAACTCGGCTGATAACCCGTGAAGACTTCATACATGAAATCCGTGGAGAAAGCCTACACTAGCGAATAATGTCGTTCTTTTAATGATTTCCACCTCAAATCGTGCAACACTTCCGTGACGCTTTCGTCCCATATAATGTGATAAAACAAAACGAGCTGCCCTTCTCTGAACCTTTTCTATGTCTTCCGTCAGTCCCACCTGGTGAGGGTCCCACACTGGGCAACAGTAGTCTTGTGTAGTTCGCTAACGAACTAGGTCGGAATAGCGCTCCCACAGGCGAACTACGCAAACTAGTTCGCACATCCCTCGCCTCTTAGTTCGACCGCTCCTTTTGCGAAGACACGCGGAACAGCGACAAGACGCGAGAGACACTGAGATGGAGCTCAGCTGTAGTTTCATAGTTCACTGCCACAAATTTTGTTTTCTAAGGTGTTCAGCAGTGTCTAAATAATATTTACTACGAGTAATCTGTATGCATAGTAGTTGAATTCCATTGTATCTCCCATTCGTGTAAATAACTGGTTTATTTGCTTAAGTATTTTACGTTTAATTGCCCAAAAATACGGGCTTGTCCAACACTGATCATTATATAAAAAAGCTGTCATAAGAAAAGAAAGAGTTCTTTAGTAGCGGTAGCAAAAGCCGAAAAGAGCGGACGAACTAAAAAGAGCGGACGAACTAAAAAGAGCGAACTAGAAAGAGCGGGCGAACTAAAAAGAGCGGACGAACTAAAAAGAGCGGACGAACTAGAAAGAACGGACGAACTAGAAAGAGCGAACGAATAAAAAGAGCGGAGGAACTAAAAAGAGCGATATACTGCGAACTAAAACGAGAGCTACCGGTCGCGAACTATTATGCCAAAAGTATCTCGTTTCTTAGTTTGTTGAATTATTTTCCGAAGACCGACGGGCAATAGCGAGAGGACGGGCAAAAGAATTAAAACTCACTTCTGCTGATGAGAGCCATTTCGAGGTGAGCGTCTGCCTGCTAGATTACATAGTTCAGTGCTACAAAATTTCATAATGCCAAAGTATAGAGATAATTCTAAACTTTAACGCGAGAAATTATTTACAAACTGTTTCTTTTGGTTTGCGTGATATCGTTAGCGGCTCAAGCAGCAAGCGCAATAAGCAGCTAGGTGGGGGAACTTCTCCCTCCACCAGCATGCGCAGACCACGCCGCTCAGCCGCCACTGGGAGCGGACGAACTAAAAGAACAAACTAGAGCGCTCCCGATCGCGAACTATTATGCGCAAGTCTAGGCAACAGTACTCCAGGAGAAGACGCACAAGTGTGATGTAGGCAGTCTCTTTGGTGGAGCTGTTGCATCTTCGAAGCGTTCTGCTGTAGGTAGGAGGGTGATATACCAGGGAAGGAAAGGAATATATTTTTTAAAATTTTTATTTGATAATTTTAACTTAAGAATATCTAAATATATGGTATTTTAACAATCTATATTATATAATTCCAAGAAAATAAATTTTGATGTGTCAGAGGAGTAGTTTTATATTATAATAATAGTCGGAGTTAAAAGATAAACTTTGAATGATAAGCAAATGTGAAAAAATTTGCTGATGTATTACGTGTGTAGTCTTGTGCCTTCTTTCATTTGGTGTAAACGTCTTGTTATGTATTCATTTTAAAAGTATAATATATTGATGTGTTTATCAAGACGTGTAGCACACTTCATTATTTTTTATTTAAAACAACACTCCATACAATATCTAGGCGTAAATTAATCCGAACTGCAGACCCCTGAGATGTATAAAAAAGACAAGGATCATCGTATCCGCTCAAATTGTCTTTGATCAAAACATTTCGTATTTAATATTAACGTTAATCTATAGTAATTAACTAACATTTGCTTATTTTTCAGTCCTGTTACTATATATGAACATTATTCTAAAAACAAATTATTTAATTTTCACATATTTTATTATTTTCAAAAATAGAAATGTACACTGCCAATGAAACATAACCTTTGGTTCGCCTTCCCCACAAGATTTTCTATGTGTTCTCTCCAGTCTAAGTTGTTCGTAATTGTAACTCCTAGGTCTTTGGTTGACTTTACGACCTTAAGGTTTGACTGATTTATCGTGTAATTGAATGATGTTCATCGGATTTCTTTTAGTGGACATGTGTATTACTTCACACTTTTCATTATTTAGCTTTAATTGTCAGTTTTCGCACCATGTAGAAATTTTGTCTAAATCGCTTTGCAGTTGCTTTTGATCTTCTGTTGACTTCACTAACCAATAAACGACAGCATCATCCGCGAACAGTCTCAGGGAGCTATTCAGATTGTCTCCTAAATCGTTTGTAAACACAAGGAAGAGTAGGGGACCTATAACGCTTCCCTAGGGAACGCCAAATATCACTTCTGTTTTACTCGACGACTTACCGTCAATTACTGCGAACTGTGTCCTTTCTGATAGGAAATCATAAATCCAATTGCACAATTGGGGCGATGTAACATAAGCACGCAATTTAATTAGAAGCCGCTTGTGAAGTAGGTTTTAATAATTATTATGATCATCGCACTGACGTCCAAATGGAGGAAATAGGAATAGGTATTTCCGGTCTAGAGAAGCAGCTGAGAGAGCTGAATACAAAAAAGCTTCTGGTCCGGATGGAATACCAGTTCGGTTTCACAAAGAGTATTCTGCAGCATTGGCCCCTTACTTAGCTTGAATTTATTGATAATCTTAAAATAAGCGCAAAGCTCATAGTGAATGGAAAAAAGTGTAGGTAACTCGCGTTGATAAGAAAGGAAAGAGAACTGACCCACATAATTACAATCCAATATCTTTGATATCAATTACATGTAGAATTTTTGAGCACATTATCAGCTCGAATATAGTAAATTTTCTTGAGACGGATAAGCTTCTTTCTATGAATCAGAACGGTTTAGATGACGTCGTTCGAGTGAAACTCAGCTTTCCCTTTTCTCACATAACATCCTGAGAGCCATGGATGAAGGGCAACAGGAAGATTGTGTTTTTCTCTGTTTCAAAACGGCGTTTGACGCGGTGCCACACTGCAGACTGCTAACGAAGATACGAGCGTATGGAACAGGTTCACAGATTTGTGACTGGGTGGAAGACTTCCTAAGTAATAGGACGCAGTACGTTGTTCTCGACGGCGACTGTTCATCAGAGACGAGTGTGTCGTCAAGCGTGCCCCAGGGGAGTGTGATACGACTGCTGTTATTTTCTATCTATATAAAAGATTTGATGGACAGAGTAACTTGTAATTTTCGGCTGTTTTCTGAAGGTGCTGTGTTGTATGGAAGGGTGTCGTCTTTAACTGACTGTAATAGCATACAGTAAAACTTGGACAAAGTTTCTAGTTGGCATCAAGAATGACAACTACCTCTAAATTTAGAAAAATGTAAGGTGATACACTTGAGTAAGAAAAGCTATCCCATAATGTTCGAATACAGCATTAGTAGTGAGATTCTTGATGCTGTCGCGTCGTTCAAATACCTACGCCTAACATTGCAGAGCGATAAGAAATATAACGACCATGTAAGGAAAGTTGTCGCTTCGGATTATTGGGAGACATTTGGGAAGATGTACTTCATCTGTAAAGGAGACCGCGTTTAAAACGCTTGTACGACCACGTCTTGAGTATTTCTCAAATTATTGGGAAGCGCAGCACATCGGATTAAAGGAAGACATAGAAGCAATTCAGAGGCGAGCAACTAGGCTTAGTACTGGTAGGTACGACTAATGCGCGAGTGTCACGGAAATGCTTTGGGAACTCAAATGATTATCGCTGGAGGAAAGACGAAGTTCGTTCTTGAAATTCTGTTGAGGAAAGTTAGAGGGCCGGAATTGGAAGCTTAGTGTAGAACGATCTTCCTGCCGCCTAATTACATTTAGCTTAATGACCACAAAGATAAGTTTAAGATAAATTAGGGCTCGTTCGGAGGTATGTAAACATTCTTCTTTTCCTCGTTCTGTTTGGGAGTGGAATAGGAAATGAAATGCCTAGTAGTGTTACCCTCTGCCATGCACATTACGGTGGATTGCGGAGCATGTATGTAGATGTATGAGAAAGTGGTACAGGTAGACGGGCTTAGTAGGACATAAAACTTTCTTCGCCAAGATGAAAACGCCGGCGTATTGAAATCGCTCAAATAATTCTCGGGACTGAGATTTGGCTGAATCCCGTCGCCGGAAGCTCCAAAACATTTCACGAAGAATGGGACGTATATTTCAAACATACATCAGGCAAAATCGGAGGGTATGTGTTCATTGCAATCCCAAAAAATATTACTTCTACTGAGGTCGATGTCAGTAGTGACTTAGAGATTATCTGGATGCGTGTAATAGGTACAGGTGAAATCAAGTAAATGGGTGGGTGTTTTCACCAGCCACCTACTCCGTCACAGTGACAGAGTCATTCAACCAAAGTTAGCGATCAGTATCGCGAAAGTACGCGACCCATGCCTTATTAGCTGGAGGCGACTTCTACCTGCCGAGTATAGCTGGGACGCCTATGCTTTCACTACAGGGGATACAGACAATCAGTTTTGTGAACTATTGTTGAGCACAAATGTGAATGTATGTTTTCGCGGCGTATATGACTGATGCAGAGTTCTCGGGCTTCCAGCTGTGTGCCAGTGTTATCTAACCCCGACGTTTCGACGAGAAGATGATGATGATTATAAGAGAAGATGATGAGTGTGACACTCGTTGAAACATCGCCGTTTAGTGAAGGAACCATGTGTAACTTCCCTCAAATAGATACATGGTTTACAGTACTAGAGTACTAGCCGACGATGAGATTGTTGATAGGGGAGGTATCTAGTCAGTGGCTACATATCGATGAAATAATAAAGTTTGATGCTATTTGCCCAAAAAATAGTACTAAGACAAAAAAAAAAAAAAAAAAAAAAAAAAAAAAAAGGAAGGAGATCCAAGTTATATGTTCCGTCGATGACGAAATCATGAGAAACAGAGTTACACCATGAAATTAACAAGTATGTGGAAGGAACTAAATGATATCCTTATCCAGGAGAAGGATCAAGTCAAGAACTCAACAGGAAATCTAATTTAAAATGGTTTGCTCTCTCCAGATGATATTTTTATAATTACAATACCACATTACGTTGAGTGGTCAGAAAAATATTTCCCTTTTTTATTTAGAAAGAATAAAAGGAAAGTTTTTTTGAATCCTTTATGTTTCTTATCAATCCAGTATCGTAACAACCCATATTGTGGTTTAAATTTAATATAGGTCAGAGCGGGGAGTAGCTTAAAATAATTGTCGTTTGCTAGTTTACTTAAGGCCGTCGGAATATGATTAGATGCGAAGTGCCTAGAACTCAGATACAGATAAATGCGAAAATGTCAAGAGCTTTGGCCGTATGTCTAGCTTTCATCATTTGCCTTTCACCTATTTAAATAAAACCTGATTATCATTCATGTAAATTCAAATGCTTGCACCTGGTTTATATTCAGTGATTCACAACAAAATATGCACATTTAGTAATTGCTTATTTGAGAAATATTGCAAGTTTAACAGTTTCAGTGCTAGCTCACACTTGCCAGTCTGATTATGACACCATTGGCACTGTCTTCAGGGACATTCTGGATTGCTTATTATGTAGCTACGATCGTCCAGTTGAATATATAGCACAGGGCTGCTGTAAATGAATCATTCGTTTCGTGAGTTATATATATTTCAAAATATCACATGTACTACTATGACTGATCCATGAAGAGAAAGGTAGGAATGTCAAGTTTATATTTTGGCATCATATGGTATGTCGATTTCGCTGCCTTGACATGATTTCTATGAGGAAGTATGAAATTTTTCATGTTTTTGAATATGATTATAACAGTGCAGCGTTCCCTCAGAAGAATTTATGGAAAGAGTCGGAATGTTAAAATTCACTGTGCGTTGGTTTCAACATTTTACTGATTCAATGATTCAGGTTGTGTTGTTTCTATAAAGGAAATAGTATTGATCACCAAAGTGAATCAGATAGAATTGTCGATACGCTGAGAATATGTTTCGTACACAGTACAAAAATCTCAACGCACCACGTAAACTAGGAATTTGGAGCATCACTACGAACTGTGTAGAAGATTTCTGAACGATGGTTACATTTCAAACAGTACCGTCTGCTGCTTGTGCGTCAATTAAATCTGAAGGTTTGATCTGGCACCTTCAATTTTCTACCACAAGAAGCAATTGAAGACTAAAGTTTCACTTCATAGCTGATATTCAGCAACGAAACAACTATCTACAAAGTCTAACTGCCTTGATTAAACTAGCGAATGCTAATCTCCAAAGAAAAATATGCTAAGCTTCAAGCCCTACTCTTACCTACATGTAATGCATTCATATTACAGGTTGTACGATGCTCAGTTAATAAGAAACATCAAAGACTGATAAGGAACAACCTTAAATTTCCCAAAGGAAATTTTATCAGACTCTGAAAGTCATCATAAAATGTGCAGCATGAACGAGTCGAAAGTTAATTTTTTCAGTGCACTGTCATCGATGTAACGTAATAGTGGCCCATGGCTTTGTCGGCTGGTATTCATCTGCTGAAAGGTGGACAGTGGAAGAGACAACGTTTCTTGAGGAAAATACCTGCCTGTTTATTTAACGATATAATATCTACATCTACATACATCTACATCTACAATATCAAGTTGGCCTTCCAGCAGAAGTTTCTTGTTGACGTAATATTCTGTCATGACTGTTCAGCGTTCCGCGTTTCACCACAATTTATACTGACTGACGAGAAAATTTTGCACCCGGAAGTAGTGTTCCTATATTATCTCAATTCACTATACACACGTACCGTTGATATGTGAGTAAATGACTATAGCTACACTGCTTTGTGATGTGTACAACACCGACTATACTGTATTGGTGGTCAGCACCCTTTTGCTGCAATGTTGGTAGCAATCAACTGCTGTGGGTCAGATAGTGAAGCCGCTTTGGGATGGGTGAGCACTCTAAGGTGCCTTGTTACGGTGCACGGCTCCTGTCGGAGTTTCGAGTCCTCCTTCGAGCACGTGTGTGTGTTGTCCTTAGGTTAGTTTAAGTAGTTTGTAAGCCTAGGCACTGATAACCTCATGAGATTAGATAGAGTTACGAATGTTTTGAGAAATACTGAAACAGGATGTTTATAAGTAGTGTTTTTTTTTTTTTTTTTTTTTTTTTTTTTTTTTTTTTTTTTTTTTTTTTTTTTTTTTTTTTGGCGTGGAGGTGAACGACGGCACTCATCTGTCGGTATTCTGCTTTTGTTTCGTTCGGACGCAATTTAGTCCGCCGGATGATTTCTTTCATTTATTACGATGTGAGTGTGATGTTCCGTAATTATCTATACAGGGTGTTACAAAAAGGTACGGCCAAACTTTCAGGAAACATTCCTTACACACAAAGAAAGAAAATATGTTATGTGGACATGTCTCCGGAAACGCTTAATTTCCATGTTAGAGTTCATTTTATTACTTCTCTTCAAATCACATTAATCGTGGAATGGAAACACACAGCAACAGAACGTACCAGCGTTACTTCAAACACTTTGTTACAGGAAATGTTCAAAATGTCTTCCGTTAGCGTGGATACATGCATCCCCCCTCCGTCGCATGGAATTCCTGATAAGCTGATGCAGCCCTGGAGATTGGCGTATTGTATCACAGCCGTCCACAATACGAGCACGAAGAGTCTCTACATTTGGTACCGGGATTGCGTAGACAAGAGCTTTCAAATGTCCCCATAAATGAAAGTGAAGAGGGTTGAGGTCAGGAGAGCGTGGAGGCCATGGAATTGGTCCGCCTCTACCAATCCATCGGTCACCGAATCTGTTGAGAAGCGTACGAACACGTCGACTGAAATGTGCAGGAGCTCCATCGTGCATGATCCAGATGTTGTGTCCTACTTGTAAAGGCACATGTTCTAGCAGCACAGGTAGAGTATTCCGTATGAAATCATGATAACGTGCTCCAGTGAGCGTAGGTGGAAGAACATGAGGTCCAATCAAGACATCACCAACAGTTACTGCCCAAACGTTCACAGAAAGTCTGTGTTTATGACGTGATTGCACAATTGCGTGCGGATTCTCGTCAGCCCACACATGTTGATTGTGAAAATTTACTCAGCAAAATTGTCTGCACGCATTATTTCAATTTACATTTAAAGAGATATACTAAAATGAGCTCTAACATGGAAATTAAGCGTTTCCGGACACATGTCCATATAACATATTTTCTTTTTTTGTGTGTGAGGGATGTTTCCTGAAAGTTTGTCCGTACCTTTTTGTAACACCCTGCATATATAAAAATGAATGTTTGTCTGTATGTCCTCTATGTGTTCATAAACCATGCATTCGATTGCAATGAAACTTTGGTGAACCTTACGCCTACGAAGGTTCCTGACCCAAAAACACAAGAGCACGACAAATAGCTGAAGAGCTATGACATCATAAATAATGAGAGACCACCTCGTGGGAATACCCAGAGTTATGCGTCATTTATTGGAAAATGGGAGTAGTTAAGGACCTGCAATTAATTTTACATGTAATTTCGGACGTTTATGAAGCGTTTTCAAAATGAAACCTCCACACACAAAATGATGAAACGAAAAGAAGTCTACCGCTTACAACAGTTTCGCTGTAGATGCAGTACAACTGTTGCATCAGACATCAACATTTATCAAATAAAGTCAGCATTACAGGTTTGCATGTTACTATTTATTTTTGTCTGCAATCTCCCTTAATTCTCTTGTACCCATAATTAAGAATTCTATTTTCTTAATCTCTATCTATATAAAAGCGAAATGACACTCACTCATCCACAGACTGAAACTACTTCACCTATAAAGCTGAAATTTGGCAGAAATATAGTTTACAGGTAGAAAACGTCAGCTAAGAAAGTATATTGTGATAGGTGCATGGCGGAGAATACTTCTCCTACAGACTCTCGAAATTTACAGTTCCATTCCAATTTTCACGAAATTTCGCACGCTTGACGTTACCATCTACCTTAAGTTTCTTACGGTACATGGGGGAGGGTACTTCGCAATATAAAAATGGATCCATAAATAACTTGGTTGCGCCATAACTCGAGAACGGATCGACCGATTTCACAGATCCTTTTTTTTCTTTATTCGTAGAACAACGCTTGTATTAAATAAAACTGGAATATTTGAGAACAACAAAGTGCGTTTTTCAATATGACCCTGTGTTTCTATTCCATAGAAATCTATAGTTTTGTTCCCATATTGATGAAATTTTGCATAATCTACCTTCAAAACAAGACGAATGTCGCTGTCTGTATAAAATTTCGTTCGGTGCGTGGTAGAGGGTACTTAACTTACGGAATTTTACAAAAAGCATCGTTTTGCTCCAATCTTTTTGAATTTTTCCACCCATGGCCTTTAAACAAAGAGGAAATAACTGGTTACATAAATGTTTGTATTCTACATGACAGTGGGTACATTGTAGAAAACTTTGCCTAGAGAGGGAAAGGTGGAAACGAACAGAGAGATGGGTGAGAAAGAGGTGGATGCAGAGAGAGGGCGGAAAGAGATGTGGACTATGAGAGTGTAGGATAAATAAACACCCGGGCAACGCCGGGTTTACAGCTAGTTTTTAAATAAATGCTATTTAAATTTGATTACTTACATTAACAATTTTCTTTACTCACAGACCCTGTACAATAGCCCTGGCGCAACTGTCGTAAGCATCTAATCTTGTGGTGATTTGGCACCATTATGGGACTTGGATTCTGTGCAGACAAAAATAACTTTCGTGATATCATCGTTCAATCAGTTCATCTCCATTCAGTTTGTGCCTACTAGAACCTGCAATAACGTTTGGTGGTACTTTGCTTATGTGGCAGGTCCGATATTTATTTTCCTGATTGCATCTTGCTGCGAGGGTGAGGATCGGGGTGAGAGTTTAAAATTGGGAAAGTTTAATTTTTAAAACTCACAACCGCCAACTGCGAACCATATTCCTAAACATGCAAAAACACTGGAACTGTGATTGCCATTGTTTGACTCGTTTTCTAGGGGATGATATCACATGTTCGCAGCTTTACTTCCCTGCATATGATTAACAAAAGAATTCATAATAAAGTAAGTTCATGAGAGAAAAGGGTATACTAACTACTATTTTTGAAAACACGTGAAAGTTCACTTTGTGTTGTTTATTACACCATATTAAAACCCTGTGGCTGATACGTCCGTACGTCGACAAATAAAGTTATAGCTCGTGAGCCCCCAGACAAAATTAATATTTGTCACAAATTGTTTTCACACCATGTGCCTGTCTCAAACACCGTTTATGTTCATGCCTATGCGACGACACGTGTTACATTAACAAAACACAGTCACTTTAATTTAGTGCGATGCACACCTTGTTCCATCAGCTAAATATTCACAACACACAGTAGCACTCGATACAGCTTGGTGCAGTCTACGACGAGCAACCACACTTGGCAATTGCCACACAAAATCTATAGTCTCCACCTGGAGATTCACATGCCGACTGCTGCAGAGCGACTCCGCCCGGCCAGCTACCCCACTTGCTCCCGACTCGTCACTTCCTGCCTCGCGCGCGCGCCAAAGGCCCAACTGCCCGGATTTTTTCCCTACGTCATCAACTTCCCCATGTGAGCTGTTCTAACCGACGTCCAACGTACAGCGCTCAGCCAATACATTTCTAAAACTTTACTTAAAATCAAAATAATTACACTACACATTAAACAAATTTCTTATGTTTTATATTGGTATACACATCCTTTGCACTATTTATTACAATCGTGCAATTTTTTATATCAGATATAATTGATTTTAACTGAATATTTCAATATAAAATACACAAGATTAATTGAAAATAAAATGAGAAATAGTTAATATATTACTTTTATAAACAAACATTGCCATGCTAGTTGTGTAACTGTCTTGTATTCATTGGTAATTTATTACTTTTCATTGTCAATTAAACATATTACGTCAGATGTGACTATATCAGCTAATGTATTGTTTATTTGTCAACAGGATATTTTGTAATGATGGCCTTAAAGGTTCCTAACTGCATCGTATAACTTCAAATGCAAATAGAATATTTTATTTCACGCTGTGCACTGCACTGCACCTGGCACTCGCCATTGTCCCTCTCTCCCCTCACCGGAAACGAAACTGGAAAGTCCTAAGCTGGAATAAGCCAACAATGTCGGCCTGCTCGCTGGCCTCCCGTCAGCTACAAGCACACAGCAAATCTCAACGTGGAGAATTTCTACCTTTGGCCTGACTATAAATGTTGTCACCCAACTGCGTACATTCATTGCTACCATAATTAATAAGATTAAAACTGTGTAACATTTAGTGCATTGGCATGGTCAGTGTTCGCAGTGAACTTCATACTGTTTAATTATCAAATGCTATTAATTACCAGTATTTCTATTGGGCGGTAATCTCACATGGCGACAATCCATAGGAACGAGAGTTCTAGAAAATTCCTACACGGTCGTCTACACGGAATACCAACCTTCATTGCTGCTGTTGGGAAGGGTGTAAGACAGGGTTGTAGCCTTTCTTCAATGCTTTTCAATTTGTAAATTGAGAAAACTATAAAGGAAAGCAAGAAGAAATTTGGAGAAGGAATTGAAATTCATGGCGAAGAGATAAAAACATTGCGTTTTGCTGATGAAATTGTATTTTTGTCAGAGACAGCAAAGGACCAGGAGGAGCAGTTGAATGGAATGGACAATGTGTTGAAAGGAGTATATAAGATGAACATTAACAAGAGAAAACTAAGAGTAATGGAATGCAGTCTTAGAAAATTAGGCAATGCTGAAGGAATTAGATTACTTAACGAATCAGTGAAGGTGATAGATGAGTTTTGTTACTTTGGCAGTAAAAATAACAAATTGTGGTCGCAGTTCAGAGGATATAAAATGCAGAACGGCAATGGGAAGAAATACGTATTTGAAAAAGAGAAATTCATTAACATCGAATGTTAATTTAAGCGTAAGGAACTACTTTCTGAAGGCATTTGCGTGGAGTGTTGCCTTGTATGGGAGTGAAACATGGACAATAAACAGTGCGGACAAGAAAATGATAGAAGCTCGTGAAAAGTGGTGTTACAGAAGAATGCTGCAGATTAAGTAACTAATGAGGAGGTACTGATCAGAACTGGTGAGAAGAGGACTTTTTGGCATAACTTGATTAATAGAAGGGATCGATTGATAGGACGCATTTTAGACATTAAATAATCATGTGGATGTAAGGTGCCGTTCTTAGGAGGAGATGAAGAGGCTTGCTCAGTTTAGAGTAGGGTGGAGAGCTGCATCAAACCAGTCTCCAGACTGAAGACCACAACAACAACAATTGCTCCGAGTTCACTCCAGGACGAGATTACCTTAAATTACAATGACATTTCATTTTAGCAAGATTCAATTGTGAGGTGAATGCACTTGTAGACGTCATTAAAGGTGAGCTCGTACTATCTTTTATACCTGTCTGCCGAAGCACTTCCCAGCATATATCAGAGTTATTGACCGTTTAATTATATCTTTCAATTGATCATTCCATTCAGAACATTTACGCGAATTTTTTCAGAAGTTTTTAAAATTTTTGAACATTTGTAAATTTATTAAATTGTTTTTTATGAAATGTTGAAGTTACACGATGATCCTTAACATAAATAGGCAGATATTGTTATAATGTACCTATGTGGAATAGGTTTGGGAACAGTTAAAATGTTCAAACGTTTGTAAAGCAATGGGACTAAATTTCAGCCATCATCAACACATAGATTTACAAAGCAATTAAACTTTTGCTCAGGACAACACATACACCCGTGGCCGAGGGAGGACGTGACCCTCCAATGTAGCAGACGCCAACTCCGCAGCAAGGCGCCTTAGAGAGCACGGTGTCGTGTCCTACCACAGGATGGAGGAGAGAGGAAAGGGGTTGTCGGTCAATCTGTAAGTCCCGAGCGGAAAGGAGTGACTACAGAAAGACAGGTAATAGGCATCTACGAGAGAAACGGATTTCGGGACTCGTAGGGGTACTTGCTCCGGTGACTTTCGGAACACTGAGGGTAATCATTTAGAAAAGCGAAATAATACCTATGTTGGCACAACAGAAGTCAGTGGTTCCGTTCTCAATGGAGAGAAGTCTTCAGAAGTAAGAGTGATGTCAGGTATGCCACAGGGCATTGTCATGGGTCCGTTGCAGTTCACGATATATATAAATGACCTAGCGGATAACAACGGAAGTTTACTAAAACTTTTTTCGGATGATGCTGTAGTGTTTAGAGAGGTTGTAACGATGGAAAATTGTATTGAAATGCTGGAGGATCTGCATCGAATTGACGCATGGTGCAGGGAATGACAACTGAATCCCAATGTAAACAAGTGCAATGTGTTGCGAATACGTAGAAAGAAAGATGCTTTATCATTTAGCTACACTATAGCAGGTCAGCAACGGGAAGCAGTTAATTGCATAAATTATCTGGGAGTAGGCATTAGGAATGATTTAAAACGGAACGACCATATAAAATGAATCGTCGGTAAATCAGATGCCAGACTTAGATTCATTGGATGAATCCTAAGGAAATGCAGTCCGAAAACAAAAGAAGCAGGTTACAGTACACTTGTTCGTCCACAGCTAGAATACTGCTCACCAGTGTGGGATCCGTACCAGGTGGGGTTGATAGAGGAAGTAGAAAAGAACCAACGGAGAGCAGCGCGCTTCTTTACACCATCATTTGGTAATCGTGAGACGCTCTGTCGCTCGGTACGGGCTTTTGTCGAAGTTTCGAGAACATACCTTTACCGAGGAGTCTAGCAGTATATTGCTCTCTCCTACGTATATCTCGCGAAGAGATCATGAAGATAAAATCAGAGAGATTAGAGCCCACACAGAGGCATACCGGCAATCTTTCTTTCCGCGAACAATACGTGACTGGACTAGGAGGGAGAACCGATAGTGATACTCAGGTTACCCTCCGCCACAAACCATCGGCTGGCTTGCGGAGTATGGATGTAGATGTAGAAGAGCCTGGTACAGCTACCCTTTCTAGTAGCATTCCATGAAAAGACGAACTCCCTGCGAGAAACAGACTGTCGTGGAGCTTACCCGAGGCTGGTGACGAACGGTACGGATCCGACGGCCAACTCGTCTGACAGAACACCTTGCTCTATCGAAAAACCGGGGGCACGCCAGCGTTGGCGCACTATTTTTCCCCACTTTCCGCTTCATAACAAATTCCTATTGGCCACTGCTATGTCCAACCTATCTAACTTGTAGCTTTCCATCAACTCGAGTCCTCTAGCGAACCACGTTTCAGTCGTGGCCCCTCTGCCATTCCCTGGGTAGGGATGTAACATGTTTATGCACTAAAAAACTCCGTTCTTGGTAGCAACATTGTTCAGCTGAAAAGCAAACGTCACGGTGCTAACAGTATGGCCAGCAACAACAATGACTACGCCTTACATCAGGCATGGCCAAACACCCCCGGCGGGAGAGGGCGCCCTCGCCCTCGCCTTTGCCGCGCCCCTGCCCCGCACACTGTGCGCAGCGGCGAGTGGGGCACTAGCGACACAGGGTCGCGGCCGGGGCCGTCAACTACAGTGTACTCCGCCCGCGGGTGCGCCCGCCGGGCGGAAATGTTGGCCATACCTGCTTTACGTCCTCTCCAGACTGGGGAGCTGCTAAAGCCGCGGTGGAGTAGCCAAGTGGTGTAAGGCGCCTCGCTGCGGAACTTGCGATTGCTCGCCGTCGGAGGTTCGAGTCCTCCCTGGGACATGGGTGTGTCTGTTGTCCTTAGGTTAGTTTACCTAGGTTTAAGTAATTTGTAAGCTACGGACTGATGACCACGCAGTTTGGTCCGATAGATTTACAAACATTTGAACATTTGATTTAGCTACTAACTAGCAGTTTCCTTCCTTTACCCTCTCACTCTAGCTTCGTGAAAACAATGACGTTGCTGCCCAGGACTGGTATCAACTTGGCTATGTACATTACGACGTGCCTGTTGGTAACTAAGCACCAATGTAATATCTTACAACAGCGTGTAGACGCTGTATGAGGCTACCTTGCTATCTTCCTGCATCTACATCCATACTCCGCGAGCCACCAGATGGTGTGTGGCGGAGGTTACCTTGAGTACCACTATCGGCTGTCCGTCTTATTCCAGTTGTTCGCAGAAAGATAGATTGTCGATATGCCTCTGTGCGGGATCTAATCTCTCTGATTTTACTGGAAGAAGGAAGATTGGTGTTTAACGACGCGTCGATAGCGTGGTCATTAGAGGCGGAGCTGACGCTCGGATTGTTTAGGTAAGCATGGGGGAAGGAAATACGCCGTGTCCTTTGAAAGGAACCATCTCAGCATTTGCCTGGAGTGATTTAGGGAAAGCACGGAATACCTAAATCTGGATGGTCGGAGGTGGATGTGAACCTTCTTCCACCCGAATGCGTCTGATTTTATTCTCATGATCTCTTCGCGAGATATACGTAGGAGGGAGCTATATATTGCTAGGCTCCTCGGTAAGGGTATGTTGTCGAAAATTCGACAAAAGCCCGTACAGAGCTACAGAGCGTCTCTCTTGCAGAGTCTTCCACTGCAGTTTATCGATCATCTCTGTAACGCTTTCGCGATTACCAAATAATCCTGTAACGAAGCGCGCTGCTCTCCGTTGGATATTTTCCACTTCCTCTATCAACCCCACCTGGTACGGATCCCACACCGGTGAGCAGTATTCAAGCAGTGGGAGAACAAGTGTACTGTAGTAACCTACTTCCTTTGTTTTCGGACTGCATTTCCTGCTATAGTGTAACTAAATGATACTGGATCTTTCTTTCTGTGTATTCGCAGCGCATTACATTGAGATTCAGTTGCCATTTCCTGCACCATGCGTCAATTCGTTGCAGAACTTTCCGCATTTCAATACAATTTTCCATTTTCCATTTTCTCTATATACTACAGCATAATTCGCAAAAAGCCTCAGTGAACTTCCGATGTTATCCACAAGGTCATTTATATACCGGGTGATCAAAAAGTCAGTATAGATTTGAAAACTTAATAAATCGCGGAATATTGTAGATAGAGAGGTAAAAATTGACACACATGCTTGCAATGACATGGGGTCTTATTAGAACCGACAAAAGTTAAAAAAAGATCCCTTGCGCGCGTCGTTTGATGATGATCGTGTGCTCAGGCGCCACTTTCGTCATGCTTGGCCTCCCAGGACCCCAGACCTCAGGCCGTGCGATTATTGGCTTTGGGGTTACCTGAAGTCGCAAGTGTATCGTGATCAAACGACATCTCTAGGGATACTGAAAGACAACATCCGACGCCAATGGCTCACCATAACTACGGGCATGCTTTACTGTGCTGTTCACAACATTATTTCTCGACTACAGCTATTATTGAGGAGTGGTGGTGAACATATTGAGCGTTTCCTGTAATGAACATCATCTTTGCTTGTCTTAATTTGTTATGTTACTTATTTCTTTTCTGTTCTCTACCTACATTATTCCGTGATTTATTAAGTTTTCACATTTATTCTGACTTTCTGATCACGCGGTATATTGTGAATAGCAACGGCCCCACGACACTCCCCTGTGGCACATGTTGCGTTCTGTTAGCTAGCAACTCATCAATACAATCACACAACTGGTGTGATAGACCATATTCTCTTACTCTGCTCATTAACCGGCTGTAGGAAACTGTATCAAAGGACTTTCGGAAGTCAAGAAACGCGGCATCTACCTGGTAACCTGAGTCTATGGCGCCTCTGAGTCTCGTGGACGAATAGCGCGAAACCCTCTACCCTGGGACGGTGGTTAATGACATCTGCAGTGTACAAGGAGATTTCTTTACCGCCTTCATATCGTTAGCTATATGGGTCCATTTCAGCCTGTTATCTGCGAAGATTTCTCAGCTTGGAGTTCGTCCCTTTGGCTTCACAGAGCTCCTCAGCAATGTCAACAGTAATGATCAATACATGACGACGGCCACTCCCGTGCTTGAGAAAAAGTCATTCAGTATATCTGCCGTTTGTGTGTTATCATCAGTTTTATGTTAGTTTGCAAACCAAAAACAGCCGATGGAAGAAAAAAAAGTGGACTTGGACAAGGTAGTGTTCTGGCTCCAGTACTTTTTAACAGCTATACAGACGATCGTCCTAGCAACCACCAGATAAGAATGTTCATTTATGCTGATGATGCAGCTGTGGGCAGGATAAGACCTTTGAACAAGTGGAGGAGAATCTAACGAGAGTCTTAACAGAATTAGCATCCTACTATGAAGATAACAACCTAAAACCAAACTCCAGTAAGTTGCACGTCTACGGTTTCCACCTCAAGAACAAACAAGCTGACCTGAAACTCCACGTCATGTGGAAAGGGGAACAGATGGAGCACACAAATAGTACGAAGTACCTGGGAGAGACATTGAACGGAGCCCTTACTTTCAAGCAACACTGTCACAACACTGAGAAAAACGTCTGTGCCAGGAATAACATACTGCGGAAACTGACAGGTTCGTCGTGGGGAGCTCAGCCACATGTTCTGCGCACCACCGTTCTAGCGCTCAGTATCTCAGCAGCGGAATATGCGGCGCCAGTGTGGAGGAACTCGGCGCACGCTAAACAAGTTGACATTGCTGTGAATGAAACAGCACGTATCGCCACAGAATGCCTCAAGCCAACTCCAACAGCCAAAATTTATCCAATCATAGGCATAGCACCACCCGCTGTTCGAAGGAAGGTCTCCGCCGAGATGGAAATGTCAAAACTAAAGAACGATCCTCGACACCTGATAGACAAGGAGTCCGGTAGAAGTCCCGCAAGAGTTTCATTGACACAACTGAAGAGCTCTTCACCAAGCCTAGCATAAGGAGTATATCTTTGTGGAAAGCCGCACACCGTGAAGGACATCCGTGAGGAGGGATCTCCAGGGTTTGAACTTCCATTCCCAACTTGGAAGACATTAAACCGGCTGCGCACAGGAGTAACTAGAAGCAAATCAGACCTACTGAAACGAGGATATACTGATGATAACCGTTGTGAATGCGGGACAGTACAGGATTTTAACCATCTACTGACTTGTCCAAACATGTCAATAACATGTACTATGGACGATATTCTTAAAGTAAACGACAAAGCAATCTATGTTCAGTGGCGGCTGGTGATAAGGTGCTAATGTGCTGCAGCACACTGTAAATATATTACTAAAATTATACCATTTCTCTTCGAAAGCAAGCGAGAAATCACTGTGAAATTACATCCTTTCTCTCTGAATGCAATCCAGGTATCACAATAAAATTACGCCAGATCCTTACCAATGCGTATTAGAATGCCAGTAATATGAATGAAAACGCATTTTGGAGCGCTCTCGCCGCGATAGCTGGAAACCAGCTCCGTGTGCTGAAGTGGGTGTGCTTGTACGTGCGCAGAGAGGCGGCGCAGTCTTCTGTTCGCTAGTGTGCATGCGCAGACGTGACGTCATGCCTGGCGACTCGTGTGTGCTGAGACCGACTGCAGCACCAGGTCAATATTTCTCTTTGCACTGCATGTAACGGCTGCAGCAGAATAGTATATGACGAATATTGCGGCATACAGAGTCAAATAGCGCGCTGGCTGAGGCGTCTTGCTCCTTGTCTCTCAAACCTACTTGTGTGAGGTTCGTATTCAAATACCTCTGAGTCCAAATTTTTAATTTCTGTAAATAAAACTTCAATCACAAACAAGGTTAGTAACGTATAGCCAACATGCGAGTGAAAATGCGCTTTTCAGCCAAGCAGTTTAATTGGTCACTTGTGTAGAACGCTGATGACGTGGTGGGGATATTACTAAGCTCCGGGGATATTACTAAGCTCCGTTATTTCCATTGTGAGTCACGCTTTTTATTTTAGTATATTTTGTTTCCTGTTTATTTTTGTAATATTGAAGCACACTGGTCAAATTTTTTACGAGCCTCCACTGTCTAAGTTGCTGATTAGTGGAAAGGGAGAATATAATTGGTGTAACCGGACACGGAAGAAGAAGAAGATCGTCAGTTTAAATGTCGTTATCACGACAGAGTGTCTCGACATATGATTTCGATCTGTTTACTGATTTAAAGCGGGAGTTTTTCCGAGAGACGATTTCTTTTCATGTATTAGCTTTAGCAACAGTTTGAAATATCTGCGACGAGGGAGTCGAAATAAAAATGAAAGCCCAAGGCGAGTAGCGCCCGCTCGGCGCACAATGGCTCCTCACTTTCCGCGGAATAAACACGCCCCCTCGACTGAGGCGGCCTTTCAGTGGCCGCGACCGAGGAACAAAGGAGCCAGCGCCCGACGCAACAATGCGCCGCATCGCTTATTGTAGTTCGGAGCGGTCGCGCACCGCCTCACCTTCCATCGCCCCTCCAGCCACCGCCGCGTTTTTATCTCGCCCTCCTGTGCCGGCGGTCTCGGCAAGTGTCGAGGCGTGAAGCCCTGCAGAATGCAAGGCAGGGGAGGAGATACGGGTCCGGAGGGAGGGAAGGGGTTTCAAACCACCCCTCCCCCAGAACAGCTTTTCTTCACAATAATTTGTGTTAGAGTGAAAACTTTGCCAACAAAGAGAGATACAGTAGAGTCTCGATTATACGACCTAAACCGGCTGCTGCATGGTCGGATAAGCGGGAAGGTCGGATAACACGGAAAATAATAATAATAATAAAAAAATAAAAGCTTACAAAATTTATTTGAACATAGAATACGTGACCAAGAACTGAAAATAACGTTGAAATACATTAGAAGGCACTCAAAGAAAAGTGATATCAGTTTCGCCTTCGTTTACTTCGTTACGAAGGCTTTTCCTGCAAAATAGGTCCCGACATGGGTACACCTTTATTTCTATGTTCAGTAAACCATAGGAACAAAGCTTCACTTGCTTTCTCATAATCACATTTTTTCATGGCTTTCCGATCTTTCGAAACAGTCGAGGTTATTTTCCGAGAACAATTTCATCGCGGTTCCTTTTCAAGTCTCCAACTATTGTTTTCCCGACGTTATAATCTTGCGCCACTTTTTTTTTTTTTTTTTTTTTTTTTTTTTTTTTTTTTTTTTAAATACTTATTGTAGTCTTAAACGCTCTTTGAATAAATGTCTTCACGCTTGCCACGCTGATGCTTCGGGCAAGAAATATCAGCATAAACATTCCATGCACTCCACAGTCATGGAAACAATAAAGCCAATATTCAGGAGCCTTACAGATAAAAAAAAATTACATAGCAAATGTCTACATGGCCGTACACAAAATCCTAATGAGAGTTTCAACAGCTGCGTGTGGCAACGAGAACCGAAAATTGTGTTTGATTGATGGACAGCACTCAAAATAGGCATTATGGATGCTGATATCTATTTCAGTGATGGTTTAATTGGCAAGAAAAAAGTAATGGACAAATTAGGTATGCAACCAGGAAATAATATGATAGCTGCTCTGACTGCCATAGATCGTCAGCGACTAGTTGAAGCTGAAAGAGCTGCGCAAGCTATCACTAAAGAGTTCAGGGTAAGGAAAGCGCCTGAGAAAGTCTGCAGAGGATGAAGAAGTAGTTGGCCAGCAAGAATATGCCACTGGAATGTTCTGAAAGAAGCATACGGTGAGTCAAAAACACTGTAAAATTTTTTTCTCATTTGCTGGAAACTCAATTTTCGAAAATATATCTTCGCAATGGTTTCAGCTATGTTCACCAAATTTCTCTCGATTGAAGAATAGGACAGTATCTTTGTATTATGCCTAATACAATGCAGAAATGATATATGTTTGTCCTTTAATATGTAATTTTAACGGTAATAAAGTATAATAAGCATTCTACACTCCTGGCCATTAAAATTGCTACACCACCAAGATGACGTACTACAGACGCGAAATTTAACCGACAGAAAGAAGATGCTGTGATATGCAAATTATTAGCTTTTCAGAGCATTCAAACAAGGTTGGCGCCCGTGGCGACACCTACAACGTACTGACACGAGGACAGTTTACAACCGATTTCTCATACACAAACAGCAGTTGACCCGCGTTGCCTGGTAAAACGTTGTTGTGATGCCTCGTTTAAGGAGGAGAAATGCGTCCCACCACGTTACCGACATTGATAAAGATTGGTTTGTAGCCTATCTCGATTGCGGTTTATCGTATTGCGACATTGCTGTTCGCGTTGGTCGCGATCCAATGACTGTTAGCAGAATATGGAATCGGTGGGTTCAGGACGCCAATACGGAACGCCCTACTGGATACCAACGACCTCGTATCGCTAACAGTCTAGATGACAGGCATCTTATCTGCATGACTGTAACGGATGGACGTTTGCAAGACAACCATCTGTACGAACAGTTCGACGACGTTTGCGGCAGCATGGACTATCAGCTCGGACATCATGGCTGCGGTTACCCTTGACGCTGCATCACAGACAGGAGCGCCTGCTATGCTGTATGCAACGACGAACTTGGGTGTACGAATGGCGATACGTAATTTTTTGGGATGAATCCCAATCTGTTTGCAGAACCTGTTCACAGCATCATGATGGTCGCATCCGTGTTTGGCGACATCGTGGTGAGCGCACATTGGAAGCGTGTATTCGCCATCGCCATACTGGCGTATCACCCGGCATGATGGTATGGCGTGCCAATGGTTCGACTGCTGCCCTGGCCAGCACACTCTCCAGATCTTTCACCAACTGAAAACGTCTAGTCAATGGTGGCCTAGCAACTGGCTCGTCACAATACGCCAGTCACTACTCTTTATGAACTGTTGTATCGTGTTGAAGCTGCATGGGCATCTGTACCTGTACACGCCATCCAAGCCCTGTTTGACTCAATCCCAGGCGTATCAAGGCCGTTATTACGGCCAGAGTTGGTTGTTCTGGGTACTTATTTCTCAGGATCTAAGCACCCAAATTGCGCGAAAATGTAATCACATGTCAGTTCTAGTATAATATATTTGTCCAATGAATACCCATTTATCTTCTGCATTTCTTCTTGGTGCAGCAATTTTAATGGCCAGTGTGTACTTGTATTTGATGCTTGTATTAGATAGACGGTCTGCGTTGTTGTAGTAGTAGTCCGTCGATGCAGGATCCTGCAGCAGTTACATTAAATGAAATGGTAGTCGAGGTTGAATGACGAACTCACGTAGTTAAACAGACAAATACTTTATTTTTCTTGTTACTCATTTTATCATATTTCACAACAACTTTTTAGACAACCAGTAATAAGCATCTACTGTCTAGCTCTGCCCAAACTATTCTCACACAATATGGTCTCTCTCCCAAGATTTGAGAGAAAATGTTCAAATGTTTTTCAAGCTTATGGGACAATTGCGGGGTCATGTCCCTAAACTTACAAACTTCTTACGAACTAGCTTATACTAAAGAGGGGTGATTCGAACCTCCGACCGCAGGGGCCGTGCATTATGGGTTCTGTTTATGATTTTTAATTAAGTAAGTAATAGTTTGTAATTAGTGTTTGGTGTTTTGTTATTTAGACTTGTAATTTTAATTTATTTCAATTTGTGGTTTAATTTTTTTATAAATATGGATTTGTACAAAGTTGTAGTAATTTTGTTAATTTCGGCGATAGTTTCTTAGTATCAAATGGATTGATGAAATGAGTGTTGGAATAATATTAAGTATTTGATTTAGGATTCAGTGATATATAAAACATAGTTCGCCCTAATTTATTTAAACACAAGATAAATATTTAATAATTGTGCAATAGTTATAACATGTAGTATTACTGTTTTTATAATAATACGCAAGTCTATGGGAACAGCATATTCCATAACCATGCGTAATGTATTTTTTATTTACAAAGTATCACAGTTGAATGTTACGCATGGAGACAGCCAAATTTATGTTTAAATCAACATACTATTTCTTTAACGTGTTTTACTAATTGTATAAATAGCATTTTAACTGAGTGCGAACATGTGATATTTTATATGACCGGTGGTAAAGTTTTATTTAGGGTTTCTCATATTTAGGGTTTCTCATATTTAGTGTTTGTGATGTTGGCAATGCCAAGCAACTCGCGACGTATGGGATGTGCGTCATATCAGAAACGTTACAAACTGCACAAAATGGTCATGGCGAATCACTGACTAAAAGTGAATGAAATTGCTCACATGTGCTAGATGTCACTGAGAGGGTGAATCACATTTTAACTGAACAATTAGAAATGAAAAAAAAAAATAGCTGCAAGGTGTGTGCCGCGACTCTTGGCGCTGGATAAAGAACATGTGAGGATGGACATATCGGAACAAGGTTTGGCCCGTTTTATGACAAACTAACGAGATATTTTTGCGCCGGATTGTGACTACAGATTAAATGGAGGCACTACTATACATAAGGGTCAAAACAACAATCAGGTCTCTGGGAACATGCTGGTTCTCCGCCACCATAGATAGGAAAGCCAATTCTTTCGACTGGAAAGGTCATGTCATCATGGTTGTGAGATGTGAAGGGGATCCCCACGTAGATTATCTCCGCACTGCGCGAACTTATTAGAGAATACCATGATAACCTCTTGAACAAATTCCATCATAAGGTTCGCAAAAATAATAATAATAATAATAATAATAATAATAATAATAATAATAATAATAATCGGACAGGTTTGGCAAGGAAGGTAGTCATCATCTTTCAAGAAAATGCGCGCTCGCGCACATGTGCCGTCGCCGAGGAAATTTCACGAACTGAGGCATGGATTTTTGCCACGCCGGCCTTATTCACATGCTGTGGCTCGGTTATACTTCCGTCTCTTCCCAAAACCGAAAATTTTTATTGTCGCACGAAGATTCACTTCAGACGAAGAACTGATAGCCGGAGTTGAAAACTATTTTGCACGCCTGGAGAAATCTCATTTTCGAGATGGGTTCAAGACAATGGAACATCGTAGGGCCCAGTGCATTAATGTACAAGGAGACTACATTGAAAGATAACAGTGCTTCGGTGAAATAATTACTTTCTTCTAACCTGTTTCGAGATCTTTTCAAACCACCCTCATATTACTCGTATCAGGAGAAAATTCGAGAAAGACTGGTCATAATTTGTCGTGCTGGACTATGATCATGCGTTGTGCAGGTGGAAAAAAAAACACCTGCGTCGTACCAGTTTCATTTTTGGCAGTACTGGTCACAGCCTCTAAGACACAAAAATGTTCAAATGTTTGTAAATTGGCAAATCTAAGAAACTTAACTACATTGGTTATCAGTCCCTATGCATACAAGCTAAACTATCTAAAAGCAACTAATGCTAAGAATCACACAAACACCCATCCCCGAGAAAGGACTCAAACCCCAGTTGGAGAGAAAACACTGGCTCCGCAGCAAGGCGCCTTACAGCGCTCGGACACTCCACCACGGCTGTCACACAAATAGCTTATTCATCTGCATATTGATATTTACTCTGTAAATGACATTTAATTCTCTGGTAGAGGATTTATCGAACCGCTTTAATAATAGTTCTCCGCCGATCCATTATCTAATAGCCCAATGATACAGGAACACCCAAATCGTTACGTTTTCGATCTGATTTCTCTTATTTTATGATGATAATGTCTACCTATGTAGGTGGGTGCTAACAAAATATGTTCGCATTCGGAGGAGAAAGGTGGTGGCATAAATTTCGCAAATATATATCTTTTAATTATTTGTTCCCTAAATGGTGCATAATTTCTTTAACACTCTCGCCCCTCTATAGCGATAATACGAAAAGCTCTCCTCTGAACTCTTTCTATGATCAACGACATTCCCACCTGGTAAGGATCCCACAATGCGCAGTGAAACTCCAAGATAGGACGAACACGTGTAGTGTGGGCAGTTTCTTCAGTATAACTGTTGCATTCTCTAAGTATTCAGCCAATGAAACGAGCCTGAGATTAACCTCCCCAACTAAATTTTCTATGCGTTCCTTCCGATTAGAGTTGTCGCAGTTATAAAACCCAGGTATTTATTTTAATTTACGGCCATTACGTTTGACTGAATCATCGTGTAAATGAAGTTCATCGTATTTCATTTAGTAATCATGTGGATGATTTCGGGCCATTAATTAGGGTTAAATGCCAATTTTCGCAATTTTTAGATATCTAAATCGTTTTGCAGTTGCTTTTGATCTTCTCTTGAATTCAGTAACCGAAAAATGGCAGCATCAAACGTCTAACAGAGCTGCTCACATTGTCTCCTACATCGTTTATAAAGATAAGGAACAGTAGGGGCCCTATAACACTTCCCTGGGTAACGCCAGATAAACAGATCTTCGGACTGAAGACGCCAGATAATAAATAAATAAATAAATAAAATAAAATAAAATAAAATAAAATAAAAAGCTTGGATGCACCACACATTTGAAATGGGCACTTTTCATTTGACAAAGAGAAAAAAAAACAACGTATTTATATACCACTGGATCAAAATCGATTTGCACCCGTTTTTCAATTGTTACTTGAAGTTTATTTATCCCTTGGAATATTCTATAATAAAAACTGATATTTTACCTTTGAGATTATAATCACATTTTTGTTTCACTATCTCACTCTTTTGAAATATTTTTCACTATTGCACGAAATTATTACTACAAATGTGGTTTGATTACAGAACCATACACCCCTCGCTGCTACATCCGGGAGATTCACTTACTGTTAATTATTGTGTTTAATATGCACTCTCAAATTAAATTAGCGCGGAAGAGATCATCCTGTGCAGCTTAGTTAAACAGTCTCTGACACGCGTTTTACTGATTTATTTTTTTCAAACAGGATAAATACGTGTGAAATAAATGATTTGTGACATTTATATTAAAAAATTAGAATAAAATTTTACAGAACAGATTACTTTCTCTGTGACTTTCTTTTAAATACATATTTTTCATTGTGTCATTATAATCAACAGTATTAGTCACAGACTCCATTTTCAGGAATACAATCAAAGCATGTTTTCAAATTTGTAATCCTTTATTCAGATTTTCTATCCAAGTCACACAATTACTATTTTATTTCCTCTGACTGCCTTTAAGAAAAAAATAAAGTTTAAATGTTTGTAAACCTAAGTGACCACGCTGTTGAGATTATCGATAGCTAGACCTAAAAACTACTTAAACTAACTTATGCTAAGGACAACACAGACAACAATGCCTGAGGGACGCGTCGAATCTCCGACGGGAGAGGCCGCGCAATCCGTATAGTGGCGTCTCAAACACGAGTTTTCTTAGTAAGTGCAAGATACAAGACGCAGTCATCATTACTTTAATCTAGCCAATTAATAAAGTCAGTCAACCAGTTGCACGAACTTTTCGTTTAATAAACTTTTACCATTATTTTAAGGGGTCTAAACATATGACTAAATATTCGTATTAAACTAAGCATCCAGGTAATGAAGGCAATGTCAAAATGATTAAGGCCTACAATCCTAGAGTAATACTACACTGAGTGAATCCGTTTCAGAAGATTCGCTCCGAAAACTGAATACTGAAAAATTTTCCATTAGTCATTAACAATAAAATTGTTTCTGCATGATATCTGAATTGCGTTAGTACACCTCTCTTGTCAGTGAAAGTCATCATCTCAGAATTGTGCCTTCTAGTTATCACTTGTACATTGCTTTTGACTTTCCAACAGAGTGCTGTTTCCTTAGCGCATAAAAATTGGTTAACCTCACTGAAGTTTTGGGTCTTGATTTCTCGAGGTATTTAGTGTCTAAATTTTCTTGTAGTTCCTACAAGAGCAGTTTTTGCAGATTTCAGTTCTGAAGGAAGAACAGGTCTAGTGCAGAATCTGTCTGCAAACAAAGTGTAGCCATGTCCTGAAAGATTCACAAGACACGACAGAATGCTTTATGAACAGTGACTGATACAGTAAAGGTAGAGGATAATAGGAGATGTGTTAATACGTCAGGGAATAACCTCCATGGTTAGAAGCAGCTGTTGAGGGTAAAAACTGTAGGGGAACTCAAATATTGGAATAAATTCAGTACTTAGGGTGAAAGTTTACTCCAATATGCAGTGTCGAGTGCGAGTATATTGACAGTGGCGGGAGCGCGCAATCTGGTAGCGTCTCTCTGAGTCGTGTCGGGGCTTATTATTGCGGTAAAATAGAGTACTGCAATATTCGGCGGATTTGCGCGTGGCCAACGCCGTGTGTAGACCAGTCAGCATAAATCCATTGTGTCAAGTGTTTCTACGGAATGTGATGATCAAGAATAGTCCGGCTTCGTGCAACCGCGCCGCTGATATTTGGGAATAACGAGACACGTGTGACGTGCATCCGCTGCCAAACAATACTGCAAACTGAAGTGATATTGTATGAAGAAAGACCGTTCAAAGTGTTCAAATGTCTGTAAATCTATCGGACCAAACTGCATGGTCATCAGTTCGTAGCTTACAAGCTTACAAACTACTTTAACCTAGGTAAACTAACCTACGGACAAGCACACACACCCATGCCCCAGGGAGGACTCGAACCTCCACGGCGAGCCACCGCGCGTTCCGAAAGACCGTGACCGTTTTCATGTTTAATGTATTAATTTGTACCAGTCATTATTTGCTTGTGAATTAGTGACCAAAACCCCCACCCAACAACTTGTGTGTTAGTATAAAACAGCTACACTTAATAACGTTCCTACTAATATATCAACCGCTTCTGCTTTATCTACAGTCGTTTAATTAACAAAGAGCATATGGTCTATCTGACCAATTGTGTGATTGGATTGAGGAGTTCCTAGATAACAGAATGCAGCATGTCATTTTCAAAGGAGAAAAGTCTTCGGAAATAAGAGTGAAGTCAGGTGTGCCACAGGAGAGTGTCGTGGGTCCGTTGCTGTTCACAATATATATAAATAACCTTGTGGCTAACATCGGAGATTCACTGAGGCTTTTTGAGGATGATGCTGCAGTATATAGAGAGGTAGTAACAATGAAAAATTGTATTGAAATGTAGGAGGATCTGCATCGAATTGTCGCATGGTGCAGGGAATGGGAATTGAATCTCAGTGTAAACAAGTGTAATATGCTACGAATACTTAGAAAGAAAGATCATTTATCATTTAGCTACACTAGAGCAGGTCAGCAACTGGAAGCAGTCAATTCCATAAATTATGTGGGAATAGGTATTAGGAGTGACTTAAAATGGAACGACCATATAAAATCAATCGTCGGTAAGGCAGATGCCAGATTTAGATTCATTGGAAAAGTCGTAAGGAAATGCAGTCCGGAAACAAAGGAAGTATGTTACAGTACACCTGTTCGCCTAGGGACTGATGACCTCATAGTTAAGTCCCATAAGTTCTACAAACATTTGAACATTTTGAACCTGTTCGCCGAAAGCTTGAATACTGCTCACCGGCGTGGGATTCGTACCAGGTGGGGTTCATAGATGATGTAGAGAAGATCCAATGTAGAGCATCGCGCTTCGTTCAGGATCTTTTAGTAATCGTGAAAGTGTTACGGAGATTATAAACTCCAATGGAAGACTCTGCGGGAGAGACGCTCTGTCGCTGGGTACGGGCTTTTGTCGAAGTTTCGAGAACATATTTTTATAGAGGAGTCTAGCAGTATATTGCTCCCTCCTACGTATATCTCGCGAAGAGATCATGAGGATAAAATCAGTGAGATTAGAGTCCACACAGAGGCATACCGACAATCTTTCTTTCCGCGAACAATTATTGACTGGAATGGGAGGGAGAACCAATAGTGGCACTAAAGGTATCCTCCGCCACACACCGTCGGGTGGCTTGGGGAGTATGGATGTAGATGTAGAGTTATAGATCTGTTAGGCGACGGTCATCCTATAATTCATAACTGGCTTTGTTTTAGTGTTTTATACATCGAGAAACTAAGTAGGAACGTTGTATTTGGCGACCGTGACAAGATAGGTACAATCTTCGGACAGAAGTTAATGAGTGTAGTTTGTGCCGTATATATTGAGACCACCTCCTAAATTGAACAATAGTGAACATTTCGAGTCATAATACTACTGTGTGTTAGTATAAAGTAGTTACTACTTGATAATAACGTTCCTACTAATATATCAACCGTTTCTGCTTTAACTATATATTGAGACCACCTCCTAAATTGAACAATAGTGAACATTTCGAGTCATAATACTACTGTGTGTTAGTATAAAGTAGTTACTACTTGATAATAACGTTCCTACTAATATATCAACCGTTTCTGCTTTAACTATATATTGAGACCACCTCCTAAATTGAACAATAGTGAACATTTCGAGTCATAATACTACTGTGTGTTAGTATAAAGTAGTTACTACTTGATAATAACGTTCCTACTAATATATCAACCGTTTCTGCTTTAACTATTAGGCGACGGTCATCCTAAAATTCATAACTGTCTGTGTTCTGCTGGTTTATACACCGAAAAACTAAGGAGGAACGTTATAAAATGCAATCCTGAAATGAAGAAGATGCCGCATGAGAGGAATTCGTAACGTGGCTCTTTAAAAATTGTATTTCTTTAAAAAGTGACAAAACATTATTCTTGTTGTTGTTATGGTCTTCAGTCCGGAGACTGGTTTGATGCAGCTTTCCACCCTACTCTATCCTGAGCAAGTCTTTTCATCTCCTCATAAGAACGGCAATCCACATCCACTTGAATCTGCTCACTATACCCGTCTCTTGGTCTCCCTCTGCGATTTTTTCCCCACAAACTTCCCACCAATGCTAAAATTACGATTACTTGATGTCTAAGAATGTGTACTACCAAGTGATCCCTTCTTTTAGTCAGGGTATGCCAAAAATTCCTTTCCTCACCAATTCTGTTCAGTACCTCTCCATTAGTTATGCGATCTACCCACCTAATCTTCAGCTTCTTCTGTAGCACCACATTTCAAAGGACTCTATTCTCTTCCTGTCCGCACTGCTTATCGTCCATGTTTCACTCCTGTACAAGGCAACACTCCACACAAATGCCTTCAGAAAAGACTTCCTTATACTTAAATTAATATTTAGTGTTAGCAAATTTCTCTTTTTCAAAAATGCTTTTCTTCCCATTGTGAGTCTGCATTTTATATCCTCTGTACTGCGACCATTGCATGTTATTTTACTACCCAAGTAACAAAACTCATCTACCACATTCATTGTTTCGTTACCTAATCTAACTCCTTCAGCATCGCCTGATTTTCTAAGACCGCATTCCATTATTTTTGTTTTGCTCTTGACATTATTCTGATGTAGAAATATTACAATCATAATTTGGATTCTCTTCGTTTTACTGCATATGATGTTAATGAATTATCTCCTAGTGTTTACAACCAAACGCATTTTCTTCTTTATCTTGTTATCAAAGACGTCTCCTGGCGGTTTATCAGCCATTTCATAAACATAGGGAGCGAGGCGCAAATAGGAAAGCGACTTCATATTTGAGCGTATTAGAGGACTCGGCGCGGATGCGTCTACGGCGCGGCTTCCGAACGCATTCGAAATGTTGGCGAATAACGCAGTTACGAAGTAGGCCCAGAAGCGGGCCGTGGCGAAATTACATTTCAGACAGCGAACGCGAAATAAGGGCAGTCCGCACGGAAAAAGAGTTGGCACGAGAGCGCGCCCTCGAGGGTGGAAGTTGCCGATGGGGGGGGGGGGGGGGGGGAGGGGGTGCGGTTGGCGTGGGGCGGGACATCAGACTAATCTGGAAAGTTTTTAATCAAATTCCTCAGAAATAAAAGGCCCCAAAGTCTACTAATTTGTTGGTAACCAACGCTCGCTCCAAATCAAAACAAGCAGAGTTCTCTTTGAGGTCAGCGAGCGTAGTTCCGGCCACATTCAATTGCTTTCAGTTCCGTGACGGGGGAACCTGCTCGGGTTTTGCCTGAAAATAACTCTCCGTTTGAGTCCCATACTTATTACGAAGTTCTCATCTGCGGAATGAACTGCGAGGTACGGAGAGAGAGAGAGAGAGAGAGAGAGAGAGAGAGAGAGAGAGAGAGAGAGAGAGAGAGAGAGAGAGAGAGAAAGAGAGTGTGAGAGAGAAACAGACAGAGAGAGAGAGAAATAGACAGAGAGAGGTACGATATTCTGGGAGACTTGATTATGTAGTTGAACGCACGAGCCAGTGACATTAGTCGAATATTCTAGTTGCTAGAAGTGAATTTCAGAATCAAGTGCGATAAATGTGATGTATCTGATTCCAGAGGTTAAATATAATACGCAGCTGATGTTTTTTTACTCGTAACAGCCCCTTCTTGTAACTTACAGAAATTTTTTCAGATGCTTTTGATTTGATGTTCTTCTAAAATTATAAATGTTTTTTAGTAAATGTAACAACGTATTTTATGGTATCATGTTTTGCAACTACTGACACTGCTGAATGGGATGTTTAGTGCCAATTTACGTTAATGTTGGGATTACCCGAAGTCGCAAGTATATCGTGACCGACCAACATCTCTAGGGATACTGAAAGACAACATCCGACGCCAATGCCTCACCATAACTCAAATTCAAATTCAAATGTTTGTATAGCTTATGGGACTTCACTACGGGGTCATCAGTCCCTAAACATACAAACTACTTATGAACTAACTAATACTGAGGACGGCACCAATATCCATGCCCGAGGGGGGATTCGAACCCCCGACCGTAGTGGCCGTGCAGACCGTGACTGGAGCGCCTCAGTCCCCTCGGCCACCGCGGCCGGCTCACCATAACTCCGCACATGCTTTCCAGTACTGTTCACATTATTCCTCGACTACAGCTAATGTTGAGGAATGGTGGTGAACATATTGAGCATTTCCTGTAAAGAACATCTTATTTGTCTTAATTTTTTATGGTAATTATTGCTTTTCTGATCAGAAGCGCCATCTGTCGGACATTTTTTAAACTTTTTTTCTTTTCTTTCTTTTTCTTTTATATTTTTACCTCTCTATCTACATTATGTGCGCCTCGGTTGCATAGTGGTAGAGTGCCAGACTATAAATCCAAAGGTCGTGGGTTCGATCCCCGCCAGGTCCTAGGATTTTTATTTGTCACTTTCCACTTCTTTCACCTCTGACAGTATTGCTTATGTGAAAATACCGAGTAGCACCGTGGTTCGGAACCCACGTTAAACTGTGGGTCCCCCTATAACTGGCTGGGAAGTCAGTTCGAAGGTCGGAGGAAGGCAACGGCATACCACCTCCAAACAGGACCATGCCTAGTAAAGCACTGTGGTGTTCAAACCAATCTTCGGATTGTTGACTGCTTTACCTTTTTATCTACATTATTCCGTGATTTATTAAGTTTTCAAATTTATACTTTTTGATCAACCGGTACTTAATTTAAAGGATTCTGAGAGGGAAATTTTTCCAAAGTTTTTTCTCGAAGCCGACATTTAGAAAGCAAAACCTGCAATTTGGAACTTTTAATACGATCACGCGTAGTACCGATCAATTTATTTTTACCCTGCAAAGATTTATTTAAGTCATGTAAATAACCTGCGATGTCTTTCTTGAACGCGAGGTCAGCGATGCAAATGTTCAAATATTTGTATACTTACGGGACCAAATTTATGTCGTCAGCAGTCACTAGACTCACAAAGTCCCTAATCTAACTTAGACTAAGGACAACACACAAACACATGCGTGATGGAGGACTCGAACGTTCGACTCGAGGGGCCACACGATCCGTAATGAGTACAATTTAAAAAAAAAGAGGTAAATTTTTGTTTTTCTTTTAGAATATACAAGACTTACCTCTTAATGTAGTAATCAGTAATCACGAGAATCCTCTCGTGTGTAACGGAATGTTTATTTTCGTAGTGAAGGCGCTTCGTCGCTTTCATATGTACGGTAGAGTAGTGTATTAAGCACTGTGCTTTCCCATCAGCCTTAAAGAATTTTCCCACTGAGCAATAAAAATGGCACTCACATATCCGAATCTTTTGTGCAAGATAGATCAACAGTGTCCTATTTGATAAGGTTCAGAATGGATATTCAGCGCATCGAGAAAACGAGAGAGCGCTGTCTCTGTCACACCACCACCACCTAGAGAGAAGTCGCGGCACTTTCGTGTGACGTCATGCAGAGTAGGTTGCGCGCATAGCTGACTGGGCAGCAGCTGGGGCACGGCCCACTATTCCGAAGCAGCTAGTCAGTCAACTATGCGCGCGCATCGTACTCTGTCTGACGTCACAGGAGAGCGCCGCGGCCTTCTCTATAGGTGGTGTTGGTCACACGCGTGCTGCTACAGGGCGAGGAAACAGTGGTGGGGGAAAGCAACGGGGAGCGCAAGCACCGAGTGCTCGAATTGGAGAGGCCTGATGTAACACATGCACCGTCTGAAAGGTTCGAAAACCGGTTAATGGAATAAACAGTTCCATTTCAAGTCAAAATGACTGGTTGCAATCTTCTTATACTCAACTAGCTTAAACCCGCGGCTCCGCTCGCGTGTTGGTTGATTGTGATATATAAGCTATCTTTCAGTAGTGTGCTATGAGACTGGTTTTGAAGGATGAAATGAAATACAATACCTTCTTTAGAAACAAACATTTTTAATCAACATTATCAGGAAAGTAAGTAGTGTAGATCAAATCACACGTAAAAATGCACTCATTTCGAAGAATCCAATCACGAAATTCAACAATAATGATTGTAATAATATCACAGATCGATCACTTGATGTAATGCGCGAAACGTCACATCGATTTTTTAAAGAGATGTATTGAAAGAAATTTCTTTTTTACTGCTTTATTTATTTATTCTTACATTTCCTTATTCGTATGCTTATCCTTACAGAGAAAGACCTGAAGATATTGTAGATATGGTCTGTAGCATCACGTTTCGCTGTATGTAACCTCTTTGCTACAGAGTCGCAAACGTCATCGCTGGCCTTCAGTCCCAATTTTTTTAATAATTTGACGACTTTAAACCACCGTTATCTCCCACCCCCCTTGTTGCTATCGGCGTAGAACTGCTATGGTGTACAACGGGAGATTCCGGACAACAATTTCACACAAACCATTCGTTTGCGTTCTGTAGGTTTCGCTGCAGAGCGAAATATTAACACACACACACACACACACACACACACACACACAGAGAGAGAGAGAGAGAGAGAGAGAGAGAGAGAATTTATAAACGCCGATAACTTTCCATCCCAATATACTCCACCCTTTTGTCATTACCAACCCTCAAGCAACAATGCAACCAATAAAACCATTTTCAAAGAGTAAATATAGTTTTCAAAGAGTAATTATTGTTCCCCATTTCGCGTTATATTCTTCAAATTACTAAATATCTATCTGATCGTTATAAAACCGTGCCTAAAACTGAACAAATATTTAAGTCTCTGCGTCTTGTCGTTCGGACGTGATAAGCGTACTCCGAACAGACATTCACATTAATCCTATACATATTATAAATGCGAAAGTTTATTTTATATACATACTTCCTTCATTTGTTACAACAAATGAAAATGAATGCGGCATAAACGACAACATTCAGATTTCTTGTGTATGTAGAAATATGTCAGTTAAGCCGTTTTGGCAGTATCCCAGAATCTTTTTGTATATTCGAAAGTAAAAAAGATAACAATAACAAAGAAAAAAATTTCACTCTCGCAGGACACGAACCATAGCCCAAAATAATGGAAGTTTATGACATGACGCGTTAACCCTCGCGGCTACACATGACATACGCTAAATAGCATCTCTTCTGTTGTGTTAGAAGTTTCCTAAAACCGTTACGTATTTGTATGCATATATATTTCAAATAAATAACTTGTAATAAACATTTTGAAAAGTAGCCTATGTCCTAACCCAAGACATAAGAAATCTCTGTATGAAATTTCATCTAAATTAGTGCTGCAGTTTTAGCATGACGCGGTAACAAACATACAAACTTTCGCATTTATAATATGTGTAGCATATTTTCCCAATACAAGCTGAAAACTTCTGTCGAAGCAATGAAGAAATGAAATGTGACACTCGGCGCGATTTTCTAACTACAAGAATGGAAAACTAAGCCGCCATTCTCGTCGCTCTGGAACTACGTCAGCGTATTCTGGACTTGTTATCATGTCTTCTTTCTAAGCTAACACTAACGTTAAAAGTTCCCAGACTATTATTCTATCAAGAAATGTTACGTGAAAGACGATTTTTATTTTATTAGATGTCTCGTATATGATACGTCGCGTCTGTACATTTCATACACTTGTGAAGAGGAAAGTGACGAAAGATAACGGGACAGGATCAGTTTAGTCAATATTAGCTACGGAAAAATGTTATAAATTTGATTTGCATACGCTAGATATAAGTAGGAAGAACAAAACTGGTCAAAATGCAGAAGAAAGGGTTGTTAAAAGCTAAAAAAGTGAGAATTTAATCTGTTTCTAGCCTTTCTAAAGAAATAAATTCTTTCAAAACTTTTTTAACTCGTAAGAATATCCTCTCATACTTTCAAAAGTTTGAAGTTTTTAAATTTTTACCTTTTCTTAACAATTATTCCGACCACAATATGTTTTGAGACAATTTGCTACTATTTAACAACCGTAAATATTTAAAGACAATCTAACAACTGAAAACTATTGAATGAGATCTGATCAACATCGAGTGGTAAAGGCAGGCCAAAACTTTCGCAGGAATTGCACTTAGTGCAACAGTAAAGTTATTTCAAGGCGGGAGAAGCTGAAAATGTTTGTGAAAGACATTTTAGAAAAATCTAATATGGTTCACGCCTAAAACGTTGCAATGAAAGAGTGATTTACATTCAGACAATGGGATCTTTACAGAGGCTCTTTCATTACCTTCATCATGTCTGCTAGGGATCGTTTTTATGAATCTTCCAACAAAGCCAGTACAGAACTGCGGTTAAAGCCGTGTGCAAAAATATGAATGTATCTGAATGACATCAAAGACCAGAGTAAGAGTTGTCTAGAATTACCAGACAGAGATCCGTCACAACACATTGTGGCATTACCAGGGGAGGGGGGGGGGAGCTGATTGTTTCCATGTGATAGGCGAGTTTTGCCAGGTTGTTGGGTTCCCCAGCCGGCCGACTACCAGTTTGTCCCTAGTGAATGGGATACAGCAGGTAATCAGGTTTTTCCTAATGTGGTGGGAAACCGGAAGCAGTGCTCTTGAATGAGCGAGGGCGGCTAACCCAGAATGCAACTGAAATACAATATAGCCACACACATTATTCTAAAAATCCATATAATATCAAGAAATGATCATACGGCAAATAAAATTATATGAATGGATTCAGGAGAATTCAGGGAATCAAACGCCGTAATTACAATTTCAATATCCCTTACAGATAAAAAGCCGACATATTTCAGTGCCACAATAATAATAAGACTTATATTTCCAATTATAGTGCATGTTAGTAACAATTAAAAAAACAAATGGGCAACATTGTACCACGCTACCTATCTTAAGACGTACCACTTTAATTACATATTCTTTCCATAAAATTTGTTTTAATCTCTTGTTCTGCTTTTCATTGAGGTAATAATATTCTTGTGTCAGAACATAGATACCACCACAGAAACACAAAACATGAACCCAGCAAAGCGCATTACATCTATATATGTGTTTTATTATATTTAATATTATTCTTCATAACGTTAGTTTTATATCTACAGACAGTCATTTAAATATTTTATGACCGACTAAAAATAGTAGATATGCATCAGATAATTTATATATAATCAATTATAAGTATTTATGGAAATAACTGAATATATTTGTATAAAAAGCCATAATAAATTAAATATTAATTGTGTAACTATATTTCGACGACGTCAGTATATTTGAACAGTGAGATGCCACGCTTAATGGCTATCTCAGCAAAGAGCTTCAGTCTCAACCATATTTTTAGTATTGTTAAATATATATTTGTTTGTTAAATATAAACAATGTTTGTAGGGAGGTGGCGAAAGCATTTAATTCTGTTATATTCAAATGTGTAGTATTTTGGAAGGGAAATTATATTTTAAAGATGAGGCGTTAGGATGCACGGAAGGATACAAATTTGGGAGCAGGGAGAGCACGCTTTTCGAACGCTTGGGAAAGGACTCGTAACTTGGTGGTGAAAGGTTATGACGCTGGGCGGTCTGAAGCCGCGTTACGAACTTGTGATTTGAAGAGACAGGCATGTGTGGACTTAGAAAGTTTACGATCTGTGACTGCAGAACTTCGTCTTTGCTTGAAAAGTGATAGACTATGCACGGTAGTAGGGCTATGGAACTGTGATAATTCAACAATCGTGTACTCGTATGATGACAAACTGTGTTTTATAACAAATACTTTTATCGTGGATTAACTTGGAACTGCAAAGTTAGATGGACTGCTCTAACTTACGAGTGATAATTTGGAACTTTTACTCTCGAGTGCGTGTGATATTGTGCCTCTCATGAACAATAGTTGGGGAAATATTTAGTTCTTTACCAATGTATAAAGTAGGACCACCTCTACGTTTCATGTCTTAATAACAGTAATAAATTCCATTTATAAAGAATTAGTTTGTGAGTGAATCACTTTTTTTATCTTAGAATCAATTTTGTTGGCCTTCAGAGGTTTAATTTATGTTTGTTAAATATATTTTTACGTCATCATATGCAGATTGATAGACTCGCTAAAGTATAGATTAATTATTGATCTTGTTTAAACAGGTTGGGTAGCTGTTTAGGGCATAGAAGCTGACATACATAACTTACCCCTATGAACAGAGACAACGAGCCATAAACTTTTACTACCCTAAGTTATATATTGCCCAAATCTTATTGGTGAGAACCGATAGGAATTAGGAAGGTCGCAACATCGAAGAAGGTGAAAGGACGATATAGATTACAGAGAAGGAAAGCAGAAATTTTTTGCAGACTTCTGTTTATAATAGGCAGAAACGTGCAGACTTAAAAGGTTTTTAATACCTTTGGAGGCAGCGAGGTAATTAGGTTTTAATGTCTGGCCAACGTTGTGGTCATTACATACGGGGCATATGCTTGGGGGAGAATATTCGCCGTTTCCTTTCAAAGACATCGTCCCATTATTTTTCTTTGGGGATTTAGGGGATCATGGAAACCTAAAAGTGAACCATTGTCCTCCAAAATGCAACACCGTAGTCGATGTCAGAATTTAAATTGACGACAGATGAATCAAATAGGCGAGAGAAGCTCTTCAAAGGTTTGAAAGAAAGTGAGGACGATAAAGTCCACACAATTTTAAAATACTTCATCGTTGGACAAAGCAGAGCGAAAGACGGCATGGACGGTGGATTGAAGTCAGACTTTCAGAGAATGAGTGTAAATATTACGTTATAGGCTGCAGAGAAAACTTCAAAATGTGTAACTGTCACCTAACGAGAGGTTTGTCGTGGCAGCTTTGGAATAGATAACATGAATAAACTATTGAAATGCCTTTTTGTCCAGCCTGTATGCGTTTCAAACATTGGATTTTATGGATTACTGAAGCGTGTACGCAGACATGAATGCTGACGGATAGGCAACCTGCGTTCCACCGCAACCAGAGACGCCCGTGTTCGGACTTTGAGCTGAACTTCCTGCCTTGTAGACAAAGCGGGTGTTGAAGAATGTGGCACAGCGAGCGACGCAAAATCCAGGGCAGATGAGGGGGCGGGGAAGGGAGGGATTAGGAACCCCGTAATGGCGCGGGATTACCCCGGCGTCTCGGCGTTCGCGCCAGCCCTCCCAGTCTGCAGGGAGGCTGCTTTTTAAAATATTCACGGCGCGGCAGTATACCACTGTCTCTTGGCCTAAATAACAGTTGTAGCCACTGCTGGCTCCCTGCAGAATACAAAGTAGGCATTCTCCATCACACAGACGGTTTAGTCTCTCTCTCTCTCTCTCCTTTTTTTTCCGTGATAGACACTACTGACCAGAGGAAACAACCGTGATTTATCCATATAGTGCACAAACACCACAGATTCGAAAATATTTCTGTTCGAGAATAATATTACTCAAAAACAATACCCTGTATTTGCAACAAATATACAAAACAAATCAGTAACTTGCAGTGTGTGACGTACTGTAGGTACTTCTTCGTTTTTTATGTTCATTTTTTTTTTTTTTTTTTTTTTTTTTTTTTAATCGTAGCCGACGGTTATATGATGTGCAAGGCTTTCGTCGTCGTCGATGTAATGGTTAACTAGGCTCTCAAAATGCGTCGTACATCAGGAATTTAGACTGGTAAGCCTGTCAATTCTTAGTATATTCAATTACGGCTTTTCGTCTTTAACGTAAGTACAAACTGAACCATATAGGTCTTTTTTCGTTACTATTGTTTTTAACCTAATTAAATCTGTAGATAACCTTTAGAATGTTTGAGCATAAGAATTCTGTCTCTCAGGGCTCTTAGTTACAGTCCTTTTTTGACTTTTATTTTATTTGTCCCAGTAGTTCATTTTATAGAAGTACGTCACATAAGAAGTTAATTACTAATTCTTTCGTGAAAAATAATCTTTGTTAATTGGCCTTAACCTTGATTTTTTTAAACTGAATAATGTTTTTAATAAATTTATCCTCCATATTCCTATCTCAAACACAGTCAAGGATGTTATTTAAAAGTAATTTTCAAATATCATCGATTTGATGAAACGGTTCTATCTACGTAAGAAGGTTTTCGAGAAACGTTTATTATTATTATTATTATTATTATTATTATTATTATTATTACTTTAAAGCACATAGTTACAACATATACTGAAGAAAGGCACACGTATTTGAGACACAATTCTGAAAATATATTTCTTCATATTGATAGTTCATTAGGCCCTATATCTCTGGTACAATCAAAGTTCAGAATATTGTCCCATAGCCAAATTAAAATTCCTTAATACACTCTATCCTTTCTCAGTGAAATTAATTGTCAGTTTTGTTCTTTTAAAGTCCCCTTGAATATTAACTATCTCGACGGGAGGCAGAATTTTTCTACCTTCCGTAGCCTAATCCCGAATTAAAGTCCATAGATAATGTAACTCTGCAATCGCGTAACCTTTCGATCATTCATTGTTAACTATCAAAGTCTTTAATTTTTGGAGAAATAATTTAAACTCGAATTAAAAAGTTATAAATGAAATATTTCCGTACATGATTCCAGACTATTTTGCAAGACAGTTACTCGAAACGCTTACAGAGAGATCCTCACACACTATAAAACAATGACTGAGACAGAGATAGCAATGCTACTGCGGTTACTATTTACACTATATTTACGACAAATGGTAACTGTGATTGCAGTGTTTTGACCCAGTTACTCTATGACTTTAACTATTCTGACTTTACAAAGATATAACAGATTTCTTTAACATTTTGAAAAAAAAAAAAAAAAAAAAAAACGTAAATTATGCCTCTTACAATAAATTGATAAAAATTAAAATGTACTGCAATGGATATTCCAATGCGATGACTGCGATGTAGTGTTACACGTGCGCCTACAAACCAGGCCCCTCCAACTCGAGCACTAGGTGCTTTCCCCCCACCCCTATTGCCTCGCCGTGTCGGAGCACGCTGTAACAGAGACAGCGCTCGCTGTCGAGTTTTCATGGATGCGCTGAATATCCATACTGAATATTCTCAAATAGGACACTGTTGATCTATATCCATCTATCTTGTGGACGTTTATCATGAGCACAAAAGGTTCGGATGTGTGTGTGCCATTTTTATTGCTCAATGGGAAAATTGTTTAAGGCTGATGGGAATGCACAATGCTTAACACGCTACTCTATCGTAAAAATGAAAGCACCAACAAAGCGTCGTCACTACGAAAATAAACATTCCGTTGCACTTGAGAGGATTGTCGAATCAGACAGAAGGCAACTGGTTACTGCATTAAGAGGTAGGTTTTGTTTATTCTAAAAGAAAATAAATTTATCTTTTCTTAAAATAAAAAATTGTACTTATTACGGATCGTGTGGACCCTCGAGTCGTAGGTTCGAGTCCTTCATCGGGCATGCGTATGTGTGTTTTGTCCTTAGTATGAGTTAGCTTATGGTCCTTGTAAGTGTAGGGATCGATGACGACAGAAGTTTGGTTCCTTAGGATTACAGGCATTTAGACATTTGGATCGCTGACCTTGCTTTCAAGAAAGATATCACAGGTTATTTACAGGACTTTAATAAATCTTTGCAGGGTAAAAGTAAATTAATCGGTACTATGTGTGATCGTATTGGGAGTTCGAAATTGCAGGTGTTTGTTTCTAAAGGTCAGGTTCGAGAAGAAAATTTGGAAAATTTTCTCTCTCATAATCCTTAAATTAAGTAATTATGTCAACATTAGGGAGTACACCAAAGCGTTGTATTCACTGCATAAAAAGTTTGAAGAAATAAAATAACTAAACCTACGTTCAAAATTTTTTATGATACCTTTTTCGGTGCACCCAGAGGATGTCCCATCATGTCTCCAAACTGAACTGATGAAACTACAGTACGATTCAATTTTGACAGACCGCTGCCTTTTTTATAAAGGCGTTGATCAAGAATAATTCTCGAGAATCATGCTCTTGTCCTAAAATGCGTGAAAATGTTTACTTGTAGTCTGTGAATTTATTGATCGTCTGATTTAACATGTTATGACAACAAATTTTTTTTTCTTGTCTCACTATTATTTGGCTGCCCCTTATTTGTTATCTACGTCTATGTGTCGATCAGACGACAGCGTCTGTATGACCCCTCCACAAAAAGTTGCATGATTTATTAAACGTGACATTTAAATGGTATTTTGTTTTGGGTTGTGGTTTATTTCATACGCAACAAACGTAAGAAGTACAACGATGTTGCTTGGTTTTCAATTTTGTGCATCACAATTACCCATTTGATCGCTGGCCTGATAAATCGAAGAGGAATGCGCCCTTACAAGGGAACATCAAGTATGGTACCAACGGATTTCGATGAGTCGCAGGTATTTTGTGAGGGAATTCCTCCAGACCATCAACCTAAAAGGATTTGTTCCAATGGGCTTTGATTTCTAAGAAAATCGAAATCAAATTCGCAGCAAATTACCACGCATAACGTGTCTACCTATACATGGAGGTTACCGCTCAGCGAGACAGCATGGTGTAATCGACCAGGTGTTAGGCTCCCATGCAGGAGACGCGGATTCGATACGCAGCGTCAGGACAATTTTTAAAAATTGTAATTGCTAATTTTTATATTTAAAACAAATTAAAAAGTAATTAAGCAAAGAAAAAGATATAAAGAAAGAAAAGCAAAAGTATTGGAAACAAAATACCAAGAAAACACACATCCATTTCCGAAGAGGTTTCGTGTGATGGGCCTGCTTGTATCGTAGCGCATTTGTTCTCCACGTTGCACTACTTGCCACATGCACGAACGACACGTTACGAATGACTAACCGACTGGCCGTAGCATAATAGTCCACTGGGAAGCGCCACGTGGGTACACACGCCATAGGAGGAGATAAAAACAGCGCGGTCAGGAGTTGTAAACATAGGTATTAAATGTTGCTCAAATATTATAGGTATTAACAAAAGACGTTTTAGTGATTTCGAAATATGCTTCAATCACCTTAAAAGTGTGCTTCGAAAAAACAAAATGAATAAAATAATCGTCGCGCAATACATAACATACTGAGTGAATGTTACATGTTTTTATCCTGACCATTTATTGCAAACGTTTACATAAGAATGGTTATAAAAATACATAATTATGCACAATCATCGAACAGGTGTGAAAAGTTATTGACCCATGTCGGACTTGAACCCATGCCGCCTGCATTCAGCCTCGCATCTTGCCGATTACACCACGCTGTCTCTCTAAGCGGTAACCACCATGTATAAGTAGACACGTTACGCTTGGTAATTTGCTGCGATTTTCTTAGAAATCAAAGCCCATTGGGACAAATCCTTTTAGCTTGATGGTTTGGAGGAATTCCCACACAACATACCTACGACCTATCAAATTCCGTTGGTACCATACTTGGTGTTCCTCTTGTTAATGAGAGGGATATTTAGCCCAAAAGGGCAATGGTGGTATCGTATTCTTTAGTAATGATTTCCAAAAAGAAAAAAAAAAAAAGAAAAAAAAATTAATCACAGTACGAAAGTGTGTTTTGAAATGATTTTAAGCAACCAGTAATGCTCCATTGGTCCTGGCTACACGATAGCTCTCATTTTCTAATCAAATTTCTCCAGAGTGTAGTTTTGTTGATGCCAATTGATGGCCCCCACGATAAGTTTCTATGGCTTTTTTTTAAATACATACTGCTACATTCTATTTAGGTTGAAGTTCATTTCTGAACAATTAAGACGCTGGAACCATCCTAATGTAGGTCTAACAAACGCGAAAAATGGGGTCTTCAGTTCATTCTTACAGCAGTCGTTCAGAGCTCCTATAATATTAGCACTTGATCCGTTACCAGAAATAAAACTGCAATTTCTTAGTCCTAGGGTTCTGCTCTTTAGAATCTGCTGCAGCTAGAGACTCGGAGACAATGTAGCAGTTCTCATCACCGGCGGAGCAACACACTCTCAGCAGAAAGGAGGTACTCAGCAACAGGTGTCGGAGAAGACTTCTCTCGCTCCGTCGCGTTGCGTAGCGTCATCCTCTGGTCTCTGGAGTGGGAGAAAGCTGCCCGCACAGAAACAACTCCGTCTACCCTTCCACTGACAAAGGACTCTGTATGTGGTGTTGGCCACTGGCTGGGTTTCTCGTCGCATTAGGACGCAATTCGGCTTTACAGAAACAGTTACTGCATATCAGGAAGTAGGAGTAACTCACTGAACTACAGGCCTATTTCATTGACGTCAATTTGTACCAGGGTCTTGGAACATATCCTGTATTCAAATACTATGAATTATCTCGAACAGAATGATCTATCGACCCAAGGTCAACACGGATTTAGAAAATATCGTTCATGCGAAACACAACTAGCTCTTTATTCACACGAAGTGATGGGTGCTATCTACAAGGGTTCGCAAATCTATTCCGTATTTCTTGATTTCCAGAAGGCTTTTGACACCGTACCTCACAAACGGCTTTTAATCAAATTGCGTGGTTATGGTATATCGCCACAAATTTGAGATTGGATAGGGGATTTCCTGTCAGAGAGGACACAGTTCGTAGTAATCGATGGTAAGGCATCGACTAACTCATAGGTGATATCGGGCGTTCCACAGTGTAGTGTTATTGGTCCTCTGCTGTTCCTTATTTACATAAACGATTTAGGGGAAAATCTAAGTAGCTCTCTAGGTTGTTTGCAGATGACGCCGTCATTTACCATCTAGTAAAATCATCTGAAGATCAAAACCAACTGCAGAACGCTCTGAATAAGATATCAGTATGGTGTAAAAATTGGCAATTAACTCTAAATAATGAGAAGTGTGAAGTTTTCCACATGAGTACGAAAAGAAATCCGTTAAACTTTGTTTACAAGATAAATCAATCAAAACTTAAGACCGTAAATTCCACAAAATACCTAGGAATTACTATTACTTCAGACTTAAACTGGAAGGAACACGTAGATAATGTCGTGGGAAAGGCGAACCAGAGATTGCGTTTTATTGGCAGAACCATTGAAAGATGCAACAGAATTACAAAAGAAACAACGCATGTCCGTCCATTGTTGCGAAACTCCAATCGCCGACATTCTCCTCCGAATGCGAAAATATATTGTTGACTCCCACTTACATAGATATAAATGACCATCAGAATGAAATACGTTCTTTCTTCCCGCGCGCTATTCGAGAATGGAATGGGAGATAAATAGTATAATGATGGTTCGATGAACCCTCTGCGAGGCACTTAAATGTGATTTGCAGAGTATCCCATGTAGATGTAGATACAGATCACAGTGTTCAGCTTTGTGAATAAGCAGTCGGTCGGATACTTTTACTGTGATCCGAACTTTTATCCTATACAGAACTTGGAATTAAATGTTCAAATAAAGTGAATGGAAACATCTTTGTAACAGAAGACAGCTAAGTTACTAGCTTGCGATTCACACCCAAGTGCGTGGCGACCCACTCTGACCATTTCTCAACGGTTACAATCTCCAAAAACTCGCGGGAAAGGCGAACAATTAAATATTTCCGCGGGAACTATTGATTTCTCATAATTTGTTATGATGATCGTTTCACTCTATACAGGGTGGTCCATTGATAGTGACCGGGCCAAATATCTCACGAAATAAGCATCAAACGAAAAAACTACAAAGAACAAAACTTTTCTGGCTTGAAGGGTGAAAACAGATGGCGCTGCCATAGGTGAAACGGATATGAACTGTATTTTTTTTTAAATAGGTTCCCCTTTTTATTACATATTCGCCTAGTATGTACATAAATACGAATGTTTTATTTGGAACACATTTCTCGCTTTGTGATATATGGCGTAATGTTCTCAAACTATTGCTCCCAATTTTAGACGAACAATGGGTAACAGCTAGGTTTCTTTAAATTAAAACACATAACGTAAGGATGTTTAAACTTTATTTCGGTTGTTCGAATGTGATACATGTACTTTTGAGAAATTATCATACATTATGAGAACGCATTCTGTTAGTGCGTGATAATCTGTAATTACCTCACAACTTCCATAAATGCTCAAAATGATGTCCTTCAACTTCAATGGCCGGCCGCGGTGGCCGAGGGGACTAAGGCGCTCCAGTCACGGTCTGCACGGCCACTACGGTCGGGGGTTCGAATCCCCCCTCGGGCATGGATATTTGTGCCGTCCTAGTTCGTAAGTAGTTCATAAGTAGTTTGTAAGTTTAGGGTCTGATGACCCCGTAGTTAAGTCCCATAGACTATACAAACATTTGAACATTTTCAACTTCAATGCATTTGGCAATACACGAAACAAAATTCCTCTCAACAGCGAGTACTTGACCTTCAATAATGTTTTCACATGCATTGATAATGCGCTGTCTTATGTTTTCAGGCTTTATCGGTGAATCACGATTGCAAATATCCTTCAGTTTTCGCCGCAGAAAGAAATCAAAAATGTTTGTAAATCTATCGAACCACACTGCGTGGTCATCAGTCCGTACTTTACAAACTACTTAAACTAAGGTAAACTAACCTAAGGACAACACACACATACATGCCCCAGGGAGGACTCGAACCTCCGATGGCGAGCAACAAAAAATGTTCAAATATTTGTATAGTCTATGGGACGTAACTACGGGGTCATCAGTCCCTAAACTTACAAACGACTTATGAACTACTTACGAACTAGGACGGCACAAATATCCATGCCCGAGGGGGATTCGAACCCCCGACCGTAGTGGCCTTGCAGACCGTGACTGGAGCGCCTCAGTCCCCTCGGCCACCGCGGCCGGCCGGCGAGCAACCGCTTGCTCCGCAGCGAGGTGTCTTAGACCACTCGGCTACTCCACCGCCTCCACCAATGTAAAATCCGATGAACGTGCGGGCCATCGTACGGTGATTCTGCGACCAATCCACCTGTCATTAAGTATTCCATTTAAGACCGTTTGAACTGCACGCGAGCCATGTGCCGGACATCTATTATGTTGAAAGTACATCGCCGTTCTGTCATGCAGTGAGACATCTTGTGGTAAAATCGGTAGAACATTACGTAAGAAATCAGCATACATTGGACCATTTAGATTGCCGTCGATAAAATAGGGGGCAATTGTCCTTCCTCCCATAATGCTACACCATACATTAACCTGCCAGGTCGCTGAAGTTCCAATTTTCGCAACTATCGTGGATTTTCCGTTGCCCAAAAGTGCGTATTATGCCGGTTTAAGTTAACTCTGTTCGTAAATGACGCTTCGTAACTAAATACAACGCGTGAAAAGAATAGGTTATCGTCCCGAAATTTATTTTGTGCCAAATGGCAAAACTCTACACGACGTTCAAAGTCTCCGCCATGGAAATGCTGGTGCATAGGAATATGGCACGGGTAATTTATGTTGATGTAGAATTCTCAACACCAAGGTTTTTGAGATTCTCGATTCTCGCTCAGTCTGTCTGCTACTGATGTGCGGATTACCCGCAACTGCAGCTAAAACACTAAATTGGGCATCATCATTTGTTGCAGGTGGTTGACGTTTCACTTGTGGCTGCACACTTCCTGTTTCTTTAAATAACGTAACTATCCGACGAAAGATCCGGACACGTGGATGATGTCTTCCAGGATAACGATCAACATACATAGCACAGGCCCGTTGGGCATTTTGATCACAATAGCCATACATAAATACCATACCGACCTTTTCTTCAATTGGTAAACGGTCCATTTTAACAGCGAGTAATGTATCACGAAGCAAATACCATCCGTACTGGCGAAATGTTTCGCGTTGCCACGTACTTAACCGTTTGTGATTATTACACCGCCATCTATCACAAAACGAAAAACGTGTTTCATTTATTGACGTATAACACGAATATGTAATAAAAATGGGGGTACCTATATTCCGTTTGACCTATGGCAGCGCCATCTAGCGGGCCAACCATAGCGCCATCTGTTTTCCCCCTTTCAGCTGGAAAAGTTTTGTTATTTGTAGTTTCTTCGTTTGAGGCTTATTTCGTGAGATATTTGGCCCGGTCACTATCAATGGACCACCCTGTATAGTTGGCGGTAACCTTGTAGTAAGAACCAACACGGAAATAATATGAAGTACAGTAAGTAAGTGAGCACAAATCAGGATGGCCTGATGAGGGTTGCACTCTGCATCATCGAAATTACGACAGTATTTTTCAAATTTTTGTAAAGCTAAGGGACCAAACTGCAGTGGACAGATCCTAGAGTTACAAACTACTTCAACTAACATATGATAAGGACAACCCACACACCCACGCCCAAGGGACGACGCGAACCTTCTACAGGAAAAAACCTCTCAAAACCTCTCAACCATCAGTCAGTATTTTTAAAACAGTGCAACCTCATTCAGTTATTCACAGAGCATAATAATGTTGTAAAAAATAATATATATATATATATATATATATATATATATATATATATAATGTGATGATGCTATTGCATGTTTTTATTATTATTATTTATTGCCAGTAGCACCTGATGTCGTTATGTTACATTTTGGACATTAATGGTCCACTAAAAAGTCCCCGTTGGTTCAGCTATGTGGCTGCTAGATTTGTTACTTGACCGTACAGTACATAAAAGCTTCATAGATCCACAGTTTCTGAAATGGGTTTCTTTCCAAAGTAACTTTCACCTGGGAGGAAGGGAGGAAGTTCGATTTTCTGTTCTTATATGTTGCTTACGTGTAGAACTGAAAACGCGCTGTGACATAAATTATATGGAAAGCCCATTTATTTTAATCGTCTTCTGACTTTCAATGGGACATCCAAGATTTACTCGGTTGTGTCAACCTCTACATATCGGAGTAGGACTTTCATTGTTAGGTACTCCAAAGTCTACGAACACAAATATGTATTTATATTCCACTACTCCTCACCTTCCTGCTGAAAAGTAGGCATTGCTCAATATTCTCTCTTCACAAAGTTTCGCGAAAATATGCTTTGAATTGAAGTGAATTTCTTAAAATACTGAAGGTGTCCATATGACATGGTCTTCAAATAAAATATTACTGATTTTCATATTCACAGAATATATGACATCAACTGCGAATGGGCAAAGCGGAAAGTATGTAACCAGCCGGGATTCGAACCCGTGTCTCCTGCTTTCTAGGCAGTTGCGCTGACTCCTTCACCACTGGGGACTCAGTTATCACCGCATATGGTCTAAGGGGTCTAAGGGGTCATACTACGGATTAGGCGGCCGTTACCACCGAGGGTTAGAGTCCCCATGGGGGCATGGGTGTGTTTGTCATTCGTAGCGTAAGTTGTTTTAAGTAGTTTGTAAGTCTAGGGACTGATGACCATAGCAGGTCGATCCAATAGGTTTGAAGACATTTGAACATTTCAATTTTAGGTGGAACAGCCAGAAAAAATTAATAGTGAGTTAGGCAGATGTCAGACGCATATTCATTTGATGAATACTCCCGTCAGACAGAAACTGTGTGTGTGTGTATGTGTGTGTGTGTGTGTGTGTGTGTGTGTGTGTGTGGTGTGGCGTCTATTCCGAAAGAACAGACGTCACTTCTGATCCTGCAGTTGTTATTGTTTTCATATTCACAGAATATATGACATCAACTTCGAATGGGCAAAGCTGAAAATGTGTAACCAGCCGGGATTCGAACCCGGGTCTCCTGCTTTGCCCATTCGCAGTTGATGTCATATACTCTGCGAATATGAAAACAATAACAACTGCAGGATCAAAAGTGACATCTGTTCTTTCGGAATAGACGCAACATGTATAAGTATTATTGAAAAAGGATAAACAACCGCCTTCTCACTATTATATAGGGTGGTCAGAAATTCCCTTACAAACTTTTAGGACTTGAAGAGGGTAGTGAGTACATAATATTTTGAATAGGGACCCATTAATTTCTGGAGCCACTGACTGCATTAGTGAAGTTTTAAGAAAATTTAATACAATTCAAATTTTGTCAGTCAGAACAAAATAAAAGGTTTTAGACGCAAAACCGAAGCGCTTTGCTACCTCCAGACTACGAAGGGACGTTTGGCTGAGAAAACGTGTGTATAGATCAGAGGTGGGCAATGAGCGAGCTGCGCTCTCGAAGCCGCCTGCCTGAGCGGGAGCAGAGCCGCGAGCAGCTGGCGTCCATCACGTAGTTCCTGCTGAAAACACTAGATGCCTTTATGTGCAGCCAACGTGCTAACGTAGGCGCAGAAATGCACCTGGCTGAGTGCGTTATAAAATAACTTATAAAGATAATAGTCCACACTCTTTAGTATCCAACTCGAATGAACAGATTCCACTGCTAGGGGTATCTCGTGAAAAATGCTATTATATTTATAAGTAAGTAAGTTATGAACATAATACTGGAAACTCTTCTCTAAGACGTCCAGCACGTGCAGTCGAGCCGCCAAATATCTTATAAAGATAAGAGCGATTTTTGTTTTTGTTTCAGAAGACACCGCTAACAGTGCCATCTGTTAGTTCGAATTTTGTACTTCAGGGTTTTCGTTATAATCTATGATATTATGTTATTGTACAGTACGCTGTGGAGTTGAAATGGCTAGTCAAATCGGCGCGGTAAAGCGGCGTTCTATTTTCCAGTTCAACTTTAGTTGGGAGTGTGATTACTTGTTCACTGAAAGCAAAGGAGAAGCAAAATGTTTGGTATGTGGTAAAATACTAGGCATAATAAAGTACAATTTAGAACGCCAGTATAGAACAATCACTTCAACCAGTATGGTGAAATGCGACTTAATCGTCTTAATAATCTACGCGAGGAAGGAAGTAAAGTAGAGGTATGTATTATAATGCTGTACCTGCTTACGGGATAACTTAATCACAGTATTTTGTTTAATACCGAAAACTCACGGAACTACGTGCGCCAGCAAGCATGCAGACCTCTAGCGGCAACTAGGATAACTACCGGCCGAGCGCGAACGCTGCTCTTTTTCCGGCCTGAGCCGGAGCGCTGCTCATTGAACCGATTTGTGCCCACGTTTGGTATAGATCAAATGAAAAGAACAGTAAAATACCGTATTAAATCGCACTGACGTCACATTGTGTTAAAGAGTGAAATATGAGGTAACAGAACTTCAGGAGAACTGAATGTAAATTAGTCGAAGAAATCGACACTTATAGAAATAATGTCAGACCTTCACTTTTAAAAGGAACAATACGAGAATTTGGTGTGTCCGGTTAAGAAGAACAAAACCGAAATCTTGAAAGGCGGATGATATTTAAAATCGCTTTCCCCATACAACTGCCCCACCTCACCCCGATTCTAGAAGTTAATCATTTTCCTGCCACCACCGTCGTCTTAACAGCAACAGTTTCTAGAAAGAGAATCACATCTGACGTCTCTGAAATAGCGCCCGTTCGTAGGGGGCAATAGCTCTCTAGGCGAGGTGAAGCCCAAACTTGTTAGCGGAGTGTCAGCAGGAGGAACAAGCGCGATTGTCGGCGGCGAGATAGCCGCTGCCTCCCTCTGACAGCGGCACTTATCACTGGCCGACATTTTTTCATTTCTCGCGCCCTCTGAGGCGGCTGGAATCCAGTCTCTGGAAATCCGCTCACCCCCGGGAAAGGGTGGGAGGCAGGGGGTTGAGTGCGCGGCTGCAGAGGGCTGTTGCGGGCCCTTTGACGACCACCCCCTACCCCTGCACAGTGCCCCATTCAAGTCGTGCGCCCCCCACCCCTCACCACGCTTTCAATTTGTTACCTTCTAAATTAGCCGGACTCTCCTTGCTGGGCTTTTTACCCGGAGCACGCATTCACCGCCGAGTGATTCCGTGTGGAATATTTCAACCGAGGAACGCCTTCCGGTAGAGTTGTGCGTTGCGACAAATCGCGCAAAGCGTACTCGCCCATGCAGAATACTGAAAAAGCCTCCGGTCTGACATAAGGGCGAGGAGGTCAACTACAGCGCCGGTGGACATTATTAGTCGGCCGTCCCCTCTGTATGAAATTCTCCAGACTTTGACCCTGGGAAACATCAAGGGAAAACGGCCTCTGGTGGAAAGCCCATTTTAAACTGCTACACGGGTCTTCAACTCGTAGGGTGTGTGAGATCGTTATTGCCAACAACTACATCGCATGATATCAAATATCTACATCTACATTTATACTCCGCAATTCACCGTATGGTGTGTACACTGTACCACTACTAGGCATTTCCTTTCCTATTCCAATCCCAAACGGAACGAGGTTAGATTACATTAGATTAGTACTTGTTCCATAGACCATGAATACGACACTGCGTAATGATGTGGAACGTGTCAGGTAAATGAAAGGTGCCTTCACAAATTATTAATTTGTACTAAATATTACATGACACAATATTTTTTTAGTTATTTATTTTTCATTATTTTTTTTTCTTTTTCAGATTAACTAGTTTATATCTAAAAATTCATCTATAGTGTACAAGGAGTTGCCATGCAGAAATTCTTTTAATTTATTTTTAAATGCTAGTTGGCTATCATTCAGGCTTTTGATGCTGTTTCGTAGGTGACCAAAGACTTTTATGGCAGCATAATTCACCCCTTTCTGTGCCAAAGCTAGATTTAAACTTGAATAGTGAAGATCATTCTTTCTCCTAGTGTTGTAGTTGAACGTCCCCCCCCCAAAAGAAAAGAAAAAAAATCGAAAACGTATTTTTAAAATTCTAACGAACAATACAAATACTAATTTTTGCAGCTCTAGCTTCAAAATTGTCTTGACATCAATGTGTTTTCTGAAAGAATTTGTGATCCCCTATTTTACCCCCTTCGTTGTTGAATTTACAAAAATACTGAAACTCGTGTTTTTTTTAATCCTGACCAAGATTCCATATCCGAAGTTTCGTAGTTTTAGCTTAAAATTTGAATTAACAGCAACATATTTTTGAAAATCTATTGTTTGCGTCCCCTATTTACCGCCTTAGTTGTTGAATTTCAAAAAATGCACAAACATGTGTTTTTTAAAATTCTAATCCTGAATTAAAATCCGAAATTTTCTAGTACTAGCTTCAAAATTGCCTAAATAGCAACATATATATTTTTTTAAATATTTCATCCCCTACTTCTCCCCCTTACGGACTGCTATTGCTTTTGAATTCGGTGAGATTGGTAATAAAAAATATCATAAGTGAATATATATTCTGTGAAGATCCCTAGCTCTTTAAATAGGTGTCTGCAGGATGATCTTGGATGGGCTCCAGCAATTATTCTGATTACACGTTTTTGTGCAATGAATACTTTCCTACTCAGTGTTGAATTACCCCAGAAAATGATTCCATACGAAAGCAGAGAATGAAAATAGGCATAGTAAGCTAATTTACTGAGATGTATATCACCAAAATTTGCAATTACCCTAACAGCGTAAGTAGCTGAACTCAAACATTTCAGCAGATTTTCAATGTGTTTTTTCCAGTTCAACCACTCATCAATGCATACACCTAAAATTTTTGAATATTCTTCCTTTTGCTAAAGATCAAAGTCTATATTTATTAATGATGTCATTCGATTTACTGTACGGAACTGTATGTACTGTGTTTTATCAAAATGTAATGATAGTCCATTTGCTAAGAACCACTTAATGATTTTTTTAAAGACGTCGTTTACAGTTTCTTCAGTTAGTTCTTGTGTGTCAAGAAAAAAAAGAATGTCCAAATGCCTCGGAACGAGCCCTAATTTCTCTTATCTTGTTTTTGTGATCTTTACGCGAAATGTAAGTAGGCGGCAGGAAGGTCGTTCTACACTCAGCTTCCAATTCCGGCCCTCTAAATATCCTCAACATAATTTTTTTCTCAAAAAGAACGTCGTCCTTCCTCCAGCGATCCTCATTTGAGTTCTCGGAGCATTTCCGTGACACTCGCGCACTGGTCAAACCTACCATTATCAAACCTAGTTGCTCGCCCCTGAACTGCTTATATGTCTTCCTTTAAACTAGTCTGTTGCGGGTCCCAAACACTCGATCAATAGTCAATATTTGATCGTACAAGCGTTTCACATGCGCTTTACAGATGAAGTACATCTTCCCAAAATTCTCCCAATAAAACGAAGTCGGCTGTCCGCCTTACTCACAGCTATCCTTACATGTTAGTTCCATTTCATATCGCTCTGCGATGTTACGCCTAGATATTTGAATGACGCGACTGCAACAAGAAGCTCACTACAGTTTTCTACATTTAGAGCTAGCTGCCACCCCCATGAACCACAGACATTGCCGAGGTGGGGTGGCTTGCGTGCCTCAACGATGCAGATAGCCGTACCGTAGGTGCAACCAGAGAGGAATGGTATCTGGGGAGAGGCCAGACAAACGTGTGGTTCCTGAAGAGGGGCAGCAGCCTTTTCAGTAATTACAGGGGAAACAGTCTGGATGATTGACTGAGCTGGCCTTGTAACATCAGCTGAAGTGGCTTTGTTACTGCGAACGGCTGAAAGCAAGGGGAAACTACAGCCGTTACTTTTCCCGAGGACATGCAGCTCTACTGTATGAAAATATGATGATGGCATCCTCTCGGGTAAAATATTCCGGAGGTAAAATAGACCCCCATTCGGATCCCCGGGCGGGGACTACTCAGGAGGATGTTGTCATCAGGAAAGACACTTCTGGCATTCTACGGATCGCAGCGTGGAATGTTAGATCCCTTAATCGGGTAGGAAAATTAGAAAATTTAAAAAGGGAAATGGATAAGTTGAAGTTAGATATAGTGGGGATTAGTGAAGTTTGGTGGCAGGATGAACAGGATTTCTGGTCAGGTGAATACAGGATTATACATACAAAATCAGTTGGGGGTTTCACAGGAGTAGGACTGCTAATGAATAAGAAAATAGGAATGCGGGTAAACTACTATGAGCAGCACAGTGATCGCATAATCACTGTCATGATAGATACGAAGCCAACATCGACAACAGTAGTACAGGTTTATATGCCAACTAGCTCTGCCGATGATGAGGAAATCGAAGAAATATATGAGGAGCTGAAGGAAATTATTCAGACAATTAAGGGAGAGGAAAACTTAATTGTTATGGGAGACTGGAATTCGGTAGTAGGACAAGGAAGGGAAGGGAAGATAGTAGGTGAATATAGTCTGGGCAAAAGGAATGAAAAAGGAAGCTGCCTGGTAGAATTTTGCACAGAACATAATTCAGTTATAACAAACACCTGGTTTAAGAATCAGAAAAGAAAGTTGTATACGTGGAAGAGACCAGGAGAGACCGGAAGGTATCAGATAGATTTTATAATGGTAAGACATAGATTCCGGAACCAGATTTTAAACTGTAAGACATACCCAGGGGCAGATATAGACTCTGACCATAACTTGTTGGTTATGAACTGAAGGCTGAAACTGAAAAAACTGCAGAAAGGTAGGAAAATAAGGAGATGGGACCTAGATGAAGGAACGTGAAGTTCTGGAGAAATTCAGAGGGAGCCTTAGGCAACAATTTACAGAAACTGGGGTAAATAAGACTGTAGAAGAGGAATGGGTAGCATTGAGAGATGAAATAGTAAAGGCAGCAGAGAACAAAATAGGTAGAAAGGCAAGACCTACAAAAAAATCCTTGGATATCACAGGAAATACTAAATTTAATTGATGAAAGGAGGAAATATAAAAATGCAGTAAATGAAACAGGCAAAATAGAGTGAGAAATGAGATTGACAGGAAGTGCAAAATGGCTAAGCAGGAGTGGCTAGAAGCCAAATGCAAATCTGTATAAGAAGGAGAAAAGTAGATACTGCCTACAGGAAAATAAAAGAGACTTTTGTGGACAAGAAAAACAACTCTACGAATTTCAAGAACTCAGATAGGGAGCCAGTTCTCAGCATAGAAGGGAAAGCTGAAAGGTGGAAAGAATACACAGAGCAGCTTTACAAAGGAAATGAAGTTAGAGACAATGTTGTAGGAAGGGAAGAGGAAGTCGATCAAGATGAAATAAGAGATACTATAGAGATGAATTTGACAGAGCCCTGAAAGGCCCGGGAGTAGATAATATACCCTCAGAGCTACTAACGTCTCTGGGAGAGCCAGCCATGACAAAACCATTTGTGTAAGATGTATGAGACAGGCGAAATACCCTCAGACTTCAAGAAAAATGTAATAATCCCCATTCCAAAGAAATCAGGCGCAGACAGGTGTGGAAATTACAGAACTATCAGTTTGATAAGTCATGGTTGCAAAATTTTAACACGAATTATCTACAGGAGTATGGAAAAGCTGCTAGAAGCTGACCTCGGGGAAGATCAGTTAGATTCAGGAGGAACGTAGGAACCAGGGAGGCAATACTCACTTTACGTCTTATCTTAGAAGATAGATTAAGGAAAGGCAAACCTACATTTTTAGCTTTTGTAGATTTGGGAAAGCGTTTGACAATGTTGACTGGAATACACTCTTTCAAATTCTGAAGTCAGCAGGGTGAAAATACACGGAAAGTAGAGTTATTTACAACTTGTACAAAAGCCAGACCGCAGTTATTAGACTGGAAGGGCTTGAAAGGAAAGCAATAGTTAGGAAGGGAGTAAGACAGGGTTGTAGCCTTTCTCCAATGTTATTCAATTTGTATATTGAGCAGGCGGTGAAGAAAAGCAAGGAAAAATTTGGAATAGGGATTAAAGTTCAGTGGGAAGAAATAAAACGTTGCGTTTTGCTGAGGACATTGTAATTCTGCCAGAGACAGCAATGGACCTGGAAGAGCAGTTGAATGGAATGGACAGTGTGTTGAAGAGAGCATATAAAATCAACGTTGACAAGAGCAAAACAAATATAATGGAATGTGGTTTTAGAATATCAGGCGATGCTGAAGGAATTTGATTAGGTAACGAAACAATGAAGGTGGTAGATGAGTTTTGTTACTTGGGTAGTACAATAACAAGCGATGGTCGCAGTACAGAGGATATAAAATGCAGAATGGCAATGGGAAGAAAAGCATTTTTGAAAAAGAGAAATTTGCTAACTTCGAATATTAATTTAAGTGTAAGGAAGTCTTTTCTGAAGGCATTTGTGTGGAGTGTTGCCTTGTACGGAAGTGAAACATGGACGATAAGCAGTGCAGACAGGAAGATAACAGAGGCTTTTGAAATGTGGTGCTACAGAAGAATGCTGAAGATTAGGTGGGTAGATCCCATAACTAATGAAGAGGTACTGAACAGTATTGGTGAGAAAAGGAATTTTTGGCATACCCTGTCTAAAAGAAGGGATCGCTTAGTTGGACACATTCTTAGACATCGAGGAATTGTAAATTTAGCATTGGAGGGAAGTGTGTGGTTTAAAATGTTCAAATGTTTGTAAATCTATCGGACCAAAATGCATGGTCATCAGTCCGTAGCTTACAAACTACTTAAACCTAGATAAACTAACATAAGGACAAACACACACACCCATGCCCCAGGGAGGACTCGAAACGCCTCGGCGACCAACCGAGCGCTCCGCAGCGAGACGCTTTAGACCGCTCGGCTACTCCACCGCGGCTGTGTGGGGTAAAAATCGCAGAGAGAGACCAAGAGACGCGTACAGTAAGCAGATTCAAGTGGATGTGGGTTACCATTCTTATGAGGAGATGAAAAGGCTTGCTCAGGCTACAGTAGGGTGGAGAGCTGCATCAAATCAGTCTCCGGACTGTAGACCATAACAACAATAGAGCTTGCTGCAATCCTTCACATCAACTAGAAATTTTGTCAGTCATCTTGTATGCTATTACATTCAAATGATGACGACACCCTCATATACACCACAGAATCATTAGCAAACAGCCGTCCATCAGATCTTTTATATAGATTGAAAACAATAGCATTCCTATCACACTCCCATGGAGCATGCCTGACGATACACTCGTCTCTGACGAACAATCCCCGTCGAGAACAACGTACTGCTTTGTAATACTTAGTAAGTCTTCCAGCCAATCACAAATCTGAGAACCTACTCCATATGCTTGTAATTTCGTTAGCAGTCTACAATGTGGCAACGCGTCAAACGCCTTTTTGAAATCGAGTAAAACACTATCTGTCTGTTGCCCTTCATCCATGGCTCCCAATATATCATATGAGAAAAGCACAAGCTGAGTTTCACAAGAACGATGTTTCTTTGCGCTGAATTAAAGATTCGCGATAAATACAAGCTAAGTAGGGGGCCAATGCCGCAGAATACTCTTTGTAAAACCGAACCGGTATTCCATCCGGACCAGCAGACATTTTCGTATTTATCTCTCTCAGATACTTCCCTACACCGTAAATACCTATTACTATGTCCTCAATTTCGGAATTAGTACGCTGAAAAACGGTTGGAAAAAGTTTTGTGCAGAATTCTGGACAGGAAAAGTATGATGCGTATCTACCTGACATGGGAAGTAAGTGCAGTATGTTAATAGGAGTAATCTCTTGGGGTGAGATCTGGTCACTTAGCTTTCAGTGAAGAATATTAGTTACGTATAGACTCTTTCGAAAAAATCCCCACCGCTCTTGGGAGCACAGTAATTTCGCAGATGCCTAAGGGCAAACAGCAGAGCGGAGAACTCGGCAACTTTCAGTTGCGTGCTGCTATTGGCGAATGGCCCTGTCAGAGGTTGAGAAGTTTCTTCCGGACCGCGAGAGGTCGGGCGGTGGAGGGAGGGAGGAAGGAAGGGAGGAAGTGAGGGAAACCGGAGAGCGTCCAACTTGCTAATTGGGGGGAGCGGCTGTGTCGCGTGCAGCCGCAGCCGCAGCCACCACCGGCCTGCAGACCGCCCGGCCGTGTTGTTCTGGAGAGCTGTGGTCGGTGCAACGCGGTCGTGAAGACCAGCGCACATCAGCACAACTCGCGCAAACCACAGACGAACTCGAATAACGCTGTATGGCACATTTCGACATTTCGTAGAATCTCTATCTATATAAAAGCGAAAGGACACTCATTCACACACTCACTCACTCTCTCACTCACTGACTAAACACGTCCGCGGTGGAGTGGTCGAGCGGTCTAAGGCGCCTCGCTGCGGAGAACGCGGTTTCTCGCCGTCTAAGGTTCGAGTCCTCCATAGGGCATGGGTATGTGTATGTTGTCCATAGGATAGTTTACCTTAGGGTACGTTTATGCGCTGGCTGCTCGCTGCTGGTACCTTACAGCTCGCTGCTCGCCGGCAGCCTTGTTGCGTTCACACTGCAGGCACCTCGCTGCTCGCCTTGTATATTCTCCTGCATCTGTGACATTACAGTTGAGTGCACAAATTCAGTGGCTGAAGTGTGAAACAGCAGAATGCAGAGGATACTGCGCCGCCGGGTCTTCTAGGGAGACGCTTGTCCACTGTCGGTCGAGCTGATCTCTACGAGCTTACGAGAGTAACTCGGGCGTCCGATCTTTGATTGACGCGAGTGCACTCGTGCTCTCCCAACAATCCATTTTACTCTGGGGCAACGTCCCAGAGTCAAATTTGTCCCAATCCCCCGGTGCCGTCCAAGGTTTTCGGGAGGTTTTCCTTGGTTGTAAGGCGTATGCCGGAACTGGTAAGCCCCTCCCACTCATTCCCAATTGGGATTCCCCTTGCCCCAATATTAGATTGCCTGATAATCGGCTGAATAGAACATCGTCTGGCGACAGTGACAGTGATTTGTTCGCTCCAAAAATGTAATTGGAAAGGAGGAGGAGGTATGGAGTGCTCCCTTTTAATGCTGAAAATCCTCACTACGCATACATTAACAAGTACCTACTACCAACAGCTCAAAAACTAGCCAGGTTGCTTTTTCAGACATAATAATCATCTGCTTCAGATCTTCACTCATTGTTGCCTGTACTGAAACTACCTCTAATAAACAATATTGTGCGCGATGCTAACGAGAGTTCCACGCGCGCAACAGTCAAACGCCGCTCTACTAGCGTGACCTTGAAGCAACCAATCACAGTGCAAGTTTCAGGCCGGGCGGCGATGGTCGTAGCGCGAAACACAAACCAGTTTGATATCATCGCCTGGCGATGATCGTAGCGAGCAGCGAGCAGTGAGCTGGGCGAGCTGCGATGGTGCACGATAAATGGGTCGTAGTCCAGTCAATGAGCGCTCAAAAGAGGGGTGTAGAGTGCATGGAATATGCGATAATTTTTGACTTCAGGGCTTTGTTAGGTATAGTTAGGAGGTGAACATACAAAAAGTCCCCGCCCCTGGGGGTGTGAGCTAAAGCGGGGGTGGGGGTGGAAAGGTACCATTTTTTGGTTTTTCGCATATATCTCGAAAGCGGTCCGCTTTAGGAAGAAAATGTTCCAAATAAAAATGAAAGATTAATAAATTTGCTATAAAATTGTTTCTATAGATATTAGTCGAATTCCCAACGGTTTTCGAGATATACATTACTGAAAATCGACAATTTCGGAAAAAATCATTTTTACCTCACTAATTTTGTCAAATTTATTTCTAGTGACTTACTCGATCGTTTCTCAGAAAATTTGTCAGAAAGATAGTTGTAGATCATTAAATTTTCTTCAATTTGATATGTGCATTTGTTACTTTATCGTCAGCCAATCAGAAGTTACATCATTTGTAAGATATACGCCCAGTTTCGAGGTCCTTCTAGAAATGAGTGTTTGGAGAAGCTGTGACATTTAAGTCTTATGAAACGTGCTAGCATGGTAAATAACAACACTTTAACAATAACAAGGTAACTGGAATTGTAAGAGAACACGTTTTTAGAATTATAGCTTTTATTATAATATTATGAATCATACAATGAAGGTATTTACAAGCACTGATAGTGATTCAAAATGAATCATTTCAAAGCACATTTTCATTTTTATGAGGAGGAATGGTCGATGCTCATTCGTCACCTGCAGTGGACACGCCTTCAAGGTCGCCGGTACCTAACGCCCGGCAGAGGGTTAACGATGGGGAAGCCCCACGAGGAACATCGAAGGCCTGCCACTGGCTTCCAAGAGACTGGACAGGGGGGTGGAATGGAGTGTTCTCAATCACTTCTTACTTCAGTTCACTTCAAAAGTTCTCCAAGCATATGAAACTTTGTATGTCGGCTTTTCGTGATATTTTTCATTTACTTCTGAAAATGTTGACTATGTAGTCAGCGTAATGGCTACTCGGTGTTTTGATGTGATGAAACAATAGGTGGACCAGATGTTGGTGTTTTCACAGTGACAAAAAAGGAATACTATCAATCATGAAAGCAATTATAGAAAGGGGACATAGCAATGGCTCATCTTTAGAAGGTTTTGGCGTCCTTCTGATTCATAATGAATGTCGAAAAAATTACATCCGGCCGCAATCCATCAACGCTCATTTTAAGAGACAGGCACTCTCATAGTCCTCTGAAGTAGTTCAGCCTTCTTGAGATCCAAACAAGCGAAATTAGATTTCAAAACAAAATGTTTCTTTTGTGCCTAAAGTGTTGATGGTGAGCAAAAGAAGCCCAAGGAAGATATTTTCTCACAAAAGGACGCAACAGAACTGACATACAAGTGACGAGTATGGACGCTTCTCGAGATAGACATGATCAGTGGGGAGAGGAAGCGATGAGGCATCTTTCCACCTCAAATAATTTAGTTGCGAACGAGGCTGTGTATCATGATGAATGTCAGTTGGGATTTGTGAGATCGTTGTACATCAACTGTAACTGGAAAACTCGGAACTATTCCACTAGAAGCATAAATTACGATGAAAGGAGGTCTACGAAATGTGACTGTGGCACACATTGATGTATAGAGGAGCCGCCACATCCTGCACCAAATGCCATTCTGTGGTTTGTTGTCAAAAAGCAAGGTATTGTAGTTCCAGAGTGGAAGGGACACAAGCAATGTATAACAAGAGGAGCAGGAATTGAAAATGAATGACAACGTCCATTTGTTATTCCTACATGTATTTACAGGCTGTGACACAACATCCGCAGCGTATTGCAAGAGTAAAGTGGGGTTTGCCAAAATGCATCAGAAGTCCAAAATCATACAACATGCTGCTGAGATATTTTTCCAATAATTCTTCTTTTCCCGACTCCATTAAGACAGCGGGAATCATGAGTACTCTCTCATGGTATGGAGCTCCAGCCACCAAGACATCCCTCAACGAGTTTCGCTACAAATCATTTATAAAAGCAGCTGGACACATGAAGCCTAATCTCTGAACTCTCCCTCCAACTGAAGGAGCTGTTACGAAATGTGGAGCGCCGAATTGGGGTTGGGAAAGAAGGAATGACCAGCTAGTTCCGGTTCCGAAACTCTCAGAGTTAGATGCTGCTCCTGACGAATTCTTGAAGATAATTATTGTCGATATACGTAAGATTGTGACAGTGGAGGTGTGGTTCCAGAAAATCGTTGCTACAGTGCTTTGTTACATGCCCGAACTGCAAGGGCGGCTGCAACAACGGAGTCTGAATATTAATTAAGGATGAAGATGGAGATGGGGACATCTAGACTCTACCAATCTTGTTAGACGACGTCTCCACTACTGACTAAGGTGAATGACACTAGACCATTCCTCAGAAAAATGAAAATGTTGCATTCAATGCACTTATTTTTCATTTTGAATCACTATTAGTGCTTGTAAATACTTGCTTTGTATGATTCACAACATTGTAATACAAGTTATAATTGTAAAAAGGTGTTCTCTTTCAATCGAAATTACCTTCTTGTCATTGTTAAGGTGTTAATTACTATGCTAGCACGTTTCATAAGATAAAAATGTCACAGCCTTTCAAAACACTCATTTCTAAAAGGACCTCGAAACTGAGTGCACATCTTATAAATGATATAACTTCTGATTGGCTGAAGGTAAGTAATAAATGAGCATATCAAATTCAAGAAAATTTAATGATCTACAACTTTCCTTCCGACAAATTTTCTGAGAAACGATCGAGTGAGTCACTAGAAGTAAATGTTTGACAAAATTAGTGAGGTAAAAATGATTTTTTCCGAAATTGCCGATTTTCAGTAACGTATATCTCGAAAACTGTTGGGAATTCGACTAATATGTATGGAAACAATTTTATAGCAAATTCAATTATCTTTCATTTTTATTTGGAACAGTGCGAAAGGGCACTCATTCATACACTCACTCACTCACTCACTCAGTGACTAAACACGAAATCTCGAAAACTACTTCACTTATAAAGCTGAAATTTGACAGTAATGTAGTTTATTGGTAGAAGACGTCATCTAAGAAAGGATTTTGCGATAGGCTTGATAGTTCAGAAGATATGACGTCATAAATAATGAAAATTTCCCCGTATTGGGGCACATGATAGTGTGAATATATCAGGCCATTATTTGAGGAGGAGAGCACTTAGCGACTTGCAACCAACTTTAAACATAATTTCAAACCTTTAGGAAACTTTTACGCACTGACTGCCCCAGCAAAATGATACAAGGAAAAATAGTTTGTCGCTTATTACTTTTATGGTGTTCATGCCGTAAAATTACAGCATTTGGTATGACGTTACAATCTATTACTCGTACACTATTAATTGTATTAGCGAGAAATGTTACAGACGGTATACACACATACCACGGAACGTACGTTCGAAATTTTATCATAGTACGACACTCAGTTCACGAGGTATGAAGTCATAAACAATGAAGTGCGAGAAAAACTGCTACATCACGCGACAATGTTGCACATTTCCTTCTAAACCACTGGACCGATTTCAACCAACTTGCATACACATATTTCTTACCGTGAGATAACAGTTCCTGCAGGGTTAAGAATCACATACGACACATTGTTCAGGAGTATGACGTCATAAACAATGGGAATCGCAGAAAACTGCCTCGTAATGCGATGAGACTTTATTCATATACTTTATGGGAATGAGTGTACTTAGCGACTTGCAACCAACTTTAAACATAATTTAAAACTGTTATTATATTTTTATTTCACTGACAACCATAGTAAAATGATGAAAGGAAAAATGTTCCTCGGTTACTACTTTTCCGCTGACACACATATTGCTGAATGTACATTCGATACTGTATCACAGTACGATATTTAGTTCATGTGATATGAGCACATAAACAGTAACGTTCATGGAAAGCCGCCCCATCACGCACCAAGTTTTAATATGTTACTTATTTACTACTAATTGCATTCGCAACAGATTTTACAGACATATAGTACTTCTACAAATGAATGTATACTTGAAAAATTATACAACATATAACTCAATAAATATGAGATGGTACGAATTTTATATATCATTTGTATTTTAATTACTATATTTCTTTGTTTGGAGACTGCACTTATAATTTTGTACGTTATGCAAGACAGCCTTCTTTCTTAAAATATTTTCCCTTAAATACAACATGCTTTTAGAAGGAAAAAGAGATTCACAGATAGAGAAGGGATAGGAGAAGTACTAACTCAAGGCTGGAATAACTAAATAAATATCCGGGCGACGCCGGGTTTTCAGCTAGTAATGATGTAAACGGCAATTTGAATCGCCTGCTGCAGTAGTTGACCGGTATACCGTCCGAGGGCAGCACTAAACAGCGAGGAGACAAAAGATTCGCGCCTCTGTGCGAACAATGCTGCAGTGTTACCAGGTCTTCCGAAAACTCGGAAGATCTTCCGATTTCTTAAATTATTACATAAATACAAAATTTCGAATGAGTCATCCGAAATTTCCCGATTTTTCCTGAAATTTCAAGTGAATCTTCCTAACCTTTCCGAAATTTCGACTCAATCTTCCGAAATTTTTAAAACTGCCGTTTGCTACACGCCACGCCATCTGTGAGACAACATTGTCAACATAAATTGAAGCCGTGCTAAAAGACGGCGCTACTCAGTACAACTACTACAATATTGTTCAGACGTAAGCGTCGATAACTCCACGAAAAACACAACATGTAGCACCATCTGTGAGACAGCCCTGTCTACATAAAGACATACGGTCTAAGAAAGTATTTGCAGCACACTGATAAGTATTGACTCGTGTAAAAATATTATAGGGTGTTTCACTAAGTGTGTTTGCTTCTGTAACTTATAAAATAATAGGTGACGGGAAATTTTAATGCGTTAGGTCAACACAAGAAATGTTACACTTTCTGCGGAGCTATGAACATAGTTTATTGTATCATTTTCCAAAGAGTTGCAGCACAAAGATATAATTGTTTAAATGGAACAATAGTTTTTTCTATCGTGCCTGGGATTCGTTGAAACCAGCTGCGTCCAAATCGATTTAAACTACATCCCTATCACTGTTAGTTTGGGAGCTACAACCCTTCAAAGTTTAGGGGGCGGAGGCTACGACAGCGTAGCTCACTAGCTGGTGGTCATGAGACAGTGGGCTGTGCCCCACGGGATAGCCACTCGGCCAGTCAGCTACGCTATCGCAGACTCCGCCCCTGGAACTTTGAAGGGTTGTAGCTCCCAAAGTAACAGTTATAGGAATGTAGGAATGTAGTTTAAATTTATTTGGACGCAGCTGGTTTAAAAGAATCCAATACACGATAGAAAAAAACCATTGTTCCATTTAAAAAATTATATCTTTGTGGTGTAACTGTTTGGAAAATGACACAATAAACTATGTCCATAGCTCCGCAGAAAGTGTAACATTTCTTGTGTTGACCTACCGCATTAAAATTTCGCGTCACCTATTACTTTATAAGTTACAGAGGCAAACAGACTTAGTGAAACACCGTGTATATTTAATACCTTCCGATTTTTTTACTTCATCAGAACATTTTTTAGTCCATCTTCTTCCGAAAAAAGAAATTAGGATCTGGCAACACTGCAGTGCTGATGTTACAGTAATGGCGCAGTGTAGCAAGGTGACGCTTACCGAAAGCGGTTTGAAACGTACTAATAAGACGCTGAAAAGGAAAATTAACATCGCTAATTGGCAGGATATTAAGAGGAAGAGGCTTCGTGATGCTGGATTTTAATATAAATCACGGGAAGTAAATGTAGCTCCTACGAAACAGCCTCCAACATAGGTGAGGGGAATAATGCTGTATGGCAGTGGCGGACTAAGGGGGGGGGGGGGGGACGAACCACCCCGGGCCTCCGGATTGCCGGACTGTGGGGGGGGGGGGGGGGGCTCGAAAGCAAGGCGTTTATTTTTATTTTTTATTTTATTTTTTTAATTTAATTTAATTTTATTTTATTTTTATTATATATTTATTTATTTATTGAGCGCGCTTGGCATCTCGTTCTGCTAGGGCCTCCAAATCTCGAAAGTTACTGTTTTATATTAATATTTTGCCAAGTGGGGGGGCGTTTGTTTCGACACTGCCCCAGGCCTCCAACAGCCTTAGTCCAACACTGCTGTATGTGTTCTGTAAGAAAGTGCGTATCTATAAATTAGCCTGTTTGCCCTTTTCAGTGGCCTCTGTGCCTTGTAGAGTAGATGGTTGTAGCTACATACGTTATGTGCTACTTCTGAAACTTTACAGTAAAAGTATGCAATGATGAATAAAATATAGTTTTGTAGTGATAACATCGACGAAAAAATATTATATACATTCTAAGCATCTATATTATTGAAAGAGAATGGGCAATACGATGACCAATTTGAATATAAGGTAGTACCATTCATTGTTTACATTATTCAGGATCGTGTATCAGGGGCGTAGCGAGGGAGAGCAAGAGTAAACCTATTGTGGGTCCCTGGCCACTCGGGGATCAGTGGCAACGAACATGCCGACAGATTAGCCAGGATGGGGACAGATACTCCATTTATTGGATCGGTACCTGTCCTGACAATCACCAAGGCAATGATCAAATTGGAGCTACGTAACTGGCTCAGAAGACAGCACGTAGAATATTGGACCAAAGTCTGTCAACAAAAACATGGCAAGGTAATGATGCCAAAGCCATGTTTTAAAAGAAGCTCTGCAATCCTGGACTGAATAGGAGAGAGATTAGACTCATGGTTGGATTGCTGACAGGCCAGGGGAATTTCAAAAAACACCTACGTACAATGGAAATAACAGAAGAGGACGCTAAATCTAGGATCTGTGATGACAGTGATGAAACTGCATCACATCTAATCTTCGAATGCACTGAATTGGAGAATAAAAGACACAGAATATTTGGGACAACCAGACCCGAAGAAATTGTGTCTAATAAAGAACTGGTAAAGGGACTCCTTGCACTGTTCAAGGGCACTGGTTGGCTTTACTAGATATACAGTGAGCGATACCGCACAATAAACTTAGTTTAGGTGCGGGCAGTGGCGGGTTGGACCAAGACTGTTTTGGCTTCCTGGAAAAATCAATCAATCAATCAAGGGGGTCTATGATGCCCCGAGCAAAACTGGATTTTCCGAATAACTTCAGTTGTTATTTTCATCGATTGCTGCAAAAACATTTTTAAATTGATAATGATTGTAATATAAGTAATTATTTTGTTTCTTTACTTGTCTCATAAATCGTTACAAATAATATTCGCAGTAAATCAATGAAAAATCTTCGTATACAAAATGTTCATTCTCTCAGAACAAGAGCACTTAAAAAGTAAATTTTCCTGTTGCCATCATGCCAACAGGAGTTTCCGGTTTCGTTTCAAAATTTTACGATGATAGGTCCACGGATCTATGATACTAAACGACTATTGTGACTACCGGTTCGCGCTAGCCGTTACCCATTTGTTGCAGACTTGTAGATGCAACAAAAATTTTGTCATTAAATTAATAATTGCCTTCAAGCATGTGTGTGTGTGTTGATGGAAATGAGGGACCAAACAACGAGGTCATCAGTCCCTTTAACTCCGAATTGTACATGCCACAGAAACCAACGAAAAAATGGGAAAGCTAAAAGACCATTCCACTAGGAGATAAAAAGAGGGAATTAAAATCATCTCACCGACAAGACTAAAACCAACTTAGGGTAGCAAAAGCTACAGTGTCCGCACCCACAGCTTCGGAAGCGACCACAACCTTCTAAACCACAAGTTACTAACGGCATAGTGGTCAAAAGATCACAGCTTCTGAGTAGGGAAAAAGAAAACAACGTTGAAAAGTAAAAGAGAGAGTGGGGGACTGTGGGAGGGGGAGGGGGGAGAAGACTCTAAACCCTACAAACAGCAAAGAGTCACAAACCCACTCACCCCAACCAAGCGAGTCCTAGAGCCGAGAATAAAACCTACCTTCACGGAGGAAGGCAAGGACACGATCAATCATCCGAGGATCATCCGCCAAAACTAGAGACAACGAAAGCGGTAGGCCACAGTCGCCACGAAGTGTCAAATAGAGAGGACATTCAACCAGAATATGAGCCACGTATTGTGCGGCTCCACAATCACAATGCGGTGGATTGTCATTGCGTAAAAGAAATCCATAGGTCAGTCTGCAATGTCCAATACGAGGCGACAGAGGACACTCGATTCTCTCCGGGAAGGGCGTAAAGATGAACTCCAAGCTGCAGTCGTATAGTTGACGGTGCGGAGTTTCAAATGTTCAAATGTTTGTATAGCTTTTGGGACTTAACTACGGGGTCATCAGTCCCTAAACTTACAAACTACTTATGAACTAGCTAATACTACGGACGGCACAAATATCCATGCCCGAGGGGGGATTCGAACCCCCGACCGTAGTGGACGTGCAGACCGTGACTGAAGCGCCTCAGTCCCCTCGGCCACCGCGGCCGGCGGTGCGGAGATTATTGGAAGGGACAGTAGCTTTCCAGCTACTATCCCATAAGTAGTGAACCATAAATCTGATCTGCACCCGCAGATCCGCACCCGGAATTAGAAAGAGAGGTGGGCATCGAGTAATTGCCGATCGAGCCAACCGGTCAGCCTCTTCATTCCCTGTAATAACAACATGGCTTGGCACTCAGAGAAAAGTAACTGAGCAGGCAGCAAGCATGTACAGTTACTTTTGTTTGGTCATTCAGAAAATGAATAGTGCAAATTGAAGCGTTTGCTTAAAAACTGTGTCCGAAGTTCGACTGATTTTCTTAAGAATCATTATTTCAGATCACACAATGTAAATTACATTAGCGAGAGAGAGAATAAACCTATTTTATGTCTAATACGTTTGTTTATATTTTTTCCATTCAAGCACTTTTTTGTTTGCCTAGCAGCAACCTGAGTTTATACGTCTCAAGCGGTACAGAGAAGCACGACGTGGTATTTATGTTTTCTTTAATTTATGGAATTCCAGCAGAATATATTCACGAATAGCATTATTGCGTTTTCACTATTTCCTTTAAAAGCTGCATATTAGCAGTATTATATACGTAACATTAGATTCATTAGTAATTTGATTATGGACATGACAGACACAATGTTACTGGGTATCTGAACGCTACTTCTGATTAGCTGCCTTCACCTCCTGTCTTTCATCGTGACAGCTACCAACATCTACAAGTGAAGCAGCAACCGCGTTCCCAGAACCTACGTTTTAACCCTTTAATTTAGGAAATATCTGATTATCATACTCAATTTCGTTTAACTACGTTTAACTATAATACGTGAATTTTGATATTTTATTTCTACATTTGTTTCAAAGTTTGAGGTATTTCGATTAAAAACGGCAAATTTTAGATAACGTCTGAGAACTTCCAGGATCACCGAGATGGCATCACTGCCCACAGTGCGACCACAGCCTTATATGCCCCTGTTGCTCAGTGTGGTGTGTGGCATTCTAGGTGTCTGTACCCAGTGGTGAGCGCAGCTTTTCGAAATTAAAACCTATAAAAACATGTCTGCGATCCACAACCATTCAAGAAAAACTTGTGGGGTTGGCAACTTTGTGACTTGAACGAGAAACAGCAAACACGATTGATTTAAAGGAGATCGTCTCAGATTTTGCAAAAGCCAAGACAAGAAATATAAAATTTGTGTGACTCTTTGTATAATGAAGCTTATAATTGTATCAATTATTGCAAACTATCAACCGAAAGCTTTTTAAAAGACTAAATCCAAAAATGATGAAAGAGTAACTTCTTTGTATAGGAGTGTTTGGTGTGTCCCATTTTAATGGGGAAATATGTATATGTTGTCATTATGTATTTGAATAAAAAAAGATGCAGATGTTTTATTGCAATTTTATTAAATGGGGCGCTATTGAAATAGTTTGCCTATGGCGCCGAATATGTTCGGGCCGGCCCTGCTCCTAAAGACGACCAAGGAAATCATTTGAATAGGCCACATGCAATATCGAATGACGACAGAGCTTTGATTCGTGAACATATTTCGAGTGCCATTACAGCAGGGATAAAACCTCAAAGGGAATGTCCGCTACCAGATCTCAATCTCTGTAGACATTGCGATTTGCTGTTAAACAAAATGACAGCAGCTTCAGACGATATGGAACTGCACAATATCGAACATGAGAGTCAGTTGCATCACTATAAAGCAGACCAAGCATACGAAGCACTAAGACACGATACTGAATTGGCTAAAAGGAACAATAATGTACCCGTGATATGTGTTGAGTTACAACAGCTTTACTTTGACGTACATTGACGCATTCCACGGTATTCTACCGGAGGCAGCAGTCAAGATATACTTTCACGATTCATGACGTTGGTACTGGGAACATCACAGTAATTTTGTGGGATTAATGCACTGCAATAAAAGGTTGAGCTGAAATCGTTTCCTATCTGATTAAATTTGTGACAAAACAATACCGTTGATAAAGGTGTTTAACGCGCTCTGATTGTATGGTATGACCGCTTTGTCGGGCAAAACAACAACTGGAGAGTTTTAACGCTTTATCTTGTCAGCTGCATGTACTTTACTGCAATACATCAAAAGTTTTTATGTTCGGGTTATCGTTTCTTACATTGTGAAAGAGACTTCGCAATGGTTGAAGAAACAAAGTGTCGGAAGTTATGGTTCCTTCGGAATGGAAGCATGTCATTAATGAGGCCTTTGTCGATCCTTCGAAACTGACCCTACATAAGACGACGATAGAACACTTCAAGGACATAGAAAGTATTGAAAAAGCCATCTGGTTTAAAAGTTACTGATGTACTCTGGTCGAAGTTGTGTAGTGACGCTTCTCGAGGCGTATTGGACAGTGCATCGTAAAACATGATTGTGAATGGGACTGATAACCGTCGCTGTTTAGTCCCTTCCAAAAACCAACAACAACATGATTGTGAACATCAAATAAAAAATATTCCGTTGCCTTCTGGATTTCGGTTGCTCTACAATGGAGCACCGACACTTCAGAAGGGAAAGAAAAATGATCTGTTGGCCATGATAAAATATATGTACCCAAAATACCGGGATTATTACGAAAACCTACAGTGTGACAGCTGAATTTGATCTACCAAATTTGTGTCTCAACTTTAACAGACTCATATACTACTACTTTTTTAAAGACTAATTTTTCGATTCTAGACAACCTTACCATTAGAGCGTAGTAGAGAGTGATATGGAATAAAGCTGTATATCCATTGCTATACAGCGTTTATCCATATTAAAACTTACTATACCTTGCGTCATGTAAGAAGGTGCTTCCGCGCTTAGAGGCGGAGCCATAAGGGAAGCGTGGAGGCGAGGAGCTACGGCCGAGCGCCAAACATTGCATAACTCGCGGCTAGCCACGCGCCTACAGAATTAACGTTACTGGTTGTCATTGCGGTAATGGGGGCGGGGGGGGGGGGGGGGGGAGGGGAGGGGAGGATGCGCAGAATGGCTTAAAACTGGGCCGCCTTCGTAGCTGACGCCGACTATAATTAAAAATACTAATTAAACAACAAATAAATAAAAATTAAAAATCACAACCACGCGTTTTTAAGAGTTTGTGTGCACGAATAATACATATCTGCTGGTACATTATTATTGCAACAATTCTCTGGAATTAATAGGTTGTTTTCGATATTCTATAAACTGCAGAATGCGCCATACAGTGTTATTTGATGTGACGATAATGATGAGTAGACTGGTCTTAGACTGCGGCGATGACTGATTATTTACGTACTTATTCGATGTTTTAGGCCCTATTCACACGGGTATACTCTATATTGCGTTCACCGAAACGAGAGACGTACTGTAAACATAGCGAGGCGCGTGAAGAGGGGTGGACAAAACAAAACTCGCTCAGAGCCGCCTCATCCGTTTCAGTTTTAAAGCGTTTGTGTGTGTGATATCACAGGCTGTCTAGAAATTTCATCTTAAAGGACCAGTTGCTGAATAAGTATTAAGCTTTCATTTTCTATCTCTTTGTCTCTTTCTCGATTGTATCGCGGAAGTGTAAACTCGTCATGTCATCCTACATTTGGAATCCACGCAAGAAGCGACCGAAGAAGAAATCATTACTTTCTTAATGTGTATAAAACGGAGCTGTTGTGTCCAGAACAACAAATGACAGATATTGTTATGAAAACAGCTGCATCTGCGGATGTTGGGCGTTCCTCAGTTTATCATATGGTAGCTGATTATAAGGCCACACACTATTACAAGCACCCCCCACCCCCTCCAAAAGAAAAAAAAAAAAAAAAAAAAAAAACCACGAAAGAAGCTTACAGAAACTGTTGATGACTTTCACAGAAATGTGATTCGAACGAAAGTACATGATTTGTTGTTTTGTTGACACTTATTGTCGTAAACGAAAATGAATGCACATTTGGGCAATTTTCAGAAATTCAAAAATGTTCAAATGTTTGAAAAGAGGTCATCAGTTCCTAAGCTTACAAACTACTTATGAACTAATTTATACTAAAGACAACAGAAACATCCATGAACGAGGGAGGATTCGAACCTCCGGCGCCGGAGGCCGCGCGATCCGCAACGTGGGGCTCCAGACCGCACGGCTACTCCCGCGCGGCTTTCAGAGATTTTATGAATTACTAAAAGAAATAAATTCTTAATATCGGTGGCGTCTAATATCACTTCTATATAGGAAAACACACAACCGCTTTACAACTAATACAGAGGCTTTAATTCCAAATTATTAACTTATCCACACAGCCGTAACGTTTATGTTGTTTTATTTAACGACCGGTTTCGGTATTGCATTAATACCATCTTCAGGCCCTATACAATTTAATTTGAAAATCAGTGCTGTATTTAAAGCGACGAAAGTAAAATGATGGTCAGGTTAGACACTTAAACATACAAAATACAAAGAACAATTCATGTAATACCGAAACCAGTCGTTAAATAAAATAACATAAACTTTACGGCTGTTGGTGTATAAGTTAATTGTTTGGAATTAAAACTCGACCAACAGCCGCAGTCCCTATTCCATTACAACTTGGAACCACATCGATTGATACATAGGTAGCGACAGAAAGCGAGGGCTTCGATTTTGTCCACCCCTGGGCACTCGTCCAGGTCTGTTTACAGTCTGTCTGTCGTTTCGGTGAAAGGACTATAGTCCCAGAGCGACTGAGATACTCTGAGACCAAGAGACGCAGCACGTGCAGTTAAATAGTTTCAGTCAGACGTGGATACTCGAATAGTTGCGTCCCAGAGTTGCCGGTACTCTGATACCACACGACTCGACAGTCTCTTTGTTGCATTCGCACCACTGGCTTGCGCACTGTAAAAAAAAAGTTTAATTTTTAATTCGTGTTATATAAAACGATATTTTGAATGTTGTATCAATGGCAGTATCTGTGGTTTATATGTTAAAAAGGAAACAATCCCCAGTTGCAGGGTTGCCTATTTATTAACAACCAGTTGTGACGCTATCGGGTCGTAGTTCGTTGCTTCTTGAAGTTCTTGTACATCGGCGGTCTCGGTAACGACTGGCTCAAATTTCATTGGGCAAAACTAATCCAGTACAAATAATGTTGACGACATGTAGAATTACAGTTCATTTAGACTTTAATGAGTTACTAGGTGTCCTGTGCGAATAATAGGTAAGATACGGCAGTACAATGTTCAAATGTTTGTAGAGCTTATGGGACTTAACTACGGGGTCATCAGTCCCTAAACTTACAAACTACTTATGAACTAGCTAAGGACGGCACAAACATACATGCCCGAGGGGGATTGAAATGTTCAAATGTTTGTAGAACTTATGGGACTTAACTACGGGGTCATCAATCCCTAAGCTTACAAACTACTTATGAACTAGCTAAGACTAAGGACGGCACAAATATCCACGCCCGAGGGGGGATTCGAACCCCCGGCCGTAGTGAGGGGGGATTCGAACCCCTGACCGTAGTGGCCGTGCAGACCGTGTCTGGCGCGCCGCAATACGGTAGTAATGGAGAAAAGGCAGATGCAAGTATATATGGGTAAAAGATAATATGATACTGTACAAATTGTATAGTAGCGAGGCATTAAAAGTTCCAGAAATTATCATAAGTGTTAAGCGGTACTTACCTGTGACGGTGAACTTTGAGGTAATGTATTTCATTAGCGTAGTGAACAATGCCTGATGGAACAAACAATTCCTACAGCTGTTGAGAATCGACGGTGAAACAGAAATCTTGTGATAAACTACGCTTGCATAATGAATCTAAACAACTGCAAGAGCTGTCGTGCTAAATTTAATTATTCGTGTATTTTTCGTCGTTAGATCGACGTGTATAACCAAAATCGTGTGATAAACTATGTTTGCATAAAAGAAAGTATTTGCCTAGGATAAAGAATGAAAACAGCCGTAAGAGCTGTCGTTCATGTTAGTTAAACAGTCAATGGATGGCACCTGCTACATTGCTTTTATATCGGCAGCGCAAACTAAGTTGATACATGGCGCGGTGGCTAATGGGAGCAACCGTAAAAAGATGTCCCATTTATCATCGTTCGCCGGGTATCAACTTATACTGTACGAGCAGTACAATTATTTTTCAATATATATATGGTGAAAACAGTAACTTTAAACTATCTTTGTTTTGGATACGTAATGCAGGAGATATGGCGTAATAATATATATGATTAGCGCCCGGTTCTCTCCATTTATGGCCAGCGTACAACTCACATTAATAACCCTCACCACAACCCAGCACGTACATTCCACACATCAATAGTACAAATTTACACAGTTCGTGTGTGGAATACAAAAGTCGGAGGTGTACAATTAGTGTGGCACCAATATTAATAGTCCATTCATAATATCGGTAGCAACAACTACCACATGATTAACACTAAAGAGCGTTTACTTTAAAGGTTCAAATTAGAGTTCAGAGTGATGTGGATTTTGCCCCCGATCAGACTCGAAACAATATTCATTTACATGGCATGAAAGCATCCTATTTATATTAGTCAAACAATGTCGCTGAAAATTACGTATTGTTAATAGGGTAAATTAAACTCATCACAATGGAAATGTAAACTATTTCATGCAACTGGCTGCTCTAAAAGGTAGCGTAAATAATACTGAGTAAATTGATGTGCAAGTCTCCGTTATATTAATAGTGTTTCATATCCAAATAAAACTAAATACGGTTGCCAACTATACTTTTGTAATAAACGTAATTGTACAGAAACTAATGAGGACACAAATTTCGTAACATTAATTGTGAAATATAATAATACCTACTTTGTTATTAAAAGAAAAGAATTTAATTACTTTTATCAGAGATACTAATTAGCTTAATATATGACAATGACAATACGCCTCTTGCATGAATTAATTAATATTTGATAATTAAACAAACTTCTGCGATGTCAAATAATAGAAAATAACTTCAGTCAGTCACGTTAGAAAAAAGAATATCAAAAGTTTTAGAAAGGAAAATGATAATAGACTAATTACATTCGGACGTATTATTATGCAACACAGGTATCAGAAGGCTCAGTAATGCAAGCAGATATAAATACACCAACAGGAAACTGAGGTACAGATTTTTAATATTAACCATACAAGAAGGTCAATGAAATGTACATAAGTCGAAAGGTGGTTTATCGTAGATGTTGAGAATATAAAAATTATGTGTGCATGTAGCCGTTAAGAGTGGTCAAAAGAAAAAGAAATTTTAGGATGATACTCCAAATTCTCCGTAAGTCTTGCCACTGTATTGTAACCTGTTATAGGTGGCGTATTGGTACAGCTGGTATTAACTCAGTAAGTTAGTGTGTGGAGTTCCAATCTTAAGGTCGTGTGTTTCATTCCCACTGACCAAGGTTTTTTAATTCTTCATAATGTTCAATTCTTAACTGTTCAATATAGTTTTTGAATACAATTAAACAATTTAGTTTATGATTGCAGTATTTTAATAAGTCTCAAGGACAAACATTTGAAAAAGTTGGGATTGTATTAAGAAAACCAGTTTTCACACTTATATTGCAGCAAGTAGAGTTCGATTCTTTGATGGTTTGAAATTTCAGATTTGTGAACATAGAGAACAAGGACATTTAGCGAATGATGAAAGAACTTTTACGAAAAATGTTGTTTTTATTGAAGAATTGAAATAAAATTGTGAAATAAAGCAATTAATTCCCTCATTTGTGTGTTTCATTCTCTCAAATTTCCTCTTTCTCCTTTCTTTCACATGTTCTCATAGCATTCACATATAACCTATAAATTTGCAGTGCTCAATAAATTCCACTTCCATTTAAAAATTTTGTTATTTTCATGACATTGAAAATACAACTAGTCGAATTTCGACCCCAGGCAATACTAGTGGGAATAAATCCCAGCATGCTTCGTTACACAGTTTCAGGCAATTATTGCACTTCTTCAGCAATCTTCACAGGAAACACTTACAGAATAATACACAAGTATAAATATTACAGATAAATTCGAAGTACAATCACAAAAATAAAGGGACGAAAGGAATAGTGTATATAAAGCTTTCTTGAAAAGATTCAGAATATAAAATATTAATACGCTATACTGCTGAATTCTCACAAAGTAAGGAGCTATAAAAAGAATTCAGTTCATATAAACGAAAACGTTTATAAGGTTACTGCACTGTTTCACCGATGATTTAATTTTCATAACATGAGTGGTGTCCTTTGGTGCTTGGCCTACCTTAGCATAATTTGAGCTTTGTGTCAGCGCGCCTACATAATTAACATCTCATTAATTATCTTTCATAATTACAACTTTGTTCACTCGTTCAGTGAGCGTGGCGCCCGTAAACAATTTGATTTTAATAAATTCAGTCAGTTCAGCCCGTTTGCTCATCATTTTGGCAACTGTAAGAACTTATAAAATATTTTTTCTAAATATTTCCCACCAAAATTCCTATCGTTGTCGTGCATAGATACGCTGCGGCAACGATCAAGTTATAACCTCCCTACATTTGAATGGTTTATTTTAGAAACCATTCAAGCGCCAAAACCAGAAAAAATGAGTTAATGGTGCCATATTTGTCTTTGAGGATAGTTTCACATTTCAATGCAGAAAGCAGCCGCGGCGGAGCGGTCGAGCGCATTGAGGCGCTATGCTACGATGCGCGAGCTCGTTCCCTATCGGGGGTTCGAATCCCCCCCCTCTGGCATGAATTTTTGTGCTGTCTTTAGTATAAGTTAGTTCATAAGTAGTTTGTAAGTTTAGGGACTGATGACCCCACAGTTAGGGTCCTATAAACTTTACGAACATTTGAAAATTTTTTGCAGAAATCTGTTGTTTGGCATGACGTTCAATTTATCGTTTACGACTCCGTTTGTCTGGTTTCTGCAATAAACTGTGGAGACTTTTATGTTCCTGAGTTGTCAGTTGGTATTCGCATTCTGAATCTAGAGTATTCAAATGTTTTCATTGTTGTCACTGATCAGTTAGCTTGCGCATTGCCTAATCAGTCTCTTCTGTTTCCCATTGTTAGTGTTAACAGCAAAACAACATCAATCTGACATGTCTGCAAGTTCAGAAGATTAACATCAACAAAAAAGGAGACGAGTAGAAGTAAATGAAGAAACAAACGAAATCGCATTCGCAATGCAAGAGTGAAGGTTATGTTTCTTACTCTGGCATGGAAGAACCTGAGAAAATGAAGCCTAGTGGTCTCATTTGTAAGTGCAATGCAAAATGTTATTTAAACATTAACCAGGATTAATGAAACGTGGACATATTTTCATTCTCTTGAAAATAAAAACTGTGAAGACACATATATAATAACTTTGATTGATGTTAATGAAGTTGAGCGAAGCCGGGGAAAACAAGGTCCTGATCAAATTGCAATTGAAATTGCAATTGCAAAAGAAATCACTGTTACAGACACAATTTAAAGATTAGTGTTGCACTAAAGCAGCTTTGCAAGAATTGAGGTTGAAAGTAACTGCGAAGTTATCTGGGCACATATAACAGGTCTAAAAGAAGTAAATATAATAGTTGGGTGTTCTTATCGGCCCCCCAGTGCTGCTGTAACAGTTTCAGAATCATCCAAGGAAAGTCTACACCAGATAGTGCATAGGTATCCGGGCCATGTTATATTAGTCGGAGGAGACTTCAACCTTAAGAGTATAGATTGGGACCTCGCTAGTTACATTTCAGGCGGTACAGACAAGCAGTCTTGCGAGCTACTTTTGGACACATTCTCCGAAAACTGTCTTGAACAGTTAAACCGGCAACCCACGCGCAATGGATATATTCTAGACCTTGTAGCCACAAACAGGCCTGACCTTCTTAACGATGTCTGTGTAGAGAGAGGAATTAGTGATCATGATATCGTCATAGCGTCGATGTTGACCGCAGTTCATAAACCAATCAAGAAGGCTAGGAGCGTGTTTTTGTTGGGAAGAGCCGACAAGCAAATGTTACGATCGCACTTAGAAAATGAATGGGCATCGTTTAATTCCGGGACTATGGATGTAGATGAATTGTGGACTAAATTTAAGTGCATTGTTAATAAAGGGTTAGAGAAATATGTGCCAGTAAAGACGATTAAGGATGGAAAAGATCCACCATGGTATAATAATAATGTTAGAAAGCTGCTGAGAAAGCAAAGGCTGTTGCACTCTAGATTAAAAAAAAAAAAAAAAAAAGAACACGCAAATGATGACAGGCAAAAGATAGTAGAGATTCGTGCGTCTATAAAAAAATTGATGCGTGAAGCATACAATAATTATCACAGGCATACCTTATCAAAAGACCTTTCCGAGAACCCGAAAAAATTCTGGTCCTATGTAAAATCGATAAGCGGGTCAAAGCCCACTGTCCAGACACTAGTTGATCATTCAGGGGCAGTAATAGAAGAAAGCAAACGGAAAGCTGAAGTTCTAAATTTAACCTATAAGAAATCTTTCATGCAGGAGGACTGCACAAATGTACCATCTTTTCATCAACGTACTAATTCCGAAATGGGGGACATAGCAATAGGTATTTACGGTGTAGAGAAGCAGCTGAGAGAGCTAAATACGAAAAAGTCTGCTGGTCCGGATGGAATACCAGTTCGGTTTTACAAAGACTATTCTGCGGCGTTGGCCCCCTACTTAGCTTGCATTTATAGCGAATCTTTAATTCAGCGCAAAGTTCCTAGTGATTGGAGAAAATCGCAGGTGACTCCCCTGTATAAGAAAGGAAAGAGAACTGACCCATACAATTACAGGCCAATATCGTTGACATCAGTTTCATGTAGAATTTTGGAGCGTATTCTCAGTTCGAATATAGTAAATTTCTTTGAAACGGAAAAGCTTCTTTCCATGAATCAGCACGGGTTTAGGAAACATCGTTCATGTGAAACTCAGCTTGCCCTTTACTCACATGACATCTTGCGAGCCATGGACGAAGGGCAACAGGCGGATTGTGTTTTTCTCGACTTCAAAAAGGCGTTCGACGTGGTGCCACACTGCAGACTGCTAACGAAGGTACGAGCTTATGGAATAGGTTCACAGATTTGTGACTGGCTGGAAGACTTCCTAAGTAATAGAACGCAGTACGTTGTTCTCGACGGCGAGTGTTCATCAGAGACGAGTGTATCATCAGGCGTGCCCCAGGGGAGTGTGATAGGACCGCTATTATTTTCTATCTATATAAATGATCTGATGGACAGAGTAAGTTGTAATTTGCGGCTGTTTGCTGATGATGCTTTGGTGTATGGGAGGGTGTCGTCTGTAACTGACTGTAATAGCATACAGGATGACTTAGACAAAATTTCTAGTTGGTGCGAAGAATGGCAGCTAGCTCTCAATGTAGAAAAATGTAAGGTGATGCACATGAGTAGAAAAAACAATCTTATAATGTTCGAATACAGCATTAGTAGTGAGCTTCTTGATGCTGTCGCGTCGTTCAAATATCTAGGCGTAACATTGCAGAGCGATATGAAATGGAACGAGCATGTAAGGACAGTTGTAAGGCGGACAGCCGACTTCGGTTTATTGGGAGAATTTTGGGAAGATGTACTTCAACTGTAAAGGAGACCGCGTATAAAACGCTTGTACGACCACGTCTTGAGTATTGCTCAAGTATTTGGGACCCGCAGCAGATCGGTTTGAAGGAAGACATAGAGGCGCTTCAGAGGCGAGCAGCTGGATTTGTTACCGGTAGGTTCGACCAATGCGCAAGTGTCACGGAAATGCTCCGGCAACTCAATTGGGGATCCCTGAAAGAAAGACGACGTTCTTTTCGTGAATTTCTGTTAAGTAAATTTAGAGGGCCGGAATTTGAAGCTGAGTGTAGTACGATCTTGCTGCCGCCTTCTTACTTTTCGCGTAAAGATCACAAAGACAAGATAAGAGAAATTAGGGCTCGTACGGAGGCATATAGGCGTTCTTTTTTTCCTCGTTCAATTTGGGAGTGGAGTAGGATATGAAATGCCTAGTAGTGGTACAGTGTACCCTCCGCCACGCACCTTACGGTGAATTGCGGAGTATGTATGTAGATGTAGATGTAGAATTTGTTTGTGGAGGTTATGTATGTTCATATCGTTTACTGCAGAAACCACTTAAGTGAATTTTTGTTTCGTTCAATTTACAGCAATGTTAAATAATTTAAAATAGCTTTTACTGTGTTAGAATAGTTTGCATTCATTTACTGGAGTGCGCCTCGGTTGCACAGTGGTAGAGTGCCAGACTACAAATGCTCATGTGGAAAATACCGAGTAGCACTGTGGTTCGGAACCCACGTTAAACTGTAGGTCCCTCTATAACTGGCTGGGTAAGTCAGTTCGAAGGTCGGAGGAAGGCAACGGCATACCACCTCCAAACAGGACCATGCCTAGTAAAGCACTGTGGTGTTCAAACCAATCTTCGGATTGTTGACTGCTTTACCTTTTACTGCATTCAGTAAAAAATATCCAAGTCATCACCGAAACATGTAATCTGATGGTACACAGCTTTTTCGTTTTCCTAGATTTGACAATCTTGGTGCTTTATGAAATAAACGATTAATTTATCAGGATTAAATTTCATACGATTGTCTTTCAAACTAATTAGTGATTTAGGCACACAGGATACTTAATTGCCACTTGTCTGGTAAGTGTAGGGGTGGGAGGTTATACCTGGCAACCGTAGTGGACGGGTCTGTATTTATATTGATCTGAGCGTCTTGATTCCGGAATATCAGTAAAATTGGATGTTATACATTACATCAAACCGATTTTTATGCCTACTAAAAAGCCGCACGGGAGTAGCCGAGCGGTCTGGAGCGACAAGTTACGGATCGCGCGAACTCCCGCGTCTTGGGTTAGAATCCCGCTCGGGCATCGTTGTGTGTGTTCTCCTTAGGTTAGTTTAACTTAGTTTAAGTATTTTGTAAGTGTAGGAACTGATGGCCAATGTAGTTTGGTCCCATAACAATTACAAATATTTTAATTTTGCCAACTAAGAATATAAGTGAAGCACTCTGATCCTGAAAGGATAAACGCCCTTCTATGTCAACATGTTGGGTGTACAACATTCTGTGCACGAAGAGAAAGGTCAAGACTGAATGAACACAATAGTCTTTACTGGCGAAAGAAAACTGAAAAAAAAAACAGCTTTGTCTAAAAACGCCGATTTATATACAACTTTGAACTACTGTCAAAGGCTGTAGTAGAGAAGCAATAGAAATAAATAAACATGGAGAAAATTTTAACAGGAAGAAAGAAGCCATGTGTGACATGGACTGTGGTTCTTCGTTATAGGTAGATATGTTTTTCATCTATGACTAAAGGCAATCTATAGGTAAATTTTATCTGACAAAGATTATGTCGAATGATCACGTATAAAAGAAAAAATGCCCATTTTAGACAGTACTGATGCCGCTCTCCAACACCAGACTCGTCAATTTGCAGGACTCAGCACCTCTGAAGATGTCCAGCGCAGCTCTGGAGGAAACATCAGGAGCGGAAGTGTTTGATGGGGCACGATCGTACAACACGGAAGATTCGTCAGCAAATTATGGCATCCACCGGCACGACAACGCGAAAGTCACAAAACACACAGTGTACGCGTACATCATAGGTTATAAGAGTAGCATGATGAATTTACCTAACTGCCCTGGCCGCTAAATAAGCTAGATTCAAACGCAATAGTGGTCTTCGTGCCATGGATGCTCAGTGGAGAAATCCAGCTCAACTGATCCTGGGCCGGGCGTCTTCATGGTACCACGTCCCAACTTTCACAGCATCACTGACACTCTTCCCTTCATGTCTCTATGCGGTCATCGCTGCAAAAAATGCCGGTTAATCGGGTCACATCAATGTGGCTAGACAATTTATACATTAGGACACACCTAGCTATTCCAGCAAAATAAGTTTTAAACTTTTATTAGCGTTTATTCCAATTTAGTGGCTCTATGTTCTATGTGAGCCCTGACAGAGTTCGAAAATACACTACTGGCCATTAAAATTGCTATACCAAGAAGAACCAGATGGTAAACGGGTATTCATTGAACTAATATTTTATACTAAAAGTGACATGTGATTACATTTTCACGCAATTTTGGTGCATAGATCCTGAGAAATCAGTATCCAGAACAACTACTTCTGGCCGTAATAACGGCCTTGATACGCCTGGGCATTGAGTCAAACAGAGCTTGGACGGCGTGTACAGGTACAGATGCCCATACAGCTTCAACACGATACCACAGTTCATCGAGTGTAGTGACTGGCGTATTGCGACGGGCCAGTTGCTTGGCCACCATTGACCAGACGTTTTCAATTGGTGAGAGATCTGGAGAATGTGCTGGCCAGGGCAGTAGTCGAACATTTTCCGTAATCAGAAAGGCCCGTACAGGACCTTCAACATGCGGTCGTACATTATCCTGCTGAAATGTAGCGTTTCGAAGGGATCGAATTTAGGGTAGAGCCACATCTGAAATGTAATGGGAACTCTTCAAAGTGCCGTCGATGTGAACAAGAGGTGACCCAGACTTGTAACCAATGGCACCCCATACTATCACGCCGGGTGATACGCCAATATGGCGATGACGAATACACGCTTCCAATGTGCGTTCAGCGCGATGTCGCCAAACACGGTTGCGATCATCATGATGCTGTAAACAGAACCTCGATTCATCCGAAAAATGACGTTTTGCGATTCGTGCACCCAGGTTCGTCGTTGCGTATACCATCGCAGGCGCTCCTGTCTGTGACGTAGCGTCGAGGTTAACCGCAGCTATGGTCTCCAAGCTAATAGTCCATGCTGCTACAAAAGTCGTCTAACTGTTCGTGCAGATGGTTGTTGTCTTGCAAACGTCCCCATCTTTTGACTCAGGGATCGAGTCGTGGCTTCACGATGCGTTACAGCCATGCGGATAAGATACCTGTCATCTCAACTGCTAGTGATACGTGGCCGTTAGGATCCAGCACGGCGTTCCGTACTGCCCTGCTGAAACGACAGATTCCATATTCTGCTAACAGTCATTGGATCGCGACCAACGTGAGCAGCAATGTCGCGATTCGATAAACCACAATCGCGATAGGCTACAATCCGACCTTTATCAAAGTCGTGATGGTACGCATTTCTCCTCCTTATACGAGGCATCACAACAACGTTTCATCAGGCAAAGCCGGTCAACTGGTGTTTGTGTTTGAGAAATCGGTTGGAAACTTTCCTCATGTCAACACGTTGTAGGTGTCGCCACCGGCGCCAACCTTTTGTGGATGCTCTGAAAAGCTAATCATTTGCATATCACAGCATCTTCTTATTGTCGTTAAATTTCGCGTCTGTAGCTCGCCATCTTCGTGGTGTAGAAGTTTTAATGGCCAGGTGTGTATATTATTTTTCACTGCAAGGGCCTGATGCTGATAAGAACCTACGTATTCTCCAAAAAAGGAGCAAGGTAAATCACATCATGATTATTGCCAAATGTGGACTGAAACACGGATGACAATCAGAAACGCAGTTCTTGAACCTTTCAATAACCATTACCAGAGAATCACTTCCTGACTAAAATTTTTACGGTACGCCAATGCCGTCATTGGCGAAATAAGTGTACAGATACTCTTTTACTAGACGATGTCCTTTATTCGTTTACATAGGAAAATCAAGAAATTGTAATTATTGATAGTGGTGTTGAAAAATAGCTGAAATCTCTACAGCACTGTGAAGCCCCAGGGATCGACAGTTTCTACAAAGAATTTAGACCCTATCTTTACCGTAGTTTGCCACGGGTACCTTGAGAAATGAATTGTTCCTAGTGATCTCAAAAGAGGGAAGTCACATTCATGTATAACGAGCAGACACTTTTCACATTTAATTTAATTCCGTCCATCGGTCAAGCTGTCTCAGCATGAAGATAAACAAACGTATTAACCCGCCACGCACCGTACGATGGATTGCGAAAGGTAGCCTATAAATTAATGCAGGATATAAGCTATCTCCATTCCAAATTTCGTTGAAATCCGTCCATCTCATTTAGGGATAGCAAACATATTAATCCATTATAAGGTACCCTCCGTCACGAACCATACGCTGGCTTACGAAAGGCTGCCCAAGTATAATTAATAACGGTGCAGCCATTTCAGCATGAATACGTAAAAATCGAATTAACTAATTGAAGGCACCCTCCGCTATTCACCATGCGAAATTAATTTTAATATTCCTATAACCTGCGTGCGAGTGCCAGCAACGAGTTGAGAAAGTTTCACTCAATCGGATGAACGGTATGACGGTGCATAAAAGACCAAAAAAAAAAAAAAAAAAAAGACAAACAAACGAACAGTAATTATTATATAATCGATTATATTGATATTTCTATATTTTGAATTTCATATTATTTTTGAAAATCATACAACTACAGAAAAACACGCCACAGTGATTTTCTTATACGTAGCCTATAATCGTCGATTTTCATCCTTAGCTTACAAGATTAGATAATACGTAGAAAACAAAGATGACTTTGTTCAGTGAGCAGTTTCTCCATTTCGTTGTAAAAAGTGTGACGAGGTTTGTTTTCCCCCTACGTGTGGGAAGATTACGCAGCTACAGCCTGTCAACTAAAATATATATTTGTTCCGCTCTTTTAGCGAGTGGCAGAACTGTTCCTTTAATTGCTATCTGAATTTTATACTTTTAATGTTAAATTTTATAACTTTGTGCTTTACGTTTAATTGTGTTTCAATCCTCGTTAAAATTATTGTTCCATCTGCAGCTCATATAAACATATGGTTTCCAGAGACAATAGCTTTGACTGTATCCAATGATAATTGTTTTTGATTTCGTTACATGTAATTGTGAGTCATTGTGTACGGTCCTGACTGGTGACTAGATAATGCGGTGCAGCTTGTCCGCTAATGAAACCTTTGTTCTACTCATTTGCTGCAGACCTATTGTTTTATAATGTTACATAATACAATAGCGCTACGTAATTTTAGTAACAGAGTATTACTTTGTAAAAGCCCTTTGCCTCGTTTCATTTTGTTACATAATAGTTAAGCACATTTATCAATGTTTTGAAGTCAATTGAAAAAAAATAATAATCTGGCGTATATTTCCTCACTTACTAAAAATAATATTTCAACTGAATTTATTTGAAGCTAAGTCCAGTGGCGATATCTAATCTGCCAGAGAACAGGTACTTTAGTCACCGCCGAAGGGCTACATAACTTACGTCCTCAATGTGTCAACGTCAGACTCCTAGTGATATTCACAGGGCTCAAATTTTGTTAATTTGTAACGAAGCTTGTAAATAATTTGTATCACTGCATTATCTTCATACATGATGACACGAAATAAATCGTATAACATACTGCTCAAGCACGTAAGTGGTGGCGTACTTACGTAAAGTGTTCTGTGTCTCTCTGCCTATGTAATCTAGAAATACGAGGGTCACTCCAAAAGAAATGCACACTCTTCTTTTAAATACAGCTTTTATTCTACATCTTTGAAAGTTTTACAGTGTGTAGATACATCCTTTAGGAACAATATTTTCATTTCTCTACATAATCTCCATCCCTCTCAACTGCCTTATGCCATCTTGTTACCGGCGCCTGTATACCCGCAGCGAAAAACAATCCTCAATATTGCCGTGCCTGCTTTGATCACGTAACCTGCTTGTCCACCGACTAACGGTACTGCGATTGACAGCAGCATCTCCACAAACCTATTTCATCCTCTTGTGGATGTTTCCCATTGTCTCGTTTTCACTTCTCGTAGAAATATAATAGTTATAATTTTTTGTTACATGGAAATTGTACGACGGGTTTTAAGTTAAATAGTGGGAACACTGATGTGGAGAGTCTATGCAATGGAATCTACTATCGTCGCTCATAGTACATGTTGTGGACATACCTATCTGACCTCCTAGTAAATGGACTCGCCTGTCCCACGTCACCGGCGTGCGCGCAATCGAGGGAAACACCGTCACTAGTGTGCGAGCGTTCTAACCTAACGGTGCAACTATGTTTGCGAAACAGGAACAACGGAGCCCGTCAATTCACAGTATTACTGTTCGTTTTCGGAGCATCACCAGCAATTGAAAGAAGTGGCAAATGAGCGGGCACATACAGCGCAAGATGTGGCTGCTCTGTTCGGTCAATGGGACTGGGAAGTACTGTGCCATCCACCATACTCCCCAGACTTAAATCATTTGTCTTTTATTTGAGTCCGAAGTTGAAGGAACCACTTCATGGCATTCGCTTCAGAACTGTTAGATTCAACATGCAATAGACCGCTCCATGCGTACCATTAACAGAACAGGCTACACCTTCCACAGAGCTGCCAATGGCTTCTGCACAACAGATGCAAACATGTAACGCTTTTGTATCGTTTGTGAATAAATTGTTGACACTATTTAGGTTCCAACCCTAATATTTTGCCGACCGCGGTGGACGAGGAGACAGGCGCTCCAGTCACGGTCTGCACGGCCACTACGGTTGGGGGTTCGAATCCCCCCTCGGGCATGGATATTTGTGCCGTCCTTAGTATAAGGTAGTTGATAAGTAGTTTGTAAGTTTAGGGACTGATGACCCTGTAGTTAAGTCCCATAAGCTTAACAAACATTTGAACATTTTTTGAATATTTTGTAAAAGAGAATATTCAAAGCCTCACTTGCGTCCCTCTCCCTTCGTATAGGAACGAAAACTAAAAAAAAATATGTTGGCCAATTAAACAGTTCACCATCGCCGTGTACTCAGAATAGTGAGGTTGCAAGATAATGTTGGTACCTCACCACGCCACCACAAACTGTCACTCTCCGACTAAGCGCCAAAGAGGGATATGGTTGGAAAACCCTTGTTCCAGGAAGTCATTACGCCACACCTGTAGACCAAGTTCTTCAGTGACATGCACAATACACCGCCTGCTTTCAATTGTACGCAGTTATTTCAGTTTGCAGAACCTCACTTCTGGTTAGTCGTTGCAGTTTGCTGGAACTCAGAATGTAGCTAACTGCGTCTACCTCAGTTCGAGAAGGTCAGTGCGTCAGACTAAAGTAGCAGCTGCAGAAGCGGTATTATTATTGTTTAACAAGGTTGGAACGGAACAGGTTTTAGTAGCTCAGATACATTCAGCAGCGTTACACAAAGAGTCAGGTGGTAGCTATTCGCAGAACTGTACCTGTGCAGACAATTGCATATTTCGACATTACTGTAGAGCAAGAGTACAACAGAATATTCAAACTTATATACCTGATGTTGCAAAAATAAATACAGATTTTCTGTGGCATGTATGAAACAGACGAAATACCACAAGAATTTAAGAAGACTATAATTCCAACCCAAAAGAAAGTAAGTGCCAGGAAGTATGGAAATTATGTAACTATCGGTGTAATAGGACATGGTTGCAAAATTTTTATGCGAATTATTTATATACTAACGGAAATAAACTGGTAGAATCCGACCTCGGGTAAGATCATGAGAATGTTAACTGGAATACACTCATTCAAAATTTGAAGGTAGCACGAGTAAAATATACGTCTCTGACAACTTGGTTTTTATCTAACAAAATAAATGAATTTTTAAGATCAGCGAAAGACGTTCGACATCCTCTAGCTACACCAGGGTATATAATATTCCGTTTAGTTGTGGCTAACGAAATGAAGCGTCAACACACGCTTAACGGAACACAAAAGGATCTGTCGTTTGGAACATATCGACAAATCAGCAGTAGCAGAACATGTATTTCGAAACGGAGATCATGAAATGAAATTTGGTGATACGAGTGTGCTAGCATGGACTTCGCACAATTATACACGGAGGCTAATGAAATCCATAAACATCAAAACAATTTTAATAGAAAAGAAGAAGGTGTAAAATTGGACAAGATCTGCCGGTCTACTTTGCAACAATCACGTGACAATCGATTACCTGTAATCGAGAGAAGTGACGATAACCATAGATAGTTGCATAGTCGGCAGCACGTGACGTGTGGTGGCGCCCTCTGCTCTATATAATCGGCAGTGGAAGCCAGCCGTCGAATTACCTCTGAAGATACTGCCCGCAGTTGACAACGAAACATCAGGGGAAAGAAGTTTTACCAATCGACCACGGCAATTTACCCGGATGATTTATTTGACGTCAATGCCGGCCGTGAAAGCATACATGTTATCATTGAATCAATAAATTACGCGTATTTGTACGCAATCAATCAAGCAGCGTCGACATACCACCGTTGCTAACTTTTATGATTGTCTCACTGTTTTAAAATTGCGACGTAGATTATACCTCTCAACGAGTAAGACAACATTAAAAATGTTTAAAAATCGGCCAATTTGCACGCAAAACATTGGAAAATTAAACTTTTTGTCGTCCTGGAAGAAGGTAGATGGTGTGCAACAGGTGGAGACCGGGATCTGGGTTACGAGCCCTGCGACAGACTTTTAGAGCTCCTATAAAACACTCTGGCCTTATTTTAATTTCCGTTGTCTTGCAATGCGGCAAATACAGGCACGCCACTACATCCGATTGGCCGCAAAAACGCCATTACGCAAGGTGTTGTCGTAATAGAGGGTAACATAACACGAACAGTTCATAAATTCGACTTTCGATCGATAAAACGTTAAGTTTTGCCTGAATGGAGTATTTGAATTCTGGAAATCGTATTAAATAGTTAATTATGTCATCTGATGCTTATACCATGCCTCTAGAATCGCAGTATTTTGTAAGAGAAAAAGGGAAACGAAAGTCATATAATTTGAAAGCCCGCTAAAACTCTCCACTTGTCACGCGATGACTGTGACGTCAAATGACACGTTGCTGCCGTAAGATTCACTAACTCTGCTATATTGTTAGGACACTCAGGTTTGTAGCCCGGGAGTAGTCGAGCGGTCTGGAGCGCCTCGTTGCGGATTGCGCGGCCTCCCGCGTCGGGGGCTGGAATCATCCCTCGGGCATGGATTTGTGTGCTGTACTTAGGTTAGTTTCACTTAGTTTAAGTAGTTTGTAAGCTACGGCCTAATAACCACGCAGTTGAGTCCGATAGATTTACAAACAGTTTCTGAAAATGGTCTACAGTATTGCGTAAAGTCGCACTATAGAAATACATCTTTAAAAATCCAGAAAAATTGTTTTATCTTGTTCCATGCAACAAGAAATGCGTACAATGTGATTGAAACTCTGTCAGAGAGCTAAATTAGATAGCAGTCACTTCTTTCCTTTTTGTGAGTAGCATTTTTATGTGAACAAATTACTATAATAACCGTATTTTACGGCCTATAAGACGCACATTTTATCCCACAAACATTGGTCCAAAAACTGGATGCGTCTTATACGCCGGTTGTCAGTTAAAGTAGGTACCTGCAAGTTCGATTTCTTTCAATGGATTTTTTTAAAAATGGTGTAAAATGCGGGAAATAATATTTTAATCGAGAAAATAATGTTTTACGCGGGAAAATTTGTAAATAAGGTTCTCTCTTACATTTTCGTAGTTCCTATTTGATATATGTACAAAATAAGCACGCAAATACCTGTCGGGAGCTTTATTATGTAGTAAAGGTTTTCTGAATTTTATATTATTTTTAGTGGCAAGCTTAACTGAAACTGGTAACTTAATAGGAAGTAGAAACTTTCCACTTAATTTCATTCATCATAATCCATTTTTTCGGCAATCCTGTAACGGTGTCGTTCATTATTTGAGTAATGAAACAATGCTCGCGTATTTGTGCATGTCTCGCCTGACGATATTTGAGAATCTATTCGCATTCTCAAGTGCAAATATGTGCACAATTATTTTTGCGATGTTTGCACTGCTTCTGCGTCTGACAGTTGTATTTTTGTGCTTGTAACATTCTGAGTACCATACAGTTTGCCGATCAATACACAGACGCAAACCATCCATCACTCTCACAGTTTATGAAACATCACAAAAATACTTACATAATACTTGCGCTTCACAATAATTTCTCAAAACGTGTCATTTTAAACATGAAAACCGACAACTCGCGCGTGGTTCGCGATCTGATACTCTATGCCGTGTTTGATCTGAGCCATCGTAAGCAGAGCCACCTAGGTGTGAATGTCGTAAGCTTTTACGACGCTCTTGTCAAACATCGCGCCATATAGTCGTCGCGCACAGTAAACAGCGATAGGCGAAATGTTCGTTTGAATAAGCGCAAACTGTCAAGAGATTTGACTGCGCAAAGTTTATGGATACTACTTGAAGGCACTGCCTTAAATATTTCATGTACCTGAACAAATGTATTTTTCTTCAGCTACAGCTGTGGTGGCTGATTTGGTACGTTAAATACTGCAGTTATTGCATTCTATATACTTTTCCTGCATTCCACCATCATCGAGTTTGCTGGAAATGTAGTGAAGAACCCTTAACGCATCTTAATACTGAACTGGAGTTTTTCTGTAAAAGGTGAGGTCTTCTGGTGTTTAGTAGACATTTTTTATTTTTAGTGTAAACTGAAATTCTTCAGTAACAACCTATAAGTTACAAGATAATCGTAAGTCAACTGTCTTGTAATTCTACGTTTTGTACCTTGACAGGGATCTTATAATTATATTGCAATAGATGCATTAGGTGTTATTTATTTTTTCCTAAACTCGATGAGGGTGGAACGCAGGAAACGTACATAGAAAGCAATAACTGCAATATTTAACGTACCAAATCAGCCACCACAGCTGTAGCCGAAGAAAAACCGTTTTTAGGAAAAAATAAATAATACCTAATACATATATTGCGATATAATTATAATACATTTGTTCATGTACATAAAATATCTAAGACAGTGCCTTCATGTAGTGTCCATAAACTTTATGCGGTCAATTTTCTTGACAGTTTGCGCTTATTCAAACGGACATTTCGCCTATCGCTGTTCACTGTCACAAAAATTGCCTGTCATAGAAGAAAACAGACCACGATATAAATTTACGTTTCTCTGATGTTTATATTCTACTTACTTTCAACGTCTGTGACAGTTTTTCCTTACTTACAGCTGTAGTGGCTGATTTGGTACGTCAATTACTTATGTATTACATTCTGTATACGTTTCCTGCGTTCCATCCTCATCGAGTTTACTGGAATTGTAGTGAGGAAACCTTAATGCATCTTAATAGAAATATACAGAAGGAAAACACGTTTCAGTAAAAAAAAAAAAAAAAAAAAAAAAAAAAAAAAAAAAAAAAAAAAAAAAAAAAAAAAAAAAAAGGGGGAAATTGACCGGGTAGTTTGGTCTGGCCGACTGACTTTTCGTAGATTCTTTTAATATATAAGATGTTCATAGGCGAACCTGCATTGACTGTGGGTGTTCAGTTGGTTCAAGGTGAACCAAAGCGTTACTATAGTCGCGCAGGCCTACTGTACGGTATACAACTCCGCAGCGTCGTCCGGACTTCCTGCTTGGTAGCGTTTACACTGCTAACGCCGATTTCGACCACGGCGCCATCAAATTGTAGGACATTTCTTGAAATCGTCTACGACAGGTTTCAACGTTAACATTAGCAAACACTCTGTGACTGTCATCGTCTTCTCAAGAGCTATCGAAAGCGGTTATAAAAGATAAGCAGTTCCATTAACAACGTACTCCCTTCGCCTGACACCGGTGATAAGCCCGTTCACCAAATAAACAAAAATATCCCACCCCCGGAGTCCTTAAGCTCCCTCCCCACCCTCCTTTCTTCCACCGACCGCGCTCCATTCCCCTGCGGGGTCCTTGGTACAATCGATTTAAACAGGGTCTTTGTTAACTGTACGTGTTTGTCGCCAGTGCTCCAGTGTTATTTTTAACAGTACGTCCACCGATTTCAGAGAAGTGTCGCATTGTATATTTTAATCAGTGCTTCGTTTACTTAGTCAAATCTGGTGTACTGTTCTTTAATGTGTTTTTAACGTCACCTTCGCACACATTTTAAACTTTCTATGTGGTTTTGTCATCTGTATTGCTACTGTGTATCACCAAAAGCTTCTACATGCCCAGTTTTATTTGTTCGTATTTTAACTCCTCTGTCATAGTTTTAAAATCGTCTTGTGCATACCATTGTAATCTTTCGGCAGACAAGCCTGCCACCTGTACATGCGTCTTAAAAACTACAATTATATATAGTTTTGTATATTGTAAAAATATATAAAATAGCCAAGATCGCTTATCATCAGTTTTTATTAATGACGACCGGTTTCACTGAACTATGTCAGCATCATCAGGTCAAATAAAATATTTTACAAGGCCATAAACTTGTAATGTCAAATATTTGACATTACAAGATTATGGCCTTGTAAAATATTTTATTTGACCTGATGATGCTGACATAGTTCAGTGAAACCGGTCGTCATTAATAAAAACTGATGATAAGCGATCTTGGCTATTTTATATCTTTTCACAATATTATAAGTGGATCGCCTCCTATAACGTAAATCAACTCAGTTTTGTATATATTGCAGCCAAAACGAATAGTGTTTTTATGCCGTAGTAGATATCAGTCTCCCACTGTGCACTATGGTGATAGAGGGTTGATAACTATAAAGGGGTGGAAAATATGGGAGTTGAAAGTTACCGACTTGTATAAAATTCTACGTATGGGTGACAATATTTTGCACTTCAGCGAAAACTATACAATGCAGACAAACGATATCTTTGTAGTACAAATTCTCCTCTTGTGTACCATAGCAGTTCCGTGTCGATAGCTATAAGAGGGTGGAAGATATAGTGGTTGAAAGTCGTCAGCTTCTATAAAATTCAGCGATGACTTTTGAGACTACAATAGCAAAGAGGTTGTGTACAGCGAACGTGATGCACATTCTTCAGTTGTTTTCCTGCAACATGCGTACGAGGGAAGAAAAACAAGTGCATATTGCACTTTGAAAATTAAAACTGCCAAGAAGGATGCCGAAACGTAAGAAAGGAATTTCTCGTTCTCGATTAAAAGAAAACGGCGCTGAAAAGTGAATCTACAAACGATAGATACTTGAAATTTGTAGACGTTGTTTATTTTACACTATAGGCATCAGCGATATTTCGATATTCCCATCCCTAAGGGGGTGAAATAGAGCATGAACGGTTTTTTTAAATACGTTGCTATTAAGGCAATTTTCAAGTAAGAAATACAAAATTTCGGATTTAGATTTTTTTATTTGAATTTTAAAAACACGTGTTCTGATATTTTTTGGAAATTCAACCATTATGCGGGTGAAATAAGGGAAAATATTTTAAGGGTGCTACTAGGACCACTTTGATGCTAGAAATGAAAAAATTGGATTTGGAAGCATAGTTAGAATTAAGAAAAAGAATGTGTTTCGGGATGTTTTGAATTCTACCACCAATTTTTAAAGCTAAACATATGAAAATTTATATTGCAGATCATTCCGTCCACGCATGCGAAGAAGTTGAATTAAATTAATATATATTCACCCCTCGACGATTTAGCATGTGGCGAAACTCGTGTTTCAATGTGTGTAACAGTTCACGAAATAAAATGTGTGTTTCGACTCGTTTGACCCACCTAGTATATTTCTCTGAGTGGTAACTGAGGTAAAATACGTCGTACACAAATCACACGTTAAGCTGCAAACATAAATTCATTCTCACTGTGTTCCTACGCCAGCGAATAGCAATGTCGTTGACAGAGGAACGAGAAATATGAAGCGGGCTTTTTGGTGTTCCTCAGCGTAGACAAAAGCCAAAGGGCAGATCAGCAACACCGCAGAACTCGTGTTGCAAGCAGCCTACACCGTTAATTAGAAGGAGAGGCATGCGTTCTGCTTGACACTACAAGCAGTGACAGCGCGCTCGCCTGTCTCGTTCCGTTTTATCCAACCAGAATTACGTGTCGTAGCTCGGTGGCATGCGGAAAGGAAACTGACGACGAATGTATTACCGTGAATGTATGTTTTGTTATTTAGTTCTGTTCAGTTTGTCGTTAAATGCTGCGCAATTTTTTGTTTTCTTTGTTTTTGTTACATGTAAGAATACACCGAGACGTTACTTGTTGCGCACAGCTGCAAGCAGTCATCGGAATTTTTTTTCTTTTACGTAAAGAAATGCGTTAAACTTTGTTTAGAAGATAAATCAATCAAAATGGAAGGCCGTAAACTCCACTAAATATCTAGGAATTACTATTACTTCAGACTAAAAGTGGTAAGAACACGCAGAAACTGCGTTTTATTGGCAGAACTATTAAAAGATGCAACAGAACTACTAAAGAAACTGCATACACTACGCTTGCCTGTCCTTTTTTGGAGTATTCCTGCCCAGTATGGGATCCTTATCAGGTGGGTTTGACAGAGGACATCGAAAGAGGCCAAAGAAGGGCAGCTCGTTTTGTATTGTCACGATACAGGGGAGACAGCGTTACGGAAATGATACAGGATCTAAAATGGGAATCATTACAACAATGGCGCTTATCGCTGCGTCGTAGGCTACTTACGAAACTCCAATCGCCAACTTGCTCCTCGGAATGCGAAAATATATTGTTGATTCCCTCTTACATAGGTAGAAATGATCATCAGAATAAAATACGAGAAATCAGAGCTCGAACGGAGAGATTCATGTATTCTTTCTTCCCGCGCGCTATTCGAGAATGGAATGGGAGGTAAATAGTACAACGTTAGTTCGATGAACCCTCTGCCAGGCTTTTAAATATGATTTGCAGAGTATCCCACGTAGATGTAGATGTCCTCTTGGCCAATGTCGGCGTGCAGTAACACCCAAAAGTGCACTTCATATTTCCAAATTCTTACCATTCAATTGCACTGTCATTTACTGACATAGGAACATGCGGAAGATGATTTTATGTTTCTAGCCCAGTGTGTGACAATTTGCACGAAATATCTTTCCTCATTTATGACTCACGCTGTATACCTGTGAACTTGGCTTTGTGTTCTTATTGAATTCATTATATTTGAAAAAAAAAAAAAAAAATATATAAATCAATATTACGCCCACCGCAGCATTACTTTCGGAACGACCCATTGTGGGATTCTCACCAGGTGCGACTGACGGAAGATATTGAGAAGGTTCAAAGAAGCGCAGGTTTTATTTTATCGCGTTACTGGTGGGAAAGCACGAAATGGGGTGGAAATGGGGTGGAAATAATTAAAAGAAAGACATTTATTGTGGCGTGATCTGTTTCCGAAGTTTCAATCAGCGACTTTCACTTGTGAATGTGAAAATATTTTGCTAGCACCCACCTACTTAGGGAGACATGACCCCCCAATAAAATAAGAGAAATCAGATCGAAAACGGATCGATTTAGGTGTTCTTCACACAGTGCAGTGGGGAGTAACTACAACCCTCGCGTACAATGTCATTGCGGTACAAACGCAAACTGTTGTGCGTCGTCCATGGCAACATGGAGGAGGAATGGAAATGATATAGTAACGGTTAGCAGACTCCCTATAGATATTTTTCCGTTGTAAACAGGTCCACCACAGAGACTGCCTACATCACTCTTGTACGTACTCAAATATTCAAATGTTTGTTAAGCTGATGGGACTTAACTACGGGGTCATCAGTCCCTAAACTTACAAACTACTTATCAACTACCTTATACTAAGGATGGCACAAATATCCATGCCCGAGAGGGGATTCGAACCCTCGACCGTAGTGGCCTCTCCTGGAGTACTGTTGCCCAGTGAGGGACCCTCAGGAGGTGGGACCGACGGAGCACATTGAGAAGGTTCAGAGAAGGGCATCTAGTTTAATTTTATCACGTTACAGGGGCTGCCAGGGACTTAACCCATTTCTTCCCAGTGTTGCGTACACGCAACACAAAATTTAGCCTTACAAAATGCCGTCGAAATTGACTATCTCTTCAAAACTCACCACACATGTGTTAAAAGGCATACACGAGCTCTCTGTACATGTGTTAAGGTTTCACAATTACCTTAACACTTCGTAAAAAGATGCAAGATTTACAAACGTCAGACGATCTACAAACACAAGAAATGTCAAGTTTAACTTCACACAGAGAGTTTTTCAATATTTCATGAGTGATACCATCAATGTAAGTCAGAGTTATCATATAATAGACAATATTGCACACTTTCAACAAATAGAAGAATGTGGTCACAAAAACTAAATTTTTCTATTTGTTTTTTACTAGGAAACAGCGCAACATTATAGGTGGTGCAAATTACAACACATAATGCTAGTTTGTAATGTTTGTAATGTTATTTCAATTATTTTAAAGAGAAACTGTTGACTAAATATAACACTTTTTCACAATTTCTATTTTTTGGGAAGAAATGGGTTAAATGTGATTTGCAGAGTATCTATGTAGATGCAGATGTAAACGACCCCCCGTAATATTCTATTACCAAGACTCGACTACTACACCACCTCCCTTTGTACAGGGGACGAGTGGTCTCGAGGCGTAGTGTGTGCCGCGTAGCCGGCCGCGGTGGCCGCGGGGACTGAGGCGCTCCAGTCACGGTCTGCACGGCCACTACGGTGCCATGGATATTTGTGCTGTCCTTAGTGTAAGCTAGTTCATAAGTAGTTTGTAAGTTTAGGGACTGATGACCCCGTAGTTATGTCCTATAAGCTTAACGAACATTTGAACATTTGATTTGTGCCGCGTAAGTTACCAAAAATGTTCAAATGTTTGTATAGTTGATGGGACTTAACTACGGGGACATCAGTTCCTAAACCCTTCAAACAACTTATGAACTACTTACGAACTAGGACGGCACAAATATCCATACCCGAGGGGGGATTCGAACCCCCGACCGTAGTGGCCGTGCAGACCGTGAATGGAGCGCCTCAGTCCCTTGGGCCACCGCGGCCGGCTCTACCAAAGAGACTGCCTACATCACTCTTGTGCGTACTCTCCCGGAGTACTGTTGCCCAGTGAGGGACCCTCGCCGCGGTGGAGTAGCCGAGCGCGGAGCTGCGGAGCGCGCGGTTGCTCGCCGTGAAGGTTCGGGTCCTCCCTGGGACATGGGTGTGTGTGTTTTTCCGTAGGTTAGTTTACCTAGGTTTAAGTAGTTTGTAAGCTACGGACTGATGACCACGCAGTTTGGTCCGATCGATCTACAAACATTTGAACATTTTGAGGGACCCTCAGCAGGCGGGACCGACGGAGCACATTGAGAAGGTTCAGAGAAGGGCAGCTAGTTTAATTTTATCACATTACAGGGATTATGAATGTGGTTAATGAACCCACTGCCAGGCACGTAAATGTGATTTGCAGAGTATCTGTGTAGATGCCGTAATATTCCATTACCACGAATCGATTACTACACTACCTCCCTTTGTACAGGGGACGAGTGGTCTCGAGGCGGAGTGTGTGCGCCGTGGAAGTTACCGCAGCGCGCTCTTCTCTGTCGCCGCTCGCGGCAGGTGCGGGCAACGACTTAGGCGGAGGGTCTTTACGACGGCAGAGCGAGCGCTCCCTTCTCCTAGACCAGAGAGAACGCGAAGATAAAAACTCGACCGCGAAGGAGCAAACAGAGTCGGCCGCGCAGCACGGCCCGGACGGATCGTTAGGGGGCTGGGCGCCGTATTGTATCGGCGCAGTTTTACGCTCTGGGCTACGGCTTTACTGCCGGCAGTTAATGGCCCAGAGGCTGCATAGCGCGGTGCTAGGCGCGCCCGCGGGGCTTTCCTGAGAAAGCGGTAAACGCGCCGTGTTTCGCGGTAACAGCGTGCTTAAAACTTGCCGTGTTCCGCGCACGAATGCCTTCCGTCACGGGGAAAAAGACACCCTTTATATCACGTAAAACAAGCAGTTGATTTATGCTAGCTAAACCCGGCATGCGATGCGATACTCGCCTTAACCCTTTCGTGGTTGTTGGGACATATACGTCCCACTAACGTCGGACGTCATTTGTACCACAAGGTGGTGAGTTGCGTAATTCTGCATAGTGCTGCCATCTGTTGGTGGCCCTTCAGAACGCGGAAAAAAATCGATGCACTGAAATTCTTACAGTTTAGAAAGCCGTGACTGTTTATATGGGCTGCCGCGTGAATTTTCGCGCCGTAACCATTGTTTATTGTGTCTTGAATCTGTTTTCGTCGTTTTCTCGCTACCGAAAATGTCCGAAGTAAGTATATTTGCTATTTTATGTTTCTTAGAAGTTTACAAACAACAATTACGCTTTCTAAAACTCATTTTACTTCAAAAGTTTTTTTCACTGAATTTACAATTAGTGGGACGTATGTGTCCCAGTGATCATTGTGTAGCCCAATAGTGCCTTTATGTAGCGACATTATAGTACGCATATTTCAAAGAAAAACAGTTTTTCTGTAAATTTTTGCGCTAATAAAACACGGTATGTGGTTTACTATTATCTGCAATTTCTATTACAAAAGCTGTGAGACAGCTCTCTATAGTTTTTTATTTATTTTATTTTATTTTTTAAATATGGTGTGCATTACAAATTTTTGAATCATGTACTTGTTTAGACCCTATGACAGTTAGCATAACTTAAGAAATTATTTTAAAAAGTCTTAGGTTAATCGGTGCCAGAAATGATGACGTATGTGTCCCACCTCTTTTTAGGAAAAATGGAATGTGCTAAAATTTTTTGAGTGTCACATTTTTAATCCTGATCCAAACCAGACTCTGTAACAGCTGAGATAACTTAAGATATTCTAAAAAAATGAGTAAAAACCGCGAAAGGGTTAAAATGTGCAGTGTTGTTGTTGTTGTTATGGTCTTCAGTCCGGAGACTGGTTTGATGCAGCTCTCCACAATACTCTATCCTGAGCAAGCCTCTTCATCTCCACATAAGAACGGCAACCTACATCTGTCTGAATCTGCTTACTGTATCCATCTCTTGGTCTTCCTCTGCGGTTTTTACCCCCACACACTTCCCTCCAACGCTAAATTCACAATTCCTTGATGTCTTAGGCTGTAACCTGTCACCACTGTTGTTCCTACTATTCATGGACCATATGTTCAAAACAGTAGACTGGCAGGGCGGGATTAAAATAGGTCAAAACAAAATAAGCAGTCTCGCATATGCGGATGACTTAGTTGTAATGGCAGATTCGATTGAAAGTTTGCAAACTAATATTTCAGAACTCGATCAGAGGTGCAAGGATTATGATATGAAGATCAGCATCTCCAAATCGAAAGTAATTTCTGTGGGAAAGAGATTTAAACAAATTGAGTGCCAAATAGGACGAATAAAGTTAGAACAGGTAGACAGTTTCAGGTACCTGGGATGTATTTTCTCACAGGATGGCAACATAGGCAAAGAACTGGAATCGAGGTGCAGCAAAGCTAATGCAGTGAGTGTTCAGCTAAGATCTACTGTCTTCTGAAATAATGAAGTAAGTACCAAGACTAAGTGCACCTCTCTATCTTTCGGCCAACTTTGTTGTATGGGAGTGAAAGTTGGGTGGATACAGGTTACCTTATTCATAAGGTAGAGGTTACAGTTATGAAAGTAGCAAGAATGATTGCAGGAACTAATAGATGGGAACAATGGCAGGAGGGTGTCCATAATGAGGACATCTAGGAAAAACTGGGAATGAACACCATTGATGAAGCAGTTAGAGCGAACAGACTGAGATGGTGGGGTCATGTTACACGCATGGGAGAAGCAAGGTTACATAAGAGACTCATGAGCTCGGCAGCGGAGGGTAAGAGGAGTCGAGGTAGACCAAGAACAAGGTACTTAGATTCGGTGCAGAATGATTTTGAAGTAAAAGGCAAACATCAGATGCAGCATCAATGTTAGCATTGAATAGGGGATCATGGAGGAATTTTATTAGAGGTACTTTGCTTCAGACTGAACGATGAAAGGCATAATCAGTCTCTAATGATGATAATGATGATGATTGATGTCTAAGAATGTGTTCTACCAATCTATCCCTTCTTTTAGTCAAGGTATGTCAGAAATTTCTTTTCTCCCCGATTCTGTTCAGTACCTCCTCATTAGTTACGCGATCCACCCACCTAATCTTCAGCATTCTTCTGTAGTACCAAATTTCAAAAGCCTCAATCCTCTTACTGTCCGCACTGTTTATCGTCCATGTTTCACTCCCATACAAGCAATACTCCATAAAATGCCTTCAGAAAGGACTTACTTAGGCTTAAATCAATATTCGATGTTAACAAATTTCTCTTTTTCAAGAACGCTTTTCTACCCATTGCCATTCTGCATTTTATATCCTGTCTACTGCGACCATCATTTGTTATTTTACTGCCCAAGTAATAAAACTCATCTACCTCCTTTATTGTTTCGTTACCTAATCTAATTCCTTCAGCATCACCTGATTTTCTTAGACTGCACTCCATTACCCTAGTTTTGATCTGTTAATCTTCATCTTATAAGCATCTTGCGGCGCGTTCACTGGTTCAGTGAACATCGCGGAAGATGCAGGTCGTTAAAAAAGGTACATTTCTACTTCGGTAGGAGCCTTCAGGATCACGTGTGGCTTGTTTAGCATGTCTTCTTTCTTCCCAATACCTCTTTATTCTCTCGCTTTTCTGTTTCTTTCTTGTTGTGTTATGATAATTTTGATTTTGGTGTCCTGCCACCTCTGACCGTCCGTGAACCGTTTACACTTCTCCATGTCCTGCACCAGTGCCTGCAGATTCCTTTCTTTTATTCCTACAGTCTTCCAGTCATCTTCCTTCACCCAGATGTTCGTTGTATGACATGTTGCATGCCGGCCACGGTGGCCGAGGGGACTGAGGCGCTCCAGTCACGGTCTGCACGGCCGTCCTTAGTCCTTAGTATTAGTTAGTTCATAAGTAGTTTGTAAGTTTAGGGACGATCCCGTAGTTAAGTCCCATCAGCTATATAAACATTTGAACATTTGTACATGTTGCATTCCATATCTTCTTAGTCAACCTCTCATCGTCCATCCTCGTGATGTGCCCAACAAATCGTAACCTTCTTTTCCGTATCTCGCTCGGTATAAGTTCAAACGTGAAGCAGTCATGAAGCATGCGATAATTACAAAAAAGATGTACATGTAAATGAAGAAAATTAAAAACCCTTTTCAACTAATACTCTTCGTTTCGTTCTTCCATCAGATAATTTTATATGCACAATCAAAGTATTTTTATCGCATGAGAAATGTTTTCCGTCGTGGAGACAGCGCGTATACGAGTCGTAGCGCGGCTGCCTGATACAGGCGGCATTCCAATGCGCATGCGCGGCTGAGGTTAAGGCCGGTAACTCACTAGGCAGCCAGGCTGCGGCAGCCAATGAAACAATGGTGGTATACGGCAGGCCGCTACAAGCACTGGGCAGCCAGGAATTGGTGGCTGCGGCAGCCATCGAAACGCGGCCGACTGCACGGGCAGCCAGCTGCGAACAGCGAGCCTCGCAGTGAACGCGTGTGGCTGCCAGCAATCTCCGCGCACTTGACGAAGCAGCCACACCTTGTCTCCAAGTTGTCCTGACGTTCGACACAGAGAAATTTATTCATGAAATTCAAAGACGAAGAGAAAACCGGGATGTGTCTTGTGAGCAATATAGTGATCGCGATGTGACGAGAAGGAGGTGGGAGGAAATCGCAAATGTAATGTGTGAGGAGAACATGTCTGAAAATGAAAAGAATGAATTCGGTAAGTTATTTCTTATTTATTAAATAGAAAAAATTGCTTACAGCTACAATAAGGAAGAAGAGGGTTTCATTGTACACTTAATACACACTAATTCACATGGAAACAACAATAGTTACATACATAATATGTAATTACTGCCCCCAATGCAATTCTGTTTTGCCATTCGAGCGGATTTTCATTCGTAAAGTAATCTGCAAATAAATCTCTATATGCTGATGCTGATGAACGGCCCCCTGCTGTTGCAGGACCAGGGGAAACTTCCAGTTCTGGAGGGACAGGGACATACAGTGTGTCTTCAAATTTGTAGCAATCTCTTTCTCGCACATAGTTATGTAAAAAACAGCATGTTTTTATTATAGCAATTGCAAATTCTTCCCGAACTTCTTGGGCGATGACAAATTCTCAATTTATTTGCCAGAATGCCAAACGTACATTCTATGAATCGCCTAGCATGCGACAGTCGGTAGTTAAGGATTATTTTATATTTTCCACAAGGTTATCAAAAGATTCCACATCTTTGTATAGTTAAAAAAAAAGCGATCTGGGTAGTATCGAAGATCCTTGAAGTGATTTTGAAATAAACCCTTCGAGTGCCGCTCCGCAAGCAGAGGATGAATCCAATATCTCTTTTTTGCTTTGCGTTTCCTTTGAGACAACAGGTGGACGATTATCGCATCTTCCACGTCCACGTCGCTCGGCCGATTGGATACAACTGGCCCCCTGGAGGCAACGCATAAGCGCTCCCGCTGCAGGGAGGGCGAAGGGAAACGCCGCCGAGGGGACTGAGGCGCTTCAGTCACGGTCTGCACGGCCACTACGTTCGGGGGTTCGAATCCCCCCTCGGGCATGGATATTTGTGCCGTCCTTAGTCTTAGCTAGTTCATAAGTAGTTTGTAAGCTTAGGGACTGATGACCCCGTAGTTAAGTCCCATAAGTTCTACAAACATTTGAACATTTGGAAACGCCGCTCTTAACACTGGCGTTGGAGCTGGTAGAAACACCAGCTCCCGGCTGCTCGAGCTCTGGCGGTTACACACAAATGGTCCCAAAGGAACGGCAATGGAGCTACTGCGCTCCTCGCGTTGCACATGCACAAAACCTCCATGAAGGCAACATCCGCCATATTTGTTTATCGCGCATTGAAGATTCATGAAAAACACGTCGTATTCGGTAAAATATTTTATAACTATCAATTAAAGACGCATCAACTGTAAAAGCCTTCAGAAGGTCCCATCATGAATAATAACAATAAAATCACTGTTTTCCTCCTAGCAAGAATAGCCGTGTGGTTAGCGGTATCGTGCTGTGGGATCAAAGGTAAAGCGTTCGAGCCTCACTGGAAGTATTTTTTTAACGCAATCTTTAAAAAAAATTAAAGTTTGTTGAGCTGATGGGACTTAACTACGGAGCCATCAGTCCCTAAACTTACAAACTACTTATGAATTACCTAATACTAAAGACGACACAAATATCCATGCCCGAGAGGGGATTCGAACCCCCGACCGTAGTGGCCGTGCAGAACGTGACTGGCGCACCACAGACCTCTCGGCCACCGCATCGGCCACAATCTTATTTTTAAAATTTTCCAGAACAACAATGACTTTTGTATTGTTACTTGTCACACATATTCGGACGTTTTTGCGAAAGTATCGCGATTTTGAGGGTAAATGAAATTTATACTCTTCGTTGTAACAAATATTTAACTGTTTGAAAAGCAGCGGGGGAGAGCAGCGTTTGCAATGCGTAAGGTTAGAACAGGATGCTGCTTACAGTGTCACTTGACCCGATGGTAGCTTGTCTCTTCATTGTAACAGACTTCTTTTACTGCATAATGCAAATTACTTTCCATACTTAACCTGTTGTTGTTCTGAATAATTTCAAATCAATAGCGTACACCGCAATTTTATCCAGCTGCTCGTATTCGACGTGATCCAGAGGTTGCTGCAGTATTGAGTTTCCAGATGATGCATTACCAGAAGTTACATCAAACCACGTGATAACAGCGTAGTGCTCTAAATGCCTAATTCAAGTCGAGTGGTTACGTCGCTATTGGTGAAATGAGCTTGGTTACGTCACACTCCTTGTACATAAGATACAACGGTCTTGTGTGTGGTTCGAACTGAGTTTAGAAAGTGTTCCCAAAATTTAAAACAAGACAATTACAATGGACTGGGAAACAGAGAAAATGCCAGGGGACTGGATGATAGCAACCACGTGCTTTATACATCAGAATGGATCACGCATGCAGTGTAAGAACGACCGAGGAATATCTCTGCTTATTGTTGTGTACAAAATCCTTTCTACTACTGTAAGCAGATAGTCCAGGCAAATTAGGAAAAATGGGAGAAAAAGTTGATAAATTTTTGAAACTTTGGGTAAAAACTCTTAAGGGATGTAGAAGTAAAAACCAGGAGAGTTCCCTCCCCAATCGGGGGTGCGTCCCCCCCCCTCTCCCACCACTTAGTGTAATTTATATTAAGAAAATACAAAAAATATTTAAAAAATAATAAAATTTTGAAATTTTAGTAAAACACTCTTAGGGCATGTAGAAGTAAAAAACAGAAAGGTTCCCTACCCCTACTGCGGGCGTTTTCCCCTCCCCCACCCCTGATATAATTTATTTTCCTTTTTTCAAACTTTCACGAAAAACGATTCATTTAACGAAGTTATCTATATGACAGAAAACATTTCTGGTGAAATTCTTCTCAGAAAAGCTCAAATGCGTGTTTAAGTAAGGTAATTAGTTTATGAACGCTAAAATTTGAAGGTAAAATGAAGTGTAATTTCTGTTAAAACACACTTGTTTATAAAGAATAATTTTTGCTTTATAGTCTTTTACTTTATATTTATGTAACTTAAATTACTGGTGTGAAAATCATTTGTCATGAAAATTGAAAATTACTGTAAAACTAAATAATAATTAATTTTGTTATATTTACAGTCATATGTACAGCATGTAGACAATGAAAGTACCACATCATCTATAAAAAAAATTCTTGTAACTTTTTTACATAAAACCACCCTCAAAATATTCTGTCAAATCACTCCGAGGTACATTAGTGCAGCTTTGTCCACGACAGTTTTTGCACACTGTTGTGCAATGTAGGTCATCCTTCGCACATCCGCACCTTCTTCTGTAGCCTTGAGGGCAGCCTCATGAAATCAGTAGCAGTATTTTCTCTACAGCAGGTGGTCGTTCCATGTGAATCGGGAAGAGGACGAGTTTCATTCCCTCCAGCCCAATTTCTGGAATCCAAGTTCTTCCCCGCCAATAGTTGGACTTGTAGATAAACTCGGTAAGAGTGGAGGCGTCTTGAATCAGTAGCGGGTGGCAAACGAGAAAGGATAACAGCATTGTTTGCCCGACTCACAGGTACATCGAACGGCATTTAAGTTATCATCAGGACACTCTAAAATTTTTGTGTACAGAGAAAGTATAAATCTCTCTCCTTCTTTTGGAGTGGTATCAGGAGAGGAAGCAGGATCGTTGAATATCCGTGGAATATTATGAAGTTGGGGATATCGGTTGAATAGTTGAAAATCTTGGAACTTTCCTATCCCAAAAAAAGGCTAAAGTGTTGTCGCACCAGACGTTCCATTCTCGGGCCACACGGCATGGTGGATAAGATATCCTCTGTCTATGACAAAGAACTTAGACTCATCATAGTCCATATTCCTTTCAGGTACTTGATTGAAAAGCGTCGACTTTTTTGTTTTCCTCATCAAGCCTCTTCTGTCAAACAGAGACATTGGTACACTTGAAAATTCGTACCTGTAGCAATCGTTTAAATCATCAGGTGAATGAAACGTGCACAGTATTCTCTGAAATAACTGCGTTGTATCAACACCAGTAACATTTTTACAAGCCTAACAGTTGACATGCACTTTTTCCTAACCATGCTGGATCGTTTAACCTTCAGAGAACCAAATTTTGGCGAGACAGTAATTATTGTTCGAAGTGCTTCTTCATCAACGGACACTGCTTTGTAGCAGTTTACTTCTTGAGAAGCTACTAATCCAGATCCTACGAATACAATTGCTCCTTATATACAAATAGAGAGTGTTCTTGCAACCTCAGCTGCAATGTTCTGAGAATTTTCTTGTCAATTTCTATCTTCCCACTCCTCAGTTCAACATGTTGTTCACTCGAAATCGAATGTACATTTCAGAACTGTTCCACAGCTTCACATATGTGATGGGATATTGGTATATTATATTATTATACCTTAAATACCATTCGTATAAATCAAAAAATGAACAAGATCGTTTTCGTGTACAGTTTTGCGAGGAATCTTTTGTGTATAAATTTAAAATATGGTACAAATTGATTTTGGAAGGGGATAAAAGGGGGACGCCCCCCCTACGAAGCGGAAATTTCTGTTTCTTATTACTGCACCCCATATATTTTCCCAAAGTTTCAAAACTTTACAAACTTTTTTCTAATTTGCCTGGACTAAGAAGAGAAGAAGAAATTCTAGGCGTGTACCAGGCAGGTTTTAGAACTGGGAGGTCTACAGCTGACCATATCTTTACAGTACGTATGATGCTGGAGAAGACTTATGAATATAATGTAAGATCAGATCACCTCTTTATTGACTCTAAGCAGGCCTATGACAGAGTTAAAAGGGCAGCACTGTGGTAAACAATACAGGCATGGAAATTTCTTAAGAAGCTAATAAAATTAACTGAGATGACCCTGTAAAACAGCAAGAGCGAGGTTAAAGTTTAGGGATGTCTGTTGAGATCGTTCCCAACGGAAGAAGGCTTAAGACAGGGAGACCCATTATCCTCAGTACTATTCAACCTAGTATTAGAGGAAGCAGTAAGATCAATAACCATAAACCCAGGAGGAAATACTTACAATATATTTCTGCAAATCTTAGCGTATACAGATGATGTAGTGATGAGTGCTAGAAGTACGGAGGCACTCACATCAGCCTTCAAAGAGTTTGAAGCCGCCACCAAGAACCTTGGTCTAGAAGTCAGCGAGACAAAATCTAAGTGTATAGTAACAGAGAGAGTTAGAAGAAACACAGATCATCTACAGTTAGAAGGGTACAACTTTGAAAGAGTAGATAGCTTTATTTACCTTGGCTCAGTAATAACACGTGAAAAGAGAGTGGATGCAGATATAACCAACCGAATTAAGGCTGCTGACAGATCATATAAAGCGCTATATCCCACGCTCAAAATAAGAATCTGAGTAAGAAACTAAAGATGACACTTTACAGAACAGTTATCAGTTGTTATGTATGGCAGTGAGGCATGGGTACTGACGGAGGCCTTGGAGAAGACGCTAAATATATGGGAAAGGAAAGTGCCGAGAAAGATTTTTGGTCCTGTAAAAGAGGGTGAGATATGGTGAATTAGGACTAATGAAGAAATAAGGGCTCTGTACAAAGAACCTGATTTGGTAACATCAGTCGAAATGGGAAGACTGTGATGGTTAGGACATGTCCAGCGGATGACAGAAGAAAGGTTCTCGAAGAAGATGATGATGGGACATCCTGGCGGTGGAAGAAGGAAAGGACGACCGCGTGTGAGATGTCTGGAAGATGTGGAAGCCGACCTAAGAGCAGTGGCAGTGAGGAGGTGGCGCAGGGGTGCTGAACACCAAGCTGACTGGAAATCTGTGACTGAGGAGTCAGAGGTCCTCAGAGCACCGTAGTGCCATGGAGTGAGTGAGTGAGTGAACAACTTTCCCCGGGCGCCACACTCCAAATATATCGTAGATGCGGCACTGGAAGAAGTGAACCCCCAATCGTGTGAAGCACTAGCCGACACTGATGTACACCCCGAATTGTGAATTGTGCTGCCACCTACTGCCAGGTACGCGTAACTCAAACTGCCATCTTGGCTGTGTTGCGTGTGGGGTACTTATCGTAAGTTATTTTGAATAGAGCCTATGTTTAGAGACCGATGACCATACACGTTTTGTCCCTTAGGTCTTACACCAATTTTAATTCAATATCAGTATCTGAGCAGTCGCAGCATTGTTGCACAAGAGCCCAAACCAGGGAAGTTTGTATCGGAGTCGACGTTAAAACTTGAAATGTCTCGGCGTGTAAGCTGAACACTTCATGGAAATAGAACCATAAACCCTCACAAAAAAATCAACTGTTAGAAAATGTTTATAAATCGGAATAAAACTACCAGGTTTTTCTATCCATACTGTACTCGTGAATGTTCTCCGGAAAACAAAACATTTATTTAAACACCAATAGTACATAAATCAAAATCATCTTCTTTGTTTGGTCCAAATTGACTTCCTTTCTAGCAGATATCACTTCCATACAAAGTCCAGAATATTTTTTCATATTGAGTATTGCCATCAGATGATGGCTCAAACCATTGGCGCACCACCCATTTGACTAACGTATAATATTCATTGCTAATTTAGTTCACTTATACTAAGTACATCTTCCACAACGCAGACAGACACCGTTCGCTGTACCAGTGTATATATAATACGTCATACTTACGTCACGTCATGTGACACACACATCTCAGGTTTTTAGAATATTGCACTTCATATAATACCTATATATAATTACAAATATATACCTATATATAATTACAAACATTTTGTGAATATAATTACTCTTAATCAACAGAAAAATTGTACATAGAAATGCACGAATACTGAGACTGTTTTTCGTCTCGAATATGTTGAAGACATTAAAGGTGAAGCAATGAATTAAAATTTGTGATGCGGCCGGGAATCGAACCCGCACCACCATGCTTAGTAAGCAGACGTCTTACGACTACACCACCGCACCACCAGCGAGTAAGGCGTCACGAAATACTGTAAGTAAGACTTCCCTCCAGGTCACAAACTTTAATTCAGCTTCTGTGTTCTACAGAATATTGCCACTACTGCCAAGGTTCTCCATGCAGCAGAATAGCACCTCGGCACTGGTCATTTTGGAACATTCCTGCCTTGAACCTTAGGCTAAGGTGATATAAATATCGTTGTAAATAGAAATTCACGAACTTTGAGACTGTTTTTCGTTTCGAATGTGTCAAAGACATTTTAATTCACTGCTTCATCTTTAAAGTATTTCACATGTTCGAGACGAAAAACAGTTTCAGGGTTTGTTAACTTCTATTTAAAATGATATATATATACAGGGTGTCCCAGCTATCTTGTCCACCCAAAATATCTCTGGAACAATAACAGCTATTGGAAAACGACTTTCACCGGCATCGATATACGGCTGGGGCCCATGAATGTACATATTTGGAAACATTCTAAAACGAAAGTAAATGTGTTTTTTAACACAAACCTATATTTTTTTAGTGGACTCCCTATATTTTTTCTTCAGCAATCAATAGCATGACAAATCACATAAACAATGGCGTTGATTGCATCGCAATATTCCGGTTACATCCCAAGATATAGCGACGCGAAGTTGACGCTTGAAATACGCGAAACGCGCTACTAGCGCACGTCCTGAGACTCAGGCGAGAACCCCATGCTGATCAGTATTTCAAGCGTCAACTTCACGTCGCAATATCTCGGGATGTAATTGGAATATTGCGATGCAATCAACGCCATTTTTTATGTGATTTGTCATGCTATGGATTGCTGAAGAAAAAATATAGGGTGTCCATTAAAAAAAAATATAAGTTTGTGTTAAAAACACATTTGCTTTCGTTTTAGAATGTTTCCAAATATGTACATTCATGGGCCCCAGCCGTACATTGATACCGGCGAAAGTCGTTTTCCAATAGCTGTTATTGTTCCAGAGATATTTTGGGTGGACTAGATAGCTGGGACACCCTCCTAAGATTAAGGGCAGGATTGTTCCAATATGTGCAGTGCCGAGGTGCTATTCCGCTGCATGGAGAACCTTGGCAGTAGTGGCAATATTCTGTTGAACACAGAAGCTGAATTAAAGTTTACACTATTCCGTGGTACCTCAATCGCTTGGCTTATATATACGGCGCTCATTCGCGCTCTCGTTGCAGTACGCCGCTTTACCTCGGAGGATGCCTTCCGCAGAGGTAGGTGAAATATCAGGGGGCGACTATGTCGAGAAATAAAGTGAGTTTTCACCTTTAAAACAATTTTTTAATTCTATTTTCTTCCAGACTTATCAAACCGCCTCCGTATTTTCTCCGTTTGTCAAGACGGCTGACGGCGTACCTCCGAGTTTCCAGCGGCTGCTCAGCGAGATTACGAGAATAACTTGGGCGTCCGATCCTTGATTGTCGTGAGAACGCCCCCTGGCGACATTGCGTGTCGCAGGTGGCGGGCAGCCCTCGGCTGTGGGGCTGTCCTGGCGTGACGGCCGGGGGCTAAACCGCGCCTCGCATTAGCAGCGGGGGGCCGCCGCTGTCCGTCCGATAGCAGCCACCGCCTCAGATAGCGTCGCGGCTGCCGCAGACACGCACGGCAGCTGATGCCTTCAGGCCGTGGCCAACTTTCTGCCTTCGAAGCTCCACCATCATCACTACAGGTTTGCGCGGTTGCGGATAACTGCGGATATAACCGCGTAAACAGCGCTAAGTATCATAATTTAATTTGAGTCAAATTTAATTTGCCAGTCTATTTCTTCATTTTCGTTAGTACTTCTGTTGTTTAAAGAAATCAGAAAATAACAGCAACCAACTAACTTTCGTATGTATTTATTACCACAATCGGTTACGAACTGCCTGGCAGTTCATCATCAGGCGGTGTGCATGCTTTATGTGTTGCTTACAACATTGTGGAACACGTTTGGCTGTGGTAAGATAGAAAATTATTATGTGTGAGCTCTGGCACTGGCACTAAATTTCAATATTTACGAGTTTAAGAGCTACTTACAGTTGGTACACATTTTTGATTGACGGTATGTGAACCAACTGTAAGTAGCTCTTTGGAACACAATTTAAACTTGTAAATATTGAAATTTAGTGCCAATGACAGAGCTCACACATAATAATTTTCTATCTCACCACAGCCAAACGTTTTCCATAATTTTGTAAGCAACACATAAAGCATGTACACCGCCTGATGAGGAACTGCCAGGCAGTTCGAAACCGGTTGTGGTAATAAATACATACGAAAGGTGACTGGTTCCTGTTATTTTCTGATTTCTTTAATCAACACAGTCGCAGGTTCCACACTTCCAGATTGGATACGAGTTTAACTTCTGTTGTTTATTCCCGCGCACTTGGCAGATGTCGTTTGTGGTGCCGTTTTAATAGCTTATTCTCGCGTGTTTGACAAAGTAAGAGCATATGGTCTATCAGACCAATTGTGTGATTGGATTGAGGAGTTCCTAGATAACAGAAAGCAGCATGTCATTCTCAATGGAGAGAAGTCTTTTGAAGTAAGAGTGATGTCAGGTGTGCCACAGGGGAGTGTAGTGGGTCCGTTGCTGTTCACGATATATAATAATGACCTCGCCGATAACATCGGAAGTTCACTGAGGCTTTTTGCGGATGATGCTGCAGTATATAGGAAGGTTGTAACAATGGAAAATTGTAATGAAATGCAGGAGGATCTGCATCCAATTGACGCATGGTGCAGGGAATGGCAATTGAATCTCAATGTAGACAATAATGTTCTGCGAATACATAGAAAGAAAGATCCTGTATCATTTAGCTACACTATAGCAGGTCAGCAACTGCAAGCAGACAATTCCACAAATTATCTGGCAATAGGTATTAGGAGTGATTTAAAATGGAACGACCATATAAAATCAATCGTCGATAAAGCAGATGCCAGACTTAGATTCATTGGAAGAATCCTAATGAAATGCAGTCCGAAAACAAAGGAAGTATGTTACAGTACACTTGTTCGCCCACTGCTTGAATACTCCTCACCGGTGTGGGGTCTGTACCAGGTGGGGTTGATAGAGGAAGTAGGAAAGATCCAACGGAGAGCAGCGCACTTCGTTACAGGATCATTTGGTAATCGAGAAAGCGTTACGGAAATTATCGATAAACTCCAGTGAAAGACTCTGCAGGAGAGACGCTCTGTCGCTCTGTACGGGCTGTTGTCGAAGTTTCGAGAACATACCTTTATCGAGGAATCTAGCAGTATATTCCTCCCTCCTACGTATATCTCACGAAGAGATCATGAAGATAAAATCAGAGAGATTAGAGCCCACACAGAGGCATACCATCAATCTTTCCGCGAACAATACGTAACTGGAATAGGAGGGAGAACTGATAGTGGTTCTCAAGGTACCCTCCGCCACACACCATCGGGTGTCTTTCGGAGTATGCATGTAGATGTAGATATCCGCAGTATTTCTTATTTTACGGATAGAATTGGGAGTGACGCAGATATCCACTTGCAATATGCGGATAAAGAGCGAAGTATCTGCCCAGTACGTCTGTCGAAGTGTTAGTTAAAAACTTCAAGCCTGTGGACATTCGTGGAATCCTTGCAGGGCCCTGGTAGAACGGAACTTTGTTATCCTCATCCCCGGGCCACAGCGGACGTAAATGTACCCGAGGGACCTGCGCCTATTCCGTTTACGCGACCGTGTCTTACTTGCGCTCTGTCAAGTACTTTCTGGGTGTCAAACCGGCGCACTGCCCACCAGAGGTGCCATGCCAAATTTCCGCTGCCTTCAGTTACAGCTTTGTAATGACCTAGTGACAACGTATATTGTAGTGAATACAGTGACAGTTGTTTCTTAACCTCCTGCGTCCTAAGGCGCATACATCATGCTATTTTAATGAAGCCTGTTTCTGGGCTACTGTATGCATTAATATGCACAATTTACTTTTTAAGTTTTATGAAAATTTTGCAGATGGTATCATATTTCATAACTGGGGACTCAGCTATTACAAAATGTGCATCTAAGGAAATACAAAAATTATGGTTCCACTTTGCAAATTTAAGCTAGTATTATTATTACTTTATGTGGAACTGCAAGAAACAGTTCGTTCAATTGTGGTGCATAAAAATACCTTGAATTCTGTATAATGATTGAAGGTGAGACCGCCGGCCGCGGTGGCCGAGGTGACTGAGGCGCTCCAGTCACGGTCAGCACGGCCACTACGGTCGGGGGTTCGAATCCCCCCTCGGGCATGGATATTTGTGCCGTCCTAGTTCGTAAGTAGTTCATAAGTAGTTTGTAAGTTTAGGGACTGATGACCCCGTAGTTAAGTCCCATAAGCTTAACAAACATTTGAACATTTTTTGAAGGTGAGACCTTTACATCCTGTGATCCTACATTTGGATCTGGACTTCTGGTGACTTATTTCTCATCTCTGGCAAGTGTAATGCATCTGATGACCTAGACTGGACTCGTGGAATTGGCTGAGGTACTCTTGGACATTTGGGCTCTTGCTGCCTATCATCCTCTTCTCAAGTGCTCTCATTTTGTCGTGTATTCTACAAAATACCTAGGACTTACAATTATGAACAACTGAGACTGGAGAGAACATATAGTAAATATTGTGGGGAAGGTGAACCAAAGGTTACGTTTCATTGGCAGCATTGTGAACGCTTCGAAGAAGCAACATATAACATTTCTGGCTTACAGCCATCATATTAAAATTTGAGAATTGCTTCAGTACAGCAAGTTAGAACTGTCGCCTGACAGATGGTAGAAGCTGGTAAGAACCACAAGAGGTGCTAACAGTAGGTCGGGTTCCCATAGGAATGAGTGCTGGCGTGTTTCCCCGAATTCTAGGAAAGGCCCAGAGCGGCAAGCACTGAACGCTGATTGGCTGTAGTACTGGCGGTCACACGCCAAAACTCGATCTTACTTTTATTAATATTTATTCCATGTGAAACTCAAGTTGGGAAACTATCTCAAAGCCAATCTTTGTCCTGGCTAGATAATAGATATTAACTATTGCGATATCAATAAACAAAACAATTAGTAAAAGACTTGCTTCGAGCCATCAGACTTCAGTGCAGAACAAGCACGCAGAGGAATAACATGTCGCATCTCTTGGATGAAAGAGGTGACAGGAGACCTCTCTGGGAGCAGATGTAGAGGGAATTATCTTGGCCAAGTAGCAAGGGTTGATAAACACTAGTCTCTGAACATACTCTGCATCGCCTTCAGCGCGCTCTATATTCGGTGTATGGAGGTGGAAGATTGTTCCCGTGGCCTTAGAGCTTCACACTTGACTTTTCATTCTGGCTCCGACGACCGTGGAACTAAGTACTCCGCCGAATCATGCTGAGGGAAAGGCATGCTGTTCCCACAGAGTAATATACCGCCAAGCATTATACGCATGTCTGTGAATGAATGAATGTGCTTTCAATTACCCATTGTGTGTTTGTTAATTTCCTCCCACGTGACCTCTATATTCATAAAGGGCAGAAACAATTTTATTATGGGCAGTAATTATATGACTTAATTCACTTTTGTACAAGATATGTGCTTAATTTGGTCTCCCCACATTTAGTTACTTGTTCATTTTTCTGAATAGATTATGATTTTAAAGTATCAAACCTCTGCTTTATGATTTCATGCTTCCTGTCCCATGTTTAATTATCTATTCATTGATATTGTGTTAGTTAAAATGTTGGCTGCTCCCTTAAGGAGAGAGCATTTAGATAATTTTCCGTTGTGCATGTACTGTGGCCACTCAAATTAATTTCGAGCAGCAGTGAGAGTTTTAACGTACATTTACAGATCTCAACTGCCAGAGATTTTGCCTACAGAGTATAACAGGCTACTTCAATGAGACATAGATTAATCATTCAGAAAATGCGAAATGACTTTATATTGTACTTTCAGTTGAGACAATGTGTGTCAAGTATATATTATTATGCGGTTTGCAATTTTTTGCAATATTTAAATAAATTAGCTGTCATTATTCCGTAATTAGATGAGTTCCTCCCAATACCTAATAACTTCAGGCTCACTTCAAGAACTTTGATCTGTGTCCTACCATCTGCGTGGGGACGACAGCCGAAGAAGACGAAGGTCGGTGAACTTCAGAATTTCTACTCTTCACACAGTGCAGTGCAGTGGGGAGTAACTACAAACTTCGCGTACACTGTCATTGCAGTACAAAAGCAAACAGTTGTGCGTCATCCATGGCAACATGGAGGAGGAATGAAAATGAAATAGGAACGTTTAGGACACCCCTATAGATATTACCCCGTTGTAAACAGTTCTACCAAACAGACAGCCTACATCAATTAAGGAGAGGACGCAGAAGTGTGATGGAGACTGAACACTTTTGTGCATGCCAGTGAATCAGCGACTGTTACAATACAATTCAATTTATAAGGGACAGCCCTCAGTCGCAAAGTACGAAAATAATCGTAACCAGGTTTCAATGCCGCTATGGGCACCTTCTTAAGACGATGATGAATATGTTAAAACTACACGTCAGAATTTAAAATAAAAAAAATATATCTGACATAATCAGATAGTCATGCCTAAAAAGTAAACTGTTGTAGACAGGCGGAGCAGTCACTAGGGGCTGCAATGTCTCCGCTGCCAACGTCGACGTCTACAATTATTTACTTTTTACATATGACTATCTGATTATGTCAGATATATTTTTTGGATTTTAAATTCTGACATGTTTTTGTTTGTATGGTCTATGGGACTTAACTACGGGGTTATCAGTCCCTAAACTTACAAACTACTTATGAACTACTTACGAACTAGGACGGCACAAATATCCATGCCCGAGGGGGGATTCGAACCCCCAACCGTAATGGCCGTGCAGACCGTGACTGGAGCGCCTTAGTCTCCTCGGCCACCGCGGCCGGCTTCTGACATGTAGTTTTAACATATTCATCTTCGTCTGAAGAAGGTGCCCATAGCGGAATGGAAACCTGGTTACGATTATTTTCGTACTTTGCGACTGAGGGCTGTCCCTTGTAAATTTAATTGTATTGTAGCAGTCGCTGATTCACAGCCATGCACAAAACTGTTCAGCCTACATCACACTTCTGCGTCGTCTCCTGGAATACTGTTGCCCAGTGTGGGACCCTCACAAGGTGGTGCTGACGAAAGACATTGAGAAGGTTCAGAGAAGGGCAGCTAGTTTAATTTTATCAAGTTGCAGGGGTTATGAAAGTGGTTAATGAACCATCTGCCAGAAACGTAAATGTGATTTGCAGAGTATCTATAGTAAGATTACCGTCCAATAGAAATACTGGTAATTAATAGCATTTGATAATTAAACAGTATAAAGTTCACTGCAAACATTGACCATGCCAATGCACTAAATGTTACACAATTTTAATCTTATTAATTATGGTAGCAATGTATGTACACAGTTGGGTGACAACATTTATAGTTAGGCCATAGGTAGAAATTCTCCACGTTGAGATTTACTGTGTACTTGTAGCTGACGGGAGGACAGTGAGCAGGCCGACGTTGGTGGCTTGTTCCAGCTTAGGATTTTCCAATTCGTTTCCGGTGAGGGGAGAGAGGGACAATGACGAGTGCCAGGCACAGTGCAGTGCACAGCATGAAATAAAATATTATAATACTACTGGCATTTGAAGTTATACGATGCAGTTAGGAACCTTTAAGGCCCTCATTACAAAATAGCCTGTTGACAAATAAACAATACATTAGCTGATATAGTCACATCTGGCGTAATATGTTTAATTGACAATGAAAAGTAATAAATTACCAATGAATACAAAACAGTTACACAACTAGCATGGTGATGTTTTTTTATAAAAATAATATATTAACTATTTCTCATTTTATTTTCAATTAATCTTGTGTATTTTATCTTGAAGTATTCAGTTAAATCACTTATCTGTGACATAAGAAATTGTACGAATATAATAAATAGTACAAAGGATGTTTATACTAATATAAAAACGTAAGAAGACAATTTATTTAATGTGTGTAATTATTTTGATTTTAAGTAAAGTTTTAGAAATGTATTGGCTGAGCGCTGTACGTTGGCAAATCGGTTAGAACAGCTCACATGGGGAAGTTGATGACGTAGGGGAAAAAAGCCCGGCAGTTGAGATTTTGTCACATGCGCGCGCGCGAGGGCAGGAAGTGACGACTCCGGAGCACGTGGGTAGTGGCCGGGCGGCATCGCTCGGCATCAGTCGGCATGTGGACCTCGAGGTGGAGGTTATAGATTTGTGTGAGGCAATCGCCACGTGTGGGTGCTCGTCGTAGACTGCACCAAGTTGAATCGAGTGCTACTGTGTGTTTGTGAATATTTAGCTGGCGGAACAAGGTGTGCATCGCATTGAATTAAAGTGACTGTGATTTGTTAATGTAACACGTGTCGTCGCATAGGCATGAACATAAACGGTGTTTGAGACAGCCACATGGTGATAAAACAATTTGCGACAAATATTAATTTTTGTCTGGGGGCTCACGAGCTATCACTTTATTTGATAAATGTGCCGTCGTACAGACGTATCAGCCAAAGGGTTCTGAGATTGTGAAATAAACAACATAAAGTGAACTTTCACGTGTTTCAAAAATAGTAGTTAGTACACCCCTATCTCTCATGAACTTGATTTTATTATGAATTTGTTTTGTTATATGCAGGGAAGAAAAGCTGCGAACGTGTGATATCATCCCCTAGAAAACGAGTCAAACAGTCGCAATCACAGTTCCAGTGTTATTGCATGTTTAGGAATTTGATTCGCAGCTGGTGGTTGTGAGTTTTAAAAATTAACCTTTCCCTATTTTAAACTCTGTGTATTCTCTGGGCTTCACGCTCGCACTATGTAGATGTAGATGTTATGTGCACCACTGTAGCTGTGTCTAGCCAGTAGGTAGGTGCGCCTGTGCTGCCGGACGCTACAGTAGGTGCATTTGGTGGCGATGACGACCTATTCCCGGTCTAGCGCTGGGGTCGGGCCTCGCAGTGGGGTGCGTAAACAGGCCATTAAAGCGGATGGCCCGCCAGCTGGCGACGACCGCAGTTTGGGGCGGTGGCGGCCGACCAGTAATGACGGCTGGGCTATTAGCGGCGGCTAGGGGGGTCGATAGCCGCAGGTGGGCGGCAGGCCGCGCGCGCTGACCACAGCAGGTGCCAGCTGACAGCCGCACACACTGGCTGCGCGTCACCCCCAGAGCCGCTCTACAACCTAGGGCAGAAGGGCGCACAATGCATTTCGCGCACAAATTTTGGTCGCCTTTTTATGACATTGGTCTACTTATTCTCAGGTAGATGATGTGTTTCTCGACTTCGTTTGGTACAGTTCCTTACAAACGTTTAATGAACAAAGTAAGAGCATATGGTCTATCAGACCAATTGTGTGTTTGGATTGAGGAATTCCTAGATAAAAGAAAGCAGCAGGTCATTCTCAATGGAGACAAGTCTTCCGAAGTAGGATTTATGTCAGGTGTGCCACAGGGGAGTGTCGTGGGTCCGTTGCTGTTCATGACCTTGCGGATAACATCGGAAGTTCACTGAGGCTTTTTGTGGATGATCCTGTAGTATATAGAGAGGTTGTAACAATGGAAAATTGTATTGAGGTGCGGGAGGATCTGCATCGAATTGACACATGGTGCAGGGAATGGCAATTAAAACTCGAAGTAGACAAGTGTAATGTGCTGCGAATACACAGAAAGCAAGATGCTTCATCATTTAGCTACACTATAGCAGGTCAGCAACTGGAAGAATTCCATAAATTATCTGGGAGTAGTCATTAGGAGGGATTTAAAATGAAACGACCATATAAAATCAATCGTCGGTAAAGCAGATGCCAGACTTAGATTCATTGAGAGAATTCTAAGGAAATGCAGTCCGAAAACAAAGGAAGTAGGTTACAGTACACTTGTTCGCCCACAGCTTGAATACTGCTCACCGGTGTGGGATCCGTACCAGGTGAGATTGATAGAGGAAGTGGAGAAGATCCAACGGAGAGCAGCGCACTTCGTTACAGGATCATTTGGTAATAGTGAAAGCGTTACGGAGATGATCGATAAACTCCAGTGGAAGACTCTGCAGGAGAGACGCTCTGTCGCTCGGTACGGGCTTTCCTCGAAGGTTCGTGAACTTACCTTTACTGAGGAATCTAGCAGTATATTGCTCCCTCCTACGTATATCTCGGAAGAGATCGTCAGGACGACTCCTCTTTAGCCGGATCACCCCGAGCCCATGACATTCAGAATGTTTAATATTTCCGGAGCGAGCCGATTGGGCTGTGGTATTGTTTATGTATCACAAGTATCTCACGTCCCCTGCCTGTTTTCCATACTATTCACTCTACACGATAGCTTTCTTTTTAGTAACACTTGTGAAAATATTTTCTGTTTGTATTTTCTTATATTACTATAAATTCTGTAAAATGAATACAAAATTCAGAAATGTTTCTTTTAGTTGTTCTCATAAGAAAAAATTTTCCTAAATGTCAGTCGAAACTCATGGGAAGAGCCCATTACCAACTGTTTCCTTTGTAACTTCCTGGCAGATTAAAATTGTGTGCCGGAACCGGGACTCGAACCTGGGACCTTTGCTTCGGTTCAGTCACACAATTTTAATCTGCCAGGAAGTTTCATATCTGCGCACACTCCGCTGCAAAGTGGAAGTTTCATTCTGGAAACATCCCTTAGGCTGTGGCTAAGCCATGTCTCCACCATACCCTTTCTTTCAGGAGTGCTAGTCTTGCATGGTTCGCAGGAGAGCTTCTGTGAAGTTTGGAAAGTAGGAGTCGAGGTACTGGCGGAAGTAAAGTTGTGAGGCGGCATCTCGAGTCGTGTCGGGTTAGCTCAGTCGGTAGAGCGCTTGCCCGCGAAAGGCAAAGGTCCCAGGTTCGAGTCCAGGTTTCGGCACACAATTTTAATCTGCCAGGAAGTTTCATATCAGCGTACACTCCGCTGCAGAGTGAAAGTTTCATTCTGTTTCCTATGTGGTTAATATCCGATGAGTCACTACACTGTGAGAAAAATAGAAATGAAATAACAAAATCAACGAACTGTTAGCTGGCTGTAAGTAGAAAAAGTTTGGTCATCACCGTGTTTCCTCCTATCTTCAGCTGACATTGGGTGAGGATACCTTGTTGCTGAGGACAAGCCCACCTAGAAGCAAATCACAGCAAGAAACAAAGTGGCACACACTACTCATCCTTTACTGACCTGATCTGTAGTGTTTTGGGTTAAACTGAATCAGCGCATTTTTCTATCAGTTAAAAATAAATAAATAAATAAATAAGAAAGTCGAAGCATCATTGAGGCAAAGAAAATTGTGAACAGATGATTCAACAAAATGTTCGTAGAAACGCAGTTCCCCTCAGACAGCCTTTTAACAAATAAGTCAATAAAAAATTCTCTATAAGTTCTTTGAAAGTGGAGATGGGTTGAAATACAGTACATCGTATCCCACATATAATCGGTAAACTTCACGTGTGCCACCACTTGCAACGTCCCTTATCAGGAGGTAACTACATGATTTTATTGTTACTTTTATATATTCCTTTTTTTAACTTGGTTCGTTCTGACTTTAATCTCGGGTGTCAGTGATATTGCTTTTATGTGGGCACATGATGTGTACAATTATGATTACCGTGTGGTACGACATTTTCCGAGAGCTACAAAAGCGAGAACGAAAAAAAAAAAAAAAAAAAGACTATATGCGTAGATGTCCCTTTAAATATTATAGTTTTGCGCTTGTTCCTTATATCATTTCCAACTAGAATGCCAAATATGTCAGAAAATTTTATTACAGTCTATCATTACCAAAGTTCAAATGTTGAAATGTTTGTGTAGTTTATGGGACTTAACTACGGGGTCATCAGTCCCTAAACTTACAAACTACTTATGAAGTACTTACGAACTAGGACGGTACAAATATCCATGCCCGAGGGGGGATTCGAACCCCCGACCGTAGTGGCCGTTCAGACCGTGACTGGAGCGCCTCAGTCCCTCGGCCACCGCGGCCGACTCACCAAAGTCGAAGTTATCATTAATTTATTCATCTCTTCTAGCTCCAAACACGAAATATATATTCCATTAATTGTATAATGTCGACTAGAAATCAATTGTATGCCTCTGGGTCATTATCAGTTGTAATTGGTCACCACCTTAGAAAAATAGTTTATACTTGTTTGCTGGTTATGGATCATTAACACATCACGAGGGAGCGACATACGTAGCCAGAAATTCCTTTTTTTTCGGTGGTGCAGAGCTTCACGCTACTCCCAGCATCCGCCGAGATCGAAGACTTGCGATCTCGACATGACGCCGCTCAGATAACTCGCAATTTCTTGTGAAATGAAATAGATATCAATAAGACTACCGTTTCAAAACCTTCTCTGTACTTTTAGCTCCATTTCACTCGCTGTAATGTATGGTGGATAATGCATAGAATAGTAAGATGCCCGCTATCCGACATTTTCAATACACGATATGTAAAACAAGCTCACGCACTTGATAAATAGCGTCATTTGAAAACGAGCTGGCCGCGGTGGCCGAGGGGACTGAGGCGCTCCAGTCACGGTCTTCACGGCCATTACGGTGGGGGGTTCGAATCCCCCCTCGGGCATTGATATTTGTGCCGTCCTTAGTCTTAGGTAGTTCATAAGTAGTTTGTAAGCTTAGGGACTGATGACCCCGTAGTTAAGTCCCATAAGTTCTACAAACATTTGAACATTTTTTTTTTTTTTGAAAACGACTTTTATGAATTATGAAAAGGTGAATGATTTATTAGAAAGATGAGATGTTTTACTATCAGATTTTTTTTCGGTGCTGCAGAGCTTCACGCTACTCCCAGCATTCGCCGAGATCGAAGACTTGCGATCTCGACTTGATGCCGCTCAGATAAGTCGCAATTTCTTGTGAAATTCCCGACTTGACTCGGCCCGGCCGGCAGTGTGAACGCACCCTTATACACTGTTCAGATCAATTAGGGCAGTGTTCTTCAACCTGTGGGTCGAGACCCTCAGGAGGGTCACAAAAGTCTTCCTCAGAGGGGCGCAGTCACAGAAGAAAGTAAATTACTAGAGGATCAGAAATACAAAGTAACTAGAGGGTCAGAAACACAAAAATGTATGTCTACGTGAAATATATTTCATGTTAAAATCACGTTCCTTGTTTAACAATCATTATGAATTGATCATAGATTTCACTTCGTTACCTTCCGTAGCCACAGTCAGATGACAAACGTTTTCTGGGAGTAGTATCGCGTCGTAATGGATGACGGCTATTACTGAAGAATACGCGAAGAAAGCCACTGTAACATTGGCCGAAATGTCGGTTATTACAGTAGTAGCCATCATTCATTATGACGCGGTACTACACCCAGAAAACTTTTATGTCATCTGATCATAGATTGTTTCACAATACACAGTGTTTTAATGGTGAATAAGTGTAAAGCCTGCAAACCGTTTTCAGGAAGCTATCGATAGGTAAAAGAACTTGATACAATCAGTATTGCTCATGTGAAAAATACCGAGTAGCACCGTGGTTCGGAACCCACGTTAAACTGTAGGTCCCCCTATACCTGGCTGGGTAAGTCAGTTCGAAGGTCGGAGGAAGGCAACGGCATACCACCTCCAAACAGGAGCATGCCTAGTAAAGCACTGTGGTGTTCAAACCAATCTTCGGATTGTTGACTGCTTTACCTTTTTACAATAAGTAATACTCAAAAATACTTTAAAAAATTTCTACATTTTTACAAATTGTCTATACATTGAGACCTTTCTTAATGAGCATGAGTTGCTTCTGTTTTTTTTTTTTTTTTTTTTTTTTTTTTTTTTTTTTTTTTTTTTTCCTGCTATGAGAAACAGTGGTTAAGCAGAATATATTTTTCTGGCGCAAATAATGTAAAATTAGGGACTTTTCATTGCGGTAAATACACAAATTACTTCTTCCAACAATTTAAAAGGAAGCTGAAGCAAAAGAAATAAGATTACATTTATTTCCTTTGAGATAACATCGGTTTGTTACGGTTCGTGTGAACTATCCTTTCCATGGCTTTTATTTTCACTTACGGTTTACACTTATGTAATATGTATTTGTTTTCCATTATTGGCAAATGGAATTTCTACCCAAAGGATGTAGGGGTAAAAGTTTCTCCCTTTGTATATTTCTGCTGCTTTTTTGTTATGTTTCCAGCAAAGAGATTTTCAGTTTCAGAACCTTCTGTTCAGTAATTTTTCGATAGGAAGGGTTGAAGGGCTGTCAGGAGACCCAAAAAATAAAGTATTTTACCTGTTGGGAAAGTTGAGTTGTTACTAATTGGTACAGTGGGAAAATCAGTTATGTTTCTTTCGTTTTCTCAGGTGCACAAATATACACTTCCAAACAAAAGATACGTAAAACTCTACTGCAATACAGGATGTTTCAGGAAGAATAGTAAAATGTTATTGAAAATGACCTGTAACATATGTTGAATTAATGACATCTCACTCATTTTTCCGTCAGTTCTTGGAAAAAGATCATCATTCATACTGAATTAAAAGTAGCATTCTGTGTATGTATTATAAGTTTCTTTTCAAACTCCGAAGTCTGAAGATGGACTTTTAAACCGAATACCGATAAAATAAATTTTCAGAACATTCACATATAGTGCTTTTAATTCAATATGATGATGTTCAACCAAGAACTGTCGGAATAATTAAAGAAAATGTTCTCTATATCTACATCTAAATCTACATCCACTTATGTACTCCGCAAATCACATTTAAATGCCTGGCAGGGGTTTTATTGAACCGCTTCCATAGTATTTCTCTATCGGTCCATTCTCTAGTAGCCGCGAGGGAGAAAGAAACGCCTAAATATTTCCGCTTTGGATCTGGTTTCTGTTACTTTATTATTATGATCATGTCTCTCTTTGTAGGAGGCCGCTAACAAAATGTTCCCATTCGGAGAAAGCTGGTGATAGAAAGTTCGTAAAAATAATGCCTTTCTTTTAATGATTTCCACCCCAAATCATGCATATCGCGATAATAGGAAACGAGCTCCCTTTCTCTGAACCTTTTCTATGTCCTCCATCAGTCCCATCTGGTGAGGATATCATAATGCGCACCAACATTTCTGGCTTACAGCAATCGTAATAAAATTAGAGAATTGCTAGGTACAGCAGGTTAGAACCAGTAACTGAGATATGGTAGAATCTGGTGAGAATCACGAGCCGGCCGCGTTGGCCAAGGGGACTGAAGCGCTCCAGTCACGGTCTACACGGCCACTACGGTCGGGGGTTCGAATCCCCCCTCGGGCATGGATATTTGTGCCGTCCTTAGTGTTAGCTAGTGCATATGAAGTTTGTAAGTTTACGGATTGATGAACCCGTAGTTAAGTCCCATAAGCTATACAAACATTATTATTTGAACCACGACAGGTGGTAAATAGGCTTGGTTTCCATGAGAAAGAGTGCTGGCGAGTTTCCCGGAATACTAGGGAAGTCCCCGAGCGACAGGCATTGAACGCGAATTGGCTGTAATACTGGCAGTAACGCGCGAAAACGCGATCATATTTTTACTGATACTTAATAAACTAATAATTATCTCCCTCTCAAATACAAGTTAGAAAACAACCCAAAGCCAAGCTATGCCCTGACTAGATAACATATATTAATACGTGCAAAATAAATAAAGAAAAAAATTAATATAAGACGGACGAGGCACGGTGGCCATGTTTGCGCGCCAAATTGCGGAGTGAAAGCAGCCTTGCATCGAGCCGCCACACTTCAGTCCAGAACACGCACTCATAGGAGCAACATGTAGCTCTTTCATATATAGGCAGTCTTAAGACACTGTTTAATCATTTAAGAACAATGCGAAATGACAATATATTGAACATTCAGTTAAGACAATGTGTGGCAAGTGTATATTTATATGCGGTTTTCTAGTTTTCTGCATTCTTTAAATAAATTAGCTGGCATCCCAAGAACTTCAGTATTATTCCGTAATTAGATCAGTTCCTGCAAATAGATTAATAACTTCAACCTCACTTCAAGAACTCCGACCTGTGCGCTACCATGAACGTGGGGACGACAACTATGGTGAACGTTAGAGTTTCTACTCTTCACACAGTGCAGTGGGAAGTAACTACAAACTTCGCAGACACTGTCATTGCGGTAAAAACGCAAACTGCTGGGCATCATCCATGGAAACACCGAGGGGGTGTTGTCCCGTTGTACACTCCAAAATAAGACTCATAAGTCTAGTGTAGAGAGTTTCTTTAGTAGAACTATTGCGTCTTCTAAGCATTCTGGCAATGGACTGTAGACTTTAGTTCGCTTTCTTTGTGTTTTCCCAATTGAAGTTGTTCTTAATTGTAATCTTAGGTGTTTAGTTAAATTTACGGCCTGTAGATATTACTGATTTACCGTGTCAATGCAGTGTAACGGATTTCTTTCACATTTGCTTGAAGTTTATTTTAATTATAAAGTAAGAGCTGTAACTTTGCAGTAAGTAAAAATTGGACACATGTTATATGACATTTTGTAATGCAATTCTTCTATTCTACCAGCTCCTAAAATATTTACTAATCCTTCTACAATATTGTGTGTGTATGATGGAAAGTACTTCATGGCGCAGTTGGAAGCCATGTACGTTGTTTTCTCAGTTTTCGGAAATGTAGTGGGCGATCATTATACAGACTGCAGAGAGCGGCACAGAATTTCCATAAAGTCAATTAGAACTACGAAGAAAATTTACGGAAAATATCTCAACTGTGCATTACACGAACCAACACAATGAACACTCGATGAGGGTTTATATCCACTTCAATCAAAGTGACGTCAGGTGTAACTGCCATTTCACACATCTCATAAATCATTAAGTACATTTTCTTGTCAATGTTTTGATACGGTGAGAGTTAACAGCCGTCATATATTTGATAAAATGCATCTTTAACAATCATCTGTGTATTAAATCCTTGAAAATCTACTAGTTTTCGTCAGGGACCATCATCATAGATAAACTACACAGAAGTACAGAATCAAAGTATTAAAGGTACACAATAAAAAATCAAGTAAGCAGCAAAATAGCACACATTAGGGTGGAAAAGTTGAAGTATCATGACTACTTAAAATATTGTTATAAATACTTACAAGGTATTAAAACGATTAGTCAAATGCATTAAATAAAATAAATGTGACTAAAATAGCAGAAGTCAGTTTCACTAAAAATACATTGGCCCTACTGGATTATCTTATCAGTTTTCAGCCACATTTATTTTATTTAATGACTTTGAGTATCAGTTTTAATACCTTGTAAATATTTATAACGATATTTTAATTAGTCATGATACTGCAACTTTTCCATCCTATTGTGTGCTATTTTGCTCCTGACTTGATTTTTTATTGTGTACATTAATTACTTTTATTTTGTACTTTTGTGTAGTTTATCTATGATGATGGTCCCTGACGAAAACTAGTAGATTTTTAAGGATTTAATAAACTGTTGAGGGTTAAAGATGCAATTTATCAAATATTTTTTTATATCATGCACAAACTATTGAAGTCACAGACCAGTACGGTACAGCAAATGAAAGAGGGAAGCAGTGCGATACTGGTGACGTGTAAATATCGTCGTATTTACTTTGTATCAAGAGCTATCGTGAAATCAGATTACAATCCACTTGGTGTTGTAACAGACATTTGACATGATTAGATTATATGAATTTTGTCTATTCAAATATGTTCTCTTTATTTAATTTTAATAATTATTACTGACAATCGCTCATAATTTAATATTATGTGCGCACTAATTGTGAATAGTGCATTAAAAAGAGCAATGAGAAGAACACTTCACTTGAAAGACTGAATTGATAATTAATGTACAAGTCAAATACACATCGGTTTTGCATGAAATGTCCATTTGTTAAAAATTAACTATTTACATCTAGAAATTAGTGTGTGATATCGATTTTCATGAAAATTTCAGCGCGAATCTAGTGAGCCATCAAGTTAATGTTTCAACCATCATGTAAAAAGTTATGAAATGGCAGGACCATTGGGTCATTAGGTGACGTTTTCTGGAATTTACGTCGGCACGACTATATAAGATGGTCGAGAGGAGGCCTAAAGGCAGTCCTTTGTTGGTCATTCTAGACGGTGGAGCTATGTTGATCCGTTTCGTGATTTTTCAGTGATATGAGATGTAATTTTAGAAAGAATACTGGAGATGAAAAGCAATATTGATACAGTAGTTAAAATTAAAAACAATCCAGATCACAAAATTTTTATTTAATTGAAAATTGTTGTTTCTACTTCACAACCGGCTTCGGCCTACTGCAAACCATCTTTAGATGGATACCACCATGATGGCAGCCGGTGACGGTGACGCAGCAGGCCGCATAGACGTTCACGATCAGTTGTAGATATGAAACGTGTTGAACATTGTTGCAGAAAGGTTCGCGTGCGTCTTACAAATACTTCCTCGATTTATGAGTTGGACTCTGGACGGCTGTCTCGACTTGAAATAATTATTATTTTCGCGATCCCTGACTTACTATTTGTACAGTTGTGTTGACTTAGAACTTCACAATGGAACATTATTAGAACTTAAAAATGCACTTTGCCAACCATCAGCTGTTTATTATATTTATAACTTTATCGATTTCGATTTTAAACCATCATCAGATAAGTAAATTAAAGACTGATTACGTACATTGTCTGGTACATTGTTTGTCACTTTATCCAAATCAATCAATAAAAGATTCGTAAAATGTCACTTGAAATAAGGTTTTGATAAATAAAATTGTATTATTTATCTTTTATTGATTGACATGGGTAAGGAGGCAGACAAGGTACCAGTGTAATCAGTCTGTTTAATTTACTTTTCTGATGATGGATTAAAACGAGACCGGTAACGTCATAAATATAAAAAACAGCTGATGGTTGGTAAAATGCAGTTTTAGAAGTATATTACGGATGTTACATCACATCTCAGTAAATATTTGATTATTATTAGAAAATTTATCAAATGGCTAAGTATTATATAGCTAGATTGTTTTTATACTACACTGTTGGCTTGAGATAATTTTTTTTACAGAATTTAGTGACTTTAGTGGTTCTCGACTGTGAACTTTTTAAAATGGGATATAAAATTCATTAGTTAAAATGATACATCATGTTTTAGCTCATTATTAATATGCAGCCGCCCTAGTTAATATCCTTGGCAATGAACTATTAACTTTTTATTTATTTTTATTCAAATAAAGTGCACATGGATGGAGACAAGCAGTGACGATGCAAAGCATGTCATCCATAATTTGAGGGGTAAATGAATGTTTCGGAGTTTATTCGATATCGAAGCATGTTTAGACGTTTAAACTGCATTCTGAATAGTTATAGTGCTCATATTATAGTACATTGCGTGGTATCACCTTTTATTGAGTTGCTAACAATAATATGTAATTATGAAAATGGCAATAATTTGGTACCCTGGACTAAAAGGTTGTGTGTAAAATTTATGGATGTATCCGTTTTAATCTTCTCAAATCTATAAAATTATATCAGTCATTTTAAAATGGTGCTTTGTTTTACAAATTTATTTTAAACAGCCCCTGCGCGTTTAGCTTATTACAGAGAGCGTCTACTACTACTCACTTGACTGTAAAAAATTAATATTACAATGTCTTATTCTAAAATAAATATTACTTTCACTTTAGGTAGTAAATTATTTTCCAGCCAGATGATGCCTTTTGAAACAGAGACGCACAAACAGCAATTAAATTCAATAATGTGCAGCTTGGTTTAAATTACATCAAAAAAATTTCTGTAAATTTCATTCCACTTAGAGGCCACGGATACCACTCGTAGACTCAGTTTCAATTATTGAGGAATTCCAGGAAAAGTGGCACTAGCTGCAAAGAATAAACTGGACACTGCTATTAAAAGAAACCCAAAGTTGGAATTTTTATATTCTGTGAAGGAAGTATCTTTAGGTGGAACCCTGAGTGAAAAACCTGACCTGACACGGTCTCAAATATGATCACTGGAATTTGCGACTATTATGTCTTGTGACGTAGAGAGATCATTTTCTGTCTACAAGAACACTTTGACAGATAAACGCGAGTACTTAAGGGAAAAGAATTTAGAAATGTTGTTATTTGTTAACTGTGCAAACATGAAACTGAACAAAATAAATTCAGAGTAGAAACGATTATGCATATTTTAATGATTATTTCTGCTGATCGTGCATGTTTTGTACTTTGATCGTGCAAGAATGCATGCATGTTTCGGGAATTTATAGAGGATGAAAACCTCGTCTCTTGTTATCAACTACGACAAATCGAGTATTTGTCCGGTACTTCACAGCCTCCAATGAAATTCATCTCTTTGTTGTTGCTACTGCAGTTCGGTATACTAAAGCAGCGTTGCCGGACGCAGTGGCCGAGCGGTCTGGGGAGAGCCAGTCACGGTCTGCTTGGTTGCTACGATCGGAGGTTCAAATCCTCCCTCGGGCCTGGGTGTTTATGTTGTCTTTAGAGTAAGTTAGTTTAAGTTAGTCAAGTAATTAGTGTGTAAGTCTAGCACGAAGTTTAGTCCCCCCCCCCTTGGGGGGCGGCCATAGGAGGATGGAGTAGCAGTATGGTGGATAGAACACCTATATTTCATGACGTTCAGCTAATATAACAGAAGTGCTACTCGGATGTCACAGTTTTCAATGAAAGTCACTTAATTAAAAAGTCATCCAGAATGAAACTTTCACTCTGCAGCGGAGTGTGCGCTGATATGAAACTTCCTGGCAGATTAAAATTGTGTGCCGGAACCTTTGACATTCGCGGGCAAGTGCTCTGAGCTATCCCGACTCACTGCCCATCCTCACAACTTTACTTCTGCCAGTACGTCGCCTCACGGGGTACGGGCCGTGAGTCGTGTCGGGATATCTCAGCGGTAGACCACTTGCCCGCGGAAGGCAAAGGTTGCGGGTTTAAGTCCCGCTTCCGGCACACAATTTTAATCTGCCAGGATGTTTCATATCAGAGCACACTCCGCTGCAGAGTAAAAGTTTCATTCTAGGAACATCCCTTTGGATATGGCTAAGGCATGTCTCCATCATATTCTTCCTTCGAGGAGTGCTGCTCTTGCAAGGTTCGGAGGAGAGCTTCTGTGGTGTTTGGAGAGTACGAGGCGAGGTACTGGGAGAAGTAGAGTTGTGAGGACGGGGCGTGTGTCGTGTCGGGATAGCTCAGTGGTAGAGAACTTGCCGGCGAAAGGCAAAGGTCCAAGGTTCGAGTCCCGGTTCCGGCACACGATTTCAATCTGCCAGGAAGTTTCAACAAGTCATTTGTAGGTGGTAAATTGGCTTTGTTGAGGTACGTTTCGGGTGGCTCTTAATCAGATACAAAAAGTGTCACAGCTGTAAGCTATAGCTATGGCATTGTTTTTGTTATTTGTTTGTTAAGCTTAAGGGACTTAACTTACAAACTAATTATGAAGTACTTTATACTAAAGACGACACAATCATTCATGCCCAAGGGGGGATTCGAACCCCCGACTGTAGTGGCCGTGCAGACTGTGACTGGCGTGCGGCAGCTATGGCACTCATGATTTCTGAGGATGGGCCAACCGAAACGCGAATCATAGAAGCCATTTATTCACCTCATGGTGACTTGCTAATTAAGCAACTCAACAGCATTTGTGCAGTATCGCTACAGTTATTTACAATGGTCGTAATCCTGTTGTATGACTTTGTCACATGTTGAAATATTGCTATATCAGAAAAACATATACTCACTAACTTAATATTATTTTTAATCGAAACATATCAATATATTTTAGTACCGGCACTTAGTAATTGCAGCTTGTAACTAGTTTCAATGGGGTATTATTTTTAATCAACTAATAACAATACCATTTTATTACTGGATCATAGTAGTTTACTACCGGTTAAGGGTTTTCACTATACTATAAAAAATCGAATGTTTATGAGCGTTTTTGAAATATTAATAAGAGATACATCAGCTTTAATGGGTTCATACTCGCACATGGCAACAAAATTCAAATGTTTATATAGGTTATGGGACTTAACTACGGGGTCATCAGTCCCTAAACTTACAAACTACTTATTAACTAGCTTATCCTAAGGACGGCATAAATATCCATGCCCGAGGGGGGATTCGAACCCCCGACCGTAGTGGCCGTGCAGACCGTGACTGGAGCGCCTCAGTCCCCTCGGCCACCGCGGCCGGTGCACATGGCAACACGTCGTCACATACTACAAATTGAAATTTATTATTTATGACAGGAGATCCATATATCAAATACTCGTGGCCATAATGACCTTTTTTTTTTTTAGTTTCGAGTCGTTTCCGCTACTGCAATTTTCACTAGATATCAATTACCGCGTAATCTTAAGTACATCTAAGAAAGAAAATTAAACACTTTGTCTCTGGAATCACTGACATAGCTGTATTACGGGCCTGGGTGTCGCCGAACGTTTTACTCAGAAAGGAGATCACTGGTCCATAAAGGTTGGAAAACACTGTTCTAAAGAATATAACAGTATGTAACACGAACAAACATCGCAGATAGGACGACAGGTACCATGCTGTGTCGTTACGATATAACACTTGATGGTGACTATGTAGTCTTAACTGGTTCTCTGTGCAGTCACGATGAAATGTGACGAAGGCTGTGACTTCTATCATTGATTAGAAAAGGAAGAATTATCACGAATTATAAAATACGCACCATATCGTCGAAACAGGTTCACTGAAAACCGTAATCTTTCCGCTGCATACGAGGGTTGGAATTTAAATAGTGGCAACATTGCTGTGGAGACACCATGCAATGGAATCTTCTGCTGTCGCTGACAGTACACGTTGTTGAGATACCTACCTAACCTCCGAAAAAAATGAACTCACCCGATCAACGTCACCGGCGTGCGCAATATGGAGGAAAATAGTAACTCGTGAGCGAGAGGTCTAATGTAACGGTGTCACTATGTTTTCGAAACTGGGACAACGGAGTTGGATCAAGATTGAATGTGCCAGAGGTCGTACAGAACGATAGTTTCATCAAGGTCACCAAAAGGCGTGCGGGGAATCGGCTTGTCATACAGAACAGTCATACGTTGGGTAAAAGCCTTTAGCATCGAGCAGGTCGTCCTAGCGTCTCTGAAGAATAAGTGCAAACTGTTGCCGCGCTACTGGAAAGTGATCGACACCAGATGATTAGTGAGCTTGCTCACTAAAAACATACGCCGGCCGCGGTGGCCAAGGAGACTAAGGCGCTCCAGTCACGGTCTGCACGGCCACTACGGTCGGGGGTTCGAATCCCCCCTCGGGCATGGATATTTATGCCGTCTTAGTTCGTAAGTAGTTCATAAGTAGTTTGTAAGTTTAGGGACTGATGACACCGTAGTTAAGTCCCATAGACTATACAAACATTTGAACATTTGAAAAACATACGACTGTGATTTGCATCCTGAAGGAACGCCTTGGCACGAGAAAAATTGCATCTCGATCGGTTCCGCATGAATTGACGGAAATGCAGAAATGCATGCGTTACGACGCTGCTCAGAAGCACTTAGAGCGCTGTGAGCGTGAAGGAGAGGCTTTGTGATGCCGTATCGTAAGACTGGATGAGACACGGGCCACATCTTACCAGCCAAAACTGAAACGCCAGCCTAACGAATGGTGTCATTATGGGTCGCCACGAAAGTTGAAAGTGCGTCAGAGCCCCAGTATGGTAGTTCTCGTGTACGACTGTGATGGTGTTATCCTAACGCATTACGTTCCTCCACGGCAGAACACCAATTCACAGTATTACTGTTCGTTTTTTGTGCATCACCTGCGACCAGCTTTGCGAAAGAAGCGGCAACACTTTCTGTGCAACCCACCCCTCATTTTGCACGACAATGCACGGGCGCATACAGTGCAAGTTGTGGCTGCTCTGTTCGATCGATGGGACTGGGAAGTACTGCACCATCCACCATAGTCCCTGGACTTGATTCCTAGTGACTTTGATTTGATTCCGTAGGTAAAGGAACCACTTCGTGGCATTCGTTTAAGAACTTTTGCAGAGATTCGACAGGCATTAGACCGCTTCATTCGCACCATCAACAGAACAGGCTCTGCTAACGGAGTACTACGCCTTCCACATCGCTGGCAACGGATTCTACACAACACTGGTGACTACTTCGAAGGACAGTAACAGTTGAAAACCTGGGCCGCTTTTGTATCGTTTGTGAATAAATAGTTGCCACTATGTAAGTTCCAACTCTCGTACATTATCTAACCGACTGCCGATATACGGCACCCATACCTCTCTCCTACGAGTACAGTAAACATCTGGACGCGGCAGGGCATTGTGTACCCCGTTAATGAAATTATCGCCGAGGCGGTGATCTGCCGGACCGGACGGCGGCGACATATCTGCGTTAACGCCGTATCGCCGATGCAATTACGCGAGCCCCGCATTATCGCCGCTGATCGGGGGCTTCGGTCGGTACTGAGCGCAGCCCGGCGGCGTGACGCAGCGTAACAAAGCCGCCGGCGCGCCGTTACAAATGCTGTTCGACGCAGGACGCAAAATCCTCGCGGACAACGCAGTTTACAGCTCCCATCACGTCCACACGCCACATAGCACGCGTCCTATAATCGAGATATTGAACACAAATTTTTATATTCTACTTAATAATTATAAAGAGATGTGTTGAATTAAAAATTGTGCTGTAGCCTGGATTAGCAGCCGGTGCCCCCTGCTAACTAGGCAGACGCTTAACGCCTCATCTCACACAGCCTTACAGATTATGCGACTACATGGACTGTCTTAAACTGAATTATTGTTATATCAACAAATAATACAATTCCTTGAGACAACATTGTCTCGTTATACCAAAGGTATTAAACATAAGGAGAGGCATTGAATTAAAATTTATGCTGTGGCCGGTATTCGAACCCGGGACCTCCTACTTACTAGGTAGGTACTTTAGACCACTCAGATTTTTTTTTAATTTTTTTTTAACAAAAACTTTATTTACTAAATGTGTTTACAAAAAAGTTATAATTTTGTGAAACAAGTTGTTTTCTTACAAAAAGTGAATGGACGGTGCAAATTTTTCTCTTTTCCATGGATCGTTGAGGATTTCTCTTCTTGCACGGAGGATGTATTGTCGAAAGTCGCTCACAGATCCACCTCCCGCAAGGGTGTAGTTGATGAACGAATATATGAACCAAGTTAGAGTTCTGGTCTTGGACACTGGGAAAGCCTTTACATCCATGTACACCAGTTTCTTCGTGTTGATGTCGTTGACACTCAGAGACAGCAATCCTGCCGATTTAAAGTTGATCCATTTCCACAGATCCGCTATTTTGGAGCAGCCTACTACACGGTGGATGGCAGTATCGACCAATCCGCAGTGCTGGCAATACGGGTGACCGGTGAGCTTTATTCTGTGGCGACGGCCAGCAGTCGGGATTAAATCATTTATAAACATGTAAGCTGATGAGCGCAACGTTGAACATATCGATTTATCTGCAAAATTGGACCAGACATGTTTCCAATTTAAGTCTTTGTGTTTCTTTTGGATTGCTGGAGGATATGGAGCTTTTACACCAATGGTCTCGAGTATTTTCTTTGTCGTATAGAACGTTACGTTGGGAGATTTCTCTAAAACACATGTTGCTGTCTGCAATGTACGCAGTAGATTTGCCGGTAGCCTTCTGTCACCTGTATTGCCTGTTACGATACCCCACCCAGCCTTTAGCAAATCTGACTGACTAGCCGGTAATTTTAGGGTATGTATGAGATTTTTCACAATCAGGGCTGAACATTTTGACTCACAATCAGTTAAAGATAAGCCTCCTTCAGCAAATGGTTGTGTCAACTGATCCCTGGTCACCCGGAATAGTTTACCTTTCCACACAAACCAACCTATGTACTTCTTTATTTGTGCAATACATTATCTGTCGATAGGGATGACTTGTGCAACATACCACATTTTAGAGAGAGCCAGTGTATTTACACATTCGATCCTCTGTATGATGTTCAGTTGCCTCGTACTATTTGCAATAAGAGCTCCCCGTACTTTGTCCACTATGCTTTTAGAATTATTGGAAAGGAGCTCATTTACATCCTTTCGGAGTTTTAGTCCTAGCACTTCCATTTCAACAGATTCAGTGAAAGTATGTGCGAAGGGTTGGGCACCTTCATTGAGCCATAGGAGATGTGTTTTCCTGTGGTTAATGGTTGCCCCTGCTGCATTTTTATAGTCGTTTAGTATTGCTGCCACTTTTACAGTATCTTGGGGTTCTGTGATTATAATGGTAACATCATCAGCATAGGCATTCAAGGTAAACCGTTGGGTACCAACCTGCAACCCTGATAGGGAGGTGCTAACTGTGCGGATTAGTGGCTCCAAGGATATGACGAACAAAATCATAGCCAAAGGGCAACCCTGTCTAACAGAACGTTGGATTGGGAACTTTTCAGTAAAGTTCCCGTTGATTTGAACTTTGACAAACATTTGGTATCTTGTCGGTTACAGTAAGTCTATCGTTGTCTGGGGAAATTGGAAATGCCGTAGAACTGTCCTTAGGTATTGGTGACTGACGTTATCAAAGGCTCTCTCGAAATCGATGTTCAGAAGCCCAACCGTTTGTTGCTGATTCTTCCATGCGTAGAATGTTGTATCCCTTAACAGACAAAGTCCATCTATAATCCTTTTCTTAGGTACGCTACACGTCTGTTCCGGTCCTATGATCTCTGGAAGTGTGCGCTTTAGTCTGGCTGCCATGACACGAGAGATGATTTTCGAGTCGGCGCATAACAAAGTTATTGGTCGAAAATCCGTATTTCTATGTGACACCGTTTTCTTTGGAACGAGTAAAATAATTCCAGGTTCAGTTTCGGAATAGAGACGTCCATACCTTTGTTTCTCTCTCGTCACCTCCATAAACTCTTCCTTGATAACCGACCAGAAGGATTTATAAAATTCATAGGGGATACCGTCTACTTCTGGACTTTTACGTTTCGGCAACCTTTTGATAACATCCTCAATTTCTTCCTCAGATATCGGATCCAACAGCATAGTGACACTTTCGTTGGTTAATTGCGACGCACAGTTTTGCAGCAGTGTGGTTGTTGTAAGAGCATCAGATGGTTGTGATCGGTACAAACTTTCGAAGTGTTCTTTAATGCCTTCCCGGTTAATATATTCAGAGCCATCTGCAGACAGTATGGAACTTACATATCTCTGTTGGCACCTTCTCCTTTCTCTTGCGAGATGATAAATACTCCACTTCTCGTCTGGCAAATGCCCGTGGTCTTTGCAAGTGATGGTTTTCCCATCCAGTTCTCTTTCCTGCAGTTCTAAAATTTTATTTTTTATTTTTTTCAAATCACTTGCTCGATCTTCCCCATTGTCGATTTTAGTTTGCAGTTCACGGGCAATAAGATAATAGTACTCCATGTTTTTCCTCCTGGTTTCGTTTATCCTGTAGGCAGCATTGGTAAATAGTTTCCGAATACCGGGTTTTACAAGATTCTCCCACCACTCAAAGGAATTCCGGAAGAAGCGTTTACGGCGAACCCACGATGTGTAACGGGCGTTGAACTCCATCTTTACCCATGGTTCGTGGAGCAGGTTGCAATTTAACTTCCAGTATCCCCTGCCAAATATTTTAGGACGAGGGAAACCCTTTATTCGGAGAATCACGCCGTGATGATCGGAAAAGCTCACAGGGATAACGTCGTAATCTTGCACGGCCATACCCGTTATAATGTAGATTCTGTCAATCCGGGACGATGCGACAGTCGAAACATAGGTGTAGTGTGGACGCGTGATGCCAAGTCGCTCAACCACATCTTTCAAGTTCAGTGCGTCAATCAGGTTTTGCAGAGGACCACAAAATGGTGTTGCTCCTGTAGAGTCTATCGCCCTTAATATGCAATTGAAGTCTCCTGCCATGATGAAGTTATCTTTCGCTTGCCGAAGAAAATATGGCACATCTTCGGTAAAAAAAACGTTGCCCTTGCAGCCCTATTATGCGTTCCATTCAGAACACCTTTGACTATACGTCCTCCAGGTTCTTTTTCTACGTCCTGAAACTCCAGTCCGTGCCTGGTTAAAATACAGCAACCCCTCCCTGCCGAGCCAATATTGTTGTACGCGTTGTATGATGAAAAGGAACCCACCTCTTCACATACCACTTCTTGTAAAAAAGCAATATCAATATCATTAGTTCTAAGAAATTTCTCTAAAATTTTAATCTTTTTAGCATTACTTATCCCACAAATATTTAGAGTCAAAAACGTGAGTACCCTTCTATTGTCCATGTGGCGGGTAATTTATTGAGACCACCTAGTCACGAGGTTTGTGCTTTGGTCCAGGATCATGTTCTGTTGTCTCAGTTTGTGGGTCGTGCGTTCTGTTGTCTACGTGCTGATCTTTTACGCCTTCACTCCTCATTTTATTGCGTGCCACATTCATGTTTGGTTTTGGTTTCACACGTGTAGATTTTGTGGTACTTTGTGGTTTAAGAGATTTCTGACTGCCGGTAATTTTTTCGGGGTCCCGAACGCTGCCCTCGGCTGGGAGGTCAGCGAGAGCAACACGTGATGCCGGGGCATGTTGCACTCCGCCTCCCTGTGTGAGCTCTGCATCGGCTACTTGGGCCGCGCGCTGTTGACGCTGCGCCGTGGCCCGCTGTGCCTCTGCCTCCGTAGCCGGCTGTTTACTTGCACTAGTGACGTCACTCAGGAGGGCAGGTACATCTGCTGCCGGCGTCTGATATACCGTAGCTTCTTCCATGGGCACATCTGGGGGCGGTTCCATATTAAGTGTGACAGGCATCACGGGCAATAACGTTTCCGGTTTCTGTTTCCTCGGTGTTTGAATTGAACTACCACCGTAGTCGCCTTCTTCCGAGTCCACGGTTTCCGGTTCCAGGGGTCGTTTTTTGGTTTTCTGAGGCTCACTGGTAGGCAGATGAACATCCACGCTCATTTCAGCGACGGGTTCTTCTCGAAGAAGTGCAGTGTCATTTACTTTTATGCCGGTTTCTTGCAATAAACTTACTGGGTTAGCGTTGGTACGACTCGCACCGTTCTCGCCACCTGTCTTCGGAGCGAGTGATGCATTTATTTTTCCTGTCTGCAACGGAGGGAAGTCATCAAAGGTTATAAGAGGTGGTTCGGTATCTTCCTTTGCGGCAACAGTAACGGGTCCGCGTAAAGTGGCTGTGGGTGTTAAATCTTGTAACTGTAATCTGGAACGTTTTTGCAGAGTGTTCTTCAGAACAAATGTCTGCTGCGGACAATTTTCACGGAGATGTCCCGGTTCGTTACAAACATGACATGTTGCTTGCTGCCCAGAGTAGATAACATGAGCCTTGTATCCCGAAACCATAATGTGGGAGGGGATGTCAGATTTTACACACATCTGTACGGACCGTATGCCATTATAGCACTGTATTTTATATCTGCTGGACCATTTTTCAAACTCGATGCGTTTCACCTGGCCATACTTCGAAAGAACCTGTTCTAAGTCAGTATTCTCAAGTTCCGGGGGAAGATTCAGAATTCTAACAGTCTTCAGTTCACAGTTGGCATTGCTAACATCAACCAAACTAACAGAATCATCGCGGTGGAGAAACTGAACCTGTCCCTTAGTTTGCAGTAAAATCTTGTCACACAAAACCGAATTATAGAACTTGACAAAAACACAGTACTTTTACTGTCAAGCTGAGTAAATTCAGCATTATCTCCTGAAATACCAAATGTTTCATATAACCAGTCATGTATTTCTAAAGCAGTAGGCTGAACATGACGAGTATTCTTGTCAAACGAGAATCTTGTGTTTTTCCTGAGAGAATCCGACATGGTGAACAAGCGGAAAGCGGATGCACCGCCTCGCCACCAAAATCAACAATAAGCGGTACTTACAAGCCCGTAAACGACACTGAGACCGCCTGTTGCCGGTGCTTCCAAGTTCTTCAAAGGTTAACTGCGACCGCACGTCCGTACCGTTCGCCCGCCGAAAGCGGAATACGCAGACGTGCTTTAAGACAGTCCGTGTAGTTGCTTTGGCTGCAATGCTGTGTTAGCTGAGTGGTCTAAAGCAATTACTACTAAGGAGGAGGTTCCGGGTTCGAATCCCAGGCAGACGACAAATTTTAATTCAATGTCTCTCCTTATGTCTAATACCTTTGAATTATTGTTGATACCTATATCACCTGTCCCTGAGTAAATAGCTTTTAGATACTATGATCCATGTATTATTTATACATATTAATTTAATTCAGTAGCCTCCTTCGTATTGCCTTATTATATTACTTCAATGCTGATTTTATTATAATGTGACATAATTTCAGTAAGGAGTGCAACTAGTTTAATAGGGAAAGCCACAGTTGCTTGTTAAAAATTTATTTTATGTCCTCAGAATTAACGCACAACTGCTTTAGACGCACAATTCTCAACTGTTCAGCGTTGCTAAAAAATCAATCACAGTAAGGAAGAATTTTATAAATGGAATATATTTTATGTTTTCCACATTAAATCAATGTTGATTTGTAGAAAATTTTTCAGTAATGAGTCACAAATATTAATTTTTATTCAGATCTGGATTTCGTCTACTGTTTGGTCATTATCGATGCTTAAGAGAATCCTCCAACATGGAGGTCGAAATGTTTTACGTGTTTTGTTTTGTTTCAAGCATTGATTATGACCACAAAGTGGTTGAAATCTAGATCGGGATAAATTGATATTTACAGCATATTGCTGAAGAATTTTCTACAAATCAAATAAACAGCCGTTGAGAGCAAGTGCCACTATGGAATCAAGCCTCAGTGCTGATTGTTGGGTCGTATTTACTCCTTCTTCTTTGTATTTTGTTTGACATATGTAGAACATGCTGTTAAGGATACAACACTGATTTGTAACTTTCTTTGTATACGGCCTGAAAATAATATTAATTTAATAACAAAACCGGTCTTTAGATAAAAGAATTTAAATATTATGGCTGTTGGTAGATCAGTTAATCTACATATACATACATATAAATATTCTGCAAGGCACACTGAATTGCATGGCAGAGGTTTCATTGAGACGTTTTCGTGATATTTCTCTACAGTTCCTTTCTCCAATAGCTCGCTAGAAAAAGAAACACCTAAATCTCTCAGTTTTCGAGCTGATGTCTCTTATTTTATTTTGATGATCATGTCTTCCTCTATAGGTAGGTACTAACAAAATATGTTCGCATTCTGAAGTTGGTGAAAGAAATTTCGCAAATAGATTTCCACTCCAATTCGTGCATCATTTCCGTGACACTATCTCCCCTATGTCGCCCTTCTCTGAGCTTTCTCTAAATCGTCCGTCAGTCCCACCTCGTGTAAGTCCCACAATCCGCAGCATTATTCCAAAATAGAATGCACAAGTGGAGTGTAGGCTGTTTCTTTACTAGAAATGTTCTGAGTTTTTGCCAACGAATTGTAGTCTTTGGTTCGCTTTTCCTACAATATTTTCAATGTGTTCTTTCGAATTTAGGTTGTTTGTAATTGTTACTCCTACGTATTTAGTTGTAATTACAGCTTTTAGTTTTGACTGATTTAGCGTTTAAATGAACTTTAACGGGCTTCTCTTAGTGGTCATATGAATGACTTCATACTTATCATTATTAAGGGTCAATTGCAATTTTTTGCACCATGCAGATATCTTATCTAAATCATTTTGCAGTTGGTTTTAAACTTCTGGTGACTGTATTAACCGATAAATGACAGCGGTATCGGCTAACAGTCTAAGAGAGCTACTCCGATTCTCTCCTCTCTCTCTCTCTCTCTCTCTCTCTCTCTCTCTCTCTCTCTATATATATATATATATATATATATATATATATATATATATATATTTCCTGTTCGTTAGTCTCGCTAAAACTCGAGAACGGTTGAACCGCTTTGGCTAATTTTTGTCTTTAAATATTCGTGTTAGTCCAGAGAAGGTTTAAACGGTGATAAAATATTGAAAATTTGCCCAGAAAAGAGGAAAATCGGGAAAAACTAAAACAGCTTTTTACAGTGAGCTATCAATACCGTTCGTCTAATTGCGATAAAATTTTATACATTTCATTTTGAAAGCAAAATAAAAATTTGGAAAAGTCGCCGGAAAGCAGAAAAGTTAGGAAAAGTCGAAAACAATTTTTTTCCTATCAATAAAAATCAATTGTCAATTGTAAGGGCATCACTTGAGTGCGGCTTGACAGGACAAGGTTTATATGAAATAAATTTTTTGAAAAATTACCGGAAAATTGGAAAATTTGAGAATAACTGAAAGTGAATTTTTCAATGTGTTTTTGATTGAATTCAGCACTATAACTGACTATTCGCATGACGGAGAGGAGTAATTGTTTTTTTCCTTTGTTCATTATGGTCCTCGAAAAGTTTTCGTAAAAAAAAAAAAAAAAAAAAAAAAAAAAAAAAAAAAAAAAAAAAAAAAAAAAAAAAAGACGTCAGTTCAAAAGGAAAGTCCCAAAATCTCAACCAAGTTCCTTTCTCAATGTGTTTCGAAACGTATAAGTTGAGTAAGTTGAGAACCATTCATCCGATTGCGATAAAATTTTGATCATTTGACATCCGACGAAAGATTAACGTTCTTATGAACTAAAAACTTGGGAATGTTACCCAGAAAATTTGAAAATTCACGAGAAACTGAAAGAGTTTTTTTCTTCAATGAGATATCAATATCATTCGTCTGGTTGCGATAAAATTGTGCATATTTGACCTCAGAGCGGGAGGAAGATTTGAATGAAGTAAAAGTTTGGAATAGTTGGCCAGGAAATAGGAAAATTTCTGGAAAACTGAAAGATCTCTTTTCTTCGGGATATCAATATCATTCGTACGATTGCGATAGAATTTTGCACATTTGACGTTCAAAGCAAGAGTACACACATATTAGCAATTGCGAAGCATTGCCGGGCCGATTAGTCGAGTTGAAGAGTTACCTTATGGCTCACTCCTTCTATTCTGTCGAGGAACTCCTAGAAAAGTTAAACAATTAAGCTAATTATTTTTTTATTGGTTCTTTTCACTTTGTCTGAAGATTGTCATGTGCATAGGACTACTTAAAAATTGTCTACTACCATTCTTGTGTAAAAATTCATGTATTAACTCGTTCCATGACCATGGAGTCTCACTCCTAAATTGGGGTCTATGGAACAGAAAACCATAATAAAATAATAAATAAATAAATATAAGGAACATTAGGGGCCCTATAACACTTCTCTGGGGAAAGGCAGATGTCACTTCAGTTCTGTTAGATGGCATTCCGTCGATTACAACGTATCGTGTCCTTTATGACACGAATTTTGAATTGGAATTCAAATACCAGAGATGTTAGTTGAGAGTTAAAGATGGCGACCACTGGTTTCGAAACAACATACAGAGTGAGGTCTGTAGCCAACACCACCTAGCAGACAAGGCCTGACAACTGGCCGTGCCTACAGGCTAGTCTACACGACGACACTAGGTTGCGACACTCGTTTCATGAAATGAATTGCGCACAACTGGTTTCGTGTATCTCTGTAAACACGGAGCCAATACTATACACTTCAGTTTCGTTGTTTTGTGAGTGCCGTAGTCGCCGTAGAATGAAAGTTTTGGTAGCTGTGAGAGTTGTGGCGGAGCTATTGCTTCTCTCTGTGAAGTCACTGCATAAGAATAAGAAACATGTTTGGGTTTGTGACTGGATTATAAAACGAATTCACCTCGGTTTCTTAGCGATATTTCTGAAAGAAATCGTAATTGAAGACTCTGAAGCTATTTTAATCAACTTAGAATGTCACCAGAGTAGTTTACGTTCCTTTTAAACAGAGTTAATAATGCAATAAAGTAACGAGATACTGTTATGCGTGAAGCATTGTTACCAGAACTGAAATTACAATTTGCATTACTTTTCTTGTCAAGTAGATATTCGTCTCTACAGTACTTGTACCGTGTACCCAAATCCACAATTGCCATAGTTCGTTTGTATAGGTATTTTTAATTGAGTGTATTTTAGTCTGCAATTCATTAATCGTCAATCCATCAATATGTAATTCACGAATAATTGCTTCAAGATCACTAACACGCCGCTGCTTAAAATCTCACAAACACCTATTCATCGCATTATGTTCAAAAACTGAATTATTTCTTCCGTTCCTCCCTTTATGTTGTTTTTTGTTCTGTATTGGTTGTAACCTAACCTAAAAACACGCGCAATCAGTTTCGCAAAAGTTGGAAGGCCCCGAAACTGTTTAGTTTCGCCAACTACTTGCTTGAACTCCTTCCGAACATGTGAAAGGACCAGCAGCGCAGTTTCATGAAACGTAGTGTCGTCGTGTAAACTAGCCTTACGTCACACCAACAGACGGCGGCTGCCAGTTGACTGACTGCCCGCTGGGGCACGCCCACCACCTTGAAGCGGCTGGCCAGTCAGCTTGCATCCGCCGCCTCTCGCTGTGACGTAGGCACGGCCAGTTGCCAGGCCTCGTCTTCTAGGCGGTGTTGCTGCAGCGCCGTCTCCCCTCCTTACAGCCCCCTGGTGAGCGGCCTTTGGCCAGTGCAGGGGCTTCAGTTCAGTTTCAGCAGGTGCCGGCAGAGACCTCTGCAGGCAGGTGGCGGCGTCGCAGCGGCGTCCAGTAATCAGCGCCGGCTTTGTGGGCGCGCTGTCCGTCTGATTAGCCGACCCGCCGCGGCGCCGACACCGCTACTGCACTCCGCGGAAACTCCGAGCACTCTGCGCTGCCGCGCACCAAAGCACTGCCGGGGTCCCGATGCCAGGTGCCTGCCATGCTCCAGCGGCCAAAGGCGCTGCACTTGCACGCTCTGTGTGGCCACAACTTTGCTTCTGAAGTTTCACATCTACCTCGTGCAGCAGCATGAAAAGGACATTCATATTCGGAAACCTCGTCAGTTTTGGCTAGTTATATTGAGAGATGGCTGTATATTTCTCACATTATTACGCTTTATTTCCTTCCTATAGCCAGCTGAAAAGGCGTATGATACTGTGTGTAGGAAAGCACTTCGTTTGGGAGGCACCTGAAATTAGGAAAGTGGAAAAATAGACTGTAAGCAGAGTGAAGGAGATGTATTGTGGAAGTATGAGTTGTGTGAAAGTGTGAGAGGAAAGAATAGAGTGGTTCAAACAAGTGTGTGGGTTGAAGCAGGGCAGTGCATTGTCAACCCTTCTCTTCACTGTGTTTACGGATGACATAATGACAAAGGGAGCAGGGAAAATTGAGGAAGGAAAGATGAAAGCAATGGTGTTTGTAGACGATCTCATGGTCTGGGGCAACAAGAAGGAGGAAATCCAGGAGCAGCTAGATGCTTGGGATGAAACAGTTAGAGAACAAGGATTGAAGTTCAACATCAGTAAAAGTGAGTTCATGCTAAACAGCAGGAAAAAGGATAGAGCTGTGAAGGGAATGGAACTTGGAGGTGAACAGCTGAAGAAGATACAAAACGTCAAGTACCTGGGAAGTGTAATTGAGGAAAATTGGAGAAATGACAAGCAGATTATAGAACGTGTCAGACAGGCAGAAGTATTTCTGAGAAGTGTTAGGAGTTTAGTTTGGAGTTACGATGTACCACAGATAAGTAAAGGAGTGCTATACCAAAATTACTATGTTCCGATATTGACATATGCATTTGAAACTTGTGTAACAAAGAAATGAGATAGGAGCAAAATACATGCAGGGGAAATGAAATTTCTGCAAAGCAGAATAGGGGTAACGAGAAGAGGCAGGGTGAGGAATGAGAAATAGTGAGAGGATAGAGAGATCAGCACTGCAGTGGTATGGCCATTTAAGGAGAGTAGAGGAAAAGAGAAGAGGCTACAAGAAATACAGAAGAAAGACCAAGAGGAAGACCAAGGGATAGATGGCTAAAAGGAGTGGAAACATGGTGGGAGGACAAGACGAATTGGCGAGGCTTGTGTTCCAAACAGACCCAGCCCGTGGCTGGAAACTGTGCAAGATGATGATAATGAACAAGCAGAAAACCCGGCAATGCCCGAGTATTTATTTCTTTATTCAAGCCTTGAGTCAGTGATTATCGTTTTCCTTCTCTCTCTATCTATGTCCTTTCTTCTAATAACATGTTATTCAGGGAACACCTAAAAAATGATCGTCGCGAAAATAAAAGTAAATAAATAACGTAAACGTGTTTTAAAACTATTATTCTTTGTTTTGTTTTACTATCACATCGTTTTATAAGCACAGTCAAAGTATTTTTATTGCATGAGACAACACATATACGAGTCGTAGCGCGGCCTCATAATATATATGCGGCAGTGGCCGCAGTGTTGCAATGCGCATGTGCAGCTGAGATTCAAATTCTCTTCTGAACCCCTGAAGACAGCATGTTGGCGCTTCCGCGGCAGGGAGAGGTGAGGAGAAATGCTGCTTTTAGCATTGGTGTTGGAGCTGGTAGAGACGCCAGCTCCTGGCTACTCGAGCTCTAGCGGTTACACACGATAGGTCGCGAAGCAAAGACAATGCAGCTAAGGCGCACCTCGCCTTGCACATGCGCAAATCCTCCATGACGGCAACATCCGCCCTTCATATTTATTTTTGGCGCTTTGAAGATTCTTCAAAAACACGTCATATTTGCTAAAATGTCCATCTGTATACAAGCGAAAGGACACTTATTCATACACTCACTCACTCACTGACCAATCACGAAATCTCAAAAACTACTTCACCTATGTAGCTGAAATTTGGCAGGAACGTAGTTCATAGGTAGTAGATGTCAGCTAAGAAACGATTTTGCGATAGGACCGATAGTTCAGAGGATATGACTTCATAAACATGAAAACTTCCCCGTCTTGCGGCACGTGATTCTGTGACTTTATCAGTCCTCTATTTGAGAAGGACAGCACTTAGGACTTGCAACAAACTTTAAACATAATTTCAAACCCTTAGGAAACTTCTCCTCGCTGACAACCATAGCAAAATGATGGAAGGAATAAATTTTCTCGCTTACTACTTTTCCGCTGTTTATGGAGTAAAACTACGGCATTCGGTGTAACGTTGAAATTAAAAATTTCTACAAGACATATTGTATCTGCAGAAAATTTTATAAACAGTATACACACATATACTTGAATGTACCTTCTAAATTCTATCACAGTACGACACGTAGTTCATGAGATACGAGCACATAAACAGTAACTGTCATGGAAAACCGTCCTATCGCGCACCAAGTTTTAATCTATTACTTCTTTACTACTAATTTAACAACCGTTGCGAAGCACGGGCATATAAAGTAGTATCTTATAACTACAAAGATGCGTCAACTGTAAAACCCTTCAGAAGATCCGATCATGAATAATAATGAAGTCACTACTCTCCACCTAGCAAGAATAGCCATATGATTAGCGGAACCGCGCTGAAGTGCCGAACTAATTGGGTTCGAGACCGATTGCGAGCAATAACCTTTGTATTGTTACTTGCCACATATCTTTGGACGTTTTTGCAAATGTTTCGCGATTTTGAGGGTAAATGTGGGGTGATGCTTACAGTGTGACGTGACCTGAAGTTAGCTTGTCTCTTCACCGTAACAGATTCATTTTGTTACAGTCACTTAACAGTGCAATCAGTTACTTACTGTCATTATCATACAGTATGTCTTAGCCTTATGGGGCAGTTTCATTGTTCATGACGTCATATTGTGAACCATTAGTCATGTGAGGTTCTTACTGTGAAAAAATTGTATGGTAATAATGTTTGTCAATCTTTGTTTGAAATAGGTCCAGTGCTTTAGGAGGAAATGAGCAACATTTTCGTTCAATAAATGAGTTTTCGCATCTCATTGTTTATGACGTCATATCTCGTAAAGAATGTGTTCTATATGATCATTGAACTTGCGGCGACCGTTCTCGTGGACTGAAGCTTACGCGAGGAAAATTTCATAAAGATTAGAACAAAACTGTAGGCTTGTATGCAATACGTACACTCTGCTTTTTACATAAAGATGATAGTGGTGCGGTCCTGACATAGTTGGTTTTCTTTAATATTTAGTTTTTGAACTGGCCACAGATGTATATTGTAAGTGGCGCAGTAATCTTTGGAAGTTCGATTATAGAATAAGCGCTATGGCTGCGAGAGAGCAGTCAGTTGCGAGCTACTTCGAGTTCATTGCCAAGAGTTGCTAGTTGCGTGAGGTAGCGCGGGGAAGCTGTTGGAGAAGGCAGTCGTTAAGTATGTGTTGCAGCATGTCATTATTGTAATGCATGATGTTAATTTAATTTTTTGTAATATTTTTTCTACCTCATATTTTCTTAAGAATACATAATTTTTATTTTTAAATTTTGCTTTCTGAGTTCTCATTTTGGTAGTTAGTTCTCCTTCCTTACAATTTATTCATTTATGATTATTGTTGAACTGAATTACTACCCACGTAACCTGCATGCTAAGAGCTGTTTTCTGTTCCTGTTTCAAGTTTTGTAATAAGAATATACGGGGTACGTCTTTTTTTCTATCTGTGTCGGAGTCAGATTGTGTCCCCCTTTCATTATTCACGTTAATCAGTTTCATTGTACCCTTTAGAAGTACTTTCGAGAGGACCATAAATTTTAATATTTGTGTTTTCCCCTGTTTCCCAGGCGTGTCCGTTGCGCATATTAATGTTTTGTAAGACTTACCTCGGTATCATAGTAACTACAGTATTAGGTTTTTAAAAGTTCAGTTTTGCAAGTACGTAGTACGCAGTATTTCTCAGTTACCATTAAACATAATTAATTAATTAATTCAGGATTGATATTGGTCAATTTCCATTCAACTTTATTTATTCGGGATATCTTGCAAGGCCACGTACTAGTTCACGTGTCCGAAAAGATTAGACACCATATCAATACTTGCATATATGCCCCCAACAGGCAATTGACAGTTTCAATACGGACGCATCAATAGCTCGATCCCTTGCCGAAATCCAGTATAGGCTGCGAGCAAAAGTAACTAATGGGCAGGGAGCACTGCCATCGTAGTGTGCTAGAAGTAGAGAATTTGTAGTGGACGGGAAGCGTGTTTGGAGAGTCTAACTGCCGGACGCGATGGCTGTAATAAAATTCTCCTCACATCCCCTCTCTCTGTTCACCTGCTCCTCCGCCCCGTCTCATCCATTATATTTCTCTGTCAATTTCCTCCTCCCCTCCCTCTGTTGATCTCCTTTCACCTGTCGGTCACCTTGTCCTCCTCTCCTCTCTTTCTGTCCGGTTCCTCCTCCACCTACTCCTCTCTCTCCTACATATAAAAAACATACAAATACGTGCCAAGTTTCATGGTGACTGGTCAAATGGTGTCAAAGTCGCAAGGAACCTTCCCCATGCTAAATTCATTGACATGCAGATAAAAAAAAAAAAACCCTTCACTAAAACGTACGTTTATGTGCTGACGTTGATGGTGACCAGTCAAACAATTTGGCTGTTTATTGTAACGTACCCTCGACCATGCACCTGCGGACACTTACGAAAGGTATCCCAGGTATTAATTAGGAGTATAATCCATTTTCATTCCACATTTCATTCAATTCCGTCCCGTAGTTTCAGCGTGAGGAGTAACAAACATGTTAACCCACTGTAAGGTAGCCTTCGACACGCACCTTACGATGGTTACGAAAGGTAGCCCATGTATTAATCATGGTATAAGCTACCTTTGTTCCAAATTTCCTTCCTATTTTCCAGAAATTTCAGAGTGAAGGCGTAAGAAACGAATTAACTAATTAACTAATTGTAAAGCACCTTCCGCGACGCACCATATGAAGTTATTTTTAGTATGCCAATAACCTTCGTGCGACTACAAGCAAGGAGTTGACAAAGTTTTATCGTAGTCAAATGTACGATATGGCCGTGCGCAGAATACCAACAAAAAGACAAAGAAACAAACACAAAATTTTATATATTAGATACAATTAACTAATTCACTAGCATATAGGCTAGTATTTGTCCTCCGTTAGTGGTATCGTAGATTTCACATACAAACGATTTTTATTGAGCTACTTTTACAGCCGCACACCATGAGATGGCTAGCGGAGCATATAAATGTAGATCAGTTTCTAAAAATGACCCATTTCTTCGGTCGGTTTGTTGACATAACCACGGCGACTTCCACTGAAGCTTTACGAATGCTTATACTGTTTTTCAGAAGCATCCTTCGTTAGTGTTTATCATTTATTATTCAAATGTTTGTATAGCTTATGGGATTTAACTACGGGGTCATCAGTCCCTAAACTTACAAACTACTTATGAACTAACTAAGACTAAGAACGGCACAAATATCCATGCCCGAGGGGGGATTCGAACCCCCGATCGTAGTGGCCGTGCAGACCGTGACTGAAGCGCTTCAGTCCCCTCGGCCACCGCGGCCGGCATTTATTATTCCATTTCATTCACGTGTACAGACAGATCTGTACAGACAGGCTTTTTAAAACTTCAGATAAGTAGTAGCACTTTACAACGATAGCTTCTTAATGTAGCTTGTGGTCTGCAATCCAGAAGATTAAAAAAATGAAATAAATTGACTTCGAATCAAGTTTAGGAACTTTTATAAGTAATGACACATAAAATTTTTCAGTAAAAGTAAATAACATAAAAAAAGATTTTTTTTTTGTAAAAACGAAGTAGCGCATCAAACAGAAACCACCTGTTTTAAAAACAAACACTTCAAGAATAAACGAGAAAAACACGTGAATATGGAAAAATCATTCTTTCAATAACTTTCATAATATCCCCTAGCCTGTATTGAGAAATGTTTGAAGGGAAGATAGAAATGAGGAAATATTGTCAAGGTTATTACGGACGAGTCTCTGGCTGAGACAGAATAACAGTGGCATTCAGCTTAAATAATTAATGAAAATCGGCAGATCTGGACTACCATTTGATGTTGGAAAATTGCAGAAGCCGCCTTATATGGTAAATGGTTACAAAAATACTAATACCGTTTCTCCTTTTTTCTCCTTACTAGCCTTAATTCCCGTGTTGCCAAAGCGTGTGTTCGTTGCCTTCTGTGTGATTGTACCAAAGAGGGAGGGGGGGGGGGGGCATCAGTCCATTGCCATCCACCCCTTTCTCTGTTTTTAGTTTCGTTTTCACTTAGCTAAATCCTTACGTCGCCATATCTCCAGAACAGTTGACACTACATTAACATAATTTTCTAGGTACGTGGAGTGGAATGATGTTGGTAGTTAACACGTAATAAATAACAGTCTCATGTGTGATGGGGAAATGTTCGGGCATTTCATTCCTTATGACGCAATATCTCCTGAGCTACATGTCTTAGACGGTTTTAAACACTGCGAATATTGTTTCTCGTGGGTAAAGAATATTTGTACCAAGTTAGTTAACTATTTTAGGAAGGGATGTGGAACGTTGTCAAATGATGAGCCAATTGTACGTGAATTTCATGGTTTATGACGTCATATATCCTGAACTATCTATCGTAGGTCGTTGTTACTCCGACTGCGATTGTTTTCTGATAGTAGTAAAAATGTGCATAATGATTTTTCTAACAAATCCAGTAGTGAAGCAGGAGATGTGGAATATACACAAACACACAATCTCTCTCTCTCTCTCTCTCTCTTCTCTCTCTCTCTCTCTCTCTCTCTCTCTCTCTCTCTCTCTCTCTCTCTCTCTCTCTCTCTCACACACACACACACACAAGTTTTTATAATATGTATTGATTTAATGAAATTATTTATGCAAATGGAGAAATGAACAATATTTCAGGCGAAATAGACTCACATTAAATACGTAAAGAGAACTGAAGTATTTCTGAATGCTTGAAGAATAAAATATCGGGAATAAATTTTGAAAGGACTTTTGTGCGTATAATTGTGCTGTATTTGATTGCTTTGGAATGTGATTACTGTGAAATCGGCCGTGCATTTTCAGCCGTTATAACAGCAGGCGCAAAGCCTTTAATCACGGCCACTCAATTCTCATTATTCTTTCAAAGGCCCGCCGAATTATTAACGAAGCTTGCGAGAACTTTGCTCACTGTTACAACACACAGAGATGCGTGCTAGGGAATAAAATTTATCGCGGGGCGTGTGGATTGAAGGCTCGTACGTCGAAAGCTATATCAATACAATTTTCTGTGTTAATACATCAGTGAATTCAAATTCTATTTTCATTTACCAGTTTTCAAAGAGATATTTACGCCAGGGAAACGTTTGCACAAATGAAAATTAAACTCAAGGAATTGATGGAATACCATGTAATTTAATTGGACAGAATTACTGGCTGTGATAATTTGTTGAAGAACGTGTCGAAGGAATGTGTAACCTATAATGGAACTACACTACAATTTTGAATGAAAGATCAGCCATAGAATTTGCTGGAAAATATTGGTGGCTTATCAGATTTTTCCCATTTTTTCTAATATCTTTTTCATCTTCTTGCTTTGTACAAGTACGTTTTAATAATAAAATTGTTTATTTTATATTGAATTTATCTACAAGAGAGCCTCTACTACTTATATTTCACAATTTAGTGTTTGAAGTTTTGTGTTTTACACGTTCCAAATATTCTCTTACTGAAATTCAACAGTGTTGTAGTAATAATTGTGTTACAATTTCAGTAAAAAGTGAGAATGATTGGATAATGTGTGTCTTCTGTGGGAGACTATTACAAATTTGCAGCTTAATGGTAGAAACTGATGTCTTTATTGACTAGTCACAAATTTCCTTTACTTTTAAAGTCTAGTTAGCTGCTTGGGGGCTTACGAAAGACAGCAAGCAGGTAGAATCCTCGGCCATTGTCACTGGATGCTCTATGGAGGGGCACATAATCACCATTCCGCTCTACCAGTTGTTGTATGGTTTCTTGGAACTGTTACCACTGTGTCGAGTATCTGCTCAGTTGACCTTACGAGGCTGACTGTACACCATTCTAGACCTCGCACCAAGGGAAAATCCTTGGCAGATTGGAGAGTCATCCCTGATTCGCCGCATGGGAATCAACTGCGCTGACTTCTTGGCGACTGAGGCGGACCTCACGAACGTAAAATGCATTCATCCATGGTGCAAGCTCTCCCCCCCCCCCCCCCCCCACAAAATTGCATCAGTTTTATCCTGTGGTGTCAACGTAAATGATAAAAATTTGTACAAACAGTGAGGGAGAGGGGAGGGCAGGGAGGAGAAAAAAGCCCCTCATAGTACATTACTGCACTAGCGCGATTGAAACAATTCACTTGTAACAAATACATTAAACGCAACAGCATATGAACTGGCATGATGGTTATATTTAAATGATATGCTTATTTCTATGCGCAGCGATCGGCACAATACTCAGTTTAGTTGTTTAAGTATGGATACGATTCCGTGAAGGTAAATCAGCTTGTTATACGTTGTTATTCATGAACCGATCATTTTATGCAAAGTTTTAAGCATGAGCACCACAAGTGTTTATATATACAAATACTGAAGGAAAAAGTTTTCATGCATGGGTGACAATCAGTTTAATAAATTTAATATGGAACAGCCAAGATCGCTTGTCATCTTAATTCAAATGAGTGTGACCACATCACATGAAAGTATGATGTATTGATATTTTATTTGTATTATGACAAGGCAACAATAATATTTGTACATACACATGGCGTCAGTTCCTAAAGAACAAATGTCACTTCTGATCTTGCAGTTGTTATTATTTCATATTTACAGAATATATGCCACCAACTGCAAATGGGCAAAGCTGAAAATGTGTACCAAGCCGGGATTCGAACCCTGGTATCCCACTTTCTAGGCAGTTGAGCTGACCACTACACCACTGGGGACACAGTGATCACCGCACCTGCAAGGACTACCTATGCACGCCTCCCGTCAGATAGAAATTACCAGCTTTACCCTGCCCACAGTACTCAAACTCGTAGTCACTATGTACTAATTCCCGAAAGAGTAAGGGCCTCAAACTTGCCCACTCCTCCCCACTAACGAAAGGATAATTATACGTCACTGGCATATTATATAAGTACATGTGGCTTCTGTTCCCAAAGACGTCACTTCTGATCATGCTGTTGTTAATATTTCATATTCACAGTGGTCTAGTGGTCAGCGCAACTGCCTGGTAAGTGGGACACCTGAGTTTGAATGCCGGCTAGGTACACATTTTCAGCTTTGCCCATTCATAGTTGATGTCATATATTCTGTGAATGTGAATAATGCTTGTGAATAAGTAGCCATAATGTTTAAAAGGTTCGCTTTATTATTTCATACATGAAACGAATGATCCGATGATGGTATATTAATTGGTCAAAAACGGTCATCTGGATGATTATAAGCAATATTGGCTATTTTCTATAATAAACTAACGGAAGAGCCTTTAGAAAATATTGTTCGCATTTATAACATAAATAACGATTAAATGAAGAGAGTTTTGGTGGAATGGCCGGAAGCTCTAAGGCAAATTGCTGTACAGCGGTTTCTCCCCGTCGGAGGTTCGAGTTGTCCCGCGGACACGTGTGTGCGTGCGCGCGCGCGCTTGTGTGTGTGTGTGTGTGTGTGTGTGTGTGTGTGTTGTTATTATATTTGTTGTAGTTAGTTTAAGTAATATGTGAGCCTACGGACTGATAATCTCAGAATTTAAATCCTATAGATTTACAAACATTGGATTTGATTGAAAAGAATGGCTTGAACATCTACTACGAGCAGTTTCAGAAAACAAACAGAACGTCACAAAATGCTTCATGTATGTCTGATGCAAAATTTAGACCACTATTGAGGGAACGGCAAGGAAATAGAGCAATACGAAAGAAATAAGTACCGGTTTTCCCCAGCATGTTGAGAGATTTGGCCTTCCACGCATAAGAATAAAGGCATGAGTTCAATAGTAAAATGAAGATGTCGTATGATGCTACAAACAATTTTCTATGATGTGATGTTAACAGTGATTTAGAACCTGTTTTCTTACAAGAGCAACATTAATTTCTTGAACTAATTCATTAGTAGGTAAAACATTCAAGACCTTTATAGTTAAGAATGAGGTATTCCGCATTCGCAAAAATCCAGTAAACGATATTGCAAGATACTTTTTCTGACTCTTCAGTTATGAATAGTGGAGAACCGTGTTGGTTTTTATACAGTTTCAATTTCTGGCATACAATTATTTCGTACATTTAGCAAGGTCTTTAACTTACATGTGCTTAATTATCAGCAGTCCTGAAGTTCCGTTTAATTATACAGCTGACGGGTTGGTGCCTCATTCCACCTGCGATGAGAAACAGTTTCAGACGGTCTCAAACATGCGCACAGCGCCCGAAAAAGGGCCCTATCACTCCCACGCCACTTTTGAGTGCATGTCTTCAGTTGTTAACACAGGAATGATGTGTAATATAGCCCGTCACCAACAGACGTGGCCACCATGCCTTCTACCTTGTGCAGACGTGCAGTGACAGCATGCTACTGCAGCTGATAGAAACCATGCTGGGCTGCTCTAGGTAGGCTGTTCAGCTACACCGGGGCAGGGGGATCGAACTGGGTTATAAATAGGGGCTGCACGGACACCACCTCACAGTCTAAATTGAGTCAAGGCAGCGGCCAGGCGGAAGAACCCGAACGCTCCAAGAAACTGACTTGCTTAGATCTCCAAATAAACACAATGGACAGAATATTTGTAACCCCCTTAACCCGTTTGATCCCAAGAAAGTTTATCATTCAAATCTTTTACGAATTCCTGTTTAGAGTGTAGATGAACCAAAAATATCACTTTCATTCTTGGAACAATATACTGAATAACCTACCAAAAAAAAAAAAAAAAAATAAAAAAAAAAAAAAAAATAAAATAAAATAAAATAAAACAAAAAAAAGGACTATCCAAAACAAAACAATGGGAACTGGAGGGTACAAGTACCGTACATGTAATACTGTGAGAAACGAATGTAACTTTTTCATGTTTACGTTTATTTTTCTCACTACACATTTCATACAGCTCATTTTCAGATTATACAAAATGTGAATATATAACCAAATAAGGAATAAACAAGATTACACTGTGCTTTAATTAGTTAAGTTTCAATTTTAGTTCGTATGACACTGCGGATAACAATTTTAATGCAAGAATTATATATATATTTTTTTACATTATTGTGTTGCGCTTTTCTTGTACTGGCCCATATCTTAGTTGTCTGAAAAATATGTCATCTTTGGATAAACTGTTGTTGTCACAGGCATGTATATATCTCACAATTCTTTCAAATCCTCCCCTAGACATTGCTTTTGACACAGCTAGATTATGGCAATCCTCCTCCATTTCGCAGTATATTCTATATCTTGGTAAAGTGTTGTAACTTGTCAGAAGAAATATGGCCAAAATACTCTTATTTCTGCACTTGACACATTAAATGTTACTCCCTACTGATGAGAGTAAATATTTGTGTAATTGGCTAGCAAGTCCACAATAATGTCGTCATAAAACATATCATATAGCTAACACATCTTCCGTCAAAAAATTCTGAAAATGTCCATGTCTTCAAAAATGTTCAAATGTTTGGAAATCTATCGGACCAAACTGCGTGGTCATCAGTCCGTAGCTTACAAACTACTTAAACCTGGGTAAACTAACCTAAGGACAAACACACACATCCATGCCCCAGGGAGGACTCGAACCTCCACGGAGGATGTCTTCATCTGCACTTCATTTACATCATTCCGATTTCATCTCCTATCAGCCCTTTTTCTTCTGCCGGTAACAGGAATATTATTCGATGTTTAAATGATTTATATCACTTTCACACTCGTCACCTGAATCTTCATCTGACCGCCATGGGTCATCAGGGGGACGTATGCACAAATACTTACAAACTTACAAACTACTTTGAACTACTTACGAACTAGGACGGCACAAATATCCATGCCCGAGGGGGGATTCGAACCCCCGACCGTAGTGGCCGTGCAGACCGTGACTGGAGGGCCTTAGTCTCCTCGGCCACCGCGGCCAGCTGAAAGTGTGACAGCCCTGATAAAAACATAGCTGGTGGCCACAATTCGGAACGTGTGTTATCCGTTGCAGAATTGAAAGTGAAATATGTGCAACATTGATACCACAAGATAAATTTGGGTCATAAATCTAATAATTATTCCGAATGATGATTGCAGGTTACGGGGGGTAGATGTGAACGCCCTGATAAATTTACAGACGGTACAGGTGTAACTTGTACGCAGGGTAGTTCAAATAAATAATAACAGGGTCGGCTTTATAGTTTGTAAGCTTAGGGACTGATCTCAGACGTTAAGTCCCCTAAGATTTACAAACATTTCAACATTTTGAACACTCAGTACAACACATACACACACACACACACACACACACACACACACACACACACACAATGTTCCGAGGGAGGACTCGAACCTCCTGCGGGGTAGGCCGCGCAGTCCGTAGCATGACGCCTTAGACCACGCGGTCATTCCGCGCGGCTGTCCTTATTAGAATCCAACACTATATCAAAATTTCAAATCAACTGGACAAGAACATTCCAAGATTCGCTATTATGAACAAACGAACAGAAACTGTGTAAATATTGTATTGGCAACCCTTCGTGAGGTCCTGACAGATTGCTTTGAAATTTAGATACAAGATTGAATTAAAATACGCCAGTGGTTTTACAATAAGTGTGCTTAATGTGTTGCAACTAGCTTTAGCATTAGAAAACTAATACATGAAAACGATATCCTGTTTTTCACGCAACGTAATGTTAGAGCCGTGTTTTTTAACCTTCTTGAACGCGCGACTCCCTTTCCGAGTAAAGATGTATCTAAGATCTGCACAACTATTCACATCTGGTGAAAGCTACAGTACTGGAAACGAATAAAAACGGAAAGAAAAAGATTTTATGATTACAAGTATTTCATGTGTGATCTTGCTCTCATGATTAACAAACCACAATGCGTAATTTGAAGTGACGTGTTGTAATGTGCGAGTGTGAAATCATCATAGCTGATACATCACTTATTAATATTTCAAGAATGACCATAAACACTGGATTTCTACGAAAAGATACTGAATACCCTTAACAAGCAGCAAAATACTATGATACAGTAATAAAATGGTATTGATTGAAAATAATACTGCACTGAAAACTCGTTACCAACAGCAAAATTACAATGATTCAGCAGTAAAAAGATATTGCTGTTACTGAGTGAAAATAATATTACGATAGCAGTGCTTTAGTTCGTGAAAATTTTAGGTGGTACTCTACTCGGCGGAAAATAATTTTAAGCGGTACTCTGGTCATTCCACATGAAATGAGTCAAATAGACATTTTTAGAAAATCAAGAAATTATACATTTAGGCATGTGGATACACTAACAAAATGTAGCTATAATTTAGGTTTGAAACCCATTTTTATTGTATACATGGGTTTAGCGTAGATGAGGATACTACCCATCGGCTTTGGACAACATCTTATCGTTACTAATCGTGAGTGGCGTTCCAGAAGAGAATAACTAGCTCTTTATTCACACCAAGTGATGGGTGCTATCGACAAGGATTCGCAAATCGATTCCGTATTTCTTGTTTTCCAGAAGGCTTTTGACACCGTACCTCATAAACGGCTTTTTAATTAAATTGCGTGGTTATGGTATATCGCCTCAAATTTGAGATTGGATAGGGAATTTCCTGTCAGAGAGGGGACAGTTCGTATTAATCGATGGTAAGGCATCGACTAAAACAGAGGTGATATCGGGCGTTCCGTGGGGTATTGATATTGGTCCTCTGCTGTTCCTTATTTACATAAACGATTTAAGGGAAAATATAAGTAGCTCTCTTAGGTTGTTTGCAGATGACGCCGCATTTACCGTCTAGTAAAGTCATCTGAAGATCAAAACCAACTGGAGAACGATCTGAATAAGATATCAGTATGGTCTAAAATTGGCAATTGACTCTAAATAATGAGAAGTGTGAAGTCGTCCACATGAGTACGAAAAGAAATTCGTTAAACTTTGTTTACAAGATAAATCAATCAAAAGTGAAGGCCGTAAACCCCACTAAATACCTAGGAATTACTATTACTTTAGACTTAAATTGGAAAGAACACGTAGATGACGTCGTGGGAAAGGCGAACAAGGCGAACAAGATCCTGCGTTTTATTGGCAGAACCCTTAAAAATACAAGAGAACTACAAAATAAACTGCTTACACTACGCTTGCCGTCCATTTTTGGAGTATTGCTGCCCAGAGTGGGATCCTTATCAGGTGGGTTTGACGGAGGACATCGAAAGAGTCCAAAAAAGGGCAGCTCGTTTCGTATTGTCACGATACAGGGGAGACAGTGTTACGGAAATGATACAGGATCTGGGATGGGAATCATGACGACAACGGCGCTTATCGCTGCGGCGTGGGCTACTTGCGGAACTGCAATCGCCATCATTCTCCTCCGAATGCGAATTGTTGACTCCCACTTACATAGATAGAAATGATCATCAGAATAAAATACGAGAAATCAGAGCGCGAACAGAGAGATTCAGGTGTTCTTTCTTCCCGCGCGCTATTCGGGAATGGAATCGGAGATAAATAGTATAATGGTGGTTCGATGAACCCCCTGCTAGGCACTTAAATGCGATTTGAAGAGTATCCCATGTAGATGTAGAAGAGTGCGTATTGCTGTCGGGAATTAAAACTAGTTAACTCTTACTGATGGTAAGGTGGTGGTTACCTGAGCAATTAAAAAAATTTAAAATAGTTGATTGTGGTGACTGTGTGGCGTCAACTGTTTATATATTTACGTCGCGTTTTAAGACGTAACAAAGACGTGATGTCTCACGATGGCTACCTGAATGCATTGTTTCAAAGATGGCTGCCTAAATACCACTCCTCATGGGCTGCCTCCATGTGCCTGGTCAAAGCCGACGAGTGGTAGCTTCATATACACTAATCCCGTATGAAAGATCTTTGGTAATAAATTCTAATCCCAAAGAATATAGTGGAATATATTAGTTGGACACCAAGAAAATATATATACTTTGTTATATTGCCCTACTAATTCGAGCATTTGATCGCCAGTCAGATTCCACTGGAATTGTGAGAAAGTGCTATTTGAACGCTTCGACGGTTATGATCGTAACTCGAACGAACCTGAACTTTCCAGTTCTCTTTCCGAACACCATTCGACAGTTTACAGTTGAGATATTTTTTACACATTTAAGAATGAATTTTAGCCGGTAAGCTAATAGCGAGTTTGAATTTTAGGCGGTACGCCGTACCACCCCGTACTGTACCAATTAAAGCACAGTATCTTAGTGATATTTTTCTGACGTAACAATATTTGAACATGTGACAAACCGGTACAAGAAGATTGCGACAGTTGTAAATAACTGTAACAGTACTGCACAAACGCTGTTAAGTAGCTTAATTAACAATTCATCATGAGGTGAAAAAATGGCTTCATTGTAACGCTTTTCGGTCGGTTCAACATCAGAAATCAAACGAGGCATAGGTCATTTTGTCTCTGTCACTTTTTCGATGTCTCATTGTGTCAAGTGACACAATTTTATCAGTTATTTCCTCCAGTTGGCACGAGCCCCCAGTGCTACAGTATGAAAAAAAAAAAATTAAACAACACAAATCACCCATTCACAAACTGTGTTTGCTTGGGGCTCCGTGAAGTGTGGCTGTAGACCCTATTTTATTTTTCAAACTGGCTGCGTAGTGTCTAGGGGCCACCCACACCTGCTGCAATGTTCACAAAATGTTTAGCTTTAAATAAATGCAAACAGGGGGAAAAAAGAGAAGAAAAATGCACAAACGACACAGTCACTTTTAACGAAATTCATGTTTATTCCACCTAATATCCGTCTAGCAACAATCCTGAGAAACTCCAAGTTCCACTATCACAGAATATAGAGTCCACAAAGGACGGCCGGCCGCAGTGGCCGAGCGGTCTGCGGCGCGCCAGTTACAGTCTGCACGGCCGGGGGTTCGAATCCTCCCTCGGGCATGGATGTGTCGTCTTTAGTATAAGGTAGTTCATAAGTAGTTTAGGGACTGATGAACCCGCAGTTAAGTCCCTTAAGCTTAACAAACAACATCCACGAAGAACCACTGAAGACCACAGACGGAGACTAAAATCAAAGTACTCGAAGCACCACAGAACAAATATTTCTAAGTTGCACTTCGCTGAAATTTTACAAGTCTTCAAGCGACTCCACAATCACCCAGCATAACGACAAGCGTCGTCTGTCAAACCGACCCCTAACAAGCCAAAATGGCCGCCTTAAGTACCCTCGCTAGCTTACTCTGAAGTCAAATCAGTATCTTATTTTCACAAAATTTCGTATTTTAAATAAATACAAGTGAAATAAATACATGTGATGATAGTATGCAACGGAAATTTTCCGCTGAAACAGAATATGGCATCAAAAACATTGAACATATAGTAGTTTTTGCATTACCAAAAAATTAAACTTTTCTACATTTGCTTTTTCAGTATTTAAACTGAGGATATTCACTGTACTATTGATCCTGTGGTTTCATTAACTATTTAATTAAGTTTAATTTTGGGCACACCCGCTAATACTAATGTTATTATTTTCATTTATTAAAATCTTCTATACCTGGAAACCATGTTACTGGCCTCCAATTAAAATTTACTGAATTTGCGCAAAAAATAATAAATAAATATACATTTTAATAGCACTCACGTAGATGTAACATTTGACACTTTGTACATAATATTTGGTTAAGCCGTTTTCAAGATATTTCGTTTACAAAATTCTTATTTTATGATTTTTGATTTACTATAACTCAAAAACCTATTAAAGTAACAGGAGGTGCGTTTATATCAGCGCATCCGTCTAGTCTTTATCTTTAAAATGAGCCTACGCGCTCGTTTGTATCATATATGGATCAGTAGTTATTAATTTTTAAGTGGTTTCTTGCATATTTCTCCAAGGCCAAACAGGGCTTCATCTCGCTCTTCGCTATTGAGTCTCATAATGGCCTGGATTTTCCAGTCACGTGTCTGTACACAAAGCGAGCGGCCAGACGCTCGTTTGACAGATGAGAAGTGTCGCCATCTATCGACTACTTTCTGAACTACGATGACTCAGTAGCTGTCAAAACACGTTACGATTCCCACGTACGTGTGCGATTTACCACTGAATTGCAGACTTCATGTCCCAACTAGACTGTTCCCTTACAACCGGCAATACCCGTCATAAATAATAGACGCGCAAATGCTATACGACGCCTTCTAGACATTCGACAAATAGTCATAAATAACGGGGACGATTATATTGAAAGTGTGTAACGTTAAGCATCTCTGTCAATAATGTCATCTCCGAGAAAAATAATAGTTGTCGTTACTTTTTCTCCAGCCCAAATATGACTAAATTAATTTCCGATCATGAGTTCGTTATCACTACGTTAGCCTCTTGTACAATCTGTAAAAACCGGGGATAGCGAATCTGAATTACCCAGAATATAGAACTATAGCCGGCCGCGGTGGCCGAGGGGACTGTGGCGCTCCAGTCACGGGCTGCACGGCCACTACGGTCAGGGGTTCGAATCCCCCCTCGGGCATGGATATTTGTGCCGTCCTTAGTCTTAGCTAGTTCATAAGTAGTTTGTAAGCTTAGGGACTGATGACCCCGTAGTTAAGTCCCATAAGTTCTACAAACAATTGAACATTTTTGAATAGAACTATTTACCTCTCGCCCTGGCGACTTACAGACTTCTTACTGCAGGTACAGACTTACCAACATTCCCATTTTGCAGTTCACAAAATGGGATATCCTCAGAGCGGAAAGAAAATGTGAATGTAAACAGAAAGTTCCGTACCTCGTAAGAAAGTCGCTTTTAAAAATTCACATTTAACAGCAAATCTCTTGTGTATTCAATACCCAGGTTTAATTTTTTTGCACTGTTTCGAGATGTAGGGTTTTGGAAATACAACTCACCAGGTAAGTCTTGCATGGTGCAGAGGCATGCAACACTGGATACTCACCTGGAACAGAAGAAAACGAAAATAAGCCAAAATCACAGGCATCGTTAAAACCGTCATTTAAAATACGTCCTCTAAAAATATCAGCTAAAACGAAACCGTCATCAGATCTCATCCCTACACAATAACGACAGCTTTTAAGCAGGTTTAGTCAGTAAACAGTGTAGGACAAGCAGAACACAAATTCAATAATTTGACACACACTGTAGTCACAGCAAAGCCAGGCAAACGCAGTGCTCTCTACTGATCGTTTACGTGCGACATATTCACAGGTTAATGGTTGTTTCATTTGTCGTTTGTGTGTGAATGGCGGTTAACGACGTACGAAAATTATTGCTCATAACAGTTTGAAGTGCACGATGTAATTAGATTTTTACGTAAATATGAGGAAATTTAACTGGAGAGTAGCCCGTTAACCCTCGCGTTGCAATATGGCGGTGATTTTAAACATTTTCCAATATGCTATTCCCTTCCGACTAAAATATTCCGGCAACCCCCTTCCATTTAAAAATATTTTGGTAACCCCACCCTGAACAACCGACAATACGAACTCTGAGAAAACTACGTTCGTTCGTTCGTTCGTTATCTCATAGGCAACGAATGTAATGGTCTTTCTGTTGCTACAGATTTCTTGTAAATTCTTGGACGCTGATTTTAAATGTTCAAATGTTTGAGCTTAAGGGACTTGACTGCGGAGTCATCAGTCCCTAAACTTACAAACTATTTATGAACTGAAACTTCCTGGCAGATTAAAATTGCGTGCCAGAACCGAGACTCGAACCTGGGACCTTTGCCTGTCGCGAGCAAGCGCACTACCGACTGTGCTATCCCGACACGGCTCACGATGCCGCCTCACAACTTTACTTCTGCCAGTACCTCCGTTCCTACTTTCCAAACTTCACAGAAGCTCTCCTGCGAACCATGCAAGACTAGCACTCCTGGAAGAAAGGATATGGTAGAAAGATGGCTTAGCCACAGCCTAAGGGATGTTTCCAGAATGAAACTCTGCAGCGGAGTGTGCGCTGATATGAAACTTCCTTCGCAGGAGAGCTTGTGTGAAGTTAGGAAAGTAGGAGGCGAGGTACTGGCGGAAGTAAAGTTGTGAGGCGGCATCGTGAGTCGTGTCGGGATAGCACAGTCGGTAGTGCGCTTGCCCGCGAATGGCAAAGTTCCCAGGACCGAGTCCGGGTTCCGGCGGACAATTTTAATCTGCCAGGATGTTTCATATCGGTGCACACTCCGCTGCAGAGTCAAAGTTTCATTCTGGTATTTATGAACTACCTTATACTAAAGACGACAGAAACATCCCTGCCCGAGTTGGGATTCGAACCCCCGACCGTAGCGGCCGTGCAGACTGTGACTGGCGCGCCGCAGACCGCTCGGACACTGCAGCCGGTTGTTTTGAATATCTATTTTTTTCAGAATGGAATACATTTTTACAGTTTCCGACAGAAATGTGTATTTTGCATAACGATTGTTTCGAACTTAGACAAGATTGACAACCGAATTATGCTGATTTTAGAAGCTCCTACTTTCTAGACAATTTTTGTAGTAGTTTTTTTTTTAATTTTTTAAAATTAATTATCGCATCTTGTACATTTATCCCACGAATGGTTCCTGAAAACAGATTTCAGAATTTGCGCTTATTCATCGATAACACACTGCAATACAAAACAACTCTATGTTCTGTTCAATACAGAATTAATGTTAAGGAATTATATAATTAGGCCTATATTTTGTATTGTGGAATTCTTCTTTGTATTGTGCACTGGGCTGGTTGTTCAGTGGTGCTAGTAGTTTCTCGTGTGTCGGCGATCTCTCGGGCGAGTCTTTGAGATCCCTATGTGGGTCGAGATCAACAGGTTGAAAACACTGTTTTAGAGCATGAACTGTGGTTCGAACAGCGGTAGAAATGTTTCGGATCATTTTGTAGTGCATTTCAATATTGTATGCAAAATATGTTGCGAATAGACTTAATAGTAACCGACTGATACTTTAAAACACCATGTTTCATGCGGACGTTTCACAACATGTAAAGCGAAATATAGTAAGCTACGAACTTTTTTTCATCAGTTTGTTGGCTACGTAAACGAGAAACTATTTGGATTTTTTTTAAACTACTCGCATTGTTTATTACACGCCGCCGAGTGCTCTTATTATCAAAGAGTGGGTGCATAAATCTGGGTATTTTCTCGCGGTGGCAACTCATTGGTTATGACGTCATATTTGATGAACCGACGAGGTTAGAATACAGGAGACGCCCTTACGCTGAAAAACTGAAGCCTGCCTCCGCCATATTGCTAAATTTTCGAGAAGTGTTCGTATTGTGTAGCTAATGTTTTATGTCACTTAAAACAGTAATAAAACGTCCGTTGTTTTGCCGTGATGTACAACGTATTAAGAGTGAAAATTAGCCGTTGAAAATTAAGTTTTCAAATATGAGTATTCATTTCTATTCAGTCAAGAAAGTATATTATTTGAAAGTACATACATTGCAGTGTCTGTCAGTTGCATGCATTAACAGTAAGAGGGTCTACTTAACGTATAGTTTGAACGGAGAAATAGTATTCCAAAACTGACCAAGATGGCGGACAGGCTTCAACTGACGTCTGTGCCCAGCATAGATACTGCCTTATTCTGACCTCCTTGTGATGAACTATGTGTCGTATTCTTTTATTTTTGGTTCAGGAAATTTCGCGGCCGTATAGAGGACACCTCTTCAAAGATTCATCGAATTGCGTAAACGATTTACGAATCTATTAAGGACCGATAAACAAACATTCTTTTATACACATGTTTTATGCACCGTAGTCCTCTTTAGCAACTTTATGCGCAACTGACGGTAGTCAGAAAGTTTACATATGCACCGTACCACTTTAAATACTATGTCACTATAACTTACGTATTGTTAAGTAACCATTCTATGGAAGACTGTTTAAATTCCAAAACAGGTTAACGTATTGGATTATCCTACAGTAGTACTCGTTTATCTGGTTTTCAGACACGTTAGCCTAGTATAAAAATCGTTGCACTAATTCAGTACCATGTGTAAAGTAAAAGCACATACCTGTGTCAAAGTATACGTTATAAGATAATAATGAAGACTGTGAAGTAAAAAAAAAAAGTTCAAATGTTTGTAAGGCTTATGGGACTTAACTACGGGGTCATCAGTCCCTAAACTTACAAACTACTTACGAACTAGGACGGCACAAATATCCATGCCAGAGGGGGGATTCGAACCCCCGACCGTAGTGGCCGTGCAGGCCGTGACTGAAGCGCCTCAGTCTCCTCGGCCACCGCGGCCGGCATGTGAAGTAAAATTTACATCTTAGGCTTTCTGTAAGTACTATGTCATAATGACGCTTGAAGTTTACTTCGCTTCTCATCAGTCGTGTTACAAAGTTCTTGATTGTAATAAATATAAAAGTAATTGAGTAGTTCTTTCAAAAATAAAATTTTTAAAGTGATTATGAGTTCATGTGATTTACTCTGGAATCCGATCGTCGTTCTTAACTCTCCTATGTGTAATTTTCTACTGGAAGAACTGTCTGATCGTATGTTATTTGATTTGCAAAATTTGGAGCCTGCGTTTCTCAGTTGCCACTCCAATGCCGATTTTATCCTAAGGTTGAAAAAATAATTTTTTCGTTGATAGAATGTTCCGTTGGTCCTTGATAGATTATTTCATACACGATCGCTAATAGAAAACGACAATGTTGCAATATTCCACACTATTTATTGTTTAGTACAAACTAGTTTTCGGCTGTTTCGCCATCATCAGGTACAAAGATTACTATAAACAAACGTCAAGTCGAAGATTTTACGACATGTGCATAAAGAATCACATAGATAAGCAAAAGATAAACGTTGTTAGAAAGGTATATGAAGAAGTGGTCCAAAATTATTAATTATTGACTAGGTAGTTGAGAAAAGTAAGTTACAATTTGAAAAATAAATTACATGGTATTGCTACAAAAATAAGCGATAATTTGAAAAAAGTTAATAACATGACAATTGGTACACGGTTTTTTGATTGTAAAAGAAGGCTACATGGAACAAATAGGTCTTAGTACCTTTGGTAACTTTTCGAAAAGGTGATAAAGATATATGTATCACTATTTCAAAACAAATAGAATTACAACAAAACATTCACAGACAGGGTAAAGGTACATGAAACTATTCATTAAAGTTTGTAGGCCTATTGGTAGCCGGCCGCGGTGGCCGAGGGGTCTGAGGCACTTTAGTCACGGTCTGCACGGCCACTACGGTCGAGGGTTCGAATCCTCCCTCGGGCATGGATATTTGTGCCGTCCTAGTACGTAAATAGTTCTTAAGTAGTTTGTAAGTTTAGGGACTGATGAACCCGTAGTTAAGTCCCATAAGCTTTACAAACATTTTTGCCTACTGGTAAACTATATATATATATATATGACAAATTATTCACAGACAGGGTGAAGGAATGTGTAACATTCATAACAGTTTGTTAGGCCTATTGGTAAATTATGTGTGTGTGTGTGTGTGTGTGTGTGTGTGTGTGTGACAAATTATACCAGATGAGTTGCAGTTAACGATTACACTTAAGAACCGTGATAAACATTAGGTCAAAATAAAAATAGAACCTAGACACATGGGGTAAAATTTCCTAAAGGTGATAAGCACAAGTGTCACTGTAAAAACTATTACAAAACAAAAAGGGCCTACATTTTTTTCCAATTTTTATGAATTTCCTATCTTACATGCACCTGCCACACCAAGCCGAAAATTGATTGCAACTTTGGTTTGGTATAATATTTCTTTAGGAAAGTTCGAAATAAAATTTTTACAGAATAATATTTTATTTGTAATTAATCAGAAAATTCATTGAAGCAAATCAATGGTAATACAACTATTTTCTAAATTCATGAATTATAACGTATATAATGAAAGTTTCCTCTTCTGGATCATCTTAAAGATTAGTATAAAATCATTTGAAAATGATCAAAACACACGGCAAAGCTAACAAAAAGGCAGGTTTAGCTGTTACCCGACATCATGGTGTTTCAGCTAATTATAAAGTAAATGTTAAAAGACGCAGTGCTCATCCAAAAGCAGCTAGAAATTAATTCTTTCTACCCCATTTTCCTGTATTTTTACTGCCACTTTTATTTCAGTTCGGCGATCACTTCAAGTGTTCAATACGACCAACACCACGGACTGATTTACGTCATCAGTTTCGAGCTGCTCAAAAATCTTATTGGATTTCGCTGCTCCGATGTGCCGTTTTCTGTGCAATCGTGATTTTTACGCCAGTACCGTTTGGAAGTGGTGCCTTTTGGCCTTTTGTAGGTTTTACATTTTGTGCGCCATCGGCGGCATCGCGCCCATAGCTGGCTGCGACCTGACGTCAGAGTCTATGCAACCGTTGCTCGTGACGCAAACACCACATCACCCGGTGCGATAATCAAATTAGCTGGCTCCGAAACAGACGTAATTGCAGGCAGAAATTAGAAATTTCGGCTATTCACAAGCAAAAAATTACGTCTGAAAAGGGAGAACTTGGCGTAACGTGAAATGATTTGATATAGGGTTTAAATTTGTGAAACACTGCACTCTCTCTGTTTTATAAAACATAAGCAGTTGTTATAAAGAATACGTAATCAGGAGAAATTATTATGACTCTTAATAAAAAATACACCTGCTTTAGTTTGTTACGACGAAATCGCTGAAAAGTATATATTTTTTCCTTGACCGGTTTCAATGGTTTAAATCGACATATTGAGAATGGTTTACAAGGTCTTCACTTAGGAGCACATGTCAAATAAGAGTTTCTTGTCAAGATATACAATAAATAAAAAGAAGCATGTTAAACCTCTTAAAAAATACGTCACCAAAATGGATCGTCATACTAGATTAAAAGGTAAAATGTGACTCTTTCCGACGTAAGTATAAGACAGATTGACCACAGAAATAGTCACATTTTATCTTTTAATCTAATGTGACGAACCATTTCGGAGACGTATTTTTTAACATGTTCACCATGTATATTTATTCATTTTATCTCTCGACGAGAAACTATTTATTTGACATGTGCTCCTTACTGAAGACCTTTGTAAACCATTCTGATGATGATGATTTAAATCATCAAAACCGGTCAAGAAAAATAAATATATTTTATCAGCGATCTTGGCGTAACAAACTAAAGTAGGTGTATTTTTATTGTCATTTAAAAAGATGGCTCTTCATTGTTGTAAAATTCCAGGTAACCGTAGTATGACTGAGATATTTAATGAAACGCCGGAAATCCTTACACATTGTACAGTTTTTGTGGGCGACTCAAAATCCTTAACCCTACAGCAGAAGTGGTGTAAATCGCACACTAAAGAAGCAGTGATAGACTTGAGTAAAACAGTACGCTGACCTGGTTGACCACTAATAGCTGGGGTGCAGGTTGTAGCTTCCATAGTAAAGGTATTCAGAAGATTTGCTAAACTGTTTCTTATCACCAAATGTGGACAACTATCATGAAGTGTGTTCAAAGTTTGTCCCAAAGCCCCTTGGAGTGAAGGCGTGTATCGCTGACGATGGAAATCCATCACGTGGTTGGAAATAGTGTACACTTTAGTAAGAATACTAGGTTTTGTGATGCATCGACCTATACTTTCTAGCACCTTTGAGCTCACGCAAACCTCGTGTTAATAAGAAATACGAACAGCAAGAGAGACGTATCAGACGTGTCACGAAAGGGTACTGAATATTAAGGTAGAGAGCTAACAAATGGGTTCTTCGCAGAATTCCTAAGAACTATGTAGAACAAAAACTACAAGAAATGGAAGGACGGTAGAACGAGAGTAAATTGTTAGAAATAAATCAGGGAGAACAAAAGCGGCAGGAAAAATTGGCTACACAATATAAAGAAAAAGGGATGTTGTTGAATATGTGTGCTAATTTGAGTTGAAACATTTGTCACAGCTGAGGAAGCCGCGACAGGTTTTCTCAAAATACCACAGCAATATATATTCATCGAAGCCGTCCACAGCAGATAAGCACAAAGGTAACTAATGCATCACCACAGATCAAAGCAAGACAAACCGTCAGGGATACAAAGAAGGTAACTAATATTAACACTATTCTGAAAAATAAGTTCGGGGAGTCTCCCTGGATTTCTATATGTTGTTGTTCTGATCTTCAGTCCGGAGACTGGTTTGCTGCACCTCTCCACCTTACTCTATCCTGAGCAAGTCTCTTCATCTCCTCATAAGACCTGCAACCTACATCAATTTGAATCTGCTTACTGTATTCTTCTCTTGGTCTCTCTCTGCGATTTTGCCCCACACACTTCCCTCCAACGATAAGTTCACAATTCCTTCATGTCTAAAAATGTGCCCTACCAATCGATCCCTTCTGTTAGTCAAGGTATGCCAGAAATTCCTTTTTTTTCCCCAATTCAGTACCTCCTCATTAGTTACGTGATCAACCCACCTAATCTTCAGCATTCTTCTGTAGCACCACATTTCTAAAGCCTCTATCCTCTTCTTGTCCACACTGTTGATCGTCCAAGTTTCACTACCATACAAGGCAACACTCCACAAAAATGCCTCCAGGAAGGATTTCCTTATGCTGAAATTAATATTCTATGTTTTCTACTACGAGCAGCACAGTGATCGCATTATCATTGTCAAGATAGATACGAAGCCAACACCGACAACAGTAGTACAGGTTTATATGCCAACTAGCTCTGCCGATGATGAGGATATAGAAGAAATATATGAGGAGCTAAAGGAAATTATTCAGACCGTTAAGGGAGAGGAAAACTTAATTGTGATGGGAGACTGGAATTCGGTAGTAGGAAAAGGAAGAGAAGGAAAAATAGTAGGTGAATATGGACTGGGCAGAAGGAATGAAAGAGGAAGTCGCCTGGTAGAATTTTGCACGGAACATAATTTAATCATAACAAACACGTGGTTTAAGAATCACAAAAGAAGGTTGTATACTTGGAAGAGACCAGGAGACACTGGAAGGTATCAGATAGATTTTATAATGGTAAAATATAGATTCCGGAATCAGGTTATAAACTGCAAGACATACCCAGGGGCAGATATAGACTCTGACCATAACTTGTTAGTCATGAACTGTAGGCTGAAACTGAAAAAACTGCAGAAAGGCAGGAAAATAAGGAGATGGGACCTAGATAAATTGAAGGAACGTGAAGTTCTGGTGAATTTCAGAGGGAGATTTAGGCAACAATTGACAGAAACAGGGGGAAATAAAACAGTAGAAGAGGAATGGGTAGCATTGAGAGATGAAATAGTGAAGGCAGCAGAGGACAAAATAGGTAGAAAGGCAAGACCTGCAAAAAATCCTTGGATAACACAGGAGATACTAAATTTAATTGATGAAAGGAGAAAATACAAAAATGCAGTAAATGAAACAGGCAAAATGGAGTACAGACGACTAAAAAATGAGATTGATAGGAAGTGCAAAATGGCTAAGCAGGAGTGGCTAGAAGTCAAATGCAAATCTGTAGAAGAATGTATAATAAGGGGAAAAGTAGATACCGCCTACAGGAAAATCAGAGAGACATTTGGGGACAAGAAAAGCAATTCTACAAATATCAAGAACTCAGATGGGAAACCAGTTCTCAGCAAAGAAGGAAAGGCTGAAAGGTGGAAAGAGTACATAGAGCAGCTCTACAAAGGAAATGAACTTAGAGACGATGTTGTAGGAAGAGAAGAGGAAGTAGATCAAGATGAAATAGGAGATACTATACTCAGAGATGAATTTGACAGAGCCTTGAAAGACCTAGGCCGGAACAAGGCCCCAGGAGTAGATGATATACCCTCAGAGTTACTAAAGTGTCTCGGAGAGCCAGCCATGACAAGACTATTTGAACTGGTGTGTAGGATATATGAGACAGGCGAAATACCCTCAGACTTTAAGAAAAATGTAATAATCCCCATTCCAAAGAAATCAGGCGCAGACAGGTGTGAAAATTACAGAACAATCAGTTTGATAAGTCATGGTTGCAAAATATTAACACGAATTATCTACAGAAGGATGGAAAAGCTGGTAGAAGCCGACCTCGGGGAAGATCAGTTTGGGTTCAGGAGAAATGTAGGAACACGGGAGGCAATACTCACTTTACGGCTTATCTTAGAAGATAGATTAAGGAAAGGCAAATCTACATTTTTAGCTTTTGTAGATTTGGAGAAAGCGTTTGACAATGTTGACTGGAATACACTCTTTCAAATTCTGAAGTCAGCAGGGGTAAAATACAGGGAAAGGAGAGTTATCTACAACTTGTACAAAAGCCAGACCGCAGTTATTAGACTCGAAGGGCGTGAAAGGAAAGCATCAGTTGGGAAAGGAGTAAGACAGGGTTGTAGCCTTTCTCCAATGTTATTCAATTTGTACATTGAGCAGGCGATGAAGGAAAGCAAGGAAAATTTTGGAATAGGGATTAAAGTTCAGGGGGAAGAAATAAAAACATTGCGTTTTGCTGATGACATTGTAATTCTGTCAGAGACAGCGAACGACCTGGAAGAGCAGTTGAATGGAATGGACAGTGTGTTGAAGAGAGCGTACAAAATGAACATTAACAAGAGCAAAACAAAAATAATGGAATGCGGTCTTAGAAAATCAGGTGATGCTGAAGGAATTAGATTAGGTAACAGAACAATGAAGGTGGTAGATGAGTTTTGTTACTTAGGTAGTAAAATAACATGCGATGGTCGCAGTACAGAGGATATAAAATGCAGAATGGCAATGGGAAGAAAAGCATTTTTGAAAAAGAGAAATTTGCTAACATCGAATTTTAATTTAAGTGTGAGGAAGTCTTTTCTGAAGGCATTTGTGTGGAGTGTTGCCTTGTATGGGAGTGAAACATGGACGATAAGCAGTGCGGACAGGAAGAGAATAGAGGCTTTTGAAATGTGGTGCTACAGAAGAATGCTGAAGATTAGGTGGGTAGATCACATAACGAATGAAGAGGTACTGAACAGAATTGGCGAGAAAAGGAATTTTTGGCATACCCTAACTAAAAGAAGGGATCGCTTGGTAGGACACATTCTTAGACATCGAGGAATCGTAAATTTAGCATTGGAGGGAAGCGTGTGGGGTAAAAATCGCAGAGGGAGGCCAAGAGACGCGTATAGTAAGCAGATTCAAGTGGATGTGGGTTGCCGTTCTTATGAGGAGATGAAAAGGCTTGCTCAGGATAGAGTAGGGTGGAGAGCTGCATCAAACCAGTCTCCGGACTGAAGACCATAACAACAACATGTTTTCTTCCCATTGCGATTCTGCATTTTATATCCTCTGTACTGCGATCATCATATGTTGTTTTACTGCCCAAGTAACAAAACTCATTTACCACTTTCATTGATTCGCTACCTAATTTAATTCCTTCAACATCGTATCATTTTCTAAGACTGCGTTCCATTACCCTTGCTTTGCTCTTGTTTATATTCATCTTATATATCCTTTCAACACAATGTCCATTCCGTTCAATTGCTTCTCCAGGTTCTTTGCTGTCTCTCACAGAATTACAATGTCATCGGCAAAACGCAAGGTTTTCGTCACCATGAACTTTAATTCCTTCTCCATATTTATCTTTGATTTCCTTTACAGCTTGCTCAATGTACAAATTGAATAACATTGGTGAAAGGCCAAAACCCTGTCTCACATCCTTGCCAACCTCTGCGTCCCTTTCATGCCCTTCAACTCTGATAACTGCTGTCTAGTTTTTGTACAAGTTGTAAATAACATTTCTTTCCCTATATTTTACTTCTGCTGATTTCAGAATTTGAAAAAAGTGTGTTCCAATCAACATAGTAAAAAGCTTTCTCCAAAGCTACAAAAACTAAAAATGTAGGTTTGCCTTTCCATGATCTATCTTCTAAGATAAGCCGTAAAGTGAAGATTGTCTTCCTTGTTCCTACATTTCTCCTGAACCAAAACTAGTCTTCCACAAGGTCAGCTTCTACCAGCTTTCCATCATTCTGTAAATCTTCGTGTTAAAATTTTGCAAGCATTACTGATTAAATTGATGGTTCCGTGCCGGCGCTTTCCATCATTCTGGAAATCTTCGTGTTAAAATTTTGCAAGCATTACTGATTAAATTGATGGTTCCGTGCCGGCCGCGGTGGCCGAGGGGACTGAGGCGCTCCAGTCACGGTCTGCTCGGCCACTACGGTCGGGGGTTCGAATCCCCCCTCGGGCATGGATATTTGTGCCGTCTTTAGTCTTAGCTAGTTCATAAGTAATTTGTAAGCTTAGGGACTGATGACCCCGTAGTTAAGTCCCATAAGTTCTACAAACATTTGAACATTTGATGGTTCCGCAATTTTCACTACTATCTGCGCCTGCTTTCTTTGGAATAGGAATTATTACATTTTTCTTGAAGTCTGAGGGTATGTCCCCTGTCTCATACATCTTACGCACCGGGTAAAATAGTTTTGTCATGGCTAGCTCTCCCAGACTTCAGTAGTTCTGAGAGAATGTCTTCCACTCCAGGGTCTTGTTTCGACATAGATCTTTCAGTGCTCTGTCAAATTCTTCTCTTAGTACAGTATCTCCTATTTCATCTTCATCTAGATCCTTGTCCCTTCCTGCAATATCGTCTCCCAGTTCATTTCCTTTGTAGAGCCCCTCTATACGCTCTTTCCACCTTTCAGCTTTCCCTTCTTTGCTGAGAACTGGTTTTCCAACTGTGTTCTTTATATTCACACAGCTGCTTTTCTTGCCTCCAAATGTTTCTTTTATTTTCCTGTAGGCGGCATCTATTTTTCCCCTATTTATACATTCCTCTACAAACTTGCATTTGCCTTCTAGCCACTCCTGCTTAGCTATTCTACACTTCCTGTCAATCTAATTACTTAGTCGTCTGTACACCATTTTGCCTGTTTCATTTACTGAATTTTTATATTTTCTCCTTTCTCCTTTAAATTTAGTATTTCTTGTGATATCTATGGATTTTTTTTTTGTAGTTCTTGCCTTTCTACCTACTTTGCCCTCTGCTATATACACCAACCTAAATAATCTGCAAATCCCCTTTATGTTTATAGCAGAGGGTTCGTCGAATAGCTTTTAAGGCAGTATTCTACCGTTCCATTCTCTAACAGTGAGCGAAAAAAATGACCTAAATCTATCCGTTTTCTATCTGATATCTATCATTATTGTCATACTCATGTCTCCCTCTGTAGGTGTGCGCTAACAAAATATGTTCTCATTCGGAAGAGACAGTTCGTGAAAGAAACTTCGTAAATAGATCTCGCCTCAATGAATAATGCCTTTCTTTTAGTGATTTCCATCCCACCTCGTACATCATTTCCGTCACAGTCTCCCCCCTATGTACCGACAGAACAAAACGAGCTACCCTTCTCTGTACTTTGTGTACATCCTCCGTCAGTCGCAATTGGTATGGATCCCACAATACGCAGCACTACTCGAAAATATAACGCACAAGCGTAGTGTGGGCATTTTCTGTAGTAGAACTGTAAGGGTTCTGCCAATGAAACGTAGCCTTTGACTGGATTTCTCTACAACATTTTAGTTATCCTTAATTGTTATTCAAAGGTATTTTAGTTGAATTTACGACCTTCATATGTGACTGATTTATCGTGTAGATGAAGTTCAACTTGTTTTGCAGTTGTTTCAGATCTTCTGGTGACTTGCATAACTGATAAATGACATCATCAGCGAACATTCTACGACAGCTCCTCACTTTGTCTTCCAAGTCGTTTATAAATATGAGGAATACTAGAGGCCCTATAACACTTCCTTAGGGAACGCCAGATATCACTTCTACTCGACGACTTACCGTCAATTATAACGTACTGACTCGTTTCTCGAATCCAATCACATAACTCGGACGATATTCCATAATGGAATGGGCTAATAACGTGTCCAATATTCACAATAGAGATGTTTATTACAAACGGTATTACAAACGGGTGTCAAAATGTTGAACTAAGCTATCCCAAAGCGGCACATTCAAATTTCAACAGGTTTGTTTGTTAAAACGTTTCGTACCTTTTCATTTGAACACCCCTCGTTCTTACAGAGGGGTAAATTATAAATGTAATAAAATTAAATCAGAAGTCTCGCGAAAACATTTGACAGTATAAAGGCAGAGAAATATGTTGTTATTGTGGCCTTCAGTCCGCAGACTGGTATTATGCAGTTCTCCACAACACCCTATCCTGAACACGCCTCTTCAACTCCATATAAGAACGGCAACCTATACCTGTCTGAATCTGCTTACTGTATCCATCTCTTGGTATTCCTCTGCGGTTTTTACCCGAAACACTTCCCTCCGGTGCTAAATTCACGATTCCTTGATGTCTAAGAATGTGTCCTACCAATCGACCCCTTCTTTTAAGCAAGATATGCCAGAAATTCGTTTTCTCCCCAATTCTGCGCAGTATCTCCTCATTAGTTACGCAATCCACCCACCTAATCTTCAGCATTTTTCTGTAGCACCACATTTCAAAAGCCTCTATCCCTGTCCTGTCCGCACTGTTTATCGTCCGTGTTTCACTCCCATACAAGGCAACACTCCACACAAATGCCTCCAGAAAGGACTTCCTTATGCTTAAATCATTATTCTATGTTAACAAATTTCTCTTTTTCAAGAACGCTTTTCTTCCCATTGCCATTATGCATTGTATAATGAGACCATCATTTGTTATTTTACTGCCCGAGTAACGAAACACATCTACCTCCTTTATTATTTCGTTAACTTATCTAATTCCTTCAGCGCCGAGAAATAATGGAAGCTAATATCTAGAAGACGCGGTGTGTACATGTCCGTTATAAAAAAAAAAAAAAAAAAAAAAAAAAAAAAAAAAAAAAAAAAAAAAAAAAAAAACCACACACACCACACCATCTATTATGCATTCTACGTCAAAGTTTGTTTCATTTCTTCAGCTCAGCAGCAGTAGCACTGATTGACCTCATGTGTCAATCCGATATGACCAGTCTAACAGGACGACTGGGTTGCTACTTATGGATTGGACGACAGCATGCTTCGATGGCCTCTTCTATATTCAACGTCGGTGTGAGCAGTTGGGAAATGGACATTACTGTTGCAATATGAGACAAATATGAGTGTAGGGTGGACGGATGGTTTACAAGTATAACCGGAGGCATTATATGAGACCACGGTACCTGTGTGGCGTAGGTAGTTAGTGGAACTGCTCAGTAAATAGGATACCCGAATTCGAATCCCGGCCTAAGTACACATTTTGTATGTAGCCGTCAATTATTCAATTTCATTTCATATTCGCAGAATATATGACGTCAACTGCGGATGGGCAAAGCTGAAAATGTGTACTCAGCCGGGGTTAGAACCCAGGTATCATGCTTTCTAGGCAGTTGCGCTAACCCCTACACCACTGGGGTCACAGTGATCACCGCACCTGCAAGGACTAGCTTAGCATTCCTCCCGCCAGACATAAATTACCATATTTACCCTGCCCACAGTACTAAAACTCGTAGTCACTATGTACTAATTTCCGTAAGAGTAATGGCTTCAAACTTGCCCACCCCTTCCCAATTACGAAAGGATCATTGCCTGTCTCTGGCATATTATATATATACATGTGGCGTCTATTTCGAAAGAACAGACGTCACTTCTGATCCCGCAGTTGTTATTGTTTTCATATTCACAGAATATATGTCATCAACTGCGAATCGGCAAAGCTGAAAATATGTGTCTGAGGTAGTCCTTGCAGGTACGTGTAGGGGTCAACGCAACTGCCTAGAAAGCAGGAGACCCGCGTTCGAATCCCGGCTGGGTACACATTTTCAGCTTTGCCCATTCGCAGTTAATGTTATATATTCTGTGAATATGAAAACAATTACAACTGCAGGATCAGAAGTGACGTCTATTCTTTCGGAATAGACGCCACATGTATATTCAATTTCTGAGGACAGTTGGAGTCATATTTCACTATCACCTTCACCGACTGTTTACATGTGAATACGTATATTTACATTCACATCCTCGAGTTTAAATAACACCATACAATCAATATTTAATGAGGCGGATGAAGAGAGAAGAACGCTTCGGCACTCTAGTCGGAAGATGTCACGCCGAAAAGTTACTAATGTTGAGACGAATAGCTCGCTTCTACCATTGTTAGTGTTAATGACTACTGTACTGCCGGCTTTCCAGCTGTAAATAAACCTGAAGATTTAATTTAGCGGGCGCTTGGCTGTGAGCAGGGCTATTGCTGGCCCCGGCACCCCGCAACGACCACCTGTTTGCCCCTGCGTCGGCTGCGGCGTATTGTCAACAAGGTCTATAAAAAACAGTGGGCCTATTTACTTTGCGCCGCGCTGAGTTGGGTGGAGCTGCAAGAAGCAGCCCTCGGTAATTGCGGGCTGTTGTTTACTCACGGTGCAAAACACAGTCCGGCTGTTTACCTCGCTCGTGCCGACTGACCTGTCAGAACAAGTGGTCCTTCGACTCACCCGGAGTAGCACTTCTCTATTCTTTCGGCAAATTTATTGTTTTTTTTTCTCCTGTTCTGAAAAATCTCTGCGAATATGAGTTTCGTTATAACACCAATTAACTATCTTCCTTTTCCTCTTTCTAATTTTTGTTGTTTCATTTCTCCACGGACCAAATGGGGAGGAAAAGGAGGGGGCGCTTGGCAACAGTATAATTACCCCGCTCTTCACCCTTAGATAGTTTTACAAAACAGGAGATAAACACAGGAAAAAGAAACGTATTTAGATATGAAGTTCATACACCTGCGTAGTGTAGTCTAGCCCTTTCATGCCGTGCACTCACAATTGTGCGGTTCTGGTTTTGCTCTTTTTATTTTTTTTGTGATTTACGCTAGTAAGTTGGGCCTGTATCACACAATCGTGGATGGATGGTGGTAACGTGCGCAACGTGTTTTAGTGCCACGTTTTTACACTGGGTGACTCCAGCAGTCAGCAAATTCGGTGAACTTCCAGTGCACTTACAATGGCGGCAAGAAAGACTTGTTGATAAGGTGTTAATATCCTTGTTTTGATATGTGAAGCTATCACATCTGATAGCCAGTTGATTTTCTATGATACTGTGATATTATTATTTCATTTCTTTCAAAGGCGTGTTTCTGTAACATGGTGCAGATCATAGAAAATTGTATGAAGGCCCAAAACAGGCAATTGTGTGGGCACAAAATTTTTGAAAATCAATTTATTTTCATTTTCGTAAATAATTACTGTATGTATTTTGTATCTTAAACGTCCCTCTCTATATTAATGTTACATCACCTATAACCTTGGGTCTGAAAGGGATCCCCGCGAGAAGTACCGCAACACGATGGGGCATGAAATCGACTAAGGTCTGAAGTAGGGTTGGAGGAAACTGACACCATCCATTCTGCAGGGCTGTATATACGAGGGTCACTCCAAAAGAAATGCACGCTATTTATTTTAAATTACAATTTTCATTCTGCATGTTTGGAAGTTTTACTGCGTGTAGATACATCCTTCCCGCTTGTTTTCAAACTTCGTTCAACCTGTTTCCGTGAGTGGCGCCGTCACAGCATGTCTTCAAGATGGCTGCTATACTTGACGTAAGTAACGTGCTGTCGTTGAATTCCTGTGCTTTGAAAACGAGACAGCGGGAAACATCCACAAGAGGTTGAAATAGGTGTATGGAGATGCTGCTGTCTATCGCAGTATAATTAGTCGCTGGGCAAGCAGGTTACATGATGAAAGCTGGCACGGAAATATTGAAGACTGTCCTCACTGCGGCAGACCTCGTACTGGTTCCAAGATGGCGTAAAGCAAATGAGAGTGATGGGGAAAGGTGGAGAAATGAAAATATTGTTCCTAAAGGATGTATTTACACACTGTAAAACTTTCAAACATCTAGAATAAAAACTGTATTAAAAAATAATAATGTGAATTCTTTTTGGAGTGAGCCTCGTAAATCCGTATGAGTACGAGGGGTGGAGAGCTCTTCTTAAGAGCACGTTGCAAGGCATTCCAGATATACTACATAATGTTCATGTGTGGGTAGTTTGGTGGCCAGCGGTCGCGTATAATCTCAGAAGAGGTTTCCTGGAGCCACTCATTAGAAACTCTGGACGTGTGGGATGTAGCATTGTCGTGATGGAATTGCCCAAGTCCGTCGGAAGGCACAGTTGAATGGATGCAGGTGATCAGCCGAGATGCGTATGTGCGAGTCACCTGTAAGGGTAGTATCTAGATGTATCAGGTGTGTTGTAACACTCGAACTGCATGGTAAAATGAATAATTTTGAATCGAACTGCATACACACGCCTCACCATTAGAGCCTCCACCAGCTTGAACAGTGCCCTGGTAATATGCAGGGTCCAGATTGTCTACACACCCGTAAACATGGAGAATGCACATGCGTTGTCGCCTTTGGGAAGACGATGACACAACAGCCGGTCGGGACCTTTATTCCTTTCGACGCCTTTATAATTGATTTTAGTTTTGTTTTAAGGCTCTCTTTACAGATGAGTTTTAAAAATGAAAAAGGGGCACCATAAAAACACTCGATAACATTGGAACACGACAAGAGTGACAATTATCTTAAGATATAGCAGATCGATACAGACTTGTAAGACCAGACAACACGTTTCCCGCCATCAACAGTCTAATGTCGGTGTCAATGAGCTCATATGAGGCGTAAAGCTTTCTGTCGTGCAGTCAGCGAGGCTCCAAAAGCCCATATCGATCACGTTTCGTTGAATGCTTCGCATGCTGACAATTGTTGATGCCCCAACATTGAAATCTGCGGCAATATGCGTAAGTGTTTCATTTCTGTCACGATGAACAATTCTCTTCATTCGTTGTTGGTACCGCTATTAAAGGATCTTTTTCCGCAGTTGTCGATGTCAGAGGTGGAGTGCTTTTCGAATTTAAGATATTCACGGTACATTCGTGAAACGGTCGTACACGAAAATCGTCACTTCATCGCTACCTCGGAGGTGATGTGTCACATCTCTCGTGCACCAACTATAACATGACGTTCATACTCACTTAAATCGTGATAACCTTGACAGATGTCAGCCCATCTCTCATCAGATATTTCATTCTATTTATTGTAATTACTTATTGTTGAGCAATACGTGGCTCTTACGATGAAACGGAGCTGAATATCAGGCGCGGGGATGTTTTGAGTGGTTGGAAGAGAAGCGAGCTTGTGTGGCAGGCCTCGAGCGGAGAGATGGGGGAATGGAAGTAAGTCAGGCCGGCGTTTTACGATGCTACCTGCCCTGTAACAGCAATGGGGGCCAGCAAATGCCACCCGTAGGGATTTTAGGACGCTCACATACCGTAGCTTATCTGCAAAGTGAAACCGGCGTCCTAAGAGTGCGAGCTACATTGTCTCTGCGAAGAAAGCGGGAGTACGGTTCCCAAAAAGAGGGCAACTGGCTGGCGTCAGCATTGTGTGTCGGTCTGGGAGTACCTGGGACCAAAAAAATCGGGAGAATTCCGTCGCTTATTGCACTTTCTTTTACGAGATAGTATCTGCCTTTATGTTTTAAGCTAAGACTCCCTGTAGTTCGTGGACGGCAGCCACCTGTCGACCGATGAGGGGTAGATATAGATAGCATCGGCGATATCTCTCCTTCTTTCTTGACAAGCACGAAAATTAGTCCAACAGTGAGCTGGTACGCCAGTTTCAAAAATATCTTAAGCTTAAGGGACTTAACTGCTGGGTCATCAGTCCCTAAACTTACAAACTACGTATGAAATATCTTATATTAAAGACGACACAAACATCCATGCCCGAGGGGGTTTCGCCCCCCGACCGTAGCGGCCATGCAGACTGTGTCTGGCGCGCCGCACACTGCTCAGCCACTGCGTCAGGCGTACGCCAGTTTAGGTCAGAGCCGCGGTGGAGTAGCCGAGCGGTCTAAAGCGTCTCGTTGCGGAGCGCGCGGATGCTCGCTGTGGAGGTTCGAGTCCTCCCTGGAGCATGGGTGTGTGTGTTGTCCTTAGCTTAGTTTACCTAGGTTTCAGTAGTTTGTAAGCTACGGACTGATGACCACGCAGTTTGGTTCGATAGAATTACAAACATTTTTTAGGTCGGAACACAGCTCGAGGGTGGGCTGAACGTTGAAAAACTCGCGAGCGTCTCTGATTGGCTTCTCGTAAATCTAAGGGTCGGGGTCCCATCTCGGAAGAGTGCTGGTTGTGAAAAAGATGTGGACTCGCTTCTTAGCTTTGGCGGGAGATGGACTTCTCTCTCAGTTTCGGCTGGAGAAGGATCTTATTACTTGTGCAACCTGGACTTATAAATTTGTACAGCCTTCACTCTGAAAGTTGAGCATACTGTGAAAGTTCTGGTTGACCATTAATAAGGCCAGCCTGCCTTATCTGGTGCTTCGTTTGTACAAGAGACGTTTTGCTGGGGATTCTGGAGTCACTTTTGCTTCCAATAAATACTAGTGTAGCAATACACGACGCAGTTTGGAGTGGCAAGGACTACGGAATTACCGAGATCGTTGGGCACTGTGAGCTATCGAGTTTAGAGCGGCTGGTACTGTAAGAGTAATAGCTTCTGAGTTGCGAAGCAAATCTTTGTTTCCACGGCCGCGAATATTTTCAGCAGCCAGCCATCAGGCGCCACCTCAGCTGTTCTTGAATAACACGCCTCTGCCCCATGTTTGGTAACATACCGCCAGCATTTTCCTGTGTCTGAGAGGAACTGTGACGTGTTCATGAACTTGTGGAGAAAAGTTATGCTTAGGGACCGCACCTAAATATTCAGCCCTTGCTTTTTATATAGTCATCGTTTTCAAAAATGTTCAAGTGTTTGTAAATCTATCGAACCAAACTGCATTGTCATCAGTCCATAGCTTACAAACTACTTAAACTAAGGTAAACTAACCAAAGGACAACACACACACACACACACACACACACACACACACACACACACACACACACACACCCCATAGAGGACTCGAATCTCCGACGGCGAGCAAACCCCCCGGCGCACAGCGAGGCGCCTTAGACCGCTCGGCTACACCACCGCGGTTAGTCATCGTGTCATGAGATTTGTTTCAATCTCTGGGGAATGGGGAAGGGCTTGCGAGTCACTGAAATTTGAAAATTTGTTAGCATACATTCATGTAACACTGAAGTAGAATTTTGTACATTATTCAAATAATTGTCGTTCAGGCTCTTGCTAAGTTGAAATGTAAAATCTTTCTTAATCATGTAACACTGAAGTAGAATTTAGTACATTATTCAAATAACTGTCGCTGAGGCTCTTGCTAAGTTGAAATGTAAAATCTTTCTTAATCTGACTAATTGTTTTTGAAGCAAATGGAATATTAAATTGATTATCAAAGAATTATGTGCCAAAAACGTAATCCATAGCAGTAGAGTTTGGATGGGGTTTTGAAGTGTTTCAGATAGCGTTTATTGAGATCAATTTTTGGACATAGACACTGCCGGCTGCAGTTTCTTCCTCTGACTGTATACATATCTCTGTATTTGCATACGCATTCCTAAACCATTTTCTTTGGTTCTTCAGTGTATAAGGACCTTTATATACATCTACGGTCGTACCGCAATTGATACACCAGTTTCCGCAAGATATCCGTAGTTAAGTGCTTTCAGGCTTGGCTTGCATTTGGATGAGTCAGTCAGTGCTGCTGGAAAGCAGGGACCAGTTATCGTTTGTAAAGCCAATGGAGGAGATACTGACTGAGAAGTAGAGCCTGTGGTCACTGAAGCCGAAACAACGGCCTGGCTGTCTCCTCCACACAGCATGCGTTAGCACCTTTGTGAGGACGATGACACAGCAGCCGTTCGGTACATTTATTCCTTTCAACGACTTTAGAACGGATTTTAGTTTCGTTTTAAGGCTCTCTTTACAGATGAGTTTTAAAAATGGAAAGGGACACCACAAAAACATTTGATAACACTGGAGTGACAATTACCTTAACATAGAGCTTCAACACTATACCAAAGCTCATCAAGAGTAGTGACTGGGCGTATTGTGACGAGACAATTGCTCGGCTACTATTAACCAAACGTTTCCATTTGTTGAGAGATCTGGAGAATATGCTTCCCAGGACAGCAGTCGAAGATTTTCCGTATCTAGAAAGGCCCCTACAGGACCTGCAACATGCGGTAGTGAATTATCCTGCTGAAATGTAAGGTTTCGCAGGGATTGAATGAAGGATAGAGCCACGGATCATAACACATCTGAAATGTAATGGCCACTGTTCAACGGGCCGTCGATGCGAACAAGAGATGCCCGAGACGTGTAACCAACGGCATCCCCATACCATCACTCCGGGTGATAACGCCAGTATGGCGTTGACGAATATACGCTTCCAATGTGCGTCCACCGAGATGTCGCCAAACACTGATGCAACAATCATGATGCTGTAAACAGTACCTGCATTCATCCGAAAAAAAAGACGTTTTGCCATTCGTGCACCAAGGTTTTTCGTTGCGTACACCATCGCAGGCGCTCCTGTCCGTGAGGCAGCGTCAGGCGTAAACGCAGCCATGATCTCCGAGCTGATAGTCCATGCTGCTGCAAACATCGTCGAACTGTTCGTGGAGATGGTTGTTGTCTTGCAAACGTATCCAGGAATCGAGATGTGGCTGCACGATCCGAGCAGCAAAGTCGCGATACGATAAACCGCAATCGCGATACGCTACAATCCGACCTTTATTAAAGTCGGAAACATGATGGTACGCATTTATCCTCCTTACACCAGGCATCAGAACAACGTTTGTGAGACGGGGGCTGTAATTAGTCTGTTTTTCATACTAACCTTGTGTTACTGTATCTTTCTCTTTACGCTAATTATTGAAATATGTAACATTTTTCTTTGTAGATCTTTATTTTTTTCTGTGCCTTTGGGGACACATCAGGGTTGATTGGCTCCTGGGATTGTAGTACATTCTATGTTTATATGAAACTTTCGGGATTTTCATGTTTATTGGCGCAGCTTGGCTGCTAAAAGTGGTTTTACGTGTTGGGCACGTCCAGGTCGCGCAGAGAGAGACGCTCTTGGGGGTCTCCCCCTCCCACCAACTTTCGCTCGCCTTCGGGGAAGGACGAGAGGGGCTGGCTTGACCTGTATGGCGCCGACGCTACAGGCGGCAGAGTGTGTGGAATGCTTTACAATGCTGGCCCACGGTTTACGCTGGGCGATAGCGGGGACTGCCTTTTTAGTCATTCGGCCGTTTCGCAAGAGAGGAATTGGCCGGATACAAACAATAGCAGAGTGCTCTGGGCCCCGGGCTATTTATGGAGACGTATTGCCCTTAGGCGTTATCCAAAAAAACTTCCTAGAAAGCAGCAGAGTTTGAATACAGCTAGTGTGACAAATGGTTAGGTTGAGAGGAAAGCTTTCTGCCCCAGGGGTGTGGCTCCAGCGGCAGTATATATAGCACAATGTTAACATTTTTAGGTCGTGTGAAATTCCTTGCAGGGCATTCACCCTGGGAACGGTGAAATCCGCGGGAAGCGTTGGTGGTGTGGGCGGAGCCTCTTGGCAGCCGCAGAGAACGCGAGTATTTTAGTATGACAGCTAAACAACGGCGCTACGCCAACGATTGGTTTGACTATTATCCGTTAGCAGATATTGGTGCGTCTTTTAGCGTGTGGGTGTGGCCGCCCGGCACTTGCCGTGAGCTGCGGCAGAGCGCGAGGACGGAAAAAGACTCCTGTGTGAGCGTCCGAGAGGTAAGGACCTCGCGACAGTCTCGGGTGTCTGAGCGTCCGAAGTGTGCGGACCTCGCTTGTCTCCTGTTTGAGCGTCCGAAGTGTTCGGACCTCGGGAGACACGGAATACTCCGTTTAGATTCGCGGGGAGGACATCATCTTAAACGGTCCTCTGGTGAGACTTGTGTGTGATGCCGAAGATTCGGACCTTGTAGAACTTGTGTTTACTTCGCGGACGTTAATTGTCCTGTGGTTACGCTGTGAGCGGTCACAGTTTAGTTTTCATTTTGCTAGAAGTCTCTATTTGAGCATTCGCGCCTGTGCGAATCGGTTTTTACAGATCTTACTACGCAAGTGACTGATCTATTTGTGCCAAGTGGTAGTCTACTAACGTGATAGAATCGCACAGTAACTGCCTAGCGACACCGACGCCAGTGACGCTGTGATAAGTTACATGTCGACCCTGCTTAACAGGTCGCAGCAATTACGGTCGGATAAAAATTTCAGCTCATCCGCTCCCACCGCCTGCTGCCTGCGAGCCTGAGACGCGGCCGTCAATGATCATCTGTGTGGGTAAGGTGACGCACTTGCTGGAGGGTTATATGAATCAGACTTGTTGGATTCTGTCCCTTATTTTATTCTGTTGAGATCTGCCTATTTACTCTAGTGAGCTTAGAGCTAACGATAATTTCAAGTCCCTGTGTAACCAATCTATAGCATTCTGTTTTACGAAACCTCCGACCTTTGACTCAGCCAGTCATTTTTTGGATCTCATTGTTTTAACATTTGTAAAGGATTGTGTGAATACCATTATCTGTTGTACATGATAGGAAATGTCATCTGAATGTTTAGTTATAATAAATTGATTTTGAGCAGATCGTCTTTCTTTTAAGAACGTTCCTTTGTCACTATTTTGGAGGGGAAACAGAATAGTTAAATTCCACAATTTACCAATAATTTTTCAAGTACATTTCTTTTTGTTTGGTACAACTAATACACTGCAATAGAGTAGGAATATTTATTATATGTTTGAATCTATGATCACATCGTAGCTGATCAGTAACATTTTCATTTTCCATATTTTGGATAAATATGGTGGCGACCCAAGATAATTAATTGCTGTCCTAAATATGCTGATGTTAAAATTGTTTTGTAAACGTTTGTGGACATAAAGGACCTAAATAGGCTGGTCATTCATACGTATAATAAACTAACTTACGCTAAGAATAACGCATACCTTTGCCAGAGGGAGGACTCCAATTTCCGACGGGGAGCCGGCGTGCAATCCGTAACAAGGTTCCTTAGACCGTGCGGTCATTCCCGCGCGGAAAATTCTGACGCCTTTCTGAATTTCATGCCAGTATTCTCCCTCACCCATACTTACTCGCCTGAAATATATCGTACGAAAATCTTTGAACTCGTAGAATGTGAACAGTGTGCGCAGAATGCATCTTTCCTCTGACTGGGTGTAGACCTACCTAAATTAAGGTATTCACAAAATGCCTGTGTGAGGTGGAGAGGAAAAAGTAATGTTAATACAGAAAACCAATGGGGATATGGTGGAACCAATGAATAAAAAATGAAGAGGTCGGTGAATGAATTACGAGAAGACGGGAGCGCAATCTTTTAGCTCTCCAAGGAGAATGGGGAAATGGATTAAGGTTCCAGTGTGAGGTATGAGGGAGGTAGACGTCTCGGGAGAAATAAGAGATGCGCGACAATAATGAAGGTGATACCGAAGGGCGACGCCATCAGCGTGCAAACCACTTTTTCCGAAAGGGAAAATCTTGACACCTACCACGATGCGTAACTAGAGAGCACGTTCAGTGAATAGAAAAATATAGGTGTGGTTAGTGTGTCACAGTAATTACACAGAAGTCCGACATATTGTTACAAAAGTATTATATGCGGCAGAATTACGCATAAGTGCGACTAGGAAGGATTTTTTTAATTAACACGTTCAGAATTTTGAGCACAATCTGAATGCATTCATTACCACAATGACAGCGTCTCTAATAACCACGAAGTCGACGGGACTTTAAACCCTAATGCTTCAAATCCCGACAAAAAGCTAAATTAGTTTCTTATGTCATGATAATAGAATACGACGATTTTATGACTGACTACAGTAATCATAAGTTTCACTCCCCACAAATAAGGTAGTTAGTAACCATGTTAAGGTAGTTTACATTAAAAATGAAACTGTATTCCATGATTTTACGGCCGCGCGGGTATTGTCGAGCGGTTCTAGGTGCCATGTCAGGAGCTGTGAGGCCGGTTCTATCGGAGGTTCGTCTCCTCCCTCGGTCATGGGTGTGCGTGTTAACCTTAGGTTAGTTTAAGTAGTTTCTAAGCCTAGGCACCGTTGGCGTACCGTTGTACAATATTATGCGGTTCCATTCCGTGACAAGAGCCACATGTGTTAACTCATTACAGCACAAGTCACTAGTGAGCTGTTGCATCGATGTACCACTTGGACTAGAAGCAGCTTATAGACAAAGGTCAAAGATACTGTGCCTACGCAAGCCTGCGGGGTCGCCACATCTTGCAAAGAAAATTAGTCTTATTACTTCATTGTCGCACCTCGTATTTCGATTTTATTTTTCCTTTCTTACCTAATGCGTGTTTTGTTACTTGTTGTTCTGTATGTGTTCCAATTGACATATGTATTATTCATTTGTAAAGAATAAATTGAATTTTTTTGTATTAAAACATATTTATGGTTTACTTCTCTGATTACTCCCAGTGTCTGAATACCTTTGTCCGCCTCTGCGTGTAGGTGTAGAAGGAGCTGGCAGCTGTGGAGCTCCGACTTGTGTGTTTACTACTTAAAAACCTGAGGTAGAATGGTACATGTTTACATTGTGCATCAGGTAGATCACAGTAAGATATTTGAGATTCTGTTTGACGATCACTTGATACATCTGAATCACTTGTGTCCGCAGTTTCCATTGGAAAAAAATTGTCGTCGCCGTCTCCAATCGTCTCAATACCTGATTCGTCACTTTATTTCGTCGGTGAATCGTCGATAACAAAGAATTTCGGCATTCATGAAACCGATCGAAGCTTCAATTATGCAAACTCGTCACAATAAACCACAACCTCCCGGGATGACTGAGTCCGCTCGGCTTGATCAAAGACCAAGATCCACAAAAAGGACACTTTTACAAGCACGCTACGCCTAAAATCTGCTGTTGTGTCACAGAACTATTAGCAGTCCCTCAGACAGGTGTGTGGTTATTCGATGACTTCCCACTACCACTTCATAGGTCTGCAATGAACAGAAAACCGAATGCTGCACTGATATAAGGCTCCACCCGACCTCCAAATTATTGGAAATTCTTGTTATTTTCGGCGTAAAGTACCATAACATACTCCAACATCTCGTGGTTAAAATTCATGACATGCCTAGAAATAATTTCTCGTCTAAAAACTGGTGTTTCAGATATTAGATTGTATTAAACTGTGTATGGGTTAAAAATGACCTTCCCAGTACTACTGGTATAATAGAAACATTTTTAATACTTCTAGGTGCGTACAGGAATGACATTTTGGTGAGTTATACAACTCAATAAACGATTAAAAGTAACGAGAAGAATATGGTGGTGGGGAGGGCTCTGGAAACACCCCAAAGAATAAAACATGACTGTGGTAGTTTTAATGTTAAATGCCTAGTCGTAACGCTGCACGACGATATGAAATGGAACGAGCATATAAGGACAGTCGCTTTAATTGGAGAATTTTGGGAAGTACTGATTCGTCTGTAAAGGAGACCGTATATAAAACGCTAGTACAACCCTGTCTTGAGTATTGCTCAAGTATTTGGGGTCCCCACCAGATCAGTTTAAAGGAGGACATAGAGGAGGCAGTTCAGAGGCGGGTCATTGGTAGATTCCATTAATGTACGAGTGGAAATTCAAATGAGAGTGGCTGGAGGGAAGGCGGTGTTCTTTTGGAGAAACACCGTTGAAGAAATTTAGAGGACCGGAATTTGAGGCGGACTGCAAAACGATTCTAGTGCCGCGAACCTACATTCGCGTAAGAACCGCAAAGATGAGAGTTTAACTAATATGAGACTATGTCTAAAAACTGAACTAAAGTAACACTAATGTTGTTCATAAAACTCCACTTGGTAACGCCGCTGACCTGCTAGGCAGCGGGACGCCGCATATGAACCATGGGCTCGTAACTTCAGGATAGGAATAACAACAGCGGCTGCATCAAAGCTGGTCGCGACGGCATTAAAACCGCTCTCAGTAACAGCAGCACTCGTTTTCAGGGGCGGCATAAAGTTGGGGATCCATTTCACGTTCAGTTGTTGCTTGGAAAATTGTAGTTGCGTTGTGACTTGTTTCATGTGTACTATTTCAAATTTCCGGTGCCAACTGTTTAAAAAAAAGTAAATAAATAAATAAATAAATAAAACAATAAAAATAATAAAATTAAGAAATCTTTTGGAAGCCCCGGAAGGGGAGGGGGGCTTCAAACCCATTAGCACCTCCCCGCTACGTGGCAACGCCGCCACTGCATACTAGAGTTTGGGCAACACTATTCCTTTTTATGAATCGATTCTTGCTAATCAATCCCACACTGTGAATCGATTCCTACAATTCGTTCACGATTCTTTAGTTTGCATTGGCACGATTCTTACTTCTACATCCTGCTCATAGATGGCAATACATGTTTGTGTCATGGATGTTGGAATCTAACCTTGTGAAACCGCGGTGGAGTAGCCGAGCGGTCTAAAGCGTCTCGCTGCGGAGCTCACGGTTCCTCGCCGTGGATGTTCGAGGCCGGCCGCGGTGGCCGAGGGGACTGAGGCGCACCAGCCACGGTCTGCACGCCCACTACAGTCGGGGGTTCGAATCCCCCCTCGGGCATGGATATTTGTGCCGTCCTTAGTATAAGGTACTTGATAAGTAGTTTGTAAGTTTAGGGACTGATGGCTCCGTAGTTAAGTCCCATAAGATTAACAAACATTTGAACATTTTTTTGGAGGCTCCAGTCCTCCCTGGGGCAGGCGTGTTTGTGTTGTCCTTAGGTTAGTTTACCTATGTTTAAGTAGTTTGTAAGCTACGGACTGATGCCCACGCAGTTTGGTCCGATAGATTTACAAACATTTGAACATTTTTTTTAACCTTGTGAATCTGTTCCTGAGATTCGACCACTATTCTTTCTGGTCTGCGACGGAGACAATATGGGTATCGGATATTTTAATATTTATGGTGTATAAAGTTCAGACTTAGAATAATAATGAGTCAAGGCCATTCGATTCAGCTCTCAAAAATTCTCGATAAAATAGTCTTTGAAGTTTTGCAAGTGGATATAAATAGATATTACACTACCAACTCTTTCTGCTGTCATCATAGCTCATTTAGTAGCGTAGTAGGTTTAGTGAACGTAGGTCACTTACTTCGAATGCTTCTGTAACCTTATTTTCTTTTTTCTCTTTTTTCGTTCTGTTTGAATACTTCGGCCATTTAAATATAAAATTCATTAAATCTATGGTAATGGATATATCTCTAATCGTTATGAAATTCTTATTAAGCAAAATCAATTAGTTTAAGGAAACACGTATATATAAATAAACATTAAAAATAAAAATCCGTCTCTAAATAGTACATTTCTTTCGAGATAGAAGATATTCGCTTTTATTAAAATGTTTCTTTTTTGTAAAATCGGTTTATTTCAGGAAAGCTGAACATAAAAATCAAAACGGTATAAACTTCAAAAAAATATTTAAAAAGCGTTTTTATATAAAAAGAATACTTTTGGAAAACTGAGTTTTTACAAAAACTATGCGGTGGAGTAGCCGAGCGGTCTAAAGTGCCTCGCTGCGGAGCGCGCGGTTGCTCGCCGTCGGAGGTTCGAGTCTTCCCTGGGGGCATTACTGTGTGTGTGTTGTCCTTAGGTTAGTTTACCTTAGTTTAAGTAATTTGTAAGCTACGAACTGAAGACCACGCAGTTTGGCCCGATAGATTTACAAACATTTGAACATTTGAATAAAAACTACAACTATGCAGATGAACTCAAAAAGCTTAAACCTCTCTAAACACAAAATATAATCAAAATCGTTACAGCCATTTCCGGGATATGCGAAATAAAAATGTGTAAGAAAATACATAATATGAAAACTTTATAAAAGACGTATAGTCGTATGTATTGGCAGCTGTGTATTTCGCTGTGTTTTGTTTGTCATCTGTAATTCGTGAATAGGCTAATAATTAATAGCTCACGATCTCCACTCTGTGCTTCCTTTGTTCACACGCTTTCTGGCCTTCGTAATCATTTGGAAAGATTCGCCACTTGCTTTCGAATCCTGAATCGTTGGATCTTGGAATCGTCACGAGGCACGATTCTTTTGAACGACGATTCGTCCCCCCTCTAGACTTCTCTCTGGCATTCGTAAGCATTCGGCACGATTCGGCAGTCGCCTTCGAATCATGAAACGCTGGAGCTTGGAATCGTCGCGAGAGAGACGATTCTTTTGAACGACGATTCGTCCGGATCACGATTCGATTCTTTATTTGTATTCGTTCAAATGAACGACTCATTCATGAATCGCCACAACTCTACTGCATACAAGTATTCGTTTCTGCCTCGTTGGATGTGGGAGTGGAATAGGACAGCAAGTAACTGGAAGTGGTATAGATTACCCTCCGCCACGTAGCTGTTGGTGGGTTGCAACGTGTGTATGTAGATGTAAAAGCAAATGGCAGCTGTGCAGCCCTGACTCGTGTGCTCTACCCTTGCTGTATACCACCGAAACGCAGGAATTTGAGACCAGGGGCTGAAATGCGGAGACTAGACAGAGAGCGTCGGCTGAAGGAGGCGCGCCTCAAAGTGTAACAGGTGCCGCGTGCAACTTGCTGAAATTTGTGCCGAGCGAGCGCTGGCGGTGTTTACGGCGGGGACGCGGCGCGGCGAGGCCGGCGGGGACGCGGCGCGGCGAGGCGAGGCGCTCTGCCGTCGGCGGCAATTAGGCCGCGGCTTTGTTTACGCTGTTAGGTTAGTCGAGTCGCCGCCAGAGTGCAGCTCGAGCGGCGAGTAATTAAAAGCAGCGCCGCCACTCTGCCGGTAAAACCGCCCCTCAGCGCTGCTCACACAGCCAGCCGCCAGAGTTGTTATGCATGCGGCGCGGTACGGCAGCGGCAATATACGATATACAGCGCTGCTGCTGTCTTCTCCAAATGCAGCGAACGCAAATGGAACGCTTTTCTCTGGCGCCGCGCCCGGAGCTTTATGCGAAACTCGTGTAATTATTCGAAACTTGTGTTGGTACCAGTGAAATCAGTTTAGTTATATATACATCAGTGGCGGCTGGTGGTACCTGTAACTGGATGTTGCACCGAACTATTCAATGCTGCCCTACACTTTTATACGTCACGCATATAAGGGAAAATATTCTTTACCTCGTCGTCTAACAGTTGACATTCACCACGACAGAAACATCCATAGAATTCGTGGTGTATGAAAGTAACAAAATTCAATTTTCGCCAATCCAATCGACGGCCGCGGTGGCCAAAGGGACTGAGGCGCTCCAGTCACGGTCTGCACAGCCACTACGGTCGGGGGTTCGAATCCCCCCTCGGGCATGGATATTTGTGCCGTCCTTAGGATTAGCTAGTTCATAAGTACTTTGTAGGTTTAGGGACTGATGACCCCGTAGTTAAGTCCGATAAGCTATACAAACATTTGATTTTGATTTGCCAATCCAATTTCCGATACTGTGAAACGTTAGAGAGACAGGGTCGTCCTAAAATATATGAGTAGCCTATTATCAAAGACGGACATTTGTCGTTTGCCAGAAACTGAGATAGACGCCACTTTTTATTGCGAAACGAAATGTTCCAATCCCTGTAAATCTATCGGACCAAACTGCGTGGTCATCAGTCCGTAGCTTACAAACTACTTAAACCTAGCTAAACTAACCTAAGGAGAAACACACACACCCATGCCCCAGGGAGGACTCGAACCTCCACGGCGAGCAACCGCGTGCTCCGCAACGAGGTGCTTTAGACCGCTCGGCTACGCCACATTGCGAAACGTACAGCTAATATATTTATAAGCTGATTTGAGGATTATAAACTTTAATACTCGAAAATTTATACCTGGAAGTAGCTAATATCAATTTGATTACTGACGTACCTTCAAATTGTGTTTGAAAGTATAGATGTCCGTCTTTGAAACCAAAATGTGTAGGTGTCCGACTTTGATGTGAACGCGCTGTCAGATGCACAGAGATTCGCTTACTGCTGACGAGAATCTTTTACAGGTGTGTAATCTGGGAAATTATGGGATTATCGACATAAAGTGGAAAATATTAAATTTTGAACTCTATCACATATTGAAAAATTGAAGAACTACAATAATCATAGTAATCTTTCTAATTTTATATACAAAATGAAATGTTACCGCACTGAATCTCTAAAAGTATTAGCATAAAGTCTATTGAAACTGTCGCCTGATTTCTCCGTAAAAATCCTTACGTTATTTCTGACATCGAACGTCTGTGCAACAAGTGATAATTTTGTACAACACACCTTACAATATAACAATGTAGTTTACAATCTAATCTTACCTTTGTTTATTTTTCACTTTTCAAAAAACAAATGTTTGTAATGCTTATGGGACTTAACTACGGGGTCATCAGTCCCTAAACTTACAAACTACTTATGAACTACTTACGAACTAGGACGGCACAAATATCCATGCCCGAGGGGGGATTCGAACCCCCAACCGTAGTGGCCGTGCAGACCGTGACTGGAGCGCCTCAGTCCCCTCGGCCACCGCGGTCGGCTTTTCACTTTTCAGGTTGTCTCAACCGCTTCCTAGCTTTTCCATCGGACGCTGGTGATATGTTCCATTTCACTCGATTTGAGATGGTTATTAGAGATAATACTATTAGAAATCATTGAAAAACTTAAGTACTGGCTAATACATATTAGTACCTGACACATACTGTCGCCACGTCTTATTTTAGAGGTCCTGTGATCATATACTGTGCTCATTGGTGCACACTGCTTTATTCATCTAGTGTCCGAATTTGCTATCAAGCTCTTTTGTATGTGTTCGCTTTTGATGTGAACAGTCAACATTAACGTGTGATTTATCACATTTACGTCAAGTTTTGGAGAAAAGAAAAACGGACTTCACCAATGAAAAGAGCGGAAAAACTTCCTTTAGGGTCGACTGCTAACTAAATTTCGACCATTAGGTCAGATGTCCAGGTTTGATATTAAGCTACTCATTTGTCGAAAATGAAACGGCAGGTAGAGGTGACCGAAATAAGCAAATTTCTTATAGGAATGTGTTGTCGGTAATGACGTATTACAACGCAAGCGTGTACAGCGCAAGTATGACAGAAAGATGTTCAAATGTTTGTAAATCTTTGGGACTTAACTGCTTGGTTATTAGTCCCTAAGCTTACAGACTACTTAAACTAATTTAACTTAAACTAAGTTTAAATAACCCACATCCCAAGGGAGGACTCGAACCTCTGAAGACGAACGGTCGCGCGCACCGTAGCACGGCGCCTAAGTACGCACGGCTATTCCGCCGTCACGGTGAAAGAAAGGAATCTACAAAGGGAAATAAGGACAAAAATTTATTTGTTAATAAACATACACCTTCTTTAGGTGGTTACGCCAAGATCGCTGGTGAAATATATTTATTTTCCTTGACCGGTTTCATTGGTTTAAATCAGTGTTTCTCAACCTGTGGGTCGCTACCCCCTCGTAGGACGGTTACAGGATAATGGAGTAGCAGTATTGTGGTCATCATACCTAGGTTTCATGACGTTCACCTAATATAACAGAAGTGATACTCCTTAAGTCATCCAGAATGAAACTTTCACTCTGCAGCGAAGTTTGCGTTGATATGAAACTTCCTAGCAGATTAAAATTGTTTGTTGGAAGCGGGACTTAAACCTGGGACCTTTGCCTTTCGCGGGCAAGTGCTCTACCTCTGAGCTATCCCGACACGGCTCGTCCTCACAATTTTACTTCTGCCTGTACCTCTCCTTACGGGGTAAGGGCCGTGAGTCGTGTCGGCATAGCTCAGCAGTAGAGCACTTCCCCGCGAAAGGCAAAGGTCCCAGGTTTGAGTCCCGTTTCCGGCACACAATTTTAATCTGCCAGGAAGTTTCATATCAGCGCACAATCCGCTGCAGAGTGAAAGTTTCATTCTGGGAACATCCGTTAGGATGTGGATAAGGCATGTGTCCACCATATTCTTTCTTCCAGGAGTGCTAGTTTTGCAAGGTACGCAGGAGAACTATGAAGTTTGGAAAGTAGGAGGCGAGGTACTGGCAGAAGTAAAATTGTAAAGGCAGGACGTGTCGTCTCGGGATAGCTCAGTTGTAGAGAACTTGCCCGCTAAAGGCCGAGGTCACAGGTTCGGGTCCCGGTTCCGGCACACTATTTTAATCTGCCAGGAAGTTTCAACAAGTCATCCGTAGCTGGGAAATTGGCTTTGTTGCAAAAAAAAAAAAAAAAAAAAAAAAAAAAAAAAAAAAAAAAAAAAAAGAAAAGTGCAAATGTTTGTTAAGCTTATGGGACTTAACTACGGGGTCATCAGTCCCTAAACTTACAAACTACTTATCTACTACCTTATACTAAGGACGGCACAAATATCCATGCCCGAGGGGGGATTCGAACCCCCGACCGGCTTTGTTGTGGTACGTTTCGGGTGGCTCTTAATCAGACACAAAAAGTGTCACAGGTGTAAGATATAGCTACGGCATTCTTGATTTCTGAGGATAGGCCCACCGAAACGCGAAACAAAGAAGCCATTTTTCACCTCTTGATGTCTTGTTAATTAAGCAACTCAACAGCATTTGTGCAGTATCGCTACAGTTATTTACAATGGTCGTAATCCTGTTGTATGACTTTGTTACATGCTGAAATATTGTTATGTCAGAAAAACAAATACTCACTAACATAATATTACTTTTAATCGAAACATATCAATACCTCTTTACTACCGGAACATTGTAGTTGCAGCTGGTAAGTAGTTTTGAATGGGGTATTACTTTAATCAACCAATAACAGTACCATTTTATTACTGGATCATAGTAGTTTGCTGCTGGTTAATGGTTTACAGTATACTATCAAAGAAATCTAAAGTTTATGACCGTTCTTGAAATGTTAAGAAGTGATGCATCAGCTTTAATGGATCCATACTCGCACATGGGAACACGTCGCCACATACTACACATTGAAATTTATTACTTATGACAGAAGAACCGTACGTAAAATGTTCGTAGCCATAATGACTTTTTTTTAAGTTTCGATTTTTTCCGTTACTGCACCTTTCACTAGAATGGCTGCACAAATGTTAAGTACACCTAAGAAAAAAAAATTAAATACTTTGTCTCTGGAATCACTGACATAGGTTTACTACGGTCCTGGATGTTGCCGAACATTTTTACTCAGAAAGTGGGTCGCGGGTTCAAAACGTTGAAAAACACTTGTTTAAATCAATATCTTTAGAATCGTTTACAAGGTCTTCACTTAGGAGCACAAGTCAAATAAAAAGTTTCTCGTTGAGATGTAAAACGAATAAAAAGGCCTGGTCAACATGTTAAAAAATACGTCCCCAAAAATGATCGTCACATTAGATTGAAAGGTAAAATGCGACTATTTCTGACATAAGTGTAAGACAGACTGTCAGTAGGTCAGTTTACTGCCATTACAATGATATCACCGAGACAGTTTCATGGAATTCCTATGTAGTAAGGCTTACTTGTAGTAAGACTCACTATATTCTTGAACTGTAATTATTTGTCTTTCATTGAATTCAACTAAATACCCACGAATTTCAAACCTGAATAGCATAAATTGGAAATAACACTTAATAAACGTTGTGGGGAAGGCGATGAAAACGCTGCGTTTCATTGTCTGAACACGAAATCCAACTCTTCTCCTAAAGAGACTTCCGGCATTACATTTGACCATCTTCCTTGCATTTAGGCTGCGCTGTGTGGAATCCTTAGCAGATGGAATTGAAGGGGGACGTAGAAAAAATAGTGAGAAGGGCAGTATTATCACAATACAAAGGGTGTGCCACGAAATTGATGCAGAAGTTGAGCTTGAAATCGTTGTAAGCAAGGTGTAACGGCAACACCGCTCATAAATCGAACGCCTGGCCCGACTATAGAATGGAGTTCCGCTGTGTACGTACTGAACAAATGGCTGATCAGTAAATACTATTGAATTCCGCACCTCGACGCGACACAGGACAACCCATTAAGACAAATCGCCGGTCCTGACACTTGGTTTCAGCCTGGGCCAAACCGCCCATTACACGTCGTCCGTACGTCACTATTGGCGCTACACAATGTTCTTTAGACATTGGCCAAACTCCAACACTTACGTTTGACTGTCACAGGTGATTCATCAAGTCATTCGCTTTCGGCCATCCACTCAGGAATGGCGTCGCTATTTACACCACTTCAAGGGTCCTTTGGAATTGACTACATAAGTGTATGGCCTACAAGCAGCTATTCCACCATTGCAGTCCATTCGTTTCAACGCCGTGCGCATGGTTTCGGTACCATCTGCACTGCTGGGACTAACCTTGCAACTCGCTGATTCAGGGCCGGCGCAGACCCAAGTGCCGCCCCGTGCGAGCAGCTAAATTGCCGCCCCTCCCCCCTTTTCTTGTACAAAACGTTTTTGGAAATATTTTATAACAAATATGTAGGAAAAATCTGTAGGAAATGTCAGCAATCAATCGAAATTTTTGTTTATACTCTTCTGATCTACCGAGGTTTCGACAACTGCGTGGCCAGTCTCAAAGCTTTTAATATGTACTTACATCTAAATCATGTTTACAGTTACGTTTAGCATGACGGTATAGAGGTAAACATAACTCGAAGCATTGATAATAGCCACACTGTGACCGAAATCTATGTAGATCTGGAAAATAAAAATTGTGACTGATTGGTGACATTCTCCAAAGATTTGTACAAAACAGTCGCTGGGCACCAGGTCAAAAATGGAGTCAAACCTGATTGAAGAAATCTACCTAACTTTAATAAACCTTGTTAATTTACAAAAATGTTCAAATGTATGTGAAATCGTATATTGCTGTAGCATACACTGTTCAGGAGATGAAGTCGAATTGAGCCGCGTGAAATTGAATTTCAGGCCGAATTTCACTACAGACGCAGGTGAAACGGTCAAAGAGTGGGGCGGAATACAATGGAAAGAGGAAGAACAAGGAGGAGTAACATAATAATGCAATAAATACACACCCGGGCATCGACGCTACTAATGCTAGACGAAATGTTATGTTACTGCACTGCGGTTATTCATTTCAAAGAGCTGACACTCGCCATCTGTCGTAATTTCCATATGTCAGCTCTTTCGTGTCTGATTATGGAATAAGGGGTACCAAATTAGTCATCGCCGTATCACTTCACTTTTATGATTTTGTAGGCGTCAGGAGCCTCAGTCATATAAAATTTTTTTGAAAGAGGTGACCGCCATTTCACTGCAATTTTTGTGTATTATCACTACCTGGTTTCGTCCTTTTTTGTACAAAACGTTTTTGGAAATTTATTTAAACACATATGTAGGAAAAGTCTGTAGGAAATGTCAGCAATCAATCGAAATTTTTGTTCAAAAAATGTTCAAATGTTTGTTAAGCTTAAGGGACTTAACTACGGGGTCATCAGTCGCTAAACTTATAAACTACTTATGAACTACCTGCAACTAAGGACGGCACAAATATCCATGCCCGAGGGGGGATTCGAACCCCCAATCGTAGTGGCCGTGCAGACCGTGACTGAAGCGCCTCAGTCCCCTCGGCCACCGAAATTTTTGTTTTTACTTTTCTTATCTACCTAGGTTTCGGCACTGAGTGGCCAGTCTCTGTGATAAAAGTTGTCACATGGGTTTCCTTAGATCATAATAAAAACAATAAAATATTCGAAGTTGAGTCCAAGGCGGAATTATAAAACGGGTGAGACATTTGTGCCCGCATCTTATTTATTTTTTTTTTTTGTTGTTGTTGTAAAAAAACACTTAAATTTGTTCGCTTTATTTTCATTGTAGCTATTGGGACGACGTGTGCTTATTTGCGGACTTGCAAAAAATTCGGACGCACCAATTATTCTGTACTTACGAAACTCAATGAAAGTGCTTTTGACCAATCTTGACTTCCTCGGCCAACTACCGAAACGAAGTGGTGACGCGGCTGTGCCAGGAACCAGGTCATGTGATGAGGTACAGTGAGGCTACGGTTGAACTAGCACGCAAGAATAAGAAGTAAGGAGATATGGATAAATGTATTATCAGGCAACAATTTCTGTGGCATTACAAACAATAGAAAAAAATACGAACTTTGCGAAAACTGCACAACTTCAGCTTCAAAGCTAGCAAGGAAACCCTAAGAAGCAATGTTCTTTGGATTTTCGTTTCAGAAGGTGTCAAAATTAACGTTTTGTTTTGTGCGGACGAGAGGACATTGTTGCTAAATGACCATACTTTCTCACGTTTTCAACAGAACCAAAGCGACCAGTAGTTTACTTAGGTGAAACATGGATTTGTACAGGACAGTGACATAACTGTGTAAATAACTTCATTGCAAATATCAACGTGATATCTCTGAGTTATGTGTGTTCAGTTGTTTTGTAAATAACCAAAAGTGTGTGTTCGTAAGAAAAGCAAAATAAAAATTGTAATAAATATTCTCCTGTGGATATTCATAATTTTAGTAAATATATCCGTCACGTCAGTAATAGATTCAAACGCATGATACAGTAAATAAATGTTGGCAAAGTGATAGTGTGCGAGTAGTATTGTCAAAAGTGCCGGTCAGAATTTGATTGTTGATCATGCAGGCGGAGACAGGTGTTTCATGGCTCGAAAACCAAAACGTTCGACCATCACTCAGATATGGATAACAAAAATTTTCAAAAATTCATAGAAACTTAGCTTATGCCAGGCTTACTGCCAATTTTATTATCCCTACTCGCAGCGTATTTATCCATTCCGAATACTTGTAACCATTGTAGGTGTCGTACATGTTTGACTATAGTAATGTTCAACCTTCTTTTTTTTCATAATGCGGGAAGAATAAGAGTTGGAAACTGCGATTCACGGGCTTAGCAAAATTGCTTGAGGCTTAACATTTAACCGTAGTATCGAAACATTGCATTCGAATTTCCAGATTAGATTTCGTCTTCTGCAAAATTAGTTGGGAGTAAACGCACAGACGCCCAGACTGCTCCCCCCCCCCCCCCCCCCCGCAAAATGAAACGGGAGGAGGGGGGAGGTCAGATTTTCCGCCCTCGGAAAGTGCCGCTCCATGCGGCTGCACGTTTCGCACGTGCCTTGCGCCGACCCTGCGCTGATTTCATGTGAGGAGCATCGTTTCAAATCGTATTATGTCGAAAATAACTAAATTTTACACCAGAAGGAAAAACTGATTGCTCATAACCAGAGGAACACAAATTTTAAAATTTTGCAGTTGTTTTATTGTACTTATCTAGGTACGTGAAAAAGTAAAATAAATTTCCTGTTGCGTTCTTCAAATTTAAATAAAATGTATTGGACTTAATATGCTTTTATCCAATAATTTGAAAAATATAGAAATAAAAACGACTACTGTGGTAAATATATAACTAAGTGTTTATTTTTGTTTCTTTATGGAATAACAGTAACTGCGTCAGATTTAAGTTGATGGGCATGTTTGGTTTTTTCCACCCTCATTAGGCTTCCCGTTGAATTATCACCAACAATTTATCCGTCCATAATCGAAAAATTACTCTCTTACACAAAGTTCACAATATGATTATTGAATGCGTAGCATTGTTGAAAATAGCGCGCTAACTGTCAGTATAATCAAGAGAGCGAAGTGACAAAATTGTTTCGCGCTGAACACAATATGATTTGAAACACACGCTACAGTAGACTGAATACGATTTGAAACAGCTACTTTTCAGACGAAATTTACACTGTTAGTGAATCCGATTTGTTACATTCTGATTCCACAGCTTGAAAGACCGCTATGTAAACTACACAAAAATGTATCAGACTACGGATGAACGTAATACGATTTGAAACGATGCTGCTCATGTGACCTCTTACAGCCGCTCCCTACTACGATCGACAGTGTAAGTAAGGCTGCCTATTGTTTATTCGTCCCCCTAGCTTAGTGGGGGCAGCGTCGCTGTTTTGCATGTGGTGGGAGTCTTGGCAAGGCACTTGATGGTGTGTGATAAGGCCCCTACACACGTTATGATTTATCGTCCGACCAACCAACCACCCAACCAAATTCGTAGCACCTACACACGTTCCGACCAACTGCACGCAGCGATTGCAGCGCCTCCCTGTTCTGGTGTCTATTTGTCGAACTGTAATTGTTGTCGCGTGTTCGCTGTGCAGACAGCAGGCAAGACGTTGGTCGGGTATCGCTCCACACGGTACAATGTGCCAGGTAGAGTGATGGGGGAGGGAAGGTCGGATGTCGGACGATCAGGTCCGATCAACCATCCGACAAGAAAAGTTGTTCGGAAAGCGCCGATAAATTGGTCCCGACGAAACGGAACGTGTGTAGTGGCATTTATCCTAATCACCATCGGCACGCAAGTCTCTCTCTTGTCAAATAAAGAAGACTTGTACTAGACGGCCGCGTAGGATCTTCTGGCAAATAATACCACAAAATCAACTCATTTCATTTCACCTACTGTTGGTTTATTTTTGGTCGTTACTTCGCTTTTACAGTGCACAAACACACAAAGTTTTGACTTGAGGTTACTGAGCTCTCAGGAATTGCCGATTTTGTTGTACACTATTTCGCTACTGATAATACAATGCGTCCCTTGTTCTTTTTATACAGACAGGTACAAGTTTCGATACAGCAGTTGTCTATTCCACGCTATGTAGGGGTATGTAGATGCTTTTCCATCAGATTACCTACGCGACCTTCCACAGTAGGGAAGTAGCGTGCGTGGAGGTGTGATTTACGTACAATTAGCTCGTCCCACGGTTTTCCTCCAGCGAACAGAGCTTGCTTACACAATGGCCTCCTTGCTGTGGCAGCGACTTCTGTATAACCAGAAGTTGCGACGCTAGAAATTCCAGCTGTGTACTCATGAGATCTGATGGCTCTTCTGTCAAGAAGGGTTCAGTGTCGGCTCATGGTGGAATGATATCAATAAAAAGCCTCCAAATGCTATGAACGCCATTTTCTCGGTGACAGAGGAATGCTTTCTACCGGAAGTGGAGTGCTGTGTGTGAAAGACGCCACTCAAGAAATCCTTGTCTGAAGTGGCCCATAATCTCCCTGCCTCGTCCTTTTCTTGTCACATCGAATCTCTCCTCCATTCCCCTTCCCCTCCCCTTCATTCTCTCTCTCTCGCTCTCAATTCCACTGTTTCTTGTTTTCGGTCTGACACCTTCCATAGCCTCACTTTACATGCCTGTCAGTACAGCTCATTAGAAGCTCGACATCATGCTCTACTAATGGACATCACAGTGGCACCTCCCGTTTTTGATGTGTTACGACCCGTGGCTCTACCTTGCATTCGAACCTTGCGAAACCCTGCATTTGAGCAGGATAATGTACGACCGCATGGTGCAGGTCCTGTACGGGCTTTTGTGGATACGGAAAACTGTTGCCCTGGCCAGCACATTCTCCAGAACTCTCACCAATTGAAAAGTTTGGTCAATGGTGGCCGACTATGTGTATCGTCACAATACGCCAGTCACTACTCTTGACGAACAACAGTGGTATTGTGTTGAAGCTATATGGGCTTTGTACCTGTACACGCCATCCAAGCTCTGTTTGACTCGATGCCCAGGCGTATCAAGGCAGTTATTACGGCGAGGTGGTTGTTCTGGATATTGATTTCTCAGGATCTATTCACCCAAATTGCGTGAAAATGTAATCACATGTCAGTTCTAGTAAAATATATTTTTCCAATGAATACCCGTTTATCATCTCAATTTCTTCTTGATGTAGCAATTTTAATGGCTAGTAGTGTAACATTGAAGTGGACACACATAACGCGCGCGTACATGGACTGATTTCTGAGAAATGCGTCTTTCAAATCATTTCATTATTTACCATTGAATTTGAAATTACACGCTCGATACGTTTCGCCCGGGTTCCATACTCGACAAATGTCGATATCAAAACCAAAATAGTGGAATGGGAGGGCGGGGGTTGTGGAGATTATAATTGTTATTAATATTTGTTGAAAAAAACTGGATGCAGCGTTCTACGTTCACTTGTTTAATATCTGTAACCGTTTCAACAGTACTTACTTGCGAATATGAAACCGAATTTTGTTTCAGTCATGGTTTCATCCCTGCAACGGCTGAATGAACTACTCAAAAATGAATGAAGAAAAGGCGTCTTTTATTTTGCTATATAAAAAATTCAGACCCTATTAAGATCGAAATGCACCTGTAGCTTAATTTTACTTGTGGGTTTTCCAAATCAAATGTTCAAATTTTGTAAACCGAAGGAACCAAATAGTTGATGTCATCGGTTCCTAGACTTACATACTATTTAAAATTTATTGTACTATGGACATCACCATCAGCTGTGCTGAGAACATGTCTTGGTCGACATACGACTAATATATATCGCAGGAAAATTGCTTATATACATAAGTTGATAAGAAATCATAAAATTAATTATAATGACTAATAATTATTGGAATTAGGTGGGTTTGTTATTTTCGAACGCTCCATCCTCCCCTAAAATATATGAACTTTTGGCATAATTTAATCTCTTTGAAAAGGTCTACCAACAATGTCGAAAACCAAATTAAACTATAAAAATTGCACTGGCCTACTGTTTGGTCCACTTTTGCAAATATTTCGGACAAAAACTAATAAAAGTAAAAATAATAAATAAAATAAAATTAAACGTATAAAATATTAGTTGATTTTTATGTATTTAATATTCTCTTATTTTATCAAATATATTTTCATATATTTTATTATATGTTTATTACTTTTTTGTCCTAGGTACTTGGGAAAAGGTGCAGTGTAAAAAGTATGAATGATTTTCTACACTCATCTCTCGTTCTCTCGACGGCGGAGTTGGAGCTGCAGATGAAAAGCTTATGGAATGGCGACCTAAAAAGTGAGGAATTGAAATTCGTTGTAGCGGCAAACAATATTCGCCCTAGGAGTGCCCCGTGATGAGGACACTGCAGAGCAAACGTCGTATCTCATTTCCGATAGCAGCCGTGCCGCAGCACTCGTTAAATGCAAAACTTGTTCGCCTGGCGCCCCGCGTTCGTTAAAAAGTTGACTGTCGGCACCATTTTCTCTGTCGAGAACAAACACTGACACAGCGAGCCGGGGAGGTTATCGGTCAGTCGTCGGTCGGCCCATTCACACAGCGCCAGATGGCGCTAAACAATAAATAAAGGCCACTCCAGGTATCAGCGCTGGCCGAGCGATAAGCGCGATCGGCATGCTGCCAGCCATCGGTGGCACTTCCTGTACTCTCACTCGTAGAGGAAACAACGGTAGCTACTATAAAAAATGAAAACTCTTATCACAGCGCTTCTAACCAGTTCTGCTGCATGCTTATATAATAGGAAAATATTTGAGGATAGATAATACAGAGAGCCGTTAACTTTATTTATTGGTCCTGCGGTGTATATCGATTTATAATTTTTGTTTATTGTCAACAAATTACTATCTCTCTCTCTCTCTCTCTGAACATTTAAGACTTCCAACATATAAAGGATCTACATCTACATGCTATACTCTGCAAATCACATTTACGTGCCTGGCATTCTCTAATAGCGCGCGGGAAGAACACCTGAATCTCTCCGTTCGAGCTCTGATTTCTCGTATTTTATTCTGATGATCATTTTTACCTATGTAAGCGGCAGTCAACAATATATTTTCGCGTTCGGAGGAGAATGTTGGCGATTGGAGTTTCGTAAGTAGCCCACGCCGCAGTGAAAAGCGCCGTTATTGTAATGATTCCAATCCCAGATCCTGTATCATTTCCGTAACGTTGTCTCCCCTGTATCGTGACAGTACAAAACGAGCTGCCCTTCTTTGGACTCCTTTGATGTCCTCCGTCAAACCCACCTGATAAGGATCCCACACTTGGCAGCAATACTCCAAAAACAAAAAAGGACGGACAAGCGTAGTGTATGCCGTTTCTTTATCAGTTCTGTTGCATCTTTTAAGGGTTCTACCAATGAAACGCAGTCTCTGGTTCGCCTTTCCCACGACATAATCTACGTGTTCTTTCTAGTTTAAGTCTGAAGTAATAGTAATTCCTAGGTATTTTGTGGAGTTTACGGCCTTCACTTTTTATGTATTGATCTTGTAAATGAAGTTTAACGGATTTCTTTTCGTCCTCATGTGGACGACTTCACACTTCTCATTATTTAGAGTCAATTGCCAATTTTTACACCTTAGTGATATCTTATTCAGACCGTTCTGCAGTTGGTTTTGATCTTCAGATGATTTTACTAGGCGGTAAATGACGGCGTCATCTGCAAACAACCTAAGAGAGCTATTTAGATTTTCTCCCAAATCATTTATGTAAATAAGGAACAGCAGAGGACCAATAACACTACCGTGTGGAACGCCCGATATCACATCTGTTTTTATCGATTTCTTATCATCGATTACTACAAACTGTGTCCTATCTGACAGGAAATCCCCTATCCAGAATCAAATTTGGGGTGATATACCATAACCACGCCATTTGATTAAAAGCCGTTTGTGACCCTCATTACTCATTTGTGTTCGGCATTCTTTTATCCTGTTTAGCAAAATATCTCGCATGTAAAATAGTCCCCCTTACGGATCTTCAGGCGGGGACTACTCAGGAAGAGGTCGTCATCAGGTAAAAGGAAACATGCATTCTATGGACAGGAGCGTGGAGTGTTAGATCCCTTAATCGAATAGGAAGGTTAGAAAATATAATACAGGAAATTGATAGGTTGGAGTTAGATATAGTGGGGATTAGTGAAGTTCGGTGGGAAGATAAACAAGGCTTCTGGTAAGGTGAGTAGAGGGCTGCAATTACGAAATCAGTTGGATGTATTACCAGATTAGGTCTAATACTGAATAAGAAATAAAAATACGGGTAAACTACTATGAACAACACAGATATTGCATTATTGTATCAATCATAGACACGAAGCTAACTCCGGACACAGTCATACAAGTTTATATGCCAACTATCACAGCCAATGATGAGAAGATGGAAGAAACGTACGAGGAGGTAAATTATTCAGAGGAAACCTTGATGTGATGGGAAATGAAATTCGGTAGAAGGAGAAAGAAGGGAAGGAAAAATAGTAATGAATGGGGAATGGGGAAAAGGAATGAAGAAAGAAACGGTCTGGCAGAATTTAATAACAGCAAATAATTGGTTTCAAAATCATGACAAGGATTGCATCCGTGGAAGAGTCAAGGAGACACAGGAAGGTACCAGACAAATTTTATAATGGTAAGACATGGATTTAGAATCCATGTTTTAATTGTAATATATCTTATTTGTTATGAAGAAACTGCAGACAAGTACGTGAATAAGAAGATGGGGCCTGGGTAAATTAAAGGAATTTGATGTTTTTCAGAGTTTCACGGAAAGGTTTAGGCAACAATTGAGAGAAACAAAAGTACGTCATTCAGTAGAAGACGAATGAATACCCTTCAGTGACGAAATAGTGATTACAACACAGGTACAAAGACAAGACATAGATAAAAATGCTTGGATATCAAAGGAAATAGTTTAATTGATGAAAGGAGAAAATATAAAATACTGTAAATAAAGTACGTAAAACGGGATACAGGCGACGAAGATATGAGATTGACTGGAAGTGGATTATACGAGTAATTGTAAACCTCCTGTGTGTTGTGGTGGTGATGAACCTAAAAGTTTGTGTCATCCTATCTCATTAACTGCATGTATTTATTCCTTTATATTAGCCCATCTCGTTCTTCCCTATCTGTCCATCGGGTCTACCTTACAATCTGTCCATTTAAGTTTCGTCTCCATGCAGCTCAGTACTTATGACATACTATATCCTTGACTGTGTGTCCAACCATAATTTTCCAGATTTGTGGAGTGTAATTTTAGGAAAATTTAATTCAGTGCCTCTCCTTCAGATTTGTATCTTAGAGACATCAATGTCAAACTGAAATCGATGTCAGTGTATTTCTGTTATGTTTTTAAAATGATACCGTAAAAGATTGAAATATTATGCAGATTTATGTACTTACGATGGAAGTCGTGCCAAAACAGGCCTGTAATATGTATTATATATATATATATATATATATATATATATATATATATATATATATATATATATATATATATATATATCCATGCAGCTCAGTACTTATGACATACTATATCCTTGACTGTGTGTCCAACCATAATTTTCCAGATTTGTGGAGTGTAATTTTAGGAAATTTTAATTCAGTGCCTCTCCTTCAGATTTGTATCTTAGAGACATCAATGTCAAACTGGAATCGATGTCAGTGTATTTTTGTTATGTTTTTAAAATGATACCGTAAAAGATTGAAATATTATGCAGATTTAAGTACTGACGATGGAAGTCGTGCCAAAACAGGCCTGTAATATATAAATGAATTGCTGTTCGTTAGTCTCGCTAAAACTCGAGAGCAGCTGAACCGATTTGGCTAATTTTAGTCTTGAAATATTCGTACAAGTTCAGGGAAGGTTTAAACGGCGATAAAGAAATGGGAAAAGTTGTCCAGAAAAGAGGAAAATCTGAAAAACCTGAAACAGCTTTTTTCCAGTAGGCTGTCAATTTCGTTCGTCCAGTTGCGATAAAATTTTGTATATTTCATGTTGAAAGCAAATGGAGGGTTCGCATGAAATAAAAATTTGAAAAAGTTGTCCGTAAAGTAGGAAAATTTAGGAAAAACCTAAAAAGATTTCTTTCTATGAATAAAAATTAATTGCTACATGTTTGTAAAAGCATCACATGGGTACGGCTTGTCAGGACAAGGTTTGTATGAAGTAATTTTTTTGGAAAATCTACTGGGAAATTGTAAAAACTGAGAAAAACTGAATGTGCGTCTTTTTAACGTGTTTGTGACTGAATTCATCACTATAACTGTCTATTTTCACGACGGAGAGGGGTAATTATTTTTTGTTTTTTCATTAAGGTCTAGAAAAAGTTTTGAGTGAAAAAAAAGAGGGATATTGAAAAAGGAAAATCGCAAAATTCGAACCAAGTTCCTTTTCAATGGTTTTATAAATGTACTTAACATTAGAAGCTGAGAACCGTTCATCCGATTGCGATAAAATTTTGATCATTTGACGTTCAACGAAAGACGAACGTTCTTATTCACTAAAAATTCGGGGAAGTTACCCGGAAAATTTGAAAATTCACGAGATACTGAAAGAGATTTCTTCAATTGGATAACAATATAATTGCGACAAAATGTTGCATATCTGACGTTCAAAGCAAGAGTAACGTTCTTATGAAATAAAAATTTCGAGAAGTTTCCCAGAAAATTCGAAATTCAGAAAAAAATTGAGATTTTTCTATGAAATATCAAAAACATTTATCTGATTGATCAAATTTTTCACATTCGACGTTCAGAGCGAGAGGAAGGTTTTAGTGAAGCAAAAGTTTGGAATAGTTTGCCAGAAAAAAGGAAGATTTGTAGAAAACTGAAAGAGCTCTTTTGTTTGGAATATCAATATCATTCGTACGACTGCGATAAAAATTTAGCACATTTGACGTTCAAAGCAAAAGTACATACATATTAGCAATTTACGAAGCATTGCCTGGTCTACTAGATGACTAGATCTAAAGAGTAAATAGCTTTTCCAGAGAGTAATTATTGTTCGATATTTCGCTCTATATACTTCAATAGGAAATGGAAGGGGAAACTAGCCGGGTTGATGGCAAAATCCTTAAGGGGGGACACTGCAATTCATGAAGGTACTTCTTTTTTAGGCTAAGATCAGTGTCCAGTGAGAAGCTCAGGAGGGCAGGTGCTAAAAATGTTGAAAAATCAAATATTTCTCAGAAAAGTAAAGTAAAAAATAATGTTAGCATTTTTCACCAGAATATTGGGGGACTAAAGAATAAAACAGATGAGCTTTTAGTTTGTTTAGATGGTATAGAAACTGATAATGTAATAGATATACTATGCCTGTCTGAGCATCACATTGTCACCGGTATGGAAAATGTAAATGTCAGTGGATATAAATTAGTCTCAAATGTAAGTAGAGATAATAAGATAAGAGGAGGAGTTGCCATATATGCCAAAAGCTATCACAGTGTAAAAAATTTAGAAACAAAAAAGTTTTGTGTAGAGCAGCATATTGAAGCATGTGCCTGCCAACTTAAACTTAATGATGATTATCTTATAATTGTAACAGTATATAGGTCCCCTTCAGGGAACTTTCAGTTATTTCTGGAAAACTTGGATGCCTTGTTGTGCTATCTGTCAGATAGGGGGAAGCAAATTATTATTTGTGGTGATTTCAATGTATTTTCACTGAAAGAGTGTAATAGGAAGAAAGACCTGGAAGTCTTACTTGGCTCATTCAATCTGACATCCGTTATTGATTTTCCTACTCGGGTAGTAAAGGACAGAAGTACATTCATAGATAACTTTTTTTATAGACCAAGATACGTTAACAACATAAATGCTTGTCCCATTGAGAATGGTCTTTCGGATCATGGTGCACAGCTAGTAACAGTATATGAAATAGCTCCGTTCAGTAATTCGAAACAGTCCACCAGAATTGTGCGCTCGATTAATGACTTAACAACTAAAAATTTCAAAGAAATTCTACAGCAGTTAGACTGGGATGAGGTTTACAAGGAACCTGATGTTAATTAAAAATATAATTTATTTCACGATAGATTTGTAAGGGTATTTGATAACTGTTTCACCAAGAAATTAGTAAAATTTAATTCGAAGAAACCATGCAAAAAACCATGGCTTACTAAAGGAATAAAAATATCGTATAACCGAAAAAGGGAACTATATCTGTCCGCAGGAAAGAGTAATAAACCAGAAACAATAAAATATTATAAAAGCTACTGTGCTACATTAAGAAAAGTTATTAAAAAATCAAGAAGCATGTGCATCATGTCCGAGATTAGCTCCTCTGATAATAAAATTAAAACAATTTGGAATATTATTAAAAGGGAGACAGGGCAACCAAGAGCAGAGGAAGAGGGTATTACCATCAAAACAAATGAAAACTTTATTAACAAAAAGTCAGAAGTTGAAAACATTTTTAATGATTACTTTTTAAATGTTGTGGAGAAAATAGGATCTAAATGTTCATTAGAAGGAGCAAGGCAATTAATGGAAGAGGCCATACCCACACAATTTGATACAATTGAAATTCCACCCACCTCACATTCAGAAATTAGGAAAATAATAAACTCTCTCAAGAGTAAACGGTCATATGGAATTGATGGCATTTCCAGAAGGGTATTAAAAACTTGTTCCCAGGAGATAAGTAGGATTCTCAGTCATATTAGTAATAGCTCATTAAAGCACGGTATTTTCCCAGATAGACTGAAATATGCTATCGTTAAACCTTTGCATAAAAAAGGGGATACATACGATGTCAACAACTACCGGCCCATCTCAATTCTGACAGCTTTATCAAAGATTTTTGAAAAAGTTATGTATTCTCGAGTTGCTTCACATATTAGTATAAATAAAGTTCTAACAAAATGTCAGTTTAGTTTTCAAAAAAGCTTTTCAACTGAAAATGCTATATATACCTTCACTGATGAAATATTAAATGCTTTGAATAACCGGACATCACCAGTAGGGATTTTTTGTGATCTTTCAAAGGCTTTTGATTGTGTAAATCATGGGATTCTTCTAGATAAGCTTAAGTATTGTGGTAGGAGTGGGACAATGCACAAATGGTTTAAATCATACTTAACTGGAAGAGTGCAGAAAGTTGAAATAAGCAGTTCACATGATGTAGATGAAACAATTAATTATTCTAACTGGGGAGTTATCAAAAATGGGGTCCCACAAGGTTCGGTCTTGGGTCCTTTGCTGTTCTTAATATATATTAATGACTTGCCATTCTACATACACGAAGATGCTAAGCTAGTACTTTTTGCTGATGATACAAGTATAGCTATCACACCTGACAAACAGGAATTAACTGATGAAATTGTAAATGATATCTTCCAGAAGTCATTAAGTGGTTCTCTACAAATGGACTCTCATTAAACATTGATAAAACCCAGTATATACAGTTTCATACAGTAAATGGCATGACACCATTGATAAATTTAGACTTTGAACATAAATCTGTAGCTAAGGTAGAATATTCAAAATTTTTAGGTGTTTGCATTGACGAGGGACTGAATTGGAAGAAACATATTGAAGATCTCCTGAAACGTCCGAGTTCAGCTACTTATGCTATCAGAGTCATTGCAAAATTTGGTGATATAAATCTCAGTAAATTAGCTTACTACGCCTATTTTCATTCACTGCTTTCATATGGGATCATATTCTGGGGCAATTCAACATTGAGTAAAAAAGTATTTATTGCACAAAAGCGTGTAATCAGGATAATTGCTGGAGATATATATATATATATATATATTCACTCATGAAATTTGTTATTAACAATCCGAGCCAATTCAAAAGTAATAGCAGTGTGCATAGCTACAACACTAGGAGAAAGGATGATATTCACTATTCAAGGTTAAATCTAACTTTGGTTCAAAAAGGGGTGAATTATGCTGCCACAAAAGTCTTTGGTCACTTACCAAGTAGCATCAAAAGTCTGACAGTTAGCCAACTAGTATTTAAAAAGAAATTAAAGGAATATCTGAATGGCAACTCCTTCTACAATGTAGATGAATTTTTAGATAAAACATTTAAAAAAATCTTAAAATATAGATTGTCAAGTATAGACAAAATTTACTAAACTGACACGCTCCACATCATTACGAAATGTCGTATACATGATCTAAGGAACAAGTATTAATCTAATCTAATCAAAAAATATTCTGAATCACGCACTTCCTAAAGTATCTTATCCGGTACGTCAACGCTCAAGCTATCTCCACACCAGGTTTGATCACAATAGATTCAATGGTTTATGTAATGATTTATAGCCATATTGGTTTAGCGGTTCTCGAGTCTTAGCGAGACTAGCGAACAACAATTCATTTTTATATTTGAAAGTTCATACACGGGTTCAGATCGTGTAAAGCGAACTGTACTCTTTCGAAGTATGTTTCTGAACGCACGCAACACAACAACTAAGTCATTATTTCACATGTTTTAAATCTAAATTTTCCTCGCAATTTTTCCATATTTTATTACCGTTTAAACATTCCCGGAACTTTCACCAATGTATCGTAAACATGATCCTGGACACTGGTTCAGATCGTGTAAAGTGAACTTTACTCTTTCGAAGTATATTTCGCCGGCCGCGGTGGCCGAGGGGACTGAGGTGCTTCAGTCACGGTCTGCACGGCCACTACGGTCTGGGGTTTGAATCCCCCCTCGGGCATGGATATTTGTGCCGTCCTAGTTCGTAAGTAGTTCATAAGTAGTTTGTATGTTTAGGGACTGATGACCCCATAGTTAAGTCCCATAGACTATACAAACATTTGAACATTTGAATATGAAGTATTTTTCTGAACGCGCCCAACACAACAACAAAGTCATTATTTCACATGTTTTAAACTAAATTTTCCTCGCAATTTTTCCATATTATATCACCGTTTAAACATTCCCTGAACTTTCACCAATGTGACATGAACATTATTCTGGACATGGGTGCGTGATTTGCCCTCTCTGTCCGCCCACTATCGAGCCGATTCTTTAGACTATCCTATGATGCCTTTATAAAGATACTGGATCTAAAATAGATAATATTTAAATTGAATCGGGCGGTGGAGAAAGGAACTATGTCACTTTTTTGTACTTTTCAGGAGAGACAAAAAACTGTTTTATTGTTAAACTATTTAACAGATTGCATTGAAATATTCGACATTTGCTGTACTCTAACCATACATACTGTGAATGAAAATAATTTTTATATATTCTACAAAGTATCTTCTGAAAAAAAATGGAAATTTGTAACACAGTTACTTTCTACAGTCAACGGAGGAATTAGTACTTTTCGAGAGTATAAAACATTCAGAAATACACATTTCTGGATCAAATCTCAAATTTATTGGTAAATTACTTCAGCGGAACATGAAAACAACTATTTAATATAATTAAAAGATCGAAATAGTTCATATCGCAGTGAGTTATCACTTGAAGTTAGCCATTTCAAATTCACTTCATAAAAAATCTCAGTGTCTTCTCCACGAATGTGTTTCATCAGTTTCCGAAAATACCTTAAATTTTTTTATATTGATTCGCACTTCGTAATTTTCATGAAAATGTTTCTTATAGAAGTCGTATTTCACATTTACGTCTGGATATTTCTTACGGAACATTTCGTATAAAGTTTTCAGATCCAAGCTTGCATCTAGGTATTTTATTTCCTTCCCAGCATAGTGAGTTTCTTTGAGTGGGAAAGATGTGATACTGGGTACTATCAAATTTATTACATTTTCCGGATTTTTTGTTATGCATGCATTTCTTCCACACATGTCCTTTTGACATTTAGATAGACGGTATTCAATCACTTACAACACTCAACAATAATCCTGACAGCTGACGAAGTTGGCGCCAAATTACTGTTTTGTTGCGCTTTCTACACCAGCATGCCGCAGACCAACGCCATCTAGCATGTAGCTGGTGTAGTACAATCTACTGACAGTGCGGCGGAGAAAGGACCTAAGTCACTGACTTGATTCCTTACCCCTCAGCACATATAAAATCGACCTCATGTTATTCACACAGGAAGAAGCCAAACATAGTTCCTTTCATCACAGTAAGGTGTATTTTGGTCTTTTTACTGCATTTATGTAAAAAAGTGAAAATCACCAAAAAGTGACTTAGTTCCTTTCTCCACCGACCGATTCAATTAATATGGTTTATGTTAAGATGTAAGTGATAACGAAGTTCACCGGGTCATATAGTTAATAATATATGCACTCAGCAGCATCTTTGGTCTACCAGTATAACTTAAAAATGTCGCTAAATCACGTAGAAGACGCAGCGCGCCCAGATGAGTATAAAATAGTCGCAAAACCGTCTTTATTCAGTATGATAGTGGTGTGAAAGGCCAGGTACCAGTTCACTGGTTTAGTTCTAGTTGAGTTGTGTCGCCTGCAAGCGCTTGCCTCGCCAGATACGAGAGGAATGTGCTCAGAGGAGTCGCAAAGCCTGCTCGTGCTGGGGCCCGCATTCCGCGACCAATCGGCCGGAACTCGCTCACAAACAAACTCGGCACAAAATGTGATTTGTGCGGCGCTGCGGTGCAGGTATATTGCGTTCCAGTGCACTCAGAGGCCACTACCCCTCCACTCTCCACTCGTCCCTCCTGCCGGGATGCGGAGGTGGCGTGTGGCTGTTCGCGTGGTCGGAGTGGATATCTCTGAGGGAGTTCCTTTCAGCCCGCGGCGCAGGTATACGTATATACACGCATAAATCACGGCGGGCGGAATTTCTTTTCGTGGAATTTCATCTCCGCGGCCGGAGCTCGGAATTGCTGTTCGCCCCGACGGGGCATCCCACACACACACACACGCACCTCGCCTCGCAGACGAGCAGTGATGAGAAAAGTCATTCTAGCGAGAAACCTGACGAGTTATTAGCTCATAAGCTCACGGTACGGCCGCCGCTTCCGTCTGCAAAGGAATCATTCGCCGCCTTTTCAAAAGGGTAATTCACCTTTCCACCTTATGTCCTGTCTGCGTCAGCAGAGAACTAAAATCTTGTTCCCAACAGATAAGTATGTTTCTCAGCCACATATGTAACCAGCCAGAGGCGGCCACAGGCGTCGGCGACGTCGGCAACCGCCGACGGCCTCGCGCCTATGTGGGCCTCGCAAAAAATTGTTACAATTTTAGTATTTATTTCTTTTTTATATTTGATTTTTAACGGAGCTTTTAAACTGCTATGTTGCGTAGCGACGACCTACATCTAACTTACGCCAGCTTAGCCGAAGGACGAACACAACATCCGTACCCAAGGGTGGGATTCGACTCCCGACGAGAGCGATCCCGTTCGCTGTGGTATGACGCTTTAGTGCGCTCGGCCATTCCCGGCCGGCAGCTATTTAGTTGTCCGTGTTTATTTCCGTATGAATACAACAGTGACGCAATGTTTAGTTAAATACTTGCAACAACTTCTTCAGTAAATTTTAGAAAACAATTTGGAAGAAGTATATCTAAGTGTTTATATAACAATCGGAATCATGCTCACAGTTCAAGGCGCTACAACTTCGGCCGAGAGAAGCTTCTCAAAGTTAAAATTGATGAACACTTATTTGAGAAGCACAATGAGCGATGAAAGACTACCTGCGTTGTCAGTACTACCAATTGAAGCCGAAATAGCGGCTAGTATTAATCAAGATGTGAACTTAAAAAAATTCAGTGAGGCGAAAAGGCGAAAAGTATCTCTATTTTAGTTTGTGTTTGTTTATTGTAATTTTTGTCATTGCAATAATACATATATATTATACTAATAAAATTTTAGTATAATGATTACTGAATAAATAAAAGGGGCCTCACAAAGATAAGTTCGCCGACGCCCAGTTTTCGTGTAGCGTCACCACTGTACACCAGCTTAAAAATGCTTATAAAAGGCGCATATGTTCTTTGACAGGAAAGAGTGGAACCAGCTGCATCGTCCTCATTGGGACTTCCTCATCAAACATTTTTGGTATGCGAACATATTCGCACTCTTAGAATGGAACGAAGTGATTCGAAGGGGACTTTACAACTTCGAAAATTAATATATAATTAAAAAGAGGTACAGAGATGGTTTTAGTGTTGTTTCATAGAAAAACACATCAGGTTTTGACTCGCGTAGTTCACTGGTGCAGAATTGCGCCGCAACAAGCGCTAGCGGCAGTTAAACATGGCTGCCTTCACTGGACCCGAGCGTCCTAGCTGTGTGTTTTGGTTTGAAGAATCAAAGTCGGCGACAAAATTTCAGCGTACATTTTGTACCAAGTATGCTAATGATCTGCCTAGTAGGCCTACAATTTATGAGTGGCATAAATGTTTTTTAGAAACGGGGTGCTCAGTAAGATATAAGGAAGTACCAGGTCGTCCAAGCACATCTGATGAAGTCGTTGAGTAAGTGAGAAATAGTTTTGTCAACAGCCCTATGAAATCGACCCGGCGTGCATCTCGTAAACTGCAAGTCCCACATACAGCAGTTTGTCGTGAGTTGAAAAAACGTTTGCATTTGAAACCGTTGGGATTGTCGCTTTTACGAGCGATTAAAGACCCTGAAAAAAATTCCTGGAAGAACTTCTGTGTGGGTATGTTAAACCGAGTGGATGATGATGAACATTTCTCAGACAACATGATCTTTTCTGACGGGTCAACTTTTTACTTAAGTGGCAAAGTTAACACACATAACTGTAGAATTTGGGGCAGTGAAAATCCACATGATACATTTCAACATGCTCGTGATAGCCCTAAGGTGAACGTTTTTTGTGCCTTGAGCAAGAATAAAATGTACGGCTCCTTTTTCCCGATAACGAACTATCAACGTTATAGTGTACATGGATATGTTGCAACAATTTTTTTGATACCACAGATCGATGAAGACGGAGAACGAAATGTTTACTTCATGTAAGACGGCGCACTACACTATCTGACTGACGTCCGGTATTTTCTCAATGACCGTTTTCCGGGTAAATGGATTGGTCGTGCTGCGCCAATTGCATGGCCTGCCTGTTCCCCAGACCTCACACTGCTAGACTATTCTTCTGGGGCTTCATCAAAGATATGGTGTATGTATCTCATTTGCCAGCCACTCTACCGGAACTTAATGCAAGAATTTACGCCGACGCTAAGCAAGTTACACCTGCAATGCTGATGCGAGTTTGGGAAGAGATCAATTACCGATGAGCTGTCGGCAGGATTACCAACGGAAGCCACATCGAACATTTTTAGTTGATGTGTTTTCCTTTGAAACAACACTAAAACCACTTGTGTACCTCTTCTTAATAAATTAATATGAATTTTCAAAGTTGTGAAGTCCCTTTTTGAATACTCTGTACTTTTGCCCGGTTAAGCCCTTATAATGCCATCTCACTGTCGGTGTCTATATATGTCTTTGTCCGTTTGTCTTTTTTCTCTCCCATTTCCACTTCTTCTGTAACGACTTTCAATGTCTTCATCCCTCCGCCGGCCGCGGTGGCCGAGGGGACTGAGGTGCTCCAGTACGGTCTGCACGACCACTACGGTCTGGGGTTCGAATCCCCCCTCGTGCATGGATATTTGTGCCGTCCTTAGTCTTAGCTAGTTCATAAGTAGTTTGTAAGCTTAGGGACTGATGACCTCGTAGTTAAGTCCCATAAGTTCTACAAACATTTGAACATTTAAATCTCCATCCCTTTTCCTTGACATTCCTGCTGTCTGTTTCTACCACTATCATCGTCTCTCTGCCCCACTAATAACAATAATTTCGTGTTCCGTATGTTCAAAATGTTCAAATGTTTGTATAGCTTATGGGACTTAACTACGGGGTCATCAGTCCCTAAACGTACAAACTACTTATGAACTACTTACGAACTAGGACGGCACAAACATCCACGCCCGAGGGGGGATTCGAACCCCCGACAGTAGTGGCCGTGCAGACCGTGACTGGAGCGCCTCAGTCCCCTCAGCCACCACGGCCGGCGTTCCGTATGAAACATGTGAATGTTTTCGAGTCCAGCTGATATACGATGGTCGTATTTCTTAATAATTTAAGACGTTTACATTGATCCAACCGTTACCACAGCGAATTTTGTACGTTCACTGGCCTGAAACTGGTGAATGTTGATATAACATCAAGGGATTATTAACAATTTATCACACACGTATATTATTGGTAAGTAGCATTTCCTACGAACTACAAAATATGCAGAGATCTCAGGTCGCCTTGGTAGATTTACGGGATTATCAGATTCGGCTGATTTGCTATGGTGGTACACAATGCTGTATCGGTCGGTTGTGTCTAGCTGCTTTTCTGCTTGGTATTTACGTTTTTTCTTTTTCTCTCTTTAATATTTATTTTATTTTATTTTATTTTATTTTAAATGGTCTTTCGATGCATTGATTTCTTACGTCATCAGTGGTGATACTGATTTTCTGCGACCATTGTACATGATCACTCTGTTCTGATGGTAATTAGTTATGGATATACGTATCATTAAAACTGCATAATTTTTCAATGTAGCCTCGATTAACATCAATATGTAACAGATGTAACGTCTTAGCTGTTGCATGTTTCGTCCCAGACACGACTTACGGCAATATATGACGGATATACCCGCATAGTGTAAAATCTTTGTCTCAGACACACTGTACGGCGATCTGTGACTAGCACAACTAAATTCGAAAATATTCCATAACAGATAAAAATTTATGATTATTTGTTATCGGTAAGTAAACGGCGACCAGAAACAAAAGTCCCTGACCTTCTAACCAATAATCTTCGCTACGTTAGTTAAGAAAATAGTTACGCGTAAGACAGAATATTACGTGCATATGGACGGTAACTTTGAATTTATGGATTTCGATAACAGAGAGCATTACAGAAAATACTATCAAGGATTTCATCATTTTAGGACGTATAGTGAAATTTTCGACAATTTTTCATGAATAGAAGTATAAATTCGCCAATCCACATAGTTGGTTCTTTTGACAATAAAAGTTCAAAAAAAAAAAAAAAAAAAAAAAAAATTATTTGCATCGGTCACTCTTTCTATTACTGCCACGACGCGTTTCGAGAGTTCGCACTCTCATATTCAGACGGAACAATGGTTTTTGTTTTACTGGATCTTGGAAATATCAGTGTAAACAAAAATCATTGTTCCACCAGAAGATGAGAGTGTCAACTCTCGAAACGCGTTGTGGAAGTAACAAAAAGAGTAACTGATGCAGATAATTGCTTTTATTTAAACTTTTATTGTCGCAGTTTTTTTACCAGAGTCTAACATGGACGATATATGGTTCTTTTGATACGAAAATTATGATTTCTCTAGCGTATCGTGATAACGAATATAGATTTTCTGAAGCGGGAAACGGATCTTCTGAGTCTTTTGTTTTTCTCTAAGATACGGTACCACAGAAGTTAGCCCAGTCAAACTGTCAGAAAAAAAAGCCTATACCTTGCAAAAGGTGGGGTAGAAGATTTTTTTTTTTAACTCATTCATATGGTTGGAAAGATTAGAAAATCAAGTTTTGCCAATAAAATTTATCTTGGGAAAACTTTCTAGAGTCAAAAAACTTCCAAAATTTCGGACATTTTAAAAAATATCTCCGTTTTTTGTGTTCCTATCGCTTTTAGGTATTAGTTATTTTTTAAAGAGCACAAAATTCTCTACAACTTTTATTCTTACCATTTTTTTCTACTCCCAATACCTAACGCGCTACAGTGCATAAAAAAGTCAATTTTCAAAATTTATCCGAATTGGCAAAATACCTCATTTATGAGCACTAATTTTTCCATTTCCGTTTGTGTAATATAAATATTTTATATACCATGTTATATGTTGGAATTTACCATCTCATTTTCAGGTATTCAATTTTTCTGTTCGCAACATGGTGATTTCTGGGCACCCACCTATTGAGATTCGAACATCACTAGCCCGTTTACTATATGCCACCTCAGCCTGGTTTTTGTAAAACTATAAATACAAAAAGACATAATTAAGAATATAGCCACACACACACACACACACACACACACACACACACAGTGTGACAGGAAACTGAACTATTATTAGCTGTAATAAGCAACATAATTAGGTAGGTAATTTCTTGTATATTAAGAAAGTATGCATTTAAAATTAAAAATAAGTAGCTTTATTGCAATTAAATGCATAATGAATTACTAACAAATATTGGTACTTCTGGGTGTGTAATACTCGAAATATTGGACTTCAATTTCACCACACACAACAGGGATGTGAGCATCACTTCCGACATTTTGATGTGCCAGGTTCCTCGGTGTCACCAGAAATACCTTGTGGGTATGTATATAGACTTGGTCCCAGGTTGACCTCTTCTTGAAAATGCGAGTCAGCCTCTTCAAGTTGGTGGCTTCGTTATCAGTTTCCTCTATCGAGTACGGACCAATATGTCAAGAACCACATATCATTCTGCTCACAACTTAAAATAAGATTTCGATATATTACCTGCATTTCTTACGCAGCTATAATCTGAAATCTACCGTACGAGAAGTCTAAGCAATGTTTTTTATCTTTGTAATCTCTTTAAAATATGTTGTCATATATTATCTCATTTCTTACGCAGCTATAATCTGAAATCAACCGTACAGAAGTCTAAGCAATGTTTTTTACCTTAGTAATCTCTTTAAAATATGTTGTCATACTTCACTAAACTGGATGATGCATATTAACTGAGATAATAAACGAAATAAAAAGCATCCCTTCATCGAGCGAAGATTTCAATCTGTAAAATGTACAAAAATCTTTTTTTTTTTTTCGCGGAGTACATTTTTTTAAATCGCGTGGTTTGTTTCAACACGGCCTGAAAGCCGTCTTTCAACATAATACGCACTTTTGCTAGCGAAATATCGCGATTTATTGATAGTATCATGCTAACAAAGATATTTGTAAACGGAAAAACACCGTTTCTAGATAAATGTCTGCAAGATGTGTTGTAAATTAATCGATAATTTTGTATTGTTAGTTAGATATTTGCGACTGAAAGTGCAAAAATGGCTAAAATCGGGTTTTGTAATTTTGTGGAAGACTATGATAGGACAGACTGACTTATACAGTCGCAACACTTCCACAGATTTTTGTGATACCCTACGACAGCAGCGCTCCAAGCGGCCGGCAAGCTACATTTCTGAATATGATAATGGACGAATGCAAATAGTATCGTTGATATTGATTTTAACATATTTGTTACTTAAGGAAATGTATGCAACGCCATAAAAATACGTAATAGGTTAAAAATAGCTCCACAATTGTCTTTCTTGAGTTTCCTAGGGTCCCTGTCAAGGCACGAAGCTGTACATTACAGGACAGTTTATTTACAGTTATCTTGTAACCTATAGACTTCTACTAAATAATTTAATTTTCCAAAAATAAAAATAAAAAATGGCTAGGAAACACCAGAAGACTTGCCCTTAGGCAGGGAGGCGTCTCTTTTATGTTCAAGAGCGTTATGTTTTCTTCACTACAATCCACTACAAGGTGACGTTGAAACTTAGGAAACGTATATAGAATGCAATAAATACCGTATTTAACGTACGAAATCAGTCGCCACAGCTGTAGCTGAAGGAAAAACATCACAGATGTGGCAATACAACGGCAAAAGCAAACAAACTGTTTTCCAACAAACAAGAACACTATTCCACGATTGTTGCTACAGCTTAGCCACAAACAGCAAGAATCTTCAACAAACTGGCTTTTCCAGCTAAAGTAATTGAGCCATCTCGCCTCGCCTTCTTCTTTCGTATCATTTCGTACGTCCTTCTGCCGACCCTATCTAAGGTAGAATATTCAAAATTTTTAGGTGTTTGCATTGACGAGGGACTGAGTTGGAAGAAACATATTGAAGATCTCCTGAAACGTTTGAGTTCAGCTACTTATACTATGTCATTTCTTAAAGTAAATTAATCAGTATTCAGATTTGATAAACTGGTCGTTAACTTAATTTTCAGACTGAGGAGTAGGCTCTCGTGTGCTTTTAATTAAGGAGCAGTTATACTAAGTATTGAAGGAATCTTGTTACTGCACATTGTTTCCAACTGTCATTCCTTAAAGTAAATAAATCGGTATTTTATTTGAAATTTGAGTTCAATGTCTTGGCACAATCCTTCCATTCCTGTTATTGGTGGTTCCTTTTCTCTGGCCACACTCTGTGACCTATCAAGAATTACATCATAAAAATATGCGCGTATAAGAAAGACGAATGAGGTATAAAAATGTGCAAATCACTAGACTACACGCATCAAAACACTGCCTGTCATAGTAAGAACAGACAATAGTGGAAATTTCTGTTTCCCTTACGCTTATATTCTACTTAGTTCCAGCGGAATAAGCTTCAAATATACATGTATTCTTAAATATTTGTTCATGACGAAGTTGTTCTTTATACCACTGAATCAGTTAAATTCGATTTTTTTACTTTAATTTCCGTATTATGTACGTCTCTTGATATTTTACTAATGATTGTAACGCAAAAATTATACTAACTATTTCGTTAATTACGTACAAAAATAATTCTAAACTAACATCACTTCTTCGGCGGCTTGCCCACCGCTAGGAGCGCTAGTGTCGTTGCAACTGTCAGTTGGTAACAACTTTCACAGCAGTGAGTGTCGTGACTGTAAGACTGTAATAATATTCTATTCAACCTCTTGATCTCGGTAACGGATAAAAATAATTGAAAAGTCTATTAATAATACGAGGATTGGAACTAAAATAGTGGCAACTATTTATTCACAACCCATACAAAAGAATCACATGTTTGCACCTGCTACTGTCCTTCGAAGTAGTCACCAGCGTTGTGCAGAACCCTTTGCCAGCGTTGTGGAAGGCTAGTATACCGTTAGCAGACCCTTATCTGTTGATGGTGCGAACGGAGCGCTGTACTACCTGTCGAATCTCTGGAACAGTTTTGCAGCCTAAGTACCAGAAGAAAGAAACATTTGGTCACGGATCAATTCCCGTAATCTCAGTTATGAGATAGGCATTGAGAAATGAAGATCAACAGTTGATTTGATACCGATGCATGCAAGCAGAGGGCACTACCTAGCAATAGGGATGGCGGTTGCTGAAAAAACAACCGGTTTTCGGTTATACCGGTTCATTTCATCTCCAGTTTAACCGTACTGTAAAAATTGCACAAGATAACCAGTTTTTTTTTTAAATAACCGGTTTACGGTTTTTTATTGCTATTATTTCCAGTAGAGTTCGACCGAAACGTATTTTGCGGCCGAAACAGAAACCGTAATCGAATTTTCCGTTCTTATAGTTTCAGCCGAAACAGAAACTTACGAAACTTAGTTAAAATTTAGGTAAATTTACGTTATACGACAAATCACTAGTCTCTCCATATTTTGCGAAGACCCCCTCCCTATTCTACGCCTTCTTGAGTGTGTGTAAACCTAGCCAGGAGTCCGTAGAAGACGATATACGAAGCATACAGATTTACTGGCCTAGTATTTCCATCCGGCAGTTGCGAATATTGAACCAACCACTCCGTAAGTTGGACTTGTGAGCTAGCGCATACGAATATCTCGTTATATACACAGTATATGTATATAAGTTACAGTCAGAAAATGAACTTCAATCAGTGCTGCAGAAGTATTTCGAAAAATAAAGTCACAGATACACTAACAGTATGATTGTTGTAAGTGTAAATTTAAGCAAATTGAACTAGGAAAGCTGTGTACCACATGATCAAAGAATGTTCAAATGTGTGTGAGTTCTTATTAGAAAAAATGTTCAAATGTGTGTAAAGCTTAAGGGACTTACCTACGGGGTCATCAATCCCTAAACTTACAAACTAGCTAATACTAAGGACGGCACAAATATCCATGCCCGAGAGGGGATTCGAACCCCCGACCGTAGGGCCGTGCAGACCGTGACTGGAGCGCCTCAGTCCCCTCGGCCACCGCCGCCGGCGTTCTAATGAGACCTAACTGCGTAGGTCATCGGTCCCTAGACTTAAAAACTAATTAATCTAACTTAAACTAACTTACGCTAAGGACAACATACACACCCATGACCGAGGGAGGAGAGAGGACTCGAACCTCCGACTGGAGCAGCTGCGCAGTCTGTAACATGGAGCCTCAGACCGTTCGGCTACCTCGCGAGGCACCACATGATCAATGTTACCTTAAACCCATATTGGTTATTAAAAAACCCCTCGCTTTCAAGGAATCACATTAATAAAACTTGTTAGCATAACAATATTATAATACATTGAAAGTTATTTTTCCAAGCTTACATAATAGGTATATGAATCGAATTTATCTTCTCTTCCAAGAAACATTTTGGATGTTTTCTCCTTAAATGACACAGCATGTTTGTAGTACCTCCACCCGTTTTCAGAATATTAAAGCAAATGGAGCATTGCACCTCAGTGCTACCGTACTTCGTGAAGTACTTCCACACTCGGGATGGTGCCATTTAAGACACAACCGATGTCTATCGACGACATCAAGGAACTGCCGCATGACCAGACGGAGGCGAGTCTCGTACACTGCCGGTGCACGTGCGTCGTCTAATAGGCCACGACACACAGCAACAGGTACATCGATGCCTCAATAGCTGCACCAGTCCTTAAGTTCTTATGCCACGCGTTTGTTTGCGCGTTTCTGACTGCCGGGATTGTTCTTAAAACTGATCACTTTTCTTAGTTTCTGCGGTGACCTAATATTTCACAGCAGTGGAAATTTTAGGAATAGCAATAAATATTAATGTCTACTAGTTTTAATTTTTTTAAATTATTTACAAAAAACACATTTTTAACCACTACTACAGCAAGCAGTCGTACCGGTGTTTTTACCCGGTTCTTGGCAATAACTAAAAAAACCGGTTACAAATGTTCAAATGTATGTAAATCTTATGGGACTTAACTATGGGGTCATCAGTCCCTAAACTTACAAACTACTTATGAACTACTTACGAACTAGGACGGCACAAATATCCATGCCCGAGGGGGGATTCGAACCCCCGACCGTAGTCGCCGTGCAGACCGTGACTGAAGCGCCTCAGTCCCCTCGGCCACCGCGGCCGGCCAACCGGTTACATCCGACACCAAATAAATACAAAAAAACCGGTTATTCAAAACTAAAATACCGGTATCGGTTTTAACCGGTCGGTTTTTCCCATCCCTACCTAGCAATTACAATCGCTGCATCTCAAAGCAATGAAGACATTCAAATATCGTTCTCTCTGACTAAAACTCCCATTCTCTAGAAATCGAGAAGTGGGTCCCTGTCGACGATGATGCAGTCTTAAAGAACTTGGAAAGGAAAAAAAAAAAATCCCTGATGTACTGCAAAATTTTTGTGTCACTAACCGGCTTCTAAGGCCATCATGGGTAACAACTGAATGTTGATAACATATGTTAACAGATGAGCGACTGACGGGAATGTTATCACAAATGTTCAAATGGTTGTTAAGCTTAAGGGTCTGAACTGCGGGGTCATCAGTCCCTAACTTACATACTACTTTCGAACATACTAAAGATGACAAAAACATCCATGCCCGAGGGGGGATTCGAACCCCCAACAGTAGGGGCCGTGCAGACTGTGACTGGCGCGCCGCAGACCGCTCGGCCACTGCGGCCGGCCAGATGTTATCACAGAAGACACAGTAAAGTGTTGCACTTTTATGGGAAGTGTTACATTTTATGGCACTGCAGTACATTTACTAAAATATAAAAAGCTAATGTTTATATGTAGAGGTTCAAAGCTTGAATATTTTCGTTAGAAGGGAGGAACGGTGGGGCGGCAGAGGGGCAGGGGAGACGGCAATAGTGCTAAAATGGTAACATTTGATACATTTGACAAACTGATGAATGCTAAAGTTCATAACTGAAAATTATTTTAGTAGAAGGCGAAAGTAAACTGGTTTTGGTAATGTAATACTAAACTAGCGTCATATGTTAAATAATTTCCACAATTTCCAACACTATCAACTTTTTGTTAAGAGAATATAAGATTTTACTGTCTACATTGTAAGTTTGATTATCTGTGAGCAGACTTATGGCAACGGTTGAATCTTCCTTTTTAAACACCAGCTTCTTTTAACATGGTCACTGCATTTTTTTTTTTTTTTTAAGCGGTTATGTAGGGGCACGGACAAATTATTGATTGTTTATCTATTAAAAGAAAAGTATTTCCACAGATTTGTAGGTGATGAAAATAGTTTTGTACACGGTTCTGTATCATTAAGCAACGAATGTAATGGAGAATAATTAGAAGGGACTAGATGACCTGTGCAATAATTTGCACTCTATTCTGATCAGGCACAGATAGATAAGATAGTTACGGAGAAACGGCTTATGCAAGTACATATGTGTAAAAGATAATAAACTTTAAATAGTAATAACAAATATTGGTGTCATTGTAAGAAAATTTATATAATTAAATACAATATGTTAATAATTTATTATTGTCCCTGTCAGAATGTGTACTTGTTTTAATTTTAAGTGGATCTGTGAGAATCTAATGGCTGTCTGAATGTGGGTAGAAATAGCTCGCTTTGCATGGTTTTCTCTGGCTCAGAGTCGATAGTTAGTCGTTACCAAACCCTACTGCTGATACTACCACAGAGGTTTCTACACCCTTTGGTTACAAGCTAGTCGACGAGCCCACTCCAGTGCGAATCTCTCCCCCACCACCTCGCTTTTAGTGGGTTTTGCCCCCTGGCCGCTCGGTCTTCACTTTGTGCTGGGATTGTGGTGAGGTAAGGTTGGTTCTGCTCTTGTGTCCGTGGAGATGGTAGCGATTCTCTGGCTAGCATGTTTAACTTAAACTCATTTTTCGGAATATTTCCGATCGTGCGCGGAAATGTGTTCTAGTTTTTCAATCCAGTGATTCCCAACAGATAAATGCGGTGTACGTGTTACTAGTTGCAGTTTGATAACGGCCTGGTATATTGAAACCTTTGGTGATTATGTGGCGGTGTACCAACTCTGTGTAAATTCTTTCTAGCTTTGTGGGGCCCGATTTCTAACAGACGATATGTTCATTTTTGTACAGTGCATGTAAAATCTTTCTTATCGTTTCCTTCTGTGAGTGATATGTGTTCCACGTCGTTGGGTCTTAGAACAAAGCCTTCATCTTACACTATTGTTTGTTCCATGCCCATAAGGCAAGTAACTATGCGTGTATCCTTCTGATTCCCACTAACATTTCGGCGGTTCGAATCCTCCCTCGGACACTGAAGTTTCTGTTGTCTTCAATACAAGTTAGTTTATAAGTAGTGTGTAAGTTTAGGGACTGATGACTCCGCAGTTATCTCCCATAAGCTTAACAAACTTTTGTACATTTTTTTATAAATACATGAGCCATTTTCGATCGTACTAAGATTGTGCGAAGAGTTTTCTTGTGCAAACAATAACTTTAATCTCTGCGTATTTTTCGTCATTAGTGGAGAAACAAACCTTTAAAACGATATCTTAATCATTAATTTTGGATAAGTGATACGGGAGATATGGCGTACCGACAAAAAATCACCGATGAGAAATAATATATGTGATTGTCATAATGAATGATCTCTTGGAAGGTGACAAACCAGAAAATATTGAGTGTCGTCAAAACCGTTGTCATTGCTGTCTCGTTCGTAGAGAACTGAACGTTAGTAAATGTGTTCAAAATGTTCTCTGAAACCTTCAACGATGCACAGAAAAACGTGAACAAAGAGGAAAACATAAAACTTTGTTTCGGAGTACTACGCCGGTTTCCCTCGCTGGACGACAGTCTTCCGGCTGGAGAAAATTGTATTTCAACTGCAGCGTACGTACCAACAAAAGCACGGCAATTGTCCACCGGTGAATGTAACTCGCGAGCCGTTCTTGCAACTGACAGCCGTGGCTGTATTTCGGAAACCGCGATAATTTCGCCATTAAACGATCACGAGAGGAAAACAGCGGTAGCCCTCTCTCTCCTCAATACGAACTGAATCGTGCGGCGCATTTTCCATAGCTGGTCGAACCTCTGTAATCGTGAATATACCAGCAGCATAATAAACAGCACAAAACAGGACGGCGCTATAATCACGGAAAAGACGGTCACTTTTTACGGGAAGTCGTAAAAAAGCCCACAGATACGGTCCATGAGAACAATTCGTGACAAAGAATACGATTTCTTTCTATTTGTATCATTAACTTATCGCAACCACCCACCTTCGGAAAAAAAAAAAAAAAAAAAAAAAAAAAAAAAAAAAAAAAAAAAAAAGTCTGTAAATCTATCGGACCAAACTGCGTGGTCATCAGTCCGTAGCTTACAAATTACTTAAACCTATGTAAACTAACCTACGGACACACACACACACCCATGCACCAGGGGGGACTCGAACCTCTACGGCGAGCAACCGCACGCTCTGCAGCGATGTGCTTTAGACTGCTCGGCTACTCCAACGCGGCCTTGCTTCTCCCATGCGTATGACATGACCCCACCATCTCAACCTCTTTGTTCCAACTGATTCGTCTATGGTGTACATTCCTATAGATGTAACAGTTTTTCATTTATGGTGTACATTCCTATAGATGAAGCAGTTAGAGCAAACAGCCGAAGATGATGCAGTCATTTTTTAAACAATCTAATAACAGTGTATGAAACGTCATATCTCTTGAACTATGTGTGGTACGGCGACATTGGTAATGACATATTCAGATACCGCCTCCATAATATGTTGTGAACGAAGCTAGTAGTAAAAAAGTAATAAATGAATAAATTACTAATTACAAATTACCTGATGATGGCAATAAAGGCCGCAATGAGCTAATTGTAAATAAATAAAGCAATATACTAGCAGTGAAAAAGGTATAAACGTCAATTACAATAATTTTACAGGTACGTTCAATGACGTATTAGATTATACAAACAAGGTTCCAGTGGAGCTAGTTGTAAAGAAGCATGAAATTAAAGAGCATGGCGATGCGGTAGTTTTAATGCACGAATTGCGAAAATTTAGTGAGTGATAAACTTTCTTTCTTTCGTCGTTTTGGTGAAGAGTGGCATGGTGAGAGAGAAAGAAAGTTCTGTAAATATATGAAATTATGTGTAACGTTTATTGGAAATCACTAACTTGCGGGTTCATGTCTGACTTAGATGTTCAGCAGGTAGTTACGTGTCTTCCCGCAGCCGGAGACTAGGTTTTACCGAGAGCCTGTTTTAGGTGTAAGCGAAGCGTGCCACCACCCAAAGGAGCAGGTTTAAGGAGAGGGGGGATTCGAACCCCCGACCATAGTGGCCGTGCAGACCGTGACTGAAGCGCCTCAGAAAAGAAGTAAATCACGTAAAGAGATGAGAAATATTTGCAGAGAGTGAGACTTGAAACCATTACCAGATTTGTAGAACATTTTTCAAAAAAATGTTCAAATGTTTGTATAGCTTATGGGACTTAACTACGGGGTCATCAGTCCCTAAACTTACAAACTACTAATGAACTAGCTAATCCTAAGGACGGCACAAATATCCATGCCCGAGGGGGAATTCGAACCCCCGACCGTGACTGGCGCGCCTCAGTCTCCTCGGCCACCGCGGCCGCTAGGACATTTTTTTTATTACGTTGAATCAGTATGGTAATTGTTGTTGAGATGGGCACATTATCAAGTGCAGTGATTTTTGGTATCTAATTAATATCAAATATCTTTGTTTGACATCCTGTTTATTCAAGTAACAAAATTATCACTCTAGTAGCACGCTCTTTTTGATGGCTCTGTCAGTCGAATTGTGCACATATAGTCTGGCTACTGGTATATGGTGCACGCTAACAGATCTGAACTTTTCATTGCTCACATTGTCTCTCACACACGAAATTAATGTGTACACCAATTACGAGTTTTAATTACTGTCAACTTATTAACTACTGTACAATTTAATGTGTTATCCGTTGCGCATCAAACAAACCACATACACGTAAGATCATCGCATTCCACGTCAGTTGCAATTTATTCTAACCTTCTAAAGGAAGGTACTAAGTCTCATTGATTAGTCAAATTATTTTGTAACCTAAAACTAAAACAGAACATTTACCTGTGTATTTTAGCGGGGACGGTCGCTTAATGAAAACAGTGACACACTCGCCCCACACATACTACCTTTAGCATACATGCAAACACACACACACCACTTTTAATGTAATGATAGCTGGCCACTGTATCAGCGGTCGGTCCTTAGTGTCTTACCTGCAGGATCTTTTTTCCGTCGTAGCGATATCGGAAGTTTGATGTTTTATATTACATTACATGTTTATTATGCACCGATCTGACGCCTGCGCCAGATACTTGTCGTTTAGAGGCGCTATCATCGCAACGCAGTCCTCTTAGTGATTACATATCTGTGTGTTTGCAAACACATGCCTGTACCAGGTGGTTTGACTCTACAGTGTACATGTCTCTCGCTTGTGTTTTCTGTGTGATACATATATATAGATAGACTCATTGGCCTGTCTCTTACAGGCCACAGACATTGGTCTCTTATTCTAATGGCACTTATGGCACTGAGATTGTGAATGATCTTGAGTTTGTACGGGCCTCGTGCCGTTATCTTGGTAACAGCAGGGCTGCTTTCGCAGAAGAGAGCACAGTCGGCTAGTGTAATGATAGCTGGCCACTGTATCAGCGATAGGTCCTTAGTGTCTTACCTGCAGGATCTTTTTTCCGTCGTAGCGATATCGGAAGTTTGATGTTTTATATTACATTACATGTTTATTATGCACCGATCTGACGCCTGCGCCAGATACTTGTCGTTTAGAGGCACTGTCATCGCAACGCAGTCCTCTTAGTGTTTACATATCTGTGTGTTTGCAAACACATGCCTGTACCAGGTGGTTTGACTCTACAGTGTACATGTCTCTCGCTTGTGTTTTCTGTGTGATACATATATATAGATAGACTCATTGGCCTGTCTCTTACAGGCCACAGACATTGGTCTCTTATTCTAATGGCACTGAGATTGTGAATGATCTTGAGTTTGTACGGGCCTCGTACCGTTATCTTGGTAACAGCAGGGCTGCTTTCGCAGAAGAGAGCACAGTCCGCTGTAACGGGAGGCGGTGGGTGTCGGCGCGGTTGCTATGGAAACGGAGGTAATTGATGCCGGCGTCTGGCTAACGGCTCCCTGCGGGACACGGGGCGGACACCAGCCGGCCGCCCACGCTCTGCAACCTCACACAAGGGGCTCTTTCTTTCCGCGGGAGTTCTCTGCTCTGCGAGAGGAAATGGACGAGCGCGGTAGAGGCCAGGCAACGGGGGAGGAGGTGCTTTGTTTACAGCTCCTGGTATCTTTAACCTTGTGTGCCAAACCACCAGGCTCCTACGTCTGGGCCACACCATAGGCCTCAGAGGCCCACACGATTTATAATAATGAAAAACTCTTTAAGAAATTCAACTTCATGATAAGGATGAGGGTATAATACATTAAATAACCTTAAATAATATATATACATGTGGCGTCTGTTCCGAAAGAACAGACGTCACTTCTGAACCTGCAGTTATTATTATTTAATATTCACAGAATATATGACATCAACTGCGATTGGGCAAAGCTGAAAATGTGTACCCAGCCGGGATTCGAACCCGGGTCTCCTGCTTTCTAGGCAGTTGCGCTGACCCCTACAGTACTGGGGACAAAGTGATCACCGCACCTGCAAGGTCACATTTTCAGCTTTGCCCAATCGCAGTTGATGTCATATATTCTGTGAATATTAAATAATAACAACTGCAGGATCAGAAGTGACGTCTGTTCATTCGGATCTGACGCCACATGTATATATATAATATGCCGGTGACGGGCAATGATCCTATCGTTAGTGGTGAGGGGTGGGCAAGTTTGAAGCCGTTACTCTTACGGGAATTAGTTTCATAACTACGAGTTTGAGTACTGTGGGCAGGGCGAAGCTGGGAATGTGTATCTGACGGGAGGCGTGCTTAGGTAGTCCTTGCAGGTGCGGTGATCACTGTGTCCCCAGTGGTATAGTGCTAAGCGCAACTGCTAGAAAGCAGGAGACCCGGGTTCGAATCCCGGCTGGGTACACATTTTCAGCTTTGCCTAATCGCTGTTGATGTCATATATTCTGTGAATATTAACCTTGAATAACACAAAAGAAATATATATATTTCCTGAAGAAACCACAAAACAAAATAACCAAACTCTCATAAATTAAACAATAGTAATCTAAACTTCATACAAAGCAAAAAAATCCATCATATTCTAAAACCATCTAAAATGAATAATGGTTAAAACTCAAATCGGTACCACAAAATTCGGCAGAAGTTTCTCATTTTTACCGGTACAATTAGGACAAATTTTTTCTGTGGTGCTGACCATACATTGGCAACTTACAGAAGTCACACTGTATGTTTGATTTCCTTTGTTTTTTGTACTCACAAAACTTACAATAAATTCTTTCGGGGATAGCTCCTTGCTCACGAGCTGCCTCTGCAGGTGGTCATGTTTAGGCATCTGTAAATACTGTCCCGTAGGTCACGGGGAATTGGTGTGTCAAGCCTAGTCTTCCTCCAAGGTGCTATAAGGTATTCAGAAAGCTTCAGCATAAACTCAAATCGGGACAATGGTTTTGTTTGATCGTTGTGTCTGCCTTTCGCTTGGTTTCTGTAAAGTTATGAAGGGCTCGGCAAGTGCGGGAGTGTTGTGCACTGTACACTGACTCAGAGACAACTTACTAGAGGAGGCTTACATGCGAGTCACGTCTCCTCCAGCTGCGTTGGAGCGCGATTAGACAGGGCTGAGTGAGCATCTGGGCCTCAGAGGCCTATGGTGTGGCCGGCAGGGCTAATCGCGTTTCTTTATTGTGGTAGACTACAAAAGGTGCTCAGCAGAATTGGGGAGAAAGGGAATTTCTAGAATATCCTTACTCAGAGAAGATATACGGCCGCGCGGGAGTAGCCGAGCGGTCTGGAGCGCCACGTTGCGGATCTCGTGGCCTCCGGCGTCGGTGGTTCAAATTCTCCCTCGGACTTGGATGTTCGTGTTGTCTTTAGTATAAGTTAGTTCATATGTAGTACTAATTTATATCTAAAAATTTGTCTATAGTGTAGAAGGAGTTGCCATTCACAAATTCTTTTAATTTATTTTTAAATGCTAGTTGGCTATCTGTCAGGCTTTTGATGCTGTTTGGTAGGTGAACAAAGACTTTTGTGGTAGCATAATTCACCCCTTTCTTTGCTAAAAAAAATCGTAGAGGGAGACGAATACAGTAAGCAGGTTCAAGAGGATGTAGGTTGCCGTTCTGATGAGAAGATAAAGAGGCTTCCTCAAGATGAGGTTGCATGGAGAGCTGCATCAAACCAGCCTGCTGACTGAAGACCACAACAACGACAGCACAAAAAAGTAAGTACAAGTGAGTCCTCCTTTATTTCTAAGTACCTGAAAATACGGCCTTGCCTGTGTACAGGGTGACACAGAAGAACGGATACATTTCCACAATCCAATAAAACCAGATTTATAAAGGAAAGAAATTTAATTTATAGTGGAGTCCGAACTAAACATGATTTGCGGCTGAAACCGAAACAGTAACCGAATATTCGGCTCCTCCTCTAGTTTCGGTCGAAACCGAAACTTACGTAATTAAGATAAAATTTCTGTAAATTTACATTACGCCACAAATTATAAGCCTTTCCACATAATCCAAGATCCCCTGTTCAAATTTTCAAATGTTTGTCAAGCTTAAGGGACTTAACTGCGGGGGGATTATCAGTCTCAAAACTTACAAACTACTGATGAACTAGCTTATACTAAAGACGATACAAACAGCCATGCGCGAGGGGGGGGGGATTCGAACCTCCGACGAGGAACGCCCTCGCGTATCGTAGCAGAGCTCCTCAATGCGCTCGGCCGCTCCGCCGCTGCTCAAGATCCTCTCCCTGTATTCACGAGTGTGTGTAAGCCTATTCAGGAGTTCGAAAAACATGACATGGGAGTCAAACAGGTTTACACAAATCGACGGTACCGTTATTAAAGTATTTCCAAACTGTGACAGTTTGTACCTAAAAAAAATCGCACTGCCGTGTTTTACGGCCCACATTAGATTTGTAGTTTTATAAGTTTTTGCAAACATTTTGGACCAAAATAATAATCTAAATAATAAAAAGTTAATTAGTAAGAGTGTCTGAAACCCTTTCAGGGAAAATATTTTTGAGGTAATGGCGGGTTCCGAACCACTGAACTTTAGTGTCAGAGTCCAACGCACTGCTTACTACGCTACAGCTAACAAGTAGAAGTTGGGGTCTTTAATCTCATACTATTAATGGCCGTTGTTAACTGATGCCAATATGGCATTTGTAGACACTAGATTATCATTTATCGTACGGAGAACGACTTGTTTTCCTTAATTCTTCAGTGTTCCATTGCTTTGCAATGACAACATGAAGTTACAATAAGAAAATCATCAAATACACAACGCGAGATGGTGTATGCCAGAGAGAGTTCTGGGCGAGGAATGTCACGTGTCATCTGCGAACGGTTGGTTTTCGTTAATTCAATGGAGCGTGTCAAAACTCCGTTATTTTTGCTAATATCTCTCAAACGATACGAGATATGAAAAAAACATAAGGGGACAAAGCTGTAGAGAATTTTCTCCTCTACAAATTCGGGTTATTCAATTTTCGTGTCAGATGAACGGTTTATTTGCAATTAAAATTACATTAAAAACGTCTTTTTTGGTATTACTAACGCATTTCTTGTCCGAAATATTTGAAAAAGCGAGGTTCTGATCTCTGGTAGCCAACAATTATGTCTGTAAAATTTTCTTGCCAATCGGTTGAACAGTTCGACCTAAAAAGTGGGAACACGTTACAGCGAGACAACATCGTCAAATCGCCGTTATGTTTGCAAATATCTCTGCAACGATGCAATATATATATATATATATATATATATATATATATATATATATATATATATATATATATATATATATATAACCATAATAGATCGAAGTTGTAGACAATTTTCCCCTCTGCCAATTAGGTTATTCAATTTTCGTGACAGATGAACGGTTCGTTTGCAATTACAATTATATTACATATGGCATTTTTTTTGTTATTACTACGGAATTTTTGCCCGAAAAATTTGAAAAAAGGAGGTTCTGGTATTTGGCGGCCTCCAATTATGTCTGTAAAATTTGGTACTGATCGGTTGAACGGTTCGTCTTACAAACAGGGAACACGTTACGGACAGACAGACATCCCAAAATCGCCGTTATTTTTGCAAATATGTTTGAAACGTTACGAGATATGTAAATAAACATAAGAAAGCAAAGTTGAGAATTTTCTATTCTACAAATTAGGTTATTAAATTTTCGTGTCAGATGAATGGTTAAGGCGTTATTTTAATTTTAATTTCGAGCTGTCAAAAGAAGATCGCAAAGGCCCACTTTTAGTGTTACTACCGTAACCTAAGGTGGGCCAATATTAAAGTAAGCTAGAGAAGAAGTAAACCGAACTCGATGCAGTGTAGACTCGATATTTCGAGTCTTGGATTTACGAGTTCCGCATAAATCCGAACGTCATAAGACAAAACCCAAACTACGAATTCCTTCTGTCTTCATCGAAAAAGGCACTCCACAATTATATCATTCAGTAAATACTTACTTTAAAACCGTCAGGCATCCAATGTAAATGCAAAATGCATATTTAAACACTTTGTGTAAAAAGTTAATAGCTTTTCTTCATGTAAAACTTCCGGACTGAGAGGCCGTGGTCCGGGTCTAAAACTTCTTCCCGACGTTTCGTCTCCAACTGCGGGAACATCTTCCAGGGTCTTCCGGCTTTGCTACGAGGGGCTGTCGCATTTATAGAAGGCATAGAGGGCACCAAGATACACCACGTGAGGCTGAATGTGTGGCTGCCTACGGATGACGTCGTCATTCTCGACTGAAAGTAATCGATTGTCATCTTGAAACTTCCTGGCAGATTAAAATTGTGTGCCGGAACCGGGACTCGAACCTGGGACCTTTGCCTTTCGCGGGCAAGCGCACTACCGACTGTGCTATCCCGACACCACTCACGATGCCTGCGAAAGGCAAAAGTCCCAGGTTCGAGTCCCGGTTCCGGCACACAATTTTAATCTGCCAGGAAGTTTCATATCAGCGCACACTCCGCTGCAGAGTGAAGTTTCATTCTGGAAACATCCCTTAGGCTGTGGCTAAACCATGTTTCCACTATATCCTTTCTTCCAGGAGTGCTAGTCTTGCGTGTTTGCAGGAGAGCTTCTGTCAAGTTTGGAAGTAGGAGGCGAGGTACTGGCAGAAGTAAAGTTGTGAGGCGGCATCGTGAGTCGTGTCGGGATAGCACAGTCGGTAGTGCGCTTGCCCGCGAAAGGCAAAGGTCCCAGGTTCGAGTCCCGGTTCCGGCACACAATTTTAATCTGCCAGGAAGTTTCATATCAGCGCACACTCCGCTGCAGAGTGAAGTTTCATTTTGGATTGTCATCTTGTTGGTGCGATATCAATATCCATATTTTATCTGACTTCTTCTTTTTTTGTTAAAATTCTTCTGGCGCTTATTAATCTCTAATTCTTCTCTATGTATGCGTGCATGGTATTGTGATGTCCTAGCTAACATGCTCGTCTCATTAAATTTTATTTGAAACACATGTTCTGCTACTGCCGATTTTTCCGTCTGGCTGAGACGACAGTTCAGACTGAACCACGGCCTCTAAGCCCAGACGTTTTACCTGAAGACAACGCCGTCGTGAAAGTTTACATTTCATATCTTTTGTCACATATATTCTTTTCAAGGTCGATTTCCTACATTTTCGCTCTTAAATTTCGATAGTTCGATGTGGTCACGGTCCCATTCACTTCGATTTAACGGTACTGAACAGCCACCAAAAAATGTTCCACAGTCCTGCATATCTTATTGTAGGAAGATACTCTTTAGGTATAAACCAGACATGCCCAGTAGATACTGCGCGATGCTAGAGTCTGGACATGACAACCACAATAAAAAATACGCCGCATATAATCATTTCTTTGCTTCATAAGCAGCCTCTTTACAATTTCTTCTAGCGAGTGAAAGCTTTCCATTGCCATCTTCACCTCCGTTCTTGCAATCGACAAACAACTTTACGTATCTCCTTTTTGGCATTCCCAAATACATAAGGCATGTAAGTTACATGCCGCGGTGGAGTGGCCGAGCGGTCTAAAGCGTCTCGCTGCGGAGCGCGCGGTTGCTGTTCTCGGTTGTAACGAGATGACTGAACAAGTAAGGCGTCCTACGTGTTTTCACAGAAAAGTCCTAGAAAAAGTTTGGTCACCGACCTTAAATCTTCAAGCGTTGTCCCATGCTCAGAAGACGGCGCACACGTCGTGAATTCTTGATGTACGGAGGCTGAAAATCTAGTTTAATGAAGACTCTCAACGTATACGTAATAATTAGTCTTTCTCGGGATGCTTTTTTTTATAAGTACTTTGTGTAGCTTATTGCTGACTGTAACTTACACAAAAAACACAAACACAAATGTTTGTAAATCTATCGGACCAAACTGCGTGGTCATCAGTCCGTAGCTTACAAACTACTTTTAATCTAAGTAAACTAACCTAAGGACAAACACACACACCCATGCCCCAGGGAGGACTCAAACCTCCAAGTTACTTAGTAGTAACATTAGATAGGTTCAGCGATTCATAACGAAAAGTGATAAAATCCACGCGTCGTAAATGCATTCGCTCCATGCACCTATAAAATTTTATGTAGATATTGACATTCCTCATGTTATGAAGTGTGCAAAACTTCATAGAGATCGGAATAAAACTGCACATTTATATGCATTTCAAACAAACATCTATGAAAGTGGGCGGTTTATCACAGCTCCACGTTCGTATTTATGTGGGCACGTCGACATTTTTGACGTTAAATGAAACGTCCATATCTAGTTTTACGATTTCTGGAAATGTCCGTATTTTAAAGCTTTGTGAATTAAGAACTTCGGCCTACTGTTTTCATCTCGTATCGTCAAACTTTTATGAACTTTTTCGGACATTTATTTAAATAAACAAGTTTTTATTTACTTACTATCGATTTGTTATAGTTGGGAAGCTACAGACTAACATTAAAAGCGGTTAATATCGACTTATATTGCTTATAAACGATGTTATGGTCTTTTTATTTTAGTTGGAGATAGCTGTGATGTCTAAATTATTTAGATGCGGTAGTTTAACATGCTAAGTTGCTAAACGTCTGTTCTCGTTTCGTAAATGTGTTTTCAGTAATCATGCTTACTGTACGTTTTTATGTAGTATACTTGATTTTGGGGATCTAGTATTTTTATATGTATTCACCCAACTCCAAGTTTTTCAAATTACATACTATTCTTTGTCAACGAATCGTCTTACTGGGTAAGTTTCGTGATCTTCGAAATATAGCTTGTGACACATGGGCACGGATTTTGTTTTTCTTTTTCTTTTTCATGTTGAGGTTTTTTGAAGCTGAAAAATGAGTCAAGATTATTCTTTTTTCCATTTTGTTTAAGATAATTTGGAATTTTTCGTCACGCTGTAGAGGAAATGCGCATTTTCGGAAAAACAACTCCGACAAAAATATCGAAGCTTTCGTCCTCGAAGAATAGAATGGGTATCGGAATGTAAATAACTGCCGCCGAAGGCACGCTTGCTTTTCACATTGCTAATCCATATATTGTACCTGTCATCTGTTAAAAGAAATTGACTCTATAAGAAGGTTGTGGTGGTTAAATTTAATTTTAGACATTTAAACCGCTAAAACTTTTTTTAAATATTGGTGTCAGCAGAGTGAACTTAAAAAAAATTAAATGCAATGAAAAATACTTATCTGACAAGGACTCAGATTGCAGGTAGGCATGTGTGATAGGTATCATGTTGTTACTTTTTTGTTTTATTTCTCACGCAATGAATTTAAAGTTTAAAAGTGTTATTATTTTTCACCTGAAAATATAGAAACTGCTCGAATTTTTCACCCCAAAATGTATAAAATTTGCTAATTTTTGCATTCCACTATCTGGTATTCCTTCTGCTGAATCTGTAATTACCGTATTTCGTATGGTTTAAATCTACGAACAGGTGGGATTATAACCTTAGCCGTAAACATACTTTGTTCAAATGTTCAAATGTTTGTATAGTCTATGGGACTTAACTGCGGGGTTATCAGGCACTCCACAATTATATCATTCAGTAAATACTTACTTTAAAACCGTCAGGCATCCAATGTAAATGCAAAATGCATATTTAAACACTTTGTGTAAAAAGTTAATAGCTTTTCTTCATGTATAACTTCCGGACTGAGAGGCCGTGGTCCGGGTCTAAAACTTCTTCACGACGTTTCGTCTCCAACTGCGGGAACATCTTCCAGGGTCTTCCGGCTTTGCTACGAGGGGCTGTCGCATTTATAGAAGGCATAGAGGGCACCAAGATACACCACGTGAGGCTGAATGTGTGGCTGCCTACGGATGACGTCGTCATTCTCGACTGAAAGTAATCGATTGTCATCTTGAAACTTCCTGGCAGATTAAAATTGTGTGCCGGAACCGGGACTCGAACCTGGGACCTTTGCCTTTCGCGGGCAAGCGCACTACCGACTGTGCTATCCCGACACCACTCACGATGCCTGCGAAAGGCAAAAGTCCCAGGTTCGAGTCCCGGTTCCGGCACACAATTTTAATCTGCCAGGAAGTTTCATATCAGCGCACACTCCGCTGCAGAGTGAAGTTTCATTCTGGAAACATCCCTTAGGCTGTGGCTAAACCATGTTTCCACTATATCCTTTCTTCCAGGAGTGCTAGTCTTGCGTGTTTGCAGGAGAGCTTCTGTCAAGTTTGGAAGTAGGAGGCGAGGTACTGGCAGAAGTAAAGTTGTGAGGCGGCATCGTGAGTCGTGTCGGGATAGCACAGTCGGTAGTGCGCTTGCCCGCGAAAGGCAAAGGTCCCAGGTTCGAGTCCCGGTTCCGGCACACAATTTTAATCTGCCAGGAAGTTTCATATCAGCGCACACTCCGCTGCAGAGTGAAGTTTCATTTTGGATTGTCATCTTGTTGGTGCGATATCAACATCCATATTTTATCTGACTTCTTCTTTTTTTGTTAAAATTCTTCTGGCGCTTATTAATCTCTAATTCTTCTCTATGTATGCGTGCATGGTATTGTGATGTCCTAGCTAACATGCTCGTCTCATTAAATTTTATTTGAAACACATGTTCTGCTACTGCCGATTTTTCCGTCTGGCTGAGACGACAGTTCAGACTGAACCACGGCCTCTAAGCCCAGACGTTTTACCTGAAGACAACGCCGTCGTGAAAGTTTACATTTCATATCTTTTGTCACATATATTCTTTTCAAGGTCGATTTCCTACATTTTCGCTCTTAAATTTCGATAGTTCGATGTGGTCACGGTCCCATTCACTTCGATTTAACGGTACTGAACAGCCACCAAAAAATGTTCCACAGTCCTGCATATCTTATTGTAGGAAGATACTCTTTAGGTATAAACCAGACATGCCCAGTAGATACTGCGCGATGCTAGAGTCTGGACATGACAACCACAATAAAAAATACGCCGCATATAATCATTTCTTTGCTTCATAAGCAGCCTCTTTACAATTTCTTCTAGCGAGTGAAAGCTTTCCATTGCCATCTTCACCTCCGTTCTTGCAATCGACAAACAACTTTACGTATCTCCTTTTTGGCATTCCCAAATACATAAGGCATGTAAGTTACATGCCGCGGTGGAGTGGCCGAGCGGTCTAAAGCGTCTCGCTGCGGAGCGCGCGGTTGCTGTTCTCGGTTGTAACGAGATGACTGAACAAGTAAGGCGTCCTACGTGTTTTCACAGAAAAGTCCTAGAAAAAGTTTGGTCACCGACCTTAAATCTTCAAGCGTTGTCCCATGCTCAGAAGACGGCGCACACGTCGTGAATTCTTGATGTACGGAGGCTGAAAATCTAGTTTAATGAAGACTCTCAACGTATACGTAATAATTAGTCTTTCTCGGGATGCTTTTTTTTATAAGTACTTTGTGTAGCTTATTGCTGACTGTAACTTACACAAAAAACACAAACACAAATGTTTGTAAATCTATCGGACCAAACTGCGTGGTCATCAGTCCGTAGCTTACAAACTACTTTTAATCTAAGTAAACTAACCTAAGGACAAACACACACACCCATGCCCCAGGGAGGACTCAAACCTCCAAGTTACTTAGTAGTAACATTAGATAGGTTCAGCGATTCATAACGAAAAGTGATAAAATCCACGCGTCGTAAATGCATTCGCTCCATGCACCTATAAAATTTTATGTAGATATTGACATTCCTCATGTTATGAAGTGTGCAAAACTTCATAGAGATCGGAATAAAACTGCACATTTATATGCATTTCAAACAAACATCTATGAAAGTGGGCGGTTTATCACAGCTCCACGTTCGTATTTATGTGGGCACGTCGACATTTTTGACGTTAAATGAAACGTCCATATCTAGTTTTACGATTTCTGGAAATGTCCGTATTTTAAAGCTTTGTGAATTAAGAACTTCGGCCTACTGTTTTCATCTCGTATCGTCAAACTTTTATGAACTTTTTCGGACATTTATTTAAATAAACAAGTTTTTATTTACTTACTATCGATTTGTTATAGTTGGGAAGCTACAGACTAACATTAAAAGCGGTTAATATCGACTTATATTGCTTATAAACGATGTTATGGTCTTTTTATTTTAGTTGGAGATAGCTGTGATGTCTAAATTATTTAGATGCGGTAGTTTAACATGCTAAGTTGCTAAACGTCTGTTCTCGTTTCGTAAATGTGTTTTCAGTAATCATGCTTACTGTACGTTTTTATGTAGTATACTTGATTTTGGGGATCTAGTATTTTTATATGTATTCACCCAACTCCAAGTTTTTCAAATTACATACTATTCTTTGTCAACGAATCGTCTTACTGGGTAAGTTTCGTGATCTTCGAAATATAGCTTGTGACACATGGTCACGGATTTTGTTTTTCTTTTTCTTTTTCATGTTGAGGTTTTTTGAAGCTGAAAAATGGGTCAAGATTATTCTTTTTTCCATTTTGTTTAAGATAATTTGGAATTTTTCGTCACGCTGTAGAGGAAATGCGCATTTTCGGAAAAACAACTCCGACAAAAATATCGAAGCTTTCGTCCTCGAAGAATAGAATGGGTATCGGAATGTAAATAACTGCCGCCGAAGGCACGCTTGCTTTTCACATTGCTAATCCATATATTGTACCTGTCATCTGTTAAAAGAAATTGACTCTATAAGAAGGTTGTGGTGGTTAAATTTAATTTTAGACATTTAAACCGCTAAAACTTTTTTTAAATATTGGTGTCAGCAGAGTGAACTTAAAAAAAATTAAATGCAATGAAAAATACTTATCTGACAAGGACTCAGATTGCAGGTAGGCATGTGTGATAGGTATCATGTTGTTACTTTTTTGTTTTATTTCTCACGCAATGAATTTAAAGTTTAAAAGTGTTATTATTTTTCACCTGAAAATATAGAAACTGCTCGAATTTTTCACTCCAAAATGTATAAAATTTGCTAATTTTTGCATTCCACTATCTGGTATTCCTTCTGCTGAATCTGTAATTACCGTATTTCGTATGGTTTAAATCTACGAACAGGTGGGATTATAACCTTAGCCGTAAACATACTTTGTTCAAATGTTCAAATGTTTGTATAGTCTATGGGACTTAACTACGGGGTTATCAGTCCCTAAACTTACATACTTTGTTACTGTGTTGCCACTACGCTGACCAACATCTGGTGGTAATTTTCTAAAGAAATAACTCACGAACTGAAATGTATCGAATGTTTGTAACATAAAAAATGACTTCAAACTTAAAATAATTAAATCGTTGCAACACACCAAAGATATCATCACCCCCAACAACACTCTGAAATTATATATATATATATATATATATATATATATATATATATATATATATATATACTATCCAAATTTCCGACTACCCCGTTTAAATTTCCAAATTTTTTCTACATCTAAATAGATACTCTGCAAATCACATTTAAGTGCTTGGTCGAGGGTTCATTAACCACTTTCATAACTTTTCTCTACCGTTCCATTCTCTAATAGCGCGCGGGAAGAAAGAAAACCTAAATGGTTCCGTTTTCGATCTGATTTCTCTTATTTTATTGGGATGGTCATGTCTCCCTAAGTAGGTGGGTGCTAGCAAAATATTTTCACATTCAGAAGTAAAAGTCGGTGATTGAAATTTCGGAAACAGATCACGCCGCAATAAATGTATTTCTTTTAATTATTTCCACCCCAATTCGTGCCACATTTCCGTGACGCTTTCCTCCCGTTAATGTGATAAAACAAAACGAGCTGCCCTTCTCTGAACCTTCTCAATGTCTTCCCTCAGTGCCACCTGATGAGGGTCCCACACTGGACAACAGTACTCCAGAAGAGGACGCACAAGTGTGATGTAGGCAGTCTCTTTGGTGGAGCTAGTGCATCTTCGAAGCCAATGAAATGTAATCTTTGTTTAGCCTTCGCCACAATATTTTCTGTGTGTTCTGTCCAGTGTAAGTTGTTCGTAATTGTAACTGCTAGGTATTTGGTAAAATTTACGACATTAAGGTTTGACTGATTTGTCGCGTAATTGAAGTTCAGCGTATTTCTTTTAGTGGTCATGTGTATTACTTCACACTTTTCTTCATTTAGTGTGAATTACCAATTTTGTCACCATGTAGAAAATTTGTCTAAATCGCTTTGCAGTTGCTTTTGATCCTCTGTTTACTTCACTAACCGATAAACGACAGCATTATCCCCGAGCAGTCTAAGGTAGCTATTTAGATTGTCTCCTAATCGTTTATAAACACGAGGAAGAGTAGGAGACCTACAACGCTTCCCCGTGGAACGCCAGATATCACTTCTATTTTACTCGATGGCTTACCGGCAATTTTAACGAACTGAGTCCTTTCTGATAGGAAATCGTGAATCCCACCGCACAATTGGGGAGATATTCCATAAGCACACGATTTCATTAGAAGCCGCTTGTGGGGTACAGTGTCAAAAGCCTTCCGGGAATCCAGAAACAGGGAGATCCCTTGTCGATGGCACTTATCACTTCATGTGAATAAAGGGCAAGCTGTGTTTCGCGTTTGTTAAGTTGTTTTATTGCTTCTAAAATATGAATTACGTCAGGATTTGCCGAGGTTAGTCCCGAAGGACTGTCTCTTGCGTCGGTGAGGACGGCGGTGTGGCAGTTGTGATTCTGCAGCATGCCACTCCCGATGATACTGCCGTCTCGGTGCTGGCGTTGCTACTAGGACAGCTGCCTTCGAAGGTCGATGGTGCAGCCACGCCCCTCCGCCCGCTCGTTTGTAGCTGGCTGTCTCCCGTCGATGACCCGCTGCCGGATGAGCGGTGATGGAGCCCCTTCAATGCTAATGGTATGCTCTGGGAGAGTAGTTCGAACCCCGGTGCGGTCCTCCGGTCGGGAACTTGTCCCCTACTCGTCGCGTCAATATTGCTGCCGGTGGCTGGCGAGATGACTGGGGCCCCTCACTGCGACATGGCGTCACGCTGACCTCCCGAGTGGCCCTTTGTCCGCACTCGGGAGATGAACCGCGAACCGCTGACAACGACATCCGGGCTGCAACTGATAATTGCTCACTCGCTGCCGTACTGGTGCACTCCAAAACGAGCTGCGAATAGCGAATTGTCGATTGCTCCGAAACACAAGCTTTTTATTTCACTCGGCTTGGGCGTGTTCACCCCAAAAGTGCCCTTTCAAGTCACGTACAACACAACAACTTCGAAACACGCCTGATGTATTGCTCGCGGTCGTTACACACATGCGGCTACTGCTGTGTTTGCAGTTCTGCCGGCTGCGGCCAGGAGTCACGTATTGCATACACAAAGCTGTTGCGGTATTACAATGCAACTGTTGCCTCGTATAACTGGCTCTGAACCGGCGCCTCACTGCTTATTCGATACTGCGACTATTTCGTTTATTTACCTAAAATTTCTACAATAATAATTTCGAACAGAACAATAACAAAATCCGTGAAATTGGTGGAGTGATGATCCTTCATACATGCGTAAATTGATCTCCTATTGTTAATCCTTGTTTCTCTTGCTGTAGACAATGGGACATGTAATTCACAATAACTCTTTCCATAGAATGCATTTATTCGTGTTTTGCAGTAGTTCATCTCCTCCATTTCCCTCTTTCTATGTTCAGCTGCACCTCTCCCACTTCTCTGTCCGTCTCCTCCTCCTTCTCCCTTGTTTGTACATCTCGTCCTCCCCGCGTTCTATGAAAAATTACATTTAACTACCAACTTTCATGATGAGTGATCGAACGATGTCGAAGCCTATTGCAAGTTACCCTCCGCCAAGGATCAAACATCGGCTTGCAGCAGGTGAAAATTTTCTATATAAAAACATACATACATGTGCCGAGATTCATTGAAATCGATACCAAATGTTAAAATGTTTGTAAATCTATCGGACTCAGCTGTTTGGTTATTAGTCCTTAGCTATCAAACTACTTAAATTAAGGTAAACTAACGTAAGGACAACACAGAGAGGGCACTCGAATCCCCGACGGCGAACGGCCGCGCGCATCGCAGCACTGCGCCCCAGTATAAATGGCTAATCTGCTGAGGCAAAATCGGTAACACTATGATGAAATGTATTGATAGGTCAAATGGTATCGAAGCCTACTGGAAGTTACCCTGCGACATGCACCACACGGTGTGTTGCGAAGCATAAAACCCTTTTGACAATAAACAAATAAAAAATTAAAACAGCAAAGTGCCAAATTTGATGGTGACGTGTTAAACCAAATGAATTATTTTGCTCCAGTCGTAAACTGTGATAGAGAGTGCATACAAAATTTACTATTTCTCTTTGTTCGAATTTTCCGATCCAGTCACGGTCTTCACGGCCACTACGGTCGGGGGTTCGAATCCCCCCTCGGGCATGGATATTTGTACCGTCCTAGTTTGTAAGTAGTTCATAAGTAGTTTGTAAGTTTAGGGACTGATGACCACGTAGTTAAGTCCCATAGACTTTACAAACATTTGAACATTTTTTGAATTTTCCGACTTTCCTGAAAACGTTTCGAGCACCATAAAAAATAAAATAAAGTAATTAAATTAAAAAAAAATCTCTCTCCATTGTCAGAATAGTGAGTTAGTGTACTTGAAATACACATTGAACAAGGCACTTTGAGTTTCTCTCGAAATTTCCGGTAGTTTTTCTAAACTTTTCATTCATAAAAACCTTGTCCTCATAATTACGAACACAAAAAGGTCAGTCGAATCAATCTATACTTTCTCAAGTGATTCTCTTACATACATGTGTCAACTGATTTTCATTTACATAGATATTTGGAGAAGGCATTAAAGTTCAGCAAAGAATCTGGAAAAGCAATTGAACGGAATATTGTGTTGAAAGGATCGTAGAAGATGAAAATTGACAAGGGCAAAACAATGGTAACGGAATGCAGTCCCAGAATATCAGGCGATGCTGAAGGAATTAAAAAATGTTCAAATGTTTGTTAAGCTTATGGGACTTAACTACGGGGTCATCAGTCCCTAAACTTACAAACTACTTATGAACTACTTACGAACTAGGACGGCACAAATATCCATGCCCGAGGGGGGATTCGAACCCCCGACCGTAGTGGCCGTGCTGACCGTGACTGGAGCGCCTCAGTCACCTCGGCCACCGCGGCCGGCTGAAGGAATGAGATTAGATAACGAAACAATATAGGTGGTAGATGCTTTCTGTTACTTAGCAATAAAATAAAATACGATGGTCACAGTACAAAGGATATAAAATGCAAAATGACAATGGGAAAAAAGCGTGTTAAAAAAAATGTGTGGAGTATTGCCTTGTAAGGGAGTGAAGCATGGACGATAATTGGTGCAGACGGGAAAGGGATACAGGATTTTGAAATGTGGTGTTACAGAAAAATGCTGCAGATTAGGTGGATAGATCGCTTAACTAATGAGGATTAACTGGACAAAATTGGGAAGAACAGAAATACCTTGACTAAAAGTACGGATCGACTGGGAGCACACATTCTTAGCATTGGAGGGAAATGTGCAGGGGAAAAAAAGCAGACGGAGACCAAGAGGCGAATACGGTGAGCAGATTGAAATGGGTGTGGGTTGCCGGTTCCATGAGGAGATAAAGATGCTTGCTCAGGGTAGAGTAGGGTGGAGAGCTGCATTAAACCAGTCTCCGGATTGAAGAGCCCAAAATCAATAATATTTATATTTAGAAAATAGAAATGCAAATCCGAAAAAAGTCACTGTTTTAAATTGTTTTCTTCCATAAACTAGGTTTCGAACCTGTTGAGGTTCATCTTTAGATGGTGGGGCACAAACAAAATTATATATCCACGGGGTTAGCAGCATGCTGGATGATGGCTCTGTGAAAAAAACACATAAATGAAGCTTAATGTATCGCCATGGGTGTTGTTTATATCACGATTTGTAACGATGGTATCGGCTGCTTTATAGTTGTTAACCACCAGGCAGCTTCCAGTGAACTAGCAGCTGAACTCACACATTTCACTCACGAAGATTTTTTTGTAACTGTAAATGCTCAGCATCCAGCGAGTGCTGTGCAAGTTTTACTTACTGCAAAGAACTTCACTCTAAGTTACGCCCCACTTCACTCAGATAATATTATTGGTTTTGAGTCTACATAATACATTCGATTGTAAACGAATATTTTATAAACTAAGTTATTGTTAACATGAATGCAAATGGAGAGCTTAAGTATATGCATGGAAGTGCATCTATTTCTGTGTCTTTGCAGACATTAAATTAGCTGTACTTATTCTAGTGAACTTATGTTCAAAACTGATTTACAAGAGTTACAGAGATTGCAACTATTTACAAATGTACATTTAATACCTAAGAACTAAAAACATTTATTTATTTAGTCTCAGGTATTGCATGAACTTTTGTAAATAGTGCAATCTCTGCAACTCTTGTAAATCAGTTTTGAACAGCAAGTAACAGTTGTACAGCACTCGACGGATGCTGAGCATTTAGAGTGACAAAAAACAATGCATATATAAAAATATTCGTGAGTGAAACGTGTGAGTTCAGCTGCCTGTTCATTACTCCATTGGAAGCCGCCTGGTTGTTAACATCTATAAAGCCGCCCATACCATCCCAGTAAGTCACAGACGAAAAAAAATATCCTTACAAATCTTCATATAAACCACACCCATACCAATACATTAAGCTTCATTTATGATTTTTGTCACGGGGCCAGTACCCAGCATGCTACTAACCACATGGATATGTAATTCTGTTTGTGACCCACCATCTGATGATGAATCATAAAAAGTGTTCAAATGTTTGTCAAGCTTACGGGACTTATCTACGGGGTCATCAGTCCCTAAACTTACAAACTACTTATGAACTAGCTAATACTAAGGACGGCACAAATATCCATGCTCGAGGGGGGATTCGAACCCCCCACCTTAGTGGCCGTGCAGAACTTGACTGGCGCGCCACAGACCGCTCGGCCACCGCGGCCGGAGATGAATCTAACAGGTTCGAAAACTAGTTTATGGAATAAAACGATTTAAAACAATGACTGGTTGAAGATTTGTCATTTCTGTTTAATAAACAGCTACGGGTTCTAAAAACTTTCAATATGGCCAAGTGTAGCCGCGGTGGAGTAGCCGAGCGGTCTAAAGCGTCTCGCTGCGGAGCGTGCGGATGCTCGCCGTGGAGGTTCGAGTCCTCCCTGGAGCATGGGTGTGTGTGTTGTTCTTAGGTTAGTTTACCTAGGTTTAAGTAGTTTGTAAGCTAAGGACTGATGACCACGCAGTTTGGTCCGATAGATTTATAAACATTTGAATATTTTTTCGGATAAGTGTAATCTTACTGTCAGAGTAAATCACAATATGATAACCATTCCTGGTTAATACTTTTATTATGTGAAGTTAATGATTTTATATTTCATCTAACAAGATGCAGAGAATACTTTATAACCAGCTGATAATGGTCAGTCGACTGAAACTGATAGTATTAGTGAGGAATTTTTTCGGCATTTGAATCCAATAACAAGACTTTTTTCTGATATCTTCCCATTTATTTACTTACAAGGGGAGGCCGCCAATTGTGAAATTCAGATTCGATTCATACTGCGCATAATGAAAGCTCATGACCAGAGGTGTAATTTGGCAAAGCAGCAAGATGCAATTCTCAGCCGTTGTCGAGAACATCAACAGTTAAAAAAAAAGCCGTTGCGGTGACATACTCTCTACCATCACTACGACTAGTAACATTGTACAGAGGCGTGGAGAGATTCAAACCGGCGACCTTCGGATTACCAACCCGAGTGCTTACCGCTACGCCACGCCTCTGTACAACATTCTACTCGTAGAGATCGCAGAGAGTATTTCACCGCAACGGCTATTTTTTTGTCTATTTTCTCGACAATGGCTGAAAAGTGCATCTTGTTGACTTGCCAAATTACACCTCTAGCCATGAGCTTTCATTATGCGCAGTATGAATCGAATCAGAAACTCACAATTGGCGGCCTCCCCTTGTTAGTTGAACTTGCACCTCCGTTCCCTCCTTCCGACCAGTTTGACTAAAGTGCGCCGCCTTCTGCGCTCCTCATTTCCGTTCGTCGACGTTTCCTGCAAATCGCGACAGTGCAGCTAAGCTCGCCCTGCCCTTGCCCGCGCCATCACTGGGTGCCCGCGCAGCCACAGCGGGTAGGCGGCGTTAACGGTTAGTGTGCAGCTGATCCGGACAGAGATTTCCAGCTTCATGGCCGCCATAACTGTATACCGCCACGGTCTGGTTACCGCCCCGTAATGAACCGGGTGATAAACGGGCACCCGGCTAGCCTGGCCAATCCGCCGGCAGCCGTTTCGCGCGGTAGCGCCGAGCAGCGCCCTTGTCAATTATGGGGCCGCAAGTTCGCCATCGCACTGTCGACACCAGTTTCGCACCCCAATTTCTGCTCTGCTGTGAAGCGTCCTTGGCGGATTACGCGTCAGCTTCTTTTCAAATAAAGGAAATAAAAATTTAATGTCTCCGAGTTATTACCATTCGCTACACTCTGTACGAAAGGTTTGCGGAGAACAGATGAGCGTGGATATTACAGAAATTTCGGAGGAATATTCTGCTTAAATGGCAAAAAGTTATGCAAATATGATGAAAACTTAACTTTCATAACCATGGTGGAATGGCTAAGCGCTCTAACAAGGAGCCCACATGGGTATCGGATTTTTATAATTTATTTACATTTGTGGTACGTGAAGTTCTGAGCATAAATAACAATCAGCCAAAGTCATTCGGCGAAACTCCCAAACATTTTCAAGAAAATCGACTTCAAATTTGTGCAAAGTACACTTAAATACCAATAATGTGAACGGTTGTAGCATCATCGGTGTAGCTGAGGTGGAACAGTCGGTAGCTCTGCTGGGCGCGTCAGGTCAGAGGACTGAAAGTCCTCTCTAATAATAATAAAGAAAAACGAAGCAGGCCGCGGCCGAGCGGCCTGGAGCACCACGTTACGCATCATGCGGCCTCCCGCGTCGGAGGTTCAAATCCTCCATTGGGCATGGATGTGTGTATTGTCCTTAGGTAACTTTAACTTAAACATGTTCAAATATTTGTAGAGCTTATGCGACTTAACTACGGGGTCATCAGTCCCTAAACTTACAAACTACTTATGAACTAACTGAGACTAAGGACGGCACAAATATCCATGCCCAAGGGGGGATTCGAACCCCCTACCATAGTGGCCGTGCAGACCGTGACTGAAGCGCCTCAGTCCCCTCGGCCCCCGCGGCCGGCCCGTGTACTCTAACTTAGTTTAAGTAGTTTGTAAGTCTAGGGACTGATGACCAACGCAGGTAGGTCCCACATCATTACAAACATTTGAAAATATTTTTGAATAATAAAGTTGAGCAAGGAACACTTCGGAAAACGACGAAGAAGCACGTTTAGTGACCACAAGGAACGAAACTACAAATAGAACGAAAAAAGGGGGAAAAATATGGTAGCGTTCGGGTGTCACAACTGTAGAATTGGTGGTTCCAATTCCATTGTGACAAATATTTTTGTTTGTTTTCTAATTAAGTTATATAAAACATTTTGGGAGCTATAATTCCTCGTGTTGCGTCAGATTTTGCTTATATTTATGTAGACGAGCTGAAAACCTTTCCGTCACGTGAAAGATTGTTGAGTAGGTTAGCTACTTGAAAAACCTTTGGTAGCTACGGAGATGACTTTACAGAAACAGTGCGGTATCTCTTACCAAACTGAATAATAGAAGACTACCGTCGTCAACTAATAGTGAAACCAATATTGCAAAATATGTAACTTGTTATGTTTTTTTGATTGAAATCAGCGTTATTAACAACCTTGAATAAAATACAGAAAATTACAAATAAACAAAAATGCGTGCACTTTTCGAAAAAAAATTACCGTTGCGTAATAAAATTGTGAAAGTATTTGAACACAACGCAAGAAAAGTATCTCTCACGACAGGATTCGAACCACTGACCCCAGGGTTGAAAGGCCAGAACGCTACCAACTGGGCTACCCCAACAAATGCTACAATTTATTTAATGATTGGTACTTTCGCTTCCTTCAAAGTCGATTTACTCACCTACATTGTTTGATGAGCTATGCTCAGATACGATTAAGGTAGCCTGAACACCTGGCCTACAATATATCTACAGAGTCCTGTCAGTCTTCTGGACAAACAACAACATTCAAGAGGACTGGACAAAAGGAATCATTAAACCACTGTTTAAAAAAAATGAGATCGAAAGAAGTGTGGAAACTCTAGAGGTATCAAATGTTCAAATGTTTGTAGAGTCTATAGGACTTAACTACGGGGTCATCAGTCCCTAAACTTACAAACTACTTATGAACTACTTACGAACTAGGACGGCACAAATATCCATGGCCCAGGGGGGATTCGAACCCCCGACCGTAGTGGGCGTGCAGACCGTGACTGAAGCGCCTCAGTCCCCTTGGCCACCGCGGCCTGCCTCTAGAAGTATCACGCTACTTTCTCATGCCCTGAAGCTGTTGCAAAAAAATTATAGAAACCAGACTGAGAAAGATAGTTTAACCTTTATTAGAAGAAGAATAGCATGATTTCAGGAAAGGGGGAAGTACCACAGATCTCATATTTGCAGTAATGATTTTGGCAGAGAAGTACGGGAACATGGAAAGAAGCTGTTAATGGTGTTCTTGGACATGGAGATAGCGTATGATAGTGTCCCTCGTAATAAACTATGGAAATGACTGGAAGATCTACTTGATTGAAAGAGTGAAGATGCTGTACCAAACTTCCAATAGTAGTGTCCAAATAGGAAATGGTCGCTCTGAATCGTTTGAGACGAAGATGGGAGTCCACCAGGGTAGTGCTCTATCATCTTTCTTGTTTATTATTGTAATGGACATAATTCTAAAATCTATTAAGGAAACTGCGAATGCGTCGAGAGCACTGGTATTTGCAGATGAAGTTGTAGTATGTGGGAAACAGAAAAAGAAGTACAGAAGAGTCTGACTGTTTGGAATAATAAATTTACAGAATTTAACCTGAAAATAGGCAAGACCAAGACTGGCGAGATGAACATAAACAGAGAGGGAACAAGTTCAAACATCTACTTGGAAGGAACAAAAGCTGAATCTGTTTCCCACTTCCCCCTTGAAAGTATTTTCTCCGAGGAGAACACTATCCGGTAAGAAATCCTAAACGGAACACAAAAAGCATTAAATTTTTACGAGAAAGATGAGAGACAAGATCAGAAATTTACATAGGGAAACAGCTGTTATGAGGGTTCCTATTGTCAACATCCTGGGGATACGGGATACGAAGACTGCAGTGGTATGGCCATGTAATGAGAATGGATAGAACAAGAACTGCTAAGAAATATTTCAAACTGGAAATGGAAGGAAGAAGGCCAAGAGGAAGGCCAAGGAGACGATGGATAGACGCAGTACAGACGTAGAGAAAGTTTGGGATGATGTCCAAGACCGAATGCTATTTCAAGATCGGATGAGATGGAGAGCACTTGTTAGCCACACCCGTGTTTCTGTGCTACCATACTGGTCATACAATATTGTTCTTTTAAATGTAGGATCTAAAGGAGTTTTAAATTACATTTTATTCTTCCATTGTAGTACGTAATTATCTAGGGACTGTACTTCTGTATAATCATATGATTCACACGTTTCTATATAACCATTTGGCTCACACATTTTTTTTTCTTTTAAATGTTGGGCTTGAAGATTGTGGCCTTGCCACCGAAACTGATTACTAATGATCAGTGTTCTTTTTCTGGGCGAACACTGGGGGACGCGTACCCCTAAACTTTTTCGTCCACAACGTAACTTTCTTAGGATGTTGAGAACTTGAAAGAAATCCAAAGATTTATTTCACGGAGATAATTCCTTTATATTTCATTTCTTAATGTTGGAAATTACAATACGAACGAAACCAGTGCAATTTAATGGAAAAGCAATGCCATTGACTGTTTCAAACATTTTGAAGCTGCAGCAACCATTCTCAACTGCATCACTGGCAGCCAGTAGTGCCCTCGCGTTTCATTTGAGGTTATTATAGGTCAATTAAATTTTACGATACGATTTTATTGTTCAGGGGTTCATGCGAATCGCATGCTTCATTTGAGGCGATGTAAACTGAAGTGTTCCGGTATTACCTGCTTCATTTGAGCTGAGCTGTAGTAAAGATAATTGAAGAGTCCGATACCATTGTAGTTCGACATGATGACGTCATAAGTAAAAGCCGACGAGTGGATATCTCATGCTTTAGTTATAAGTAACTAGCTTAAAACTGCAGCTCCGCTCGCGTATTGGTTGATTATGATGGATAATCTATATTTCAGTAGTGTGCTTTGAGACTGATTTTGAATGATGAAATACAATACCTTCTTTAGAAACAAACATTTTTAATCAACATTCAAATAAAAAATTACATTATGTGAAGTGCTTAATGATTTACAATAAATAATACATATATTATTCCTTATAGCCTGTTTCGAAGAATCCAATCATGAAATTCAACAATAATGATTGTAATAATATCACAGATCGATCACTTGATATAATGCGCGAAACGTCATATCGATTTTTTAAAGAGACGTAATTATTAACAGAAATTTCTTTTTTAATGTTTTTTTTTTTTTATTTACTCTTATATTTCCTTATTCGTATGCTTATCCTTACAGAGAAAGAGCTGAAGACATTGTAGCACGCATAGACCAAAGTTATAGTCTGTGGCTTCACGTTTCGCTGTATGTAACCTCCTTGCTAAAGGGTAAAGCAGTCAACAATCCGAAGATTGGTTTGAACACCACAGTGCTTTACTAGGCATGGTGCTGTTTGGAAGTGGTATGCCGTTGCCTTCCTCCGACCTTCGATCTGACTTACCCAGCCAGTTATAGGGGGACCTGCAGTTTAACGTGGGTTCCGAACCACGGTGCTACTCGGTATTTTTCCCATGAGCAACACTGCCAGAGGTGAAAGAAGTGGAAAGTGACAGATAAAAATCCTTGGACCAGGCGGGAATCGAACCCGCGACCTTTGGATTTGTAGTCTGACACTCTACCACTATGCAAGCAAGGAGCGCGTACTATATAGTCGCATACCTCACCGTTGACCTTCAGTAAGAATTTTTTTTATAATTTGACGACTTTCAACCACCAAATCTTCCACCCCGTTATAGCTATCGGCATCGAACTGCTATGATGTACAACGGGAAACTTCGGACAACAATTACACACAGACCATTCGTTTGCGTTCTGTAGTTTTCGCTGCAGAGCGAAATATTAACACACACACACACACACACACACACACACACACACACACATACCGATAACTTTCCATTCCACTACACTCCACCTTTTTTATCATTATGAACCCTCAAGCAACAATGCAACCAATAAAACCATTTCCAAGAGTAATTATTGTTCCGCATTTCGCGTTATATTCTTCAAATTACTAAATATCTAACATATCGCTATAAAACCGTGCCTAAAACCTTCCTCGGGTATAACTTAGTATCTATACAAATATTTAAGTCTCTGCGTCTTGTCATTCAGACGTGATAAGCGTACACCGAACAGACATTCACATTTATAGATATAGATTTTCACTACATTAATGCTGGAGTACCCCCAACTTTTTTTATATAGAAAAAGAGCACTGCCAACAATTAATAAAATAAATAGAAATTGCAGCTGTTGCTGCATCAGATTTTCCTTATAATTTATGGAAGCATGAGAACAGACCCGTTTTCATCCTGAATTATACCACACTATACCTCGATAATCACAGAATCAATACACAAGACCATATATCTGCGGAAGCATAAGACCAGAGAGCGTCGGTTTGGCGGCTGCCTTTCTAGCCGCACGTTCTCTCAGCTGCTCCGCCGCCGCTGTTCTTTGTTTGTTTGCGGATGACCCAGCGGTGGTCGTGTCGTGTTCCCACGCGCTTCTCTCCCTCTGCGTGCCCGAGTCCCAGAGTCGATCGCAATGTACATAACAGCACAACAGGACACTGGCCAACGTCACTGTTTGTTCGGCGCTGAAATAACCGCCGGTATTTGAGGTTTGTACCACCGGCGGGTCTGCCCGCTCCGCAACTCTGTTCGCGAGAGGAGAGTTCATGCTTTGCACAAAAATTGTGTTTCTAAAACTTTTTGAACGCGTCGTTCCCATCAAAAATAAAAGAAAGAATCAAATGTTCAAATGTTTGTAGAGTCTATGGGGCTTAACTACGGGGTCATCAGTCCCTAAACTTGCAAACTACTTATGAACTACTTACAACTAAGGACGGCACAAATTTCCATGCCCGAGGGGCGATTCGAAACCCCGACCGTAGTGGCCGTGCAGACCGTGACTGGAGCGCCTCAGTCCCCTCGGCCACCGCGGCCGGCAGAAAAAAAAGATTCTTCACTTGAAACTTCCGGGCTGAGATGCCGTGGTTATGGCATCTGGACATAAACGAACTTGCGCATCAACTTCTGCTGTAGCAGCAGAAGCCGCGACATCATCTGAGTTTCTTAATGGCGGAGTTCCTTGCAGTTATTGCTTTGAAATATCGCCTGCTTAACCTCTAATACACTACTGGCCATTAAAATTGGTACACCAAGAAGAAATGCAGATGATAAATACGTATTCAATGGACAAATATACTAGAACTGACATGTGATTACATTTTCACGCAATTTGGATGCATAGATCCTGAGAAATCAATATCCAGAACAAACACCGCTGGCCGTAATAACGGCCTTGATACGCCTGGGGATTCAGTCAAACAGAGGTTGGACGGCGTGTACAGATACAGATGCCCTTGCAGCTACAACAGGATACCACAGTTCGTCGAGAGTACTGACTGGCGTATTGTGAGGAGCGAGTTATTCGGCCACCATTTTCAATTGGTGAGAGATATGGAGAATGTGATGGTTAGGGCAGCTATTGAACATTTTCCATATCCAGAGAGGCCTGTACAGAATCTGCATCATGCGGTCGTGTATTATCCTGCTGAAATGTAGGGTTTCGTAGGGATCGAATGAAGGGTAGAGCCACGGGTCGTAACACATGTGAAATGTAATGGCCACTATTTACACTGCCGTCGATGCGAACAAGAGGTGACCGAGACGTGTAACCAATGATACCCCATATCAGGCCGGGTGATACGGAAGTATTGCGATGACGAATACACGTTTCCAATGTGTGTTCACCGCAATCTCGCCAAACACAGATACGGCCATCATTATGCCGTAAATAGAACCTGGATTCATCCGGAAACATGACGTTTTGTCATTCGTGCACCCTGGTTCTTCGTTATGTACACCATCACAGCCACTCCTGTCTGTGAAGCAGCGTCAAGGGTATCCGCAACCATGGTCTCCCAGCTGATAGTCCATGCTGCTGCAAACGTCGTCCAATTGTTCGTGCAGAATGCTGTTGTCTTGCAAACGTCCGCATCTGTTGACTTAGGAATCGAGACGTGGCAGCACGATCATGCAGATATGATGCCTGTCATCTCGATGCTAGTGATACGAGGCCGTTAGGATCCAGCACGGCGTACCGTTTGTCCTCCTGAACCCACCGATTCCATAGTCTGCTAACAGTCATTGGATTGCGACCAAAGCGAGCAGCAATGCCGCCATACGATAAACTACAAATGCTATAGGGTACAATCCGGCCTTTACAAAGTCGTAGACGTGACGTAACGCATTTCTCCTCCTTACACGAGGTATCACAACAATGTTTCGCCGGGCGACGGCGGTCACTGCTGTATCACAAATCGGTTGGAAACTTTCCTCATTTCACCACGTTGTAGGTGTCACCACCGGCGCTAACCTTTTGCGAATGCTCTGAAAAGCTAATCATTTCCGTATCACAGAATCTTCGTCCTGTCGGTTAAATTTCGCGTCTGTAAAACGTCATCTTCGTGGTGTAGCAATTTCAATGGCCAGGAGTGTACATACTAGGTATACCACTACAACTATTTCAACCATTAAGTCCATATAATAAGAGTTTTTATGTCCTACTTTTAGCCTCCTTTTTGGGATTCGGGACCATTGTGCGCCGGTTGCTTCTCGGCGCGGAAGCAGGCACGGCGCTGACCCTTGGTCCCTGTCGTGTTGCGGCTGATCAGGCCGTGGTGATGGATTGCAGCTGGCAGCTGGCAGCTCTCGCGGCAGACACGGCCGTGTCGCTGGCTGCTGGCGGCGCCCTCAACAGGTGTCCCGGCACGCTGCCTAATTCAGCACACGGGCCGCGGCGTGTGCCCAATTAATCAACAGCCACGGCGACAGCTAAACGGCTCAGCCCAGCACAGTAGCTACCCACAAGCCCCCGCACTCGACAACGCCTCAGATGTCGACTTTAGGTGTAATTTAGTGGTATTTACTCTCAACAGTGGTTGATACAGCTCTCATGTAAGTCCACATTGAGCAATCCTCTTGATGTAATCGTAACTATTATACTTCTCTCCTTCTGAATATCACTCCACAACTATTATAGTACTATTACTCAAAATTTCCAAGCTATTATGCCGTGGTCTTATAGATTTATTATTAAAACCTGACGTTTCGTCCCCAACTGCGGAGGATATTTTCAACTCCATTTACAAGGGCTCGCACGCAGTCGTGGCCAACGAGAAAGACTAGCCTCAGCGCACACATCATGACACGTAAACAAGGTAGTTCCGAGTGGGAGCGATCGCTAGCCGATTGGCCGGCCGCTGGGGCACACCCCACAGCCTCATAGCGGGCAGCCACTGAGCTAGCGATCGCTCCGGCTCAGAACTGCCTTGCTTACGTGGCACGACGTCTGCGCTGGCACCTGTATTTCCCGTTGGTCGCGGCGCGCAGAGGTGTGACGTCAGATGTTTTTGATATGCGCACGCATTTCGTCGTTGCCGATTGCCTTCGTCTGTTAATATCGTCTTCTTCACCACCGGAATCCAAATTTCATTTAGTTTCACGCTCTTCTACAACCTATTGAAATTGTTGGGTTGTCTTACAATTTGCCGGCCGCGGTGGCCGAGGAGACTAAGGCGCTCCAGTCACGGTCTGCACAGCCATTACGGTCGGGGGGTCGAATCCCCCCTCGGGCATGGATATTTGTGCCGTCCTAGTTCGTAAGTAGTTCATAAGTATTTTGTAAGTTTAGGGACTGATGACCCCGTAGTTAAGTCCCATAGACTATACAAACATTTGAACATTCTTACAATTTCTGTAGCCTCTCTGTACAGTCTTTCGTGGTATCCATTTGTTGGTGCTAAAACCTGAGTCTTATCAAACTGAATAAGGTGGTCGCCTGGTTTAAAAACATGTTCAGCAACAGCTGATCTGTCAATCTCTCCCCTTCTACAGTTCCCCTTGTGCTCTTCTAGTCGTTTTTTGACTGTTCGTTTTTTTGTACCCACGTATACGTCTCCACACCTACACGAAATCCTATAAATTCCTGCTTTTTTCAAAGGTTTGCGAGCACCCTTCGTCAATTTCAGGTTATCCTGTTTCCTCCGAGTAAGTTTGTAAATAACGGCACCATTTCGTTTCGTAAAAAATTTATCGATGCGGTCGGTGACGTCCTTAATAAAAGGCAGGAAGACTTCGAATTTCATAGGAACCTTTTCAACGTTTTCAACTCTACGTGTCTGTCTCAAAGCTCTCCTTATCTCTGTGGGCGAATAGCCATTCTTAAGTGAAGCATTACTCAGGTGTTTCAATTCCTCGTCGAGTAATTGCGGTTCACAGATGTTCCTTGCTCTGTCCGCCAACGGCTTTATAATGCCCCACTTTTGCTGTGGGCGGTGGTTTGATTCACGGTGCAGGTAACGATCTGTGTGTGTGTCCTTGAAAATGTATGTGTGTCCTTGATAATGTCCTCCGCAGTTGGGGACGAAACGTCGGGTTTTAATAATAAATCCATTAAACAACGGCATAATAGCCCGGATATCTTTAGTAATATTGACATTTCCGCCCGTGAAAGTTTACATTTTACAATATTGTAGTACTTCAAACAAATACATCAATAACTAGCCAGATAAATATACTTTTTAGTATTCTTCTCTAAACGAATATTGAATACTTCATATTCTCTCCTTGAATAAGCAGCTTACAGGACATTTTTCAGTTTCACCTACATTGACATTCCGAAATTGTCCCCACTGCGTTTCGTCGGCGTACTCTATCGGCCTCTTAATGTACCCACGCCGCGCGGAAGTAGCCGAGCTGTCTCAAGTATAAGTTAGTTCATAAGTAGTTTGTAAGTTTAGGGAGTGATGACCCCGCAGTTAAGTCCCATAATCTTTACAAACATTTCAACAATTGAATGTTGACGCGATATGGAGTTGCAGTCGCGTATGTTCTTCGCAAACAGATCAATGCGCTTTTGTCCACGGTCAGCTGTCTCAAGGCTTCTGCCTCGATGTGTTACCGCTGTGGAGTCAAGAGCGCCTCATCGGATACGTAACGTGTCGCGTGTTTCGCACTCTGTTGCTGCGGTATTTTCATGCGTTTCAGGACGCGGTCGATCCGCCCTGCCATAGGATGAGTCGTGGGTTGTTTTTGTCAACTCGCCCGTTCATCCAGCCAGTAAGCTATTTGCGCGCAGCCTACGCTGCATGACGTCACACTAGAGCGCGCGGCCTTCTCTCTAAACAAGGGGAAGTATATTACCAACAGATTTTGATGAGTCGCAGGTATGTTGTGAGGGAATTCCTCCAGACCATCAACCTAAAATTATTTTTTTCCAATAGGCCTTGATTTCTAAGAAGCTCGAGATCAAATTCGCAGCAAATTACCACGCGTAACGTGTCTACATAGACATGGCGGTTATCGTCTAGCGAGAAAGCGTGGTATAATCGGCAAGGTGCTAGGCTCACATGCAGGAGACACCGGTTCGATACCTAGCGGCAGTACAATTTTCAAAGATTGTAATTGTTACCTTTTATATTTGAAAAAACATTAAAAATAATTAAGCAAAGAAAAATATATAAAGAAAGAAAAAGTCAAACGATTTAAAAAAAAAAAAAAAAAAAAAAAAAAAGTATTTCATTGGCAATCTCTTCGCCCATTGCAAGGGACGTTCTGGATGTCATGCTTGGCGGTGTGTCTGTGAGCAGATTGCAATTGCGAAGCAAACATTCGGCGTATTTTAAGGCGTTAGTAAGTTCACCTTTTTAGTGCTCATCACACACACCCATTTCCGAAGAGGTTTCGTGTGCTGGGCCTGCTTCTTATCATAGCGCTGTGGAGTAGCCGAGCGGTCTGAAGCGTCTCGCTGCGGAGCGCGCGGTTGCTCGCCGTGGAGGTTCGAGTCCTCTCTGGGGCATGTGTGTGTGTGTGTGTGTGTGTGTCTGTGTGTTGCCCTTAGGTTAGTTTACCTAGGTTTAAGTAGTTTGTAAGCTATGGACTGATGACCCCGCAGTTTGGTCCGATAGATTTACAAACATTTGAACATTTATCATAGCACATTTGTTATCCTCGTTGCACTACTTGCCGCAGGCATGAACGACATGCTACGAATGACTAACCGACTGGCCGTAGCATAATAGTCCACTGGGACGAGTCACGTGGTTACACACGTCATAGGAGGAGATAGAAACAGCAGTGCCAGGAACTGTAAACATAGGTATTAAATGTAGCCGAAATATTATATATTATATTTCTAAATATGCTTCAATCGCCTTAAAAGTGTGCCTCGAAAAAGATGAATAAAATAATCGTCGCCCAATACATAACATATTGAGCGAATGTTACATGTTTTTATCCTCACAATTTACTGCAAACATTTACATAAGAATGGTTATAAAAATGCATAATTATGCACAATCATCAGACAAGTGAGAAAAGTTATTGACCCATGTCGGACTTGAACCCAGGTCTCCTGCTTGGGAGCCTTGCATCTTACTGATTACACCACGATGACTCAGCAAGCGGTAACCTCCATGTATAAGTAGACACGTTATGCTTGGTAATTTGCTGAGAATTTGATTTCGATTTTCTTATAAATCAAGACCCATTGGAACAAATCCTTTTAGCTTGATGGTCTGGAGGAATTCCCTCACAACATACCTACGGCCCATCAAATTTCGTTGGTACCATACTTGGTGTTCCCATTGTAAGTGGTGCTGGTAGGGGCCGATTAGGCACACGAGTGGAGGGTTATGTTAGCTATTGGTAGGTCCAAGATTAGTCGTGTAATGCGGCTACAATTCCGCAGTGCATTCAGTATATCTCTCGGGGGTCACTGTAGCCCCAAATAATTACTCATATTAGCGAGCCAGAGGAGGTGTCACTTAGATCTCCTGCTGCACAGTCATTTTACTTTGAGATGAAGTTTATAATTTTTTCTAGCACTGCAAAACTTCTGACTTTCGACTGTAATATAGATATATAAAAATGAGTGTTTGTATGTCCTCTATGTGTTCATAAACCATTCATTCGATTGGAATGAAACTTTGATGAACTGTTCACCGTAAGCCCACGAAGGTCCCTGACCTAAAAATAAAAGAGCACGACATATATCTCAGGAGATATGACGTCATAAACAATGAGAGGCCACCACGTCAGAATACCCAGATTTATGTGTCAATTATTGGAAAATTGGAGTATTTAGGAATCTGCAACAAAGTTTGCATGTAATTTCAAAGGTTTATGAAGCATTTTGTAATTGACCCTGCCCCCCCCCCCAACCCCCCACACAAAACGATGAAAACGAGCGGTCTAAAGCGTCTCGCTGCGGAGCACGCGGTTGCTCGCCGTGGAGGTTCGAGTCCTCCCTGGGGCATGGGTGTGTGTGTTTGTCCTTAGGTTAGTTTACCTAGGTTTAAGTAGTTTGTACGCTACGGACTGATGACCACGCAGTTTGGTCCGATAGATTTACAAACATTTGAACATTTTTTTTGAAAATGATGAAACGAAAAGAAGTCTACCGATCACAACAGTTTCGCTGTACATTGCGTAAAACTGTCGTATCAGGCATGACCTTGTATCAAATAAAGTTAGTATTATTCATTTGCATGTTACTATTTATTTTTGTCTGCAAGTCTCCCTTCATTCTTTTCCATCCAAAATTAAGCAATCTGTTTTCTTAATCTCTATCTATATAAAAGCGAAAGGACCGTCACTCACTCACTGACTAAACACAAAATCTCGGAAACTACTTCACCTATGAAGCTGAAATTTGACAGGAATGTAGTTTATAGGTACAAAACGTCAGCTAAGAAAGTATTTTGTGATAGGTACATGTCGGAGCATACTTCTTCTACAGACTCACGAAATCTACAGTTTCATTCAGATCTTCTCGAAATTACGCACTCTTGACCTTAAAAACAAGATGAAGGTCACTGTCCATCTTAAGTTTCATACGGTACATGGAGGTGCGTACTTTGCAACATAAAAATAAATACTTGATTGCGCCATAATTTGAGAGCAAAATATTCAAATGTTTGTAGAGCTTACGCGACTTAACTACGGGGTCAGCAGTCCCAAAACTTACAAACTACTTATGAACTACCTAACACTAAGGATGACACAAATATCCATGTCCGAGGGGGATCAAACCCCACCCCCCTGACTTGAGAACGGCTCGACCGATTTCACAGATCTTGTATAAAATTTCGTTCGGTGCTTGGTGGAGGGTACTTAAGGAAATTTACAAAGTGCATAGTTTTGCTCCATTTTTATGAATTTTTGCACACATGACCTTTAAACGAAGACGAAGATCAATGGGCACATAAATCTTTGTATGGTACATGACAGAGGGTACCTTGTAGAAAACTTTGCCGAGAGAGGGAAAGTTAGAAACAAACAGAGAGATGGGAGAGAAAGAGGTGGACGCAGAGAGAGGGGTGGAAGGGGATATCGACTACGAGAGTTTAGGATAAATAAACATCCAGGGAACGCCGGTCAATTGCTCTTTGTGTATGAGAAACCGGCGCCAACCTTGTGTGAATGATCTGAAAAGCTAATCATTTGCATATCACAGCATCTTCTTCCTGTCAAATTTCGCTTCTGTAGCACGTCATCTTCGTGGTTTAGCAATTTTAATGGCCCGGAGTGTATATCTAATAATGTTATCTTTCTTCCTTTTGAAATCAACAGCGTGTAAATATTTGACAGTTACAGCTTTAGTATTACAATGCTAATCGCGTTACTTTTATGACTGCATACTTCAAAAGTCGGAAAAAAAGCGGGTGAAGAGTTAAATGGAAAAGTTTGCTGACATCATGCCACTTGTAAGTTTGTCCACATTTTCTACTTAATGTTATAATCTCTCAGAATTATGCTAGCTCAGGAGACTCTACGCACCTTTCTTAACTTCTCTTTACTTCCGGAAAATGCGCCGGATCTCAGAAAATGTAGTCTAACCCTGCCGTCGTGTAATGTATTCTTGCAAAGTTTCTCCATCTCGAGCTCACTTCGTGTGAACCCCTATATACAATGAGCAGGAGGAGACGCTTTCTTAAACAAATGCCACAAAATGCGGACGACACCCCAAAATACGCGGTCTGTAACTCTGTGGGGAGCGAACAATGGAACTTCCGGAGTTATGCGGAAACTGACGAAATTCACGTAGCAAAGACGAAAATAAGCTGCGTTCTGAAATACAAGCCACCAGACGGAGAAGAACTCAAATGTAGGTTCTGTATTTTCATATTAAAGGGCCGCCTCACTTTCTCCTTATCTATTTTATTGTTTTATAACGTAAGTGGAAATTTATGAGGTTGCAATGTGAGAGCCAGATAAAACGCAACACCAAAATAAACAATTTCGCCGAAATAACAAACCATTTAGCCATCCCTTCGTCAGGGACTTACTCAGGCAGATAGCTTATCATTTCGCTAATTAAATATTCCTGTCGTGGATGGGAAGAGTTCTCTTCCAAAATCAGCGAACAAAAAAAAAGTTAGTAACTAGGCGTATCACGTACAAGCATCGCCCACCATTAACGTAAGACAAAACTAACTGTGTGATAGTAATGATGCAAGACTGTCTCAGTCTATCACCCTCTCCTCTGATCTTAGCTGAGTTAGTGTTTGGTGTTCATCCACACTAAAGAAAGTGAGACAATTCATAACAATTTTATGAAAATATGTACTCGCTTGGCATATCTGTCTGAGTTGCTGTTTGATTGACGCGATACTGCCGCGGTACGCGGCCAAGCGGGCGGACTAAGTCTGCACGTTGTATCATGTGCTGATTATTTGTGTTGTTACTATATGGCTGCAGGATATCTCCTTTGATATGCAAATTGTAGCAAAACAAAAACAAGGCACGTTATGGTTTATTTAATCTGATAATTTAGTATGCAAAAAAAGTTCATTTTTATACAAATTATCTGATTAATCGCTACGATAAATTGGGTCGGCACTATGGTTTTCTAGTTAATCTTGATCTATCTGACCAGTGGCATACACCATACTGAGATCAATACTCGATTAATTGTTCTATTTGCTCTAGTTATATTACACTCCTGCCCATTAAAATTGATACACCACGAAGATGACGTCCTACAGACGCGAAATTTAACCGACAGGAAGAAGATGCTGTGATATGCAAATGATTGGCTTTTCAGAGAAGTTACACGAGGGTGCTGACATGAGGAGAGTTTCCAACCGATTTCTCATACTCAAACAGCAGTTGACCGGCGTTGGGTAGTGAAACGTCGTTGTGATGCCTCATGTAAGGAGGATAATCATTCCTCAACAACAGCTGTAGTCGAGGAATAATGTTGTGAATAGCACTGTAAAACATGTCCGGAGTTATGGTGAGGCACTGTCGTCGGATATTGTCTTTCAGCATCCCTAGAGACGTAGATCGATCACGATACACTTGCGACTTCAGGTAACACCAAAGCCAATAATCGCACGGACTGAGGTCTGGGGACCTGGGAGCCCAAGCATGACGAAAGTGGCTGTTGAGCACACGATCATCACCAAACGACGCACGCAAGAGATCTTTCATGCGTCTAGCAATATGGAGTGGAGCGCCATCCTGCATAAAAATCGTTCGTCCTAGTAGGTGTTTATCAGCCAGGCTGGGGATGATGTGATTCTATAACATCGGCGTACCTCCCGCCCGTCACGGTAGCAGTCACTGACGTTTTTCTGACAAGCGCCGTATGTCAGACATTTTTATTTTTTTATTTTTTCTAATATAACCCCATGTCATTCAAAGCATGTGTGTCAATTTTTACTTCTATCTACATTATACCGTGATTTATTAAGTTTTCAAATTTATACTGATTTTCTGATCATCCGGTATTTATGTTGTTGTTCCGTAGCACAGTGGTAGAGTTTCAGACTACAAATCCAAAGGTCGCGGGTTCGATCCCCGACAGGTCCTAGAATTTTTATCTGTCACTTTCCACTTATTTCACCTGTGGCAGTGTTGCTGATGTGAAAAATTACCGAGTAGCACCGTGGTTCGGAACCCACGTTAAACTGTAGGTCCCCCTATAACTGGCTGGGTAAATCAGTTCCAAGGTCGGAGGAAGGCAACTGCATACCACCTCCAAACAGGATCATGCCTAGTAAAGCACTGTGGTGTTCAAACCAATCATCGGATTGTTGACTGCTTTACCTTTATTATTGAAATCAGCAATTAAATAAAAAAAATAAAAAAACGTATTACCCTACCTGATATTTAAGAAACATGTTTTCGATGCGCCAGTTTAAATAGGGCTTGGAGTATAAATATATTCGGCCGTGAGAGTAAACAAATGATGTCTAATCACATACTACAGTGTAAAATAGTTTCCGCAAGAGTCATATGCATAGTGGGAAAAGTCTTTTGTTCTTTGAAATGATTTGTCTTCATGTATAGGAAGAACAGCATTTGCCATTTATTTACGCTCGCGGCTGGCTGTCACGATATAGTGTCCCAGTAATATGTAAATCTTAATTTTTAGTAATAATTATTTGCAATAAAATACAATTTACAGCACACTCAAGATATATAATTTCACTGAATGTCATTTGCGATTAGGTGCATATTTCCTTTAATAAACACTAGCCTATTAAAATTCTTGTCTGACAGTATGGCACGTTTGGGTGTGAAAATAACTTTTCTAACGAAAAAAAATACGCTCAATTGTTATGGTATAGCAGTATTAAATCTAATAAAAAGATTTACCAAAATATTTTCTCCAAGAAATTCCGTATTGTTAACTGAATCGTTGGATTTCACGTCCAGCCCCAAATTCATTAGAATTTCGGCTTTACTTTTTAAACATCTGTGGCCTGGAGGGTTATGCTTAGACTGAGCGACAGAAATAAAGAAAATCTTGTTGTTCGTCCTCACTGTTGCTGCGTCCGTCACCGACACTTGAATTGTCTTTGTACTTCGAAATTTCGGTGCATTCTTGTGTTAATTCAACTTCTACGTTTTCCTAGATTCACTCACCGCAGATACACGCAGAGTAGCGGTTTTCTCTCAGTTGGAGCAGAAAGCTTCCGCTAAGTTGTGGGTTTTCCTTGGGCCCCCATTTCCACTGTTCGAATCTTGGAGGCACCATTCAGAAGATCAACCGCGCGCTTCCAGGGAGTGATTCAACCCTTAGGCTGGGCGTAGCCGCATACAGAAGGGACCTGCGCTAAAAATGGCATAAGTTACGCGGCAAGACTTTTTGTTATAAGAAGTGGGTACAAAAGTAACGTATTAACAGACTTACGGCAGATTAACGGAAGTTAAAGAGTCCGTTAAGGATTTACAAAATTAACTTAAAAGTTGATCCGTTACTCAAAAAGTTAACTTCGTTAATTAACGATTAACGGACTTGTGCCCAGCTCTGCTTTACCAGTCAACCGTCCACGAGGGTACCTTCTACTCGTCTCTTTCCCACACCACCAAGCTGCACACACGAACTATTTACGGCCACGCCCTTCACACCTAGGAAACCAATCTGTCCAAACCTTTAATGGGCTGTCCAATGGCAATACTCGAACGGATGACGGATCACTCGACCTAGTCTCCGCCTAAGACAGCAAATTTCTCACGCAAAGTCAGGTAGCTCAGACTTTTCCGCGCGAAAGTATCACTCGACGTCATCTTGACGCCGAGTTTTTATTAACGTGGGCGCCGGACACAGGCTGAGCCAGAAGCCGCTCCACACAGTCAACTTCACGTGCAGCATGCCATTTATTATATCGTAAACCAAGCCACCCTCTGCCACCCCCTGCAAAACTAACAGACGGGAAGCCTCTGTATGGGCCCGGTCACACGCGCAGGGGTGCGGGGTGGGGGTTTCCAGCAGTTCCGTAAGATGCCCCATGTTGGCGCTCATGTCAGAAACAGCCCTTGAAAACTGGCCGGCGGCGACTAGAGGGGAGAGCATGGGTTCACGGCCATCGTTCTATACATGCATAGTTTCGATCTTCGACACTGTGTATCGATTGAGTGCCTTGCGGCTACTGCTTTACTGCAAAGAGCCAAGGAAGTGAGGCCAAAATGACGAAGCCGACCTCTTGTCAAACATTCCGAGGTGCCGGCCGCGGTGGCCAAGGAGACTAAGGCGCTCCAGTCACGGTCTACACGGCCACTACGGTCGGGGGTTCGAATCCCTCCTCGGGCATGGATATTTGTGCAGTCCTAGTTCGTAAGTAGTTCATAAGTAGTTTGTAAGTTTAGGGACTGATGACCCCGTAGTTAAGTCCCATAGACTATTTGAACATTTGAACATTCCGAGGTTTGATCGGTGAAAGTGCAAGTTCTATCCTGCAGAGACAGCATCTTCCTTAAAGTATTTTAATGATTTTCTTCTTATAACGCATGTGTTGTTATTTTGAAGTCATGGCAAACTAAAGGGGTACCAAAAATGCATCGTTCATAGTACGATTAATTCCTAAATGTAAACTGGAGTTGGGTTGGGTTTTGGAAGGGACTAAATAGCTGGAGTCAGCAAATGCAGTATTGACGGGTAACTCCTGAAAGTAATAGTAAACAGAAACAGACAAAAGAAGAACAGGTGCTCGTTATAGGGGTGATGATGTGGCATAGTTTTTCTAAAAAGTGCATTTGTTCTAGTTGGTGAACATGGACCAATGAATTGTATACATCTTCTGTTGAACTAAACTGCGGACACACAGTGTTGTATCATCCTCGCTTCCATTTGTTGAGTACTCCTCCCAGTGTAGTTGTCAGGAAAGGTACTGGTGCAGGATAGTGGTCAGCTAAAACAGTTCTATAGAGATTAGTATTACAAGTTTTATTGACTGAAGAATACAATACTCAACTTTAGAACACATGTCTGTTTCATCTCCCTTCTCGCGGCATCTTCCGTACGATGCTAGCTGTGCTGTGACGTAGTTACTGCCTATTTCGTAGCCGAGTTTTGACCGAGTTCTGACAGGCGTCCAGACGCATGTTTGCCTAGATGTAGCAGCTTTTAGAGAGCAAGACTATTACTGTTAAATATTACATTTGCCACGAACTCTCGTACGTAATTTATGTATAAAATCAGTTATTATTAATCTACTACGCAACATGCTTAAAATTCTTAGAGTGGCTAACACACGAGCTACAGCGCTCTTTGCGGCAACTTCTGTAAACTAAGCCGCTATGTTTTTGGTGGTCAGTACGGTTTAGAGGAGTATGTCAATCGTATGTTTTTGTTGTTGAGCTTGAAGTGTTGTATTTAGTTTATTCTGTATTTAGTGTGTATTGCCTATATAATTTTTGCTGATGAAATATGCCTAAAGTGTGTTCAGTATTTAAATGCACAAATAGAAGTGATAAAACGACAAGTACTTCGTCCAAATACATCAAATGTTTTGCCTTGTTTGATCTCAGTCTGCCTATACTGAAACAAAATTACTCACTGATGGCACTTAGCTGCCTCAAGAGTGAAGCTTTAGATAACCTATCCTGCGATTCCCTTGAAGTAAATGCAAAAAAAAAAAAAAAAAAAAAAAAAAAAAAAAAAAAAAAAAAAAAAAAAAAAAAAAAATAAATAAATAAAAAAGCCCAGTCTTCTACGTAGTGTGATTTGACATATTTCTCCTCCTGTTGCTCCTTTAGTTGACGAAATCACACTTTTGAATGTCTGTGCGTTATTTGAAAGTACTTTCATTTGTTGTTAAAAATACTACATCGAGCATGGTTGACACGTAATCGGTACAAAGTGTAGAAGCAGCCAGAAGTTTCTCACTTGTATATGTCTGTGTTTTTCGCAACCAATATGTACTTACTTCAGCGTAGCAACAACGAAAGTTATTAATGATACGTTATTTCGGTGTGGAATACATTTCTGACAACTGACCCAAGCCCATTTTTATTGCAATATTCTATGGTCACTTTCGTCTCTGTACTCAAATATCACGTACCAAACGTTACTTGTTTCAGCATGGCAAAAAGGAAACCTATTAACGACATCTTATTTCGACGTGGAATGCTTCTGCAGCAGATGAGGTAGGCGCATTTCTAACTGCAGTATTTTGTTGTCACTTTCGTCTTTGTACGCAAATTTCGTCCACCAAAGTTCACAACTAAACCCTTTAACAGCAATTTCACAAATTTGTAGACTTAATAGGTTTAGTAAAAACAAGATAAATGTATACTTGGCACTATGAAAGCAGTTGTCACAACACATTAACAACAGGTGCAAATCCAAGGACATAATTGTTTGTCATAACAAGTACTACTCACTGTATGTTTCGCAGTTTGTTTAGACCATGTATCTACACAAATATATTCACAGCGGCACTTTCGTTGTTGTTGCAAACCGCATCTTTTATACTTGAAACTGGAACTGTAATACTGACAGGTTCCTGAGATTTCATTACCGCATTTTTAGGAAATATGCTACCAGTCTCGTCAATTCACAGCTTCGAATTAGTCTGACGGAACTTGATGCACATCCGTATTCAATATTCAATCTTTATTTAAAACGTGGAATAGGTACAATTACCGCGTGGGTGAGGCATTCGAGCTGTCAGCCAATACCCCAAATAACATGGCGGACGCAAGTTCAATTTGCCTCAAACATGGCGCACCTGTCGCCACTCTATGAAATTCAAGCTCGTTGTTACTATCCCACCAACTCGTAATATACTCTGTGACTGTATTTTAATAAACATCCAATTTAATTTGGAGTTGATAAAAGGCGATCGCAAATGCCCATTTTTAGTGTTACTTCCGTAGCCTAAAGTCGGCCAACAAACAGAGGAATATGTTTATAATAAATGAAATACCTGTTTGTATTCTGTTGCTTTCAGTAGAAAGCTTTTTGTTATATTCTAAAGTATGTGGTTATCAACCGGGATTGGTTTGATGCAGCTGTCCATCCTACTATATCCTGAACAAGCTTCTTAAATTCCTCGTAAGAATTGCAACCCACAGTCATTTGAATCTGTTTACTGTATAAGTCTCTAGATCTCCCTCTGCGATTTTTATCCACACACTTTTCTCCATTGCTAAATGCACGATTCCTTTATGTCGAAGAATGTGTCATACAAATCAAACCCTTCGTTATGTCTAGTTTTGCCAAATATTTCCTATTCTTCCCAATTCTGTTCGGTACCTAAACACAAATTACCGAATGTATTGCTGTTATATGTTAAACGACGACCATCTACATCTACATACATACTCCGCAATTCACCGTAAGGTGCGTGGCGGAGGGTACACTGTACCACCACTAGGCATCTCCCTTCCTATTCCACTCCCAAATTGAACGAGGAAAAAAAGAATGCCTATATGCCTCCGTACGAGCCCTAATTTCTCTTATCTTGTCTTTGTGATCTTTACGCGAAATGTAAGTAGGCGGCAGCAAGATCGTACTACACTCAGCTTCAAATTCCGGCCCTCTAAATTTACTTAACAGAAATACACGAAAAGATCCCCAATTGAGTTACCGGAGCATTTCCGTGACACTCGCGCATTGGTCGAACCTACCGGTAACAAATCTAGCTGCTCGCCTCTGAACCGCCTCTATGTCTTCCTTCAAACCGATCTGCTGCATGTCCCAAATACTTGAGCAATACTCAAGACGTGGTCGTACAAGTGTTTTATACGCGGTCTCCTTTACAGGTGAAGTACATCTTCCCAAAATTCTCCCAATAAACCGAAGTCGGCTGTCTGCCTTACTCACAACTGTCCTTACATGCTCGTTCCATTTCTTATCGCTCTGCAATGTTACGCCTAGATATTTGAACGACGCGACAGCATCAAGAAGCTCACTACTAATGCTGTATTCGAACATTATAGGATTGTTTTTTCTACTCATGCACATCACCTTACATTTTTCTACATTGACAGGTAGCTCCATTCTTCGCACCAACTAGAAACTGTCGTCTTACATATATTTTTGTATAGTTTCTGTAAAGTTATAATTTATTTAATGTCGCTATATTATCATTTTGTTGAAACTTGAACCCCACTCTTTTCAAGGCTTGAGGAATAACATTTTTATTTCATGTGTTAGAATATTAGTTAATATTGAGAGGTTTTTCTTATTTTGTTGTGTTAATAATTTATTGTTATATTAATTAATGTGTCATAAGTACGGATTCTCCGCTACGCCACTGTCCATTTGAGAATGTGCAGTTGTTTTACCTTTAAGTATGTGTGTGAATCTATGTCTGTTTGAATGTGGGGAGTCACAGCTCGCTTTGCATCGTTCTCTATGGCTCAGTATCTATAACTGCTGATACTACCACAGAGGTGTCCACACCCTTTGGTTGCGAGCTGGTTGGCGAGTCTCTCGGTCCCCCATCACCGCTGTTTTCATGGATTTTCCAGCTTCCGGTGGCTTCCCGCGCCCCGGTGGCCGCGCGTCTGTTCACTCTCGGCTGGTCGTCTGGTGAGGTAAGGTTGGTTCTGCTCTTGTTTCTGGAGATGGTAGCGTTTCATTGACTGGCACGTTTAACTTAGATTCGTGAACTTAGAATCATTTTTTTCAATATTTTCTCCGAGCATGTGCGGAAATGTATTCTCGTTTTTGAATTCAGTGATTTTCAATAGATAAACGCGATGTGTGTGATTCTTGTTGCAGTTTGATAACGGCCCGATATGTTAAAACCTTTTGTGATCATGTGGCGGTGTATGAACTCTGTGTAAATACTTTCTAGCTTTGTGGGGCCCGATTTCTAATAGGTGATATGTTCATTTTATACAGTGCATGTAAGATTCTTCTAGTCGCTTCCTTCTGTGAGTGATATGCGTTCCATGTGGCTGGTTCATAGAATAAAGCCTTCAGCTTGCACTCTTGTTTGTTCCATGCGCATCAGGCAAGTAACTAAGCGGGTAACCTGATTTCCACAAATATTTCGCGATATTCTCTCCCCGCCTATTTTAATTCTGCCTTCAGCTTGCACTCTTGTTTGTTCCATGCGCATCAGGCAAGTAACTAAGCGGGTAACCTTCTGATTTCCACTAATATTTCGCGATATTCTCTCCCCGCCTATTTTAATTCTGCCGTTTCTTCTTCGACTTATAGTACGAACTCTGTCTGTGTCAGTAATTCTCTCTGAGCCTTATACAACCTCCTTCAATAGCTTCCTTATATAATTCTAAGCATTTCTATGGGTTGCATGCTGTAATGTTACTTTAATTTTTCCGAATTTGTAATTATTTCACTTTTGCGAGTTTTGGAGACGAGACTTCATCCATCTCTGTAATCGCCCCCTATCGCGTGTAGCTGCATTTGTTTCGCTTCTTCGTGTAATTCTGAACATTTCTATGGGTTACATGCAGTAGTTAATTTTCTTTATTTTTCGGAAACTGAATTTATTCAATTTTATCGGTTTTCGGTTCCGAGCTCCGACTTCCGGGGTTTCCAGCTAGTCGCCTGAGTTCACGCCACTTCTCATATAAAACCAGTACCTAGATTGATTGCTGACAGACTGCAATTTAAGAATCCACCGTGATTTTGTATAATGAATCCGATTTTCAACCACTTCACCTTCAGTGGAGTGCGTTTATGTTACGTAACCGTTTGCCGCCGTTAGCGTGTTTGCTCGCGGTCCTATTCAGATGTAATTTAACTTGGATATACACACGCACCATCTCAAAATAGGCACGACAGACCAAAGCCAGCTTTAAAGTGTTTGTATATTGTGTTTTGTGCTACCTTCGACTTGCTGAATTTCGCTTACGGTAGCGGCGCCTGCTTCCGCCTCGTCTCAGCACGCTGATTTTGGTGAGTTTCGCTGTGGCAATGCGTGTGTGTGTGAGAATAAATGTTATTTGTGAATCCTTCCCCCCCGGTAGCGTTAAATCATGTATAATTTAGGCTGGGCACCGTCCGCATTAATTCATGTAAGAGATGCATTGTAATTGTATTAACGAAATTGGTTCCCCATTTTGCTTGTTTTCTATCTGAATATTAAGTTCAGTAAAATCCGAATGTTGCCTATAAATGGTAGTTTTAGAGCACCTTCCCTCTTTTATTTAATATTGTTCTTCACAAGTGCTGAGAACAAGATCAGATGAATTTACTTACGACTAAATTCCGTTGCGCCATAAATGTTTTCTTGGCCATCTTTCTAAGATAACTTTAATTGTGGTGGCTTGCTTATTAATGTCTGTGTGTAATAACGTGTGAGCTGCTATGTATATTGACCATTGTCATATTAACTTCCTGTTATTCACGTAATTTGAAACGAGTATGTTCTCAGTTTGGGCCAGACAACAAGGCTTTATAGCAGCGAGTAACCAGTAGTTCATACGGACCTCATTTAATAATTTTAGTGCTAAAACAAAGCTCTTGTTACGTACAGTGGTCGGCTTTTAATGTTCTCAGCCATAACCATGAACTAGTGATTTGAAAACAAAAAATTCTATATTTTCATGATTGTCAGAACCTGTAAATTAAAATTATCTCACTGTCATGATGCACTTTATGTAATCTTTACCATGTTCTGCAGTGGCGTAGCTATGTCACGAAGGGCCCCGGGGCAAATTGACATTGGGGCCCTCTTTAAAACTATACAGATGCAAAACCACTGCATCATCAGCTCCTTACGGCCCACTAGAAGACATAATAAATACTACTAAGTGAATTATTATGTCTCAAGGAGCAGATAATGTTTCAAAATGTTCAAATGTTTGTAAAGCTTATGAGACTTAACTGCGGGGTCATCAGTCCCTAAACTTACAAACTACTTATGTACTAACTTATACGAAAGACAGCTTGTTCAAATTCAAAAGCTTGTAAATCTATCGGACCAAACTGCGTGGTCATCAGTCCGTAGCTTACAAACTACTTAAACCTAGGTAAACTAACCTAAGGACAGACACACACACCCATGCCCCAGGGAGGACTCGAACCTCCACGGCAGGCAACCGTGCGTTCCGCAGCGAGACGCCTTAGACCGCTCGGCTACTCCACCGCGGCCGAAAGACAGCACAAACATCCATGCCCGAGGGGAGATTCGAACCCCCGACGGGGAATGGCCTCGCGCATCGAAGCATAGCGCCTCAATGCCCTCAGCCGCTATGGGCTCCCGATGACTTGGAAGACGCAACTGTTACTGTGAGCAGGTTTGATGGTGCCGCTACTTCTGCTGCTACGCTGACTGAAATGTGCCGATTGTTGTAAACGGCGACAGGCGGCTTGGACCGTTGCTTGGACTGTCATCAGTGCCACCGAGAAGCGTTGTGTGAAGGCCCCATTAGAAGCAGTGTTCCGCCACCCGTTGGTCCAGTGCGGCTACTGTGCGAAACTTGGTTTGAGGGAGGGAGCGAAATAAAATAAAAATTCGAACGTCGCGCTCGGAGGCCGAGGGGCCCCTTGAGCTCGGGGCCCCGGGGCACAGCCCCGCCCAGCCCTATGATAGCTACGCCACTGATGTTCTGATTTTCCTCGAAAAATCAAGCATAATTATGTGATAATTCACCACCCTGTGAAGATATTTTTATTTTCTCTCTCTTTCTCTCTCCTTGACACACACACACACACACACACACAGTTACTCTCTCTTTCCACAATAGATCTCTTCTCTGTGTGTAGTCCATTAGGTAAGCGACCTTCTGTTTATTGTTGGCACGTTACTCATTATTATTATTGTTGTTTGTAGCTTACATGACACGATAAATTACAGCGTTATGTGATAGAGCGGTTTGCCCTCGTCGCCTCCCCAGCGATTGGGGGTGAATATTTATCCACCGCAGACGGGGACAAATGTTTGCCATTAACCGCGGCGGCTGCAGCGGTCGCCATAACGGGCTGTTTTTCGTGGCCAGCGCGCTGAAGTTACTAATTAATCATCTGCACGTAATTTGAATTCTGAGTTTGCCATGCACGTTACAGCTATCACAGAGCACATTTCCCTACTAAATTTGCTGTCAGTAATCACAGTTTGTCGTTACACGCTTATTCCTAATAATAGACAAAATATGTGTGTCTACTGATGTGTCGTTTTTGTTTGAGGTCGAGACTCGGCTACGGGATCATTAACTATTTCTTGTCGAATAGCATAATTAATCGAATTTCAATTGAAGTTTGAGAAACTTATTTGCAGATGTGAAGATCGCTGTTAATGTTTTGCCGGCGTGGAGTAGCGGAGTGGTCTAAGGCGCCTCGCTGTGGAGTGCGCGGTTGCTCGCCGTCGGAGGTTCGAGTCCTCCCTGGGGCATGGGTGCGTGTGTTTGTCCTTAGGTTAGTTTACCTCAATTTAAGTAATTTGTAAGCTATGGACTGATGACCACGCAGTTTGGTTCGATAGATTTACAAATATTTGATCATTTGAATGTTACACTTGCCTTCTGTGACTGCAGGTATGAAAACTATTCCACCGAATCTCCAGCATGTATGAAACACTTGCCTTGAATCAGTGCTACCCGAGTTTTCATTTCTCGAATGCTTTTTGTGAACATTTCTTATAAGACCCTGCACTAGAGATGTAAGAGGAGTAATTTTTTAAAGAAACGACGGAAGGGATTTAAATAGATTGCGTGTAAAATTGCAGGAAAAATGTTAGATCAGGTGTTTAGTCCATTAGGTACTTGAGACGTTTTTTTCTCACAGGATGGCAACATTGTGAAAGAACTGCAAACAAGGTGTAACAAAGCAAATGCTCTTAGCGCTGAGTTACTATATATTCCCTTTTGCAAGAACGAAGTCAGTACCAGTGCCGTATCAGTGGATTGCTGAATCTTTCAACCAACTCTATAGTATAGGAGTAATGTAGCTGGGTAGATATAGGGTACCTTATTAATAAGGTTCAGGTTATAGACATGAAAGTAGCAAAGATTATTGCTGATACTAATAGATGGGAACAATCGCTGCGAAAATCATACGTGGAAGAAGCAAGATTACCCAAGAGACTCACGAAGAGGGTACGAGTAGACGAGGTAGACCTAGAAGAAAGTACTTGGATTTGGTCGTGAATGATTGTCAAGTAGCAGGTTTAACCTCAGATGAAAAGTGGATGAATTGAACAGGGGATCATGGAGAAATTTTATAACATGTGTTGGGCTCCAAACTGAACGCTGGAAGTCATAATCAGAAATGATGATTATGATGATAAAGATGTGTAACAAGCAGTGACCACGCATACCGTTCGACGTCGTTTGGAAGCAGAGTGAACTGAGAGTAAGGCGTTTACTGCTGAGTCAACGCAACAAACGTTTCTACATCTAAATCTACATAAATACGCCGCAAGTCATATTAAAGTGCATGGCAGAAGGTGCAATAAACAGTTCCATTCTCTAATAGCTCGCGGTAAAAAGGACAACCTATATCTTTCGGTTTTTGATCTGATTTCTCTTATTCTATTCATATGATCATATCTTCCTGTGTCAGTGGGTGCTAACCAAATATGTTCGCCTTTGGGATAGAATGTTGGTGAAATAAATTTCGCAAATAGATCTCGTCGTAACGAACAACGATTTTCAGTTAATGATTTCCATCGTAACTCGTGCATAATTTCCATGAAACTCTCTCCCCCTATATCGCAATAATAAGAAACGAATTGCCCTTCTCTGTCAGTCTCTACTGGAGGGGTCCCAAGATGCGGAAAATAGGACGCACAAGTGTAGTGTAGGAAGTTTCTTTAGTAGAACTGTTGTATCTTCTAAGTGTTCTGCCAATGAAACGTAGTGTTTGGTTTGCCTTCCGTACTACATTTTCTATGTGTTCTTTCCAATTTACGTTTTTCATAATTGTTACTCCGGGTATTTAGTTGAATTTACGGCCTCTAGATTTGACTGATTTATCGTGTAACTGAAGTTTGACAGATTTCTATTAGTGGTCATCATTATTAACGGTCAATTGCCAATTTTTGCACCATGCAGATATTTTATCTAAATAGTTTTTAAGTTGATTTTGATATTATGGTGACTTTATTAACCACTGAATGACAATATCATTCCCGAACAGTCTGAGAGAGCTACTCAGATTGTCCACTAAATCGTTTAAAAAAATGAGAAACAGTAGGGGCCATATAATACGTCCCTGTGGAACGCCAGTATCTCTTCTGTTCCACACGATGACTTTCCCTTAATTACAACGTACTGTTTCCTTTCTTATAGGATATCACTAATACAATCGCACAACTAATGTGATATTCCATAAACACGCAAAGCCGCTTGTGAGGTGCAGTGTCAAAAGCCTTCCGGAAATCTAGAAAAACGATATTTGTTTTACATCGCTTGTCGATAACACTCATCACATCATGTGATTAAAGAGCTAACTGGGTTTCACAAAAACGATATGTTCTGAATCCATGTTGACTATGGGTCAATAGGTCGTTCTCTTCGAGGTAGTTGATAACATTTAAGGAAAGTATAAGCTCTAAAATCCTGCTGAAAAGCGACGTCAATAATATAGGCATGTAATTTTGGGGATCACTCCTTCCGCCTCTCTTGAATATTGGAGTGATCTATGCAACTTTCCAATCTTTAGGTATGGATCTTTCGATTAGCGATCGGTTGTATATGATAGGTATGGGGCTACTGCATGAGCATACTCTGAGAAGAAAATAAATGGTATACAATAGGGACCGGGAGACTGACTTGAGTTACGTGATTTAAATTGCTTTAATACTCTAGAGGTATCTACTTCTAAATTACGCACGCTGGCAGCTGTTCCTCAAAAGAATTCTGGAGTATTTGCTTCGTATTCTTTAGTGAAGGAATTTCGAAAAGCTGTGCTAAGCAATTCGGGTTAGCAGAACTGTCAGAGGTAACATTACCATTCAAATGTTCAAATGTTTGTATAGCTTATGGGACTTAACTATGGGGTCATCAGTCCCTAAACTTACAAACTACTTATGAACTAGCTATTACTAAGGACGGCACAAATATCCATGCCCGAGGGGGGAATCGAACCCCCGACCGTAGTGGCCGTGCAGACTGAGACTGGAGCGCCTCAGTCCCCTGGGCCACCGCGGCCGGCGTAACTTCACCATTGCTATCTTGTATCGTGAAAGTATTGATTATAAAATATTCTTCAAATATGAAAATGGCGAGTTAGGTCCGTACTTATTTATTTAATGACGACCGGTTTCGTAGGACAGTGTCAGTCATCTGTTCATGTTACATTTTATAAGTTGCTCATCGCACTTAAAAATGGAGATAATTAGTACAACATAGCATTTAGTCTACATGTACACTCTTGGCATTAAAATTGTTACAACACGAAGATGACTGCTACAGAAGCGAAATTTAACCGCCAAGAAGAAGATACTGTGATATGCAAATGTTTAGCTTTTCAGAGCATTCATCTACATCTACATACATACTCCGCAATTCGCCGTAAAGTGGGTGGCGGAGGGTACACTGTAGCAATACTAGGCATTTACTTTCCAATTCCACTGCCAAATTGAACAAGGAAAAAAAGAATGCTTATATGCCTCCGTACGAGCCCTAATTTCTCCTATCTTGTGTTTGAGATCTTTACGCGAAATGTAAGTAGGCGGCAGAAAGATCGTACTACACTCAGCTACAAATTCCGGCCCTCTAAATTTACTCAACAGAAATTCACGAAAAGAACGTCGTCTTTCTTCCAGCGATCCCAAATTGAGTTGCCGGAGTATTTCCGTGACACTCGCGCATTGGTCGAACCTACCGGTAACAAATCTAGCTGCTCGTCTCTGAACCGCCTCTGTCTTCCTTTAAACTGATCTGCTGCGGGTCCCAAACACTTGAGCAATACTCAAGACGTGGTCGTACAAGCGTTTTATACGCAGTCTCCTTTACAAGTGAAGTACATCTTTCCAAACTTCTCCCAATAAACCGAAGCCGGCGGTCCGCCCTACTCACAACTGTCCTTACATGCTCGTTCCATTTCATATCGCTCTGCAATGTTACGCCGAGATATTTGAACGACGTGACAGCATCAAGAAGCTCACTACTAATGCTGTATTCGAACATTATGGGATTGTTTTTTCTACTCATGCGCATCACCTTACATTGTTCCACATTGAGAGCTAGCTGCCAATCTTCGCACCAACTAGACATTTTGTCTAAGTCATCCTGTATGCTATTACCGTCAGTTACAGACGACACCCTCCCATACACCACAGCATCATGAGCAAACAGCCGCATATTACAACTTACTCTGTCCATCAGATCATTTATATAAATAGAAAATAATAGCGGTCGTATCACACTCCCCTGGGGCACGCCTGACGATACACTAGTTTCTGATGAACACTCGCCGTCGAGAACAACGTACTGCGTTCTATTACTTAGGAAGTCTTCCAGCCAGTCACAAATCTGTGAACCTATTCCATAAGCTCGTATCTTCGTTAGCAGTCTGAAGTGTGGCACAGCGTCGAACGCCTTTATGAAGTCGAGAAAAACACAATCCGTCTGTTGTCCTTCGTCCATGGCTCCCAAAATGTCATGTGAGAAAAGGGCAAGCTGACTTTCACATGAACGATGTTCCTAAACCCGTGCTGATTCATGGAAAGAAGCTTTTTCGTTTCAAGGAAATTTACTATATTCGAACTGAGAATATGCTCACACAAGGATGGCGCCGGTGGCGACACCTACAACGTGCTGAAATGAGGAAAGTTTCCAACCGATTTCTGATACACAAACAGCAGTTGAACGGCGTCGCCTGAAGCAACGTAGTTTGATGCCTCGTGTAAGGAGGAGATATGCGTAACATCACGTTGCCGACATTGATGAAGTTCGGATTGTAGCCTATCGCGATTATAGTTTATCGTATCGCGACATTGCTGCTCGCATGGTCGCGATCCAGTTGTTAGCAGAATATGGGATCGATGACTTCAGGAGGGCAATACGAAACGCCGTGATGGATCCCAACGGCCTCGATCACTAGCAGTCGAGATGACAGCCATCTTATCCGGATGGCTGTAACGGATCGTGCAACCATGTCACGATCCCTGAGTCAATATTTGGGAAAGACAACAAACATCTGCACGAAGAGTTCGACGACGTTTTCAGCAGCATGGACTATCAGCTCGGAGACTATGGCTGCAGTTACCCTTGACGTCGCACCACAGACAGGAGCTCCTGCGAAGGTGTACGCAACGACGAACCTGGATGCACGAATGGGAAAACGTCATTTTTTCGGATGAATCAAGCTTCTGTTTACAGTATCATGATGGTCGCATACGTGTTCGGTGACATCGCGGTGAACGCACATTGGAAGCGCGTATTCGTCATGGTATGGTATGGGGTGCCATTGGTTACACATGTCGGTCACCTCTTGTTCGCATCTACGGCACTTTGAACAATGGGCGTTGCATTTCCGATGTGTTACGACCAGTGGCTCTACCCATCATTCTATCCCTGAGAAATCCAACATTTCAGCAGGATAATGCACGACCTCATGTTGCAAGTTTAGTACGGGCCTTTCTGGATACGAAAAATTTTCGATTGCTGCCCTGGCCAGCACATTCTCCAGATCTCTCACCAACTGAAAACGTTTGGTCCATGGTGGCCGAGCAACTGGCTTGTCACAATATCCCAGTCACTACTCTTGATGAACTGTGGTATCGTGTTGAAGTCGCATGGGCATCTGTACCTGTACATGCCATCCAAGCCCTGTTTGACATAATGCCCAGGCATATCAAGGCCTGGATACTGATTTCTCAGGATCTATGCAACCAAATTGCGTGAAAATGTAATCACACGTCAGATCTAGTAAAATATATTTGTCCAGTGAATACCCGTTTATCATCTGCATTTCCTCTTAGTGTAGCAATTTTAATGGCCAGTAGTGTAAAATATATCTAAAGTATCAGATCGCCTCCAAAACCAGCAATGCCAGGTAACGTCGGTATTGAAGGTGTTTAGCCGCTATTATACATACGACCAGAATTTGTTAGGGTTCTGAGGTCATGTGGCGCTGCTATCTACTCGACGGTTTTATATCAATAGTAGGTGTTCTGGATTATCACTGCATTTATAGTTGAGCGTGAAAGTAAGATTATGGAAGGTTTCTAAGACGGTAGTATTAACCAGCTTAGTCTGCTAATTAAGGCTACGGATATCGTATTTGTTTGTGTGTTCTCTCTCTTCTTAAAAAAAAAAAAAAAAAAAAAAAAAAGTAATAAAATAAAATAAAATAAAAAATCATAATGGCTACTTTAAATAAGTTCAGTATTTTTATAATTGTTCATTATGTTTTCAACTTCTTCACCATTTAGGGCTACAAACGTAGACTTGCTGAAGTTGCCATGATGAAATACGACATGGTAACTTCAACAAATATTCATTTGGAGCCCGCATTACTGAAATAAACAATTCAGTGAAAAAAACACTGAGAACAAAGTATTACCACTGCATTTGACAGAAACAGGAGTTACTATTAAATTGTTATAACGCATCTGCCCTTATGATCACAGCAGGGTCCCGTTATTGCCTTCTGAGAGACGAAATCCTTTAAATAAATAAAGAGAAAGGCGCGTTTCCACCAAGTTCTGAAGGGGGTAGAAAGGATAAAAAGAGCACAGTGTATAACGATATTTCGCCCTAGGGATAACGCGAAACATAGTTGAGCACGAATATTGCAGAATAAATGCTAAAATATTTGCTTGCCAAATACGAATATTTAATTTTTAGTCCTACTAGCGTGAAGCCCCTGCTTCTCAACGGAAGTTAAAGAAGTGACTTTGCACATTACTCCCTTTCAGGGTTACAGTATATGAACCGAGAAAACGAAACCTTTACCCTCACATATTTTTCCTAGCCAGAAGTCAATTATTAGTAAAACAAACCGAAAGAAGCAAAGAAACATTGTAAGGATTTTACTACAGAAAGCTATATGAGAAAATCCGTATATCCTACCAAGTAAATAAATGTTAGTATATATCGTAAAGATAAGATTGTTGTGATTAATACTGTAGTGAATGTAAATTATAGAAAATGCTTCAGCCACTGATTTTAATTTAAAATAATAATAATTCCATCCATTGGTTCTTCTGTGTATTACGTAATTAACAGAAAAACACCAGATGTTAGTTCTTTGGTGTATTGTAGCATGCTACTAAGTAGAGAGCAAAACTTAAGTTGTAAATTACGGTGGCTTTTCATTCAGTGATTCTATTTTGACGATATGAAACCTGTATGTAGCTTTAAATTACGCCGAAGTACTTGTGAAAGCCCCATATTATTCAATGTTATTGTTTCCTATATTAAAATGTTCATAGAGACCAACGCAAACGACCCCCCCACGGGTCGCAACCCACAGGCTGACAAAACACTGCCGGCCGCGGTGGCCGATGGGACTGAGGCGCTCCAGTCACGGTCTGCACGGCCACTACGGTCGGGTGTTGGAATCCCCCGTTGGGCATGGATATTAGTGCCTCTGACGAGGGATGCTGCCCAATTCGCAACGTGGCGCTCCAGACCGCTCGGCTACTCCCGCGCGACTCACATTTAAGAGCAAATCTCTTGTATATTGAAAACCCTTGTACAGTTTTTTTGCAGTGTTTCGAGGTGCAGGGCTTCGGAAATCGTCGTGAAACGAGAAGACAAACTGAATACAACTCACCAGTTAAGTGTTGGGTGCAGGGGCATTCAAGACTGGGTACTCACCTGGAACAGAAGAAAACGACAATTAGATTCAAGAACAAGAGTAATCGTTACAGCAGTCATTTAAAATCCCTCATTTAAAAATATCAGCTAAAACGAAACCATCAACAGTTCACATCCCCACACAATGACAACTTTTAAGCAGGTTTCGTCTGTAAACTGTGGAACACAAGCAGGACACAAATTCAATAATTTGACACATACTGCAGTCAGAGCAAAGCCAGACAAACTCAGTGCTTTCTACTGATTGTTTACGTACGACATATTCACAAATCAATGGTTATGTTTCAGTTGTCGTTTGTGTGTGAATGGCTGTTGACGACGAACATTCGAAAATTATTGCTCGTGTCGGTTATGAAGTGCAGGATGAAGTTAGATTTATATGTAAATAAAAGGAAATGCCTTTGGAGATGGATCTTCCAATTAAAAATATTCTGACAACCCCCGTAAATCCCTACTCCAGACTACTCTAACAAAACTATGTTCGTTATCTTAAAGGCGAGGAATGTAATGTTCTTTTTGTTGAAAACGGTTTCTTGTAAAGTGTTTGACGCTGTTTTTAATGTGTATTTTTCAGAACGGAAGTCATTTTTACATGGTTTCCGACGGAAATGTATGTTTTGCATAACGATTGTTTCGAACTTAGGCAATATTCAGAACATAATTATACTGTTTTAAGAATGATTCCACTGTATAGACAATTTTTAAAGAAGTAGAATTTTTTTAATTTCTTGGAATTATTGCCTCTTGTACATTTATCTAACGAATGGTTTCTGAAAACAGTTTTCAGACTTTGCGCTTATTCATCTATAACATATTGTAATAGAAGAACATCTACGTTCTATTCAATTCGTAATTAATGTTAAACAAGGAATTATAAAATTTTAACAAGAAGTAAATTACTCTTTTATTACGGAACCCTTTGTAGTCAGAGGTGAATAGGGCTGGTTGGTCAGTGGTGTCAGTACCTCCTTGTGTGGTGGCGACCTCCTGGACAAGTCTTTGCGAACCCCTGAGGGTCGCGACCCACAGGTTGAGAAACACTGCTCTGAGGCACAGACAAAAATATAGAGACAAGAATCTGCCGTAAGGGCTCGGTCACACGCACAGGGATGCAGAGCGTTTTTTTTTTTTTCAGCAGTTTTGTAAGATGTCTCATAATGGCGCTGGGGTCAGAACAGTCATTTAAAACTCGCCAGAGCAGGCGGCAGGTAGCGGCTGTCCCAACCACCACTTTCCCTCAAACGTCGGACTCATCCGTGGCCTCATTGGCAGGCGGTGCGAGTTCTCCCATCAGCCTCCCCTCCACGCTACCCTCTGACGTGCGAGAGGTACCTTCAGAATCGCCTCTATTGTGGTCTACCGGTACTATGATGGGGAATCGCCTGACATCTGCTAGTATCTTACGCAACTACGAGGAGAGCTTAGGACAGTGGTTTTGAGGGGGCTTCCTCGCTGGATAGTTACTCTGTGTTAGAGGTCTGCACCTCGGTCGGTTGCTCGCTCGAATCGCGTGATACATGTCGTTCTCTACAGTCCGACAGGTGTCGGTACTGCAGCTTGCGGCAAGGCGTGTGGCTGCGCTCGACTTCCTCCACGCTCGTTCGAGCGGAGCACGCTCGACTGGCCCGACCGTCCACACTGCCCGCTCGCCACTCGGTCGCCTACCGCAGCGTCACTCGAGTCCAAGGCGAGAGTCGGGAGCAAAGTAGACGCTTGAAAATAAATCCTGACTCAGAAATTTGGAATTGTTTCCTTTCCCGGGTGCTTCGAAAGCTTAACCGATCCAGTTGAACTAGCTATTCAGTTGGGCATTTTGTACTTTACCATACAAGTTATTATACGTGATTAACATAAAGTTTCTGTGCTAAGATCATTTACTGAATGAATTTTCCATGATCTTTCTTACTTTCTTGTTCCCATTTGGTGGTCTGTTAGTTACTTGCTGTCTTAATGAACAAATAATTGTATTTTATATCCATTCCTCTTATCACTCTCAAGTCCTGGAATACTTTGTCCGTCTTTTATATTGATAATAAGTACTCCGATATTGATGTACATTCGTTAGGTTAGTTTTGTGCATCTCTCTCTGTTGCACCTCGTTAATACATATTCCCGTAGCATTTTGGCACTGTGCGTGGTTGCTGCGCCTCTACCTTTTCCGAGTGAGTCCTTAACGGGAATTTTTCTAATTGCAACATTCATACATTCCCCACTGCCACGTCGTCTTTCTTATCTACATAATAAAGAACGCATGCAAGCTTTTGTGTAATATAAAGGATCCGCGCTTTCTTCCATCGTCAGGGTCATATGCCGGTCTAATCCTCATATAACCTGTACCTATTTTAAATCCTCTTATTCCAAATGTTTACTTTACACAGCTGTACGAATTTATGGTGGTCCTGCTGTTTCAGTGATATCTGTGATATTTATTTAGGGCCGACTGAAGAATGTCACCCGGGCGCACCAGGCAAAAGAGTGAAATTCATGTTTTTGAAACAGCTGGACTGTGAAATGCATGAGGCGCAATCCACCAATGAGGTGGACATTTATTTAGCACGAATTGATGGTGACGACGACGATCTGCTTGAATGGTAGAAACGCAACAGTACTCTCTTTCGTAAGCTAGCTGTATTGGCAAACAGTATTTTGTGTGCCCGCCTCAAATGCACCTAGTGAACGCACTTTCAGTGCGGCAGGGAACCTCTTCTCTGATAAAATAACTCGACTCGATCTACAAAGTGTCAATGATATTTTAACAATACATTGCAATTACAATGCCACTAACTAATAATTTGGGGATAATGTTACTACTCGATGTATACTTCGTTGTACGGTAACTTTCACTTTTGTACATTGCAATAAAAACGTTGTTCGTTCTGTGGTTTCTCTTTAGATCCTTTACACTACTATCAAATGTTGTATTTAGTGAAAACAAGCTTTTTGACTCGTTTGCGGTAAAATGATATTGCCGTTACATGCTACTGTGCAGGAATACACGTCTACAGCATAACTGATTTTAGTTCCTTTAGTTACTGGGGGTGCGTCAGACGCAATAGCAGCTCACACCTCAGAGCCACAGACCCGCTGTCGTAGCGACTGACAAGGAAACCTATCCAAGTGTCACTCTCCGATTTTTATGAAATTTGGATTTGTTATAATACATGAAAAACTGTGCGACCCGTATTTTTATTTTTGTTTATTTTTAAGCGGTGTAAAAACGTATATAAGGGGTGAAACGGTCTCTCCAAAATTGGGGCTAAAATAGAAAAATCTTGATACCTTAGAGATTAATGAAGCGATTTTAATGATTTTTTGATATTAACGTATCTTTTGATAAGAATCGGCCTAAGTACATTGCAGAGGGAGTTACAATTAGGGGGCCAACTACCCCTAAAGTGGCCCATTTTTTGTGCTCAAAAATTGTTTTGATTTAAACGAAGTTGAATCTATGAAATTTGTCTTTTATAAAAACATACTTTCATACCAACAATCATTAAAATCGCTTCACTAATCTCTAAGTTATCGCCATTTTTCTATTTTAGCCCCAATTTTTGAGGTACCGTTTCACCCCTTAAATATGTTTTTCCGCCGCTAAAAAAATTACATGTTTCATAGTTTTTCATGTATTATAAAATATGCAAATTTCATAGAAATCGGAGAGTGACTTGGGTTGCTTTCCTTGTGAGTACAGCGGCAGCACTACGCTGTGCGGCCTCTGCCCGCCCCGCCCCACGTAGCCTCGTTCGAGTGTCAACACGCTCGCTGCGAGCGTAACACACTCGCCGCGCCACCGCCGAGCGTTGCGCACTCGACCGAGTACGAGCGAGCGAAACTGGCGATTTGCAGACCTCTACTCTAAGGCAGTACAAGCAACAGAGCCATCTGTTGTATCTTTGGTACACTAAAAGCGCTTCCATTGGTTCCTTGCTGTATTACGCCATACGTGTGAACACGGAAAGAAACGCTATCTATTACTTCTTTGGTGCACTACGTAACTAACAGATCCTGTAGTAGTCCTTTGCTGTACTATGCCGCACTGGCAAGCATAGCATAATTCTAAAATTTTAAATTACGACGCCTTTTCTTTTCCTGGTCCTGTTTTGAAGAAATGAAACTTATAATTATGTTCCCATTATTAACTCCCCATTTACCTGTGAAACCTCATAAAAGATAGTACATTTCAAGATTAGCCTGTACTAAAAGACACACACACACACGCGCGCGCGCGCGCGATAGCTGCAAGACGGATGTTGAAATTGTGTTAAAGACATCATAATTTATTTTCTCTGGCGCCATTACCACGAACTGAATCTGCATGATACACTGAAGTTACTTGCGAAAGCACAGGGGCACTTGCGCTCCCCCTCTCCTCCTCCCCCGAGACTGCCCGACGAAAAGAGAGAGAGAGAGAGAGAGAGAGAGAGGGGGGGGGGGGGAAAGAGAGAGAGAGCGGAATGTAGGAGAGAAAGAATCTCAGCATTAGAATAATTAACTTTTACTTACGAGCAGCATGTAATTGTGAGTTTAAAAATGCAAAATCCCTGTGTTATGCTTACATTTAAGTGCTCTTTGTTGTCAGTAATTTACGATAAAAATAAATAAAAGTTGTTTATTGTTTCGTGATTTGATGGGAGATAAATGAGCTATTGTGTATGTTTTACTCATACATAAACAAAAAGTGTGACTATGTGAAAAACTGTGAATTTCAAGAGCTGCATTCTAGTTGACGCATTCAGGTGTTTTTGGCAAACGGCTTCTCTCTCTGGATTCTTTTCCTAGAGACAGTACTGCCACTCATTATAAACAGTTTTATTTGAAGCTACTGGTTTCGATTTTCCAGTTATTCGAGCAAATTAGAAATTTCAACGGCATTTTTCCACTCATAAGATACAAGGGATCTTCATGGTAGTAAAAATTCTTCTTGAAACACAGTGAAATATAAATTTTCACTATGCCACAGAGTGTGCGCTGATATGTAACTTCCTGGAAGATTAAAATTGGCCGCGACGGAGTGGCCAAGCGCATTGAGGCGCTATACTACGATGCGCGAGGCCGCTCCCCTTCGAGGGTTCGATTCCCCCCTAGGGCATCGATGTTTGTGCCGTCTTTAGTATAAGGTATTTCATAGGTAGATTGTAAGTTTAGGGACTGGTGACCCTGCAGTTAAGTCACATAAGCTTAACAAACATTTGAACATTTGATTCGATTAAAATTGTGTGCTGGAACCGGAATTCGAACCTACGACCTTTGCCTTTTGCGGGCACGCGCTCTACCATCTGATATATCGCGGCTCGCTTCACAGTCGTCGTCACAACTTCATTTCTGCCAGTACCTCGCCTCCTACTTTTCAAACTTCAAAGAAGTCCTCCTGCGAACCTTGAAGGATTAACACTCCTGGAAGAAAGGATGCGGTGGAAACATGGCTTAGCCACAGCCTAAGGGATGTTTGCAGATTGAGGAGTGCTTCTCCTGAATGGTTCACTGAAGAACTTCTTTGAAATTTGGAAAGTAGGAGGCGAGGTACTGGCAGAAGTAAAGTTGTGAGGACGTGTTGTGAAGCGTGCCGGCATAGATCACATGGTAGAGCGCTTGCCCGCGAAAGGTTTTGAGGGAATATCAAACTTAGCGCGATGTATTTACTCGCTGTTTGCTTTTGACCCGTAATTGGGCGACGTTTTAGGATACGCTGTTTTTTCCAATTTCTGCATTGTTTGGTAATGACACAGTTACTCCGAATACTCTGCTGTGTAACATTCAAATATCTGACTACTTAGATGGTCCTTCAAATATATTTACCAATAAGACACGCGCGTCACCTACTGTAAGTTAACTGTACTATGTCCACAATCTTTGCTTCAGAGCAAGAAGTAAGTTTTATCGCAAACAGATGAACTTTATGGCAGCGTATAAAATACGAGCAAACGAACAAATATATAAGAGTTTCCAATCTCCCATTAGTCCATCTCCACTTTTATCTCTGTTCATCTGCTTCTTCCTTGTCTCCTCCTGTCCCTTCTCTGTCCATTTTCTCCTCCCTCTCCCTCTGTTCGTCTCCTTTCACCTGCCTGTCACCATATCCACTGTCTCATTCTCCTCCTTTTCTCTCTCTCTGACAGTCTTCTCCCTCCCCTTTCTGTCCGTGTCCTCTACTTACTCCTCTCCCTCCTATATGTGAAAAAAATACATATATCCGCTATGGTGACTGCTCAAACGGTGAGAAAGTCGCAAGGTGCCCTCTTCCACGCTAAATTCACTGGCTTGCAGATGACAAAAATATCCTTCATGAAGACTTAAATTTATGTGATAACTTTCATGGTGACCAGTCAAAGAATTGCGATGTTTGTTGTAACGTACCCTCCGCCTTGCACAAACGGAGGCTTACGGAAGGAAGCCCATGTCTTAATTCAGGATAAAAGCTATCATCATTTCACATTTCATTCAATTCCGTCCAGTCGTTTCAGCATGAAGAATAACATACGTGTTAACCCTCCGCCACGCACCGTACGGTGGCTTCCTAAAGATAACTCATGCGTTAATTCAGGGTAGAAGCTATCTACATTCCAAATTTCATTCAAATGTGTTCATATCTATGAGCATGAAAGAGTAGCAAACGTATTAACCTATTGTAAGGTACCCTCTGCCACAGTCCGTACGGTGGCTAAGGTAGCCATTAAATTAATAAGGGTTTAAGCTGCCTCTCTGCAAAATTTCTTTCATCTTTCTATCTTTCATTTCAGCGTCAAGGCGTAAAAATGAGTCAACATGCACCATACGAAGTTAATGTTAGTACGCCTATAACCTTCGCGCGAGTGTCAGCAATCAGCTGACAGAGTTTTATCGCAATCGAATGTACGGTATAGCCGTGATTAAAATACGGACAAAAAGACAAACACAGACATTAATATTTCTATATTACATTATTATACAATTACTTTTTGTCCGAGATATTTGCAAAAACTACGAAACTGCTAAAAACCGCCAGTGTGATCTTTTTCCATAATCCCACTTTTATGAAACGAAGCCTATGTGTCGCCCCAAGATACGCTCAAGTTTTCTGTGGAAACCTCGTGCAAATTCATGGACTGGTTTTTGAAGTGTAAGGGGTCAAAATGTTCAAATGTTTGTTAAGATTAAGAGACTTAACTGCGGGATCATCAGTCCCTAAACTACTTATGAACTACTTCATACTAAAGACGACACAAACATCCATGCCCGAGGGGGGATTCGAACCCCCGACTGTAGCGGCCGTGCAGACTGTGACAGACGCGCCGCAGACAGCTCGGCCATTGCGGCCGGCTAACGTGTCAACTCACTCAAACATATTTTACTACATATTCGGACCATTAAAACAGTACTTATTGCTCACAAGTAACATCTGACTGATTAATTAATTTATTTAATGCTTTTAAAGAAGTTATTATTCGAAGTATGGCATTAGATCGCGAGTGCGATAATTAGCTTTTCTTGAGGCTAGAGCAAGTAACATATCAGACATACACACTGGGGGAATATTACTGGTTACAATTTATCATTTAAAATAGCATGGCAGGCAGTACTTGGCAACGGTATTTCATAAGGTTTGAAAGTATGGTGCAATACTACGTTATTCGCTGGCGTGAGTCTCTGCGTAGCGGCAGGTGACATAGTGGTAGTAACGGGTCCGTAATTGCCCAGTTTGAGGGTACGTGTAGCCGAAAAATAGCGTGGCTCGGATAGGCTGAGGGAGGTTGACGTAGAGACGATGACGCGGCGAAGAGAGAGGGAGAAAGGTGGGGAGGTATATACAGTGGAGACGGTGCGTGCCAGCGGCACTCCAGCACTTTGCCTCGTGGGTGTCGACGGAGAGCAAACACTCCATGGGCGTGATATGCGCATCTTCGAATGTGGACAAAGTGAGTGAGAGAGAAGATTCATTTTCGGTACTTCACTGAAAAGAGCAGCTCTGTGGTAAACAGATCTGAAATTACTTCTTGTTTGAGAGTAATCAGATCGTGCTATATTCTGTGTTGGTCAGGCACTTCTTGTCTGAGGTGAATAAGGACAGAGTGAGATATTTAATTCCTGTAGGCGAATTGTATTGACATCACGGTGGGTTGATTCATGCAATCAGCGTACGACGCCAGTAGCGAGACGAGAATGTGTTAGGTGTTCTCAACATCTTTGAGACATAGAAAGTATTTCGATCGACAGAAGTTGATCCAGTCAGGCAAGTTAGGTTGATTTTCAGCGAAAGCGCACCAGTTTGCAGCCATCTCAAATGTTCCAACGTTGGTAGAGTGCATGGGCTTAACTGCGGCGTCATTAGCTCCTAAACTTACAAACATGAACTAGCTTATACCAAAGACGGCACAAACATCCATGCCCGAGGGGGGATTGGAACTCCCGATGGGGAACGGCCTCACGCATCGTAGCTTAGCGCCTCAATGCGCTCGGCCGCTCCGTCAGGGCGCAGCCAGTTTAATGAACGGTACTGTGTGCAATGCTCACGCTTAGGCAACAAAAGCATCACGCATTTAGTGCGACAGATCGAATTTATCCGTAGCTTTGTCAATTTAAAGTCAAGTTAAGCGCCATGTTTCAGCCAGTTTGCCGAGTGCAGATTTTTTTATTTTAAAACTCATTAAAATTCAGGATAAAGTTTCTATGATTTTTTAGTTGCAATTTCTGTTCGTCAAGTTAACAGCTCCTATCCTAACAAACCTGAATTCTAGTGAAATTTTAGTTCAGTCAATACGTATTCTTTGTTTAAATAAATTAAATACACTAAATCGTGCTTCCTTTCAGTAGATAGTGAAGCCAAATTTGTAACCAGTTCGTCCTTACTATCAATATATAGAGACATGTTTATTTTACGGGAGATGTGATCTGTTTAAGTAATGTTATAGAAACATATCTCAATTCAACAAGAAGCCTTTTGCTGACTTCTACGCGACTTGCTGTTAGGTTTTTCCGCGCAGGAGCCGTTGGTACACTGTTAGATAGCTAGTACGCAATAAAAATCAGTTGGAAGTTTATGAAAAATTATATCACAGAAAGCTTCATTTTTTACGTTAGAATAGGTTTGTAACGAAGGAACAGACAGAAACTAAAGTTACTTAAATTATAATTAGGATATCTCTTTCCATCCGTGATTCGATTTTGAACCCATACCTTCGTGTTAAACCAAAGTTCGATCCAGTTTCGTGTGAAAACGGCATGAAAATTTGTCCAGTAGTATTGATTGAAAATTGAAGTACAACGTCAGAGCTTCATTTACAGTTTTGCACAGATAGAAAAGAAATAGTTGTAGAAGTTATATATTTTTGACGACGTTACAGCGTTCATTTTTAATGAAATAAACCGCAATTTGCGATCACTTATGGCTTCACAGTACTAGGTTTAGATGTAATACCACTGTGCGGCGAATGGAAATTTTTGCCCGTCCGGAATTTCGAACCCGGGATCTCCTGCTTACTAGGCAGACGCGTTAACCAATCCGTCACCGAAGACACAGTGACCAACCCGACTGCAGAGGACTCTTCCCTGCACGTCTCCCGCCACACCCAAATCTCCATTCGCCACGCTGTCTCTTTCCTATACCACGGCCTATTTGTTCTGTAATGCTCGCATCCACAACACGGTATTCCCGTATCAGGGAGAACAGACCATGAGGTATCGAGACACAATTGTCGTCAGGAGCCGAGCCTCGGCTTGTATACAATTATACATTTTGACGACGTTACAGCGTTCATTTTTAATGAAATAAACCGCAATTTGCGATCACTTATGGCTTCACTGTTTTATGTCTCGATACCTCATGGTCTGTTCTCCCTGATGCGGGACTGCAGTATTGTAGCATTACAGAACAAATAGGCTGTGGTATAGGAAAGACACAGAGTGGTGAATGGAGATTTGGATGTGGTGGGAGACGTGTAGAGAAGAGTCCTTTTTTTATATCTACATAGATACTCTGCAATATACATTTAATTGCCTGGCAGAGGGTTCATTAACCACTTTCATAACTTTCCTCTACCGTTCCATTCTCTAATAGCGCGCGGGAAGAAAGAACACCTCTTATTTTATTAGGATGATACAACGAACTGTGTCCTTTCTGATAGGAAATCGTGAATCCAATCTCACAATTGTGGAGATATTCCATAAGCACGCAATTTCATTAGAAGCCGCTTCTAGGGTATAGTGTCAAAATCCTTCCGGAAATCTAGAAATATGGAATCGATTTGAGATCCCTTGTCGATGGCACTCAACACTTCATGTGAATAAAGGGCATGCTGTGTTTCGCAAGAGCGATACTTTCTGAATCCGTGTTGACTATTGGTTAATAGGTCGTTCTCTTCGAGGTAGTTCATAATATTCGAACAAAGTATATGTTCCAAAATCCTACTGCAAATCGACGTCAGTGAGATTGGCCTGTAATTTTGGGGATCACTCCTATTGCCTTTCTTGAATATTGGTGTAACTTGGGCAACTTTCAAGTATTTGGGTACGGAGATTTCGCCGAGTGATCTATTGTAAATTATAGCTAAGTCGGGTTGGTCACTTTGTTCTCAGTGGTGGGGTGGTCAACGCGTCTGCCTAGTAATCAGGAGATCCCGGGTTCGAATCCCGGCCGGGCACAAATTTTCATTCGCCGCACGTTGATAATATATCTAAACCTAGTACAGTGAAGCCATAAGTGATCGCAAATTGCGATTTATTTCATTAAAGTTGTGGACGTCCTGTCAGTGTGCATACGTATTGATGTATGGCTCGCACCCCGGTGCCCGCGACCGCGGATGACACCCGCGCGCTTCCACATCCCGCCTGCCTCGCGCTGCGCACTGCTCCGCCCGGCCCGTGTATTGAGACGGCGCGGCGCGGCGAGCAGAATATTTCGTTTCCATCAGCCCGGCGCTCCATTGACGTCCCATCCATCATCCGCACGTGAATGGGCGCGCCAGCCGCCAATAAGAGCCACACGGCTGCTACACGGGACGGGACGCGACGGTCCCCATCCAATTTCTGCATTTTAAACAGCGCGGCGAGCACAAAGCGGACGGGAAAATTTCTCCGCGATTCGTTTTGCGGGCTCATTTCTGGCGCCGTTGTCGCCGACACACAACCGCAGGGATTCCAGTTTCCTCTGATTTGAATGAGCGGATGGAAAATTTAATAAACGTTTGCTTCCGCAAGCTAAACGTATCGGAACAGCTACCGGCCATTTTCAACCAGAATGGAATGCACGCAGTTGTTTCCAGCATCGACAAGACAGTTCTTTTAGGTCAGTTTCTATCGAAATACTGATTTCAAAGCCGGAAAAAAATTAGGAGAGTAGGCTTCTATACAAAACTGAAAAAGGAATGATCCTTTACGACTATTATTAGTTGCTAGTCGGGATATTCACTAAACATCGATGCATCGAATACATTAGATGTTTAACATACGATACATCGTATTGATTCATGTTTTGGTAAATAATTTTTCTATTCGATGTATCGATGTTTTTAATAAATACGTAGAATCAATGGAAAGTCTGACTCTGGGTAATAATGACAAAGAACTTAAAAAAATTTATTTGAATTACTTTATATATTTGAGATTCAATTATTTTAATTTTAAATAACTGTCATTAACATGAAGTGACATCTGTAAGCAATCTAGCGAAACATAACAACAGGTAGCCAATAACAAGGAAAAAATCATGTCAAGATTTTTCTTGCAGTTGGCTACCCTCTCTGTGTAAATTAATGTAATTGATAAAATTAGTTTCTTAGGTTCGCTCTCTTTAGTTGGTACAGTTTCACCACAGTGTAACAAATACAGTCGCAAAACTCTAAATGGAAAAAGAGCAAGCTTTAGAGTCAATCTACTTCTACTACATGCCAACCGCTTAGAGCGCTAAAATCGCTAGCTGAAGAGATGGTAGCACCACAAGCAGCTAGCTTGTAGTGACAGAAGAATGGCATAGTATGAACAGAGAACTCGCTATTTTTATGCTGTTAATTCCATATTTTCCTAATGGCTGTGACTTCTCCAACACGAAAAGGAAAATGTAATATCCCGTCTTGTTTTAATATCAACATCCGAACCTTTTATTTTCGAAGGATGCTCAGGTAGTCAATCAGTACAGGAATAGAATGAAAGGTCTGCCTAAACAACATGGGTGTTAACAGATAAACGACTTAAAAATTAATGTTTTATATACAGATTTAAACTTTAGTGTTTAATGTCTTGCTTTATATTTTGTAATGATCTGGTATTGTAATAAAATATTTCTATTAATTTTTTGTTTCAGTTACAGAGGTAATGTCTCTCATACAATAATACTAAACCAACACACGGTATCTTAAAATCAAACACATCACAACATCTATAGCACTACCTAGTACCTACACTACCAGTTTAGGGGCTCTGTGCATTAACATGGACCAAACGAAAGATAACGAACTTTCTGCGTTTAACAGGAAATGGTGAATATCAAACTATGATCATATTTACTCTCGGCAATTTTAAACGAATAGGTAAGAGGTATACGAAATTACATTTGCTGACGCATATTTTTCGTTTGTTAATGTTTGGCTAAAAAAGGCATTACAGTTCAAAAATTCAAATGTTTGTAAAGCTTATGGGACTTAACTACTTGGCCATCAGTCCCTAAACTTACAAACTACTTATGAACTACTTACGAACTAGGACGGCACAAATATCCATGCCCGAGGGGGGATTAGAACCCCGACCGTAGTGGTCGTGCAGACTGTGACTGAAGCGAAAGGCATTACAGTGTTCGATGTTCAAAAAGCATGTATGTTTCTAAGCGATATATCGAAAAACATCGATGCATGTTTGCGATGTTGAACATCGAATAAAAACATTGATGTTTGTTTTAAGTGGACACCCCTAGGTGGTACCCGTCGCGTTGCTGCCTCAGAGGAAACAATTGTGCAAGTATCGTTCGAAATTTGGAAGTGTTAGCTTGTTTAATTACGAATTATTAAAATAAATATTCATTTTATAGTCTCCAATAAAGTTTTATCGCAATGAGATGAACATATTGGCGGCTCATAAAATACGAACAAACGAACAAATATATATGAGGTTTCAAATCTTCTATTAGTCCATCTCCTCTTTTCCCTGCATTCTGTTTACCTGGTCCCCCCCCCCCTCTTCTGTCCCTTTCTCTGTCCATTTCCTCCTCCCCTCCCTCTGTTCACCTCCTTTCACCTGTCTGTCACCATTCTCTTCCACTCCCTCCGATTCTTTTTTTCATTTTTAGCTGCTTGGAAAGTCATTATTAGATATGGAGTTCTTTCCAAAATAGCGTCGTAAGCTCTTCACAAACTGAACAATCAAAGACAACCGTCGTCATCTAATAGTGAAGCCAATACTGAATAGATGTAACTTGCGCTATTTATCTTTTTATTTTATTTTACTGAAAACATAATTATTAATAACCTTTCATAAAATATAGAAAATAACAAATGAACAAATACGTGCATTTTTCGTAAAAAGTTAACATTAAATATTAAAATCGTGTAACTATTCGAACACAACGAAAGAAAAAGATGTCACGGCGGGATTCGAACCACCGAACCCATGATTGTGGGATCAGGACGCTACCACTTTAGCTACAGATGCTGCAACTGCTTTCATTATTTTAAAGCTGAAAGGTGGAAGGAATATATAGAGAACCACTACAAAGGAAATAAACTTGAAGCCATTGTTCTAGAGGAAGATGAGATACGATATTACCGCGAGAAGACTTTGGCGGAACACTAAAAGATTTGAGTACAAACAAGGCCTCTGGAGTAGATGAGGTTCAGTCTCATCTGTTATCATCGTTAGGAGACCCAGTCATGAAGATATTGTTCCACCTGGTATGCAAGGTATATGACACAGGGGAAATACCTTCAGACTTCAAGGAGATTTGTGATTCTAATTCCGAAGAAAAAAAAGTGCAGACAAATGAGAAAATTACAGGACTATCAACAAGTCACGGTTACAAAATACTAATACGAACTACCTAATTATCTAAAGAAGAATAGAAAAACTGGTGGACTCCGACTTTGGTGAAGATTAGTAGGAACCCGCGAGGCAATTCATTACGACTTATCAGATACGTTAAGGGAAGGCTAACCTACGTTTTTAGCATTTGTGGATCTGGAGAAAGCCTTTAACAATGTTGACTGAAATACACTTTCTCAGATTCTGAAGGTAGCAGGGGTAAAATATAGGGAGCGAAGTGTTATATTCAAATTGTACAGAAACCAGACAGCAATTTGTAGAGTCGAAGGGCAAGAAAGTGTCGCAGTGGTTGGAAATGGAAAGAGAGGATTGTAGCCTTTCCTCATCTTTTTTCAATCTGTTCATTGAGCAAACTGTAAAGGAATGCAAGGAGAAATTTGGAGAGTTAATTAAAGTCCAGAGAGAGGGAATAAAACCCTTGCGCTTTGCTGACGACATAGTAATTATGTCAGAGACAGCAAAGGACCTGGAAGGGCAATTAAATGGAATGGACAGCGTCTTCGAAGGAATACATAAGATTAACATTAACAACAGTAAAACGGGGGTAATGGAATTTAGTGCCTACTGTTATTAAGTAATGAGACGATAAAAGTAGTAGATCAGTTTTGTTATTTTGGTAGCAAGATAACTTTTGATGGCCGAAGTAAAGAAAATTTAAAATGCAGAATGGCTACTGGAAATTTGTTGACATCGAATATTCTACATATACAGGGGATACTCTGCAAATCACATTTAAGTGCCTGGCAGAGGCACTAGATTAAATGTTGTTAAGCTTAAGGGACTTAACTGCGTGGTCATCTGTTCCTAAACTTACAAACTACTTATCAACTACCTTATACTAAAGACGACACAAACACACATGCCCGAGGGGGGATTCAAATCCCCGACCGTAGGGGCCGTGCAGACTGTGACTGGCGCGCCGCAGACCGCTCGCCCAATGCGGCCGACTTAGTTTAAATGTTAGGAAGTCCTTTCTAAAGGCATTTGTCTGGAGTGTAGCATTGTATGGGAGTGAAGCGTGGACGATAAGGAGCTCAGACAAGAAGATGATAGAAGGACTCGAAATGTGGTGCTACAGACGAATGACGACAATTAGATGGGTAGATCACGTAACTAACGAGGAGATGCTTAACAGAATTGGGGAGAAAAGGAGTTTCTGGCATATCCTGACTAAGAGAAGGGATAGATTGATGGGGCACATTCTGAGACATCAAGAAATCGTCAACTTAGTATTCGAAGGATGTGTATGGGGTAAAATCGTAAAGGGAGATCGAGAGACGAATACAGTAAGCAGATTCAAAAGCATGTAGGTTGCCGTTCGTATTCTCAGATGAAGAGGTTTGCACAGGACAGTGTAGCGTGGAGAGCTGCATCAAACCAGTCAGCTGACTGAAGACGAAACCAACTTACATGTACTTGCAAAATTCAAAAGTCGATTTTCTCGAGGATTTTCGAGAATTGCGTCGAATGTCTTTTAATGATTTTAACTTATGTTCTGAATTTCACATAGCACAAAATAAATAAATAAATCTAAAATCCAATAGCCATGTGGTCTCTTTGTACGTCATTTCTTTTTAATTGAAGGAAAGTCGTGTGATTTATCAAATAACGCCAGTATTTTTGGACAAGTTCACTCGTGTAACCAGATTCGACCTAGCAGTTCAAAAACTATAACAATATTCCTCTTTTGTATAATGTATCTTGTTTAATGATAAGGCAGACTTTTTTTATTATCAGTGGTGAAGTTGAAAATCTATGGGACTTAACTACTCTGGTCATCAGTCCCTAGGCTTTCAAACTGCTTAAACTAACTTGTGGTAAGAGCAACAAAGACACCCATGCCCGATGGAGGACTGAAACCTCCGACGGCCAGCAGCGTCGCGCTCCGCAACTAGGCGCCTTAGAACGTTCGGCCCCTCCACCGCGTCAGTAGTGAAATTATCTGTCACAATTTGAGGTACTATAGTGATCATAAGCCTCACTGGATGGAACATTTAAAGGTAGCTGATGATGTAAAGGTATGGCATGGAGTGCAGTATTGGGTACCCGTGTAACAGATGCTAAATGCTGAAAGCTTTCTGGAAATGTTTCAATAACTGATGTTTGCTTAGATCAGGCATGACCAACATTTCCGCCCCGCGGGCGGAGTACACTGTAGTTGACCGGCCCGGCCGCGACCGTGTGTCGCTAGTGCCCCACTCGCCGCTGCGCACAGTGCGCGAGGCAGGGGCGCGGCAAAGGCCGCCCGCGGGAGGCGGTGCGGGCACGGCGAGGGAGGTGTTTGGCAATGCCTGCCTTATATCGTAATTTTAAATGGCAACTTTCCCTCTTACTTTCAACAGGATGAGGATCCACCACACTACGGAGCAGTTTTTCTTATCAGCTGTTAGATGCTCAATTTCGTGGTCACTGTACTGGCCTATGTGGTTCTGAGAAATAGGCACCTGGAGCACCTGATATCACAGCTATGACGTTTATCTGCAGGCCGCGCGGGAGTAACCGTGCGGTCTAAAGCGCACTGCTACGGATTGCTGAGCCCGCTCCTGGTCGGAGCTTTGAATTCTCCCTCGGGCATGAGTGGGTTTGTAATATTGCCCTTTTTTTATTCCCATCAGGTGTTAGAGTGGGTTAATGTTCGGGGCCGCTTTTCAAGTTTCAATAGCCTTGTAATATTACAGGGAAGTAACTTGGTGGACTAACACATTTAAGTAACTTTATAAATAGCAGACTCAAAAAATGAGGCGGAATCTGAATTTAAAGTTTATCGGAATCAGTAATTTGGAATGAAAGCAACACATGAGCACAATATTACACAAAGAAACCTTTCTTACCAACATGTTTCCTTCAAGTTGTTTCTATCGTAGCAGATGAGCATGTAAAACTCTTGTTGCATTATGTATAATTATACTTGATACATTTAGAGCGGGTTACGCTAATTGTATGACCTTGAAAAAATGTTAAGTTAGCTTTCGTGACAAAATGCTGTTTAAATCGATCGGATTTCGTTTAATTCCGAAGATTTCTTTGCAGGCATTACTATAAAGTCACATTCTTGAAAATTACATATAATGATATCTAGAAGTTTCTAGTAAATTACAGATACAAGTCCAATAATGGGTCAAGACTACTGCTGGAAAAATAGAAACACTTCATGAATTATTAAAAGGTGGGTCATTTTAAATAAGTAAAAGATTTTAATTGTACTAACTATATTTTCAGCATATCTAAAGAAACACATGTGCATTTGATTGTAAGGAAGTCCCGGATGTACGTCTGATCTTAGAAAAAGGTAAAACATGAAACAAGATGTGCACAACTGCATTCTGGGCAGATCGTAAAAGATGACATCAAAAATGTATGAAGAACGTAAGTAGTTGCCAGAGAAAGCGGTGGTCAGCGACAAGTGTCGCAGATATATTGTTTACTGAATAAAAATTTCAGTGTAATACTAGAGGTTCTTAGTAACAGACTGTTGCTGCACCAGCCACCTCCACAGAATGGAATGAAATGTTGGTTAAAGTAGTTTCTGAAACACTCCCGTATTTATTTTAATCCCGGGGTGTGGTAGAGCTGGGTAGGGAGAGGTCTACCGTAGAGCTGGTAGGAGCTAGGACACAACAGTAAAAAAAAATGTTGAAATGTTTGTATCGTCTATGGGACTTAACTACGTGGTCATCAGTCCCTAAACTTACAAACTACTTATGAAGTACTTACGAACTAGAACGGCACAAATATCCATGCCCGAGGGGGGATTCGAACCCCCGACCGTAGTGGCCGTGCAGACCGTGACTGGAGCGCCTCAGTCTCCTCGGCCACCGCGGCCGGCACACAACAGTCCCTGAGTGGAAGGTCACAAGCCATCTATAACAAATACCTTTATTTGCAAATTTAAGTAAAGGTTCAGGCACCGTAAAATGCTAGTAAGGCTCTGTTAATAAAGAGAAGGAGCCACACAAAACTTATGATTACAAGTACATGACTAGAGCAGTGACCAACATCGTTTGTCTTAATTTATTCATCAGAAGGCAATACTGAATAACTTTCAGTTATAAAACTGGCCACTTGATCATTAGCTCACTAAGGCAAAATTTTCTTAACTAGAAATAAGGCTTTTATCAAGATCTGGAAAAGTGTATAACTCAAGTAAAATACACGCAACACAGGAGAGCACAAGCTAACATGAATTACATTGTAATCGATTAAGAGATGAGCACTAGCTCACATGACTTGAACCAAAATTTTAAAACAACTGAAAACCGCTTACATCTACTTAGAATAACAACAATACAGCAGAGTCGTAGCTTACTTAATTAAACTGTCGTTCAATCAAAGATGAGCACTAGCACATTTACTTTAAGAGAAAATATAAGACAATTGGTAAAGTGCTTCAAATCTACTAGAGATAAATTCCAGTTCATTTAAGTTTAAGCAAAACTTTTAAGACAACTGGTAAGGTGCTTAATATCTACGTAGAATAACTGCAGTATAGCAGAGTACAGTACTATCAGGGACGAGGAGTGGCTCATTTAATTTTAAGCAAAACCTTTAAGAGAACTGGTAAAGTTCTTAACATCTACGTAGAGTAGCTATAGTACGGCACAGCCGTAGCTCACTTGAATTGGTATCCAGTAATAGATGAGCACTAGCTCCTCTAACGACTATTTTCTAAAATACTTGAATCATAAGAGAGACAGAATAATCACAAGCTATATGTTATTTTACACTTGAAAATTCATCACCCAGTTACTGCAGTGTGTGTTTTACACCCGCTAAACAACATTCCATTGGAGGGGGGGGGGAACTTACGAAAAAAACGCTAGCTTGGCTAAAGGTCAGCCGGCGGCAGTGGCCGAGGGGACTGAGGCGCTCCAGTCCCGGTCTGCACGGCCACTACGGTCGGGGGTTCGAATCCCCCCTCGGGCATGGATATTTGTGCCGTCCTTACGATTAGCTAGCTAGTTCATAAGTAGTTTGTAAGTTTAGGGACTGATGACCCGTAGTTAAGTTCCATAAACTATACAAACATTTGATTTGCTAAAGGTCAATAACATCTAATTCTGACCAAAAGAGAGCTACAAATGATCTCACTAGGAGTACAAAGCAACAGACGGCACTCTGAAACTTGGTGCTATTCAAGCAACAACTAGCCGTGCCGATCACGGAGACAGAAACTAGTTCACTTGTAGGCCATGAAAGCTAGTTAGTACAGCTACTCAAACACCATTGACGACGGCGAAAGGAAATGGAATCCGTAACTTATGATTCCACGGTCACGCGTCCTTTTCAAATCCCACGGTCGCCGCTTCCTGCGTCAACTCCGCCTCTATCAGCTGATGTCGGCTGGCCCTCTTGTTCACCACCACGCGTTACACTCCACTTTCGACCACATACTATCCTTTTTCTCGCAAGACCACGGACGATCCTCGATCCTCTCCATGCAGCGACCAAGCCCCTTTGCTATCGATGGTGCGGTTTCATGTCTCTGGACACCCTCGATACTCAACCCCATGACCACGCCTCAGTTTTTAAGACTAGTGGATGATGACCTCAGTAGTTTTGTCCCATAGCTTTACATACATTTCAACATTTATCTGTGGGGTCATTTGAACTATATCGTAAATGCAGAGAAAATACTAAAGAGACACGATCGCGAACAACGCACTGAAGAAGCGTGTGCCAGCATTTCTGAGGAAATCCTCCTCCGAGTGCACGACAAACTGTTTAGGATGCCTTAAAAACTTCAGAAAATAGTAGTAAACATAATCTTGTAAAAATGACAAATTATATAATGTTACCAGAGAACAATGTCATTATTATTACGATATTTTTAAAAACAATAATTAATCAAAAGTATAAATTGAGAGAAAAATCGTCGAAACGGTAAAGCTGAAGGTGCGACAAAATTTTTCTGAAACTTTATTTGCATTACGATATAATTATGCTAAAAAAATGTTCAAATGTTTGTTAAGCTTATGGGACTTAACTACGGGGTCATCAGTCCCTAAACTTACAAACTACTTATGAACTACTTACGAACTAGGACGGCACAAATATCCATGCCCGAAGGGGGATTCGACCCCCGACCGTAGTGGCCGTGCAGACAATGACTGGAGCGCATCAGGCCCCTCGGTCACCGCGGCCGGCTATAATTATGCAGTGTCGATTTTGGACAAAGCATTTCAAAAAAATTATTTCATTGGTATTGCAAAAATGATATGTTTAACTGCGATGTTACTCTCTATGTGATGACTTCGAATGATACTAAAGTATTGACAGATATGTAGCCTGTAGGTATAGAATAGATCGATAAAAAGAGTATCGGGTCCTTCATAGGCGCCGACTACGGGCATGCTAGGTTGCTCAAGCATTCCCCAAAATTTGAGTGCGTTTGCTCGGCATACACTGAGAATTTTGGTGATATTTTTCCTTTACGTTACATTTCTTGACTGTAATTAAAATCTACTCTGTCATCCCACTGATTGGCAGCTGACTTTTGTAATACACCGCTATAAAACGATTATCTCAAAAGAAAGAGCTACTTGAATTCGTAGGCATTAAAATCCACGTTGAAATGTGAGTGAAATAACTGTTTTCTATATAGTCCGAATGTTAATAGAACCGGCCGTGGTTGCCGAGCGGTCTGCAGCGTGCCAGTCACGGTCTGCACGGTCACTACGGTCTGGATATTTGTTCAAATGTTTGTAAAGCTTATGGGACTTAACTACGGGGTCATCAGTCCCTAAACTTACAAACTACTTATGAACTACTTACGAACTAGGACGGCACAAATATCCATGCCCGAGGTGGGATTCGAACCCCCGACCGTAGTGGCCGTGCAGACCGTGACTGAAGCGCCTCAGTCACCTCGGTCACCGCGGCCGGCTGGATATTTTTGCCGTCCTTAGTATTAGGTATTTTGTAGGTACTGTGTAAGTTTAGGGACTGATGACCGCGTAGTTAAGTCCCATAAGCTCTACAAACATTTGAACATTTTTTTGTTAATGTAATGCCGCTAGTTACGTCAATATTGTAAACTGAAGGCGGTAACCTTTAATTGCTGAATTAAATAACTAGAAATGAAGTGGTGATGATAATGTCGATACTACTCATTTAACGTACGTTTATTCTCTGAGAAGTCAATTGTCTTCAAAGAATCGTGTTAATGTAAGTCGCGACATTTTTCATCTTGTTTACTGAATTGGTGTGTGTGATGTAACAATGGATTATGAACCTATTCGTATCGACAAACATGGTATGACAGCAGAAGTGATTATGGAGTATTTTGATATTACTGTATGCAGAATAAAACTGCAGAAGAATGAAGCCAGGAAGACGATCCGATGTGTCCGATAGTGAACACACATACAGGCACATCGATAGCTGTTACGCATTCCTCAGTAGACGAAAACACTGAAAATGATTTTAGTAGTTAACACAACGGGAAAAACAGATTGAAATGGTCGCAAAACCCGCCCAGTAGTTCTAGAACGTGAAATTGAAATTAATGGCTGTTAGTTTCTTTACTGTCTGTTAAAAAAAGTACTTCTCTCCTTTCAGAGATTAAAATGGTCCTAAATTAACACTAGATGTGCAAATTGACTCCACTAAAAGCTTGTTTCGGCTTATGCCATTTTCAAGTGGGTGTTTAAGTTGGACTGACGTCCATAAAGCGTATTAGAGTTAGTGTCTTTTTGTGACAAGATGGTATAGTCACGTTGTATCTAATTAACTTTTTTTTTATCTGACACAGTAAACAGTGTCTATATCTGTCAATTAAAAAAATAAATTAAAAAAAATTTAAAAAAATATTAGCCGCGGTGGAGTAGCCGAGCGGTCTAAAGCGTCTCGTTGCGGAGAGCGCGGTTGCTCGCCGTGGAGGTTCGAGTCCTCCCTGGGGCATGGATGTGTGTGTTGTCCTTAGGTTAGTTTACGAGGTTTAAGTAGTTTGTAAGCTACGGACTGATGACCACGCAGTTTGGTCCGATAGATTTACAAACTTTTTTTTTAATTAATGAGATAAAACGTAACTATACCATCTTGTCACAGAAAGACACTAACTCTAATACGCTTTATAGACGTCAATCCAACTTAAACATCCACTTGAAAATGGCATAAGCCCAAACAAGCTTGTAGCGGAGTCAATTTGCACAAGCCGAATAGATATTGTTAGCACCAAACTTGGATTTTTATATTACGACTAGCTGAACCCCCGCTGCGTCGCATGCGTACGCTGGTTGGTCTGCACCAGTTGTTTCTTTTTAATCCTCATGAAGAAGCCATATCTTAAATTTCGTAGTTATAGCTTGAAAATTGACTTAACAGCACCATATTTTTCAAAATCAATTTTTGCATCTCGTATTTCACCCCTTATTGGTCGAATGTCGAAAAATATCGAAACACGTGTCTTTTAAATTCGAACCCCGAATCCAACTCCAAAAAATTGTAGTACTGACTTCAAATTGCCTAAATAGCAACAGATTTTCGGAAAACATCCCCTCTCCAATTTAACCCTCTTGATGGTTGAATTTCCAAAAATACCGAAACACGTATTTTTTAAATCTAACGAACAATACAAATACCAATTTTTGCAGCTATAGCTTCAAAATTGTCTTGACAACAAAGTGTTTTCGAAAAGAATTTTTGATCCCCTCTTTTACCCCGTTATTTGTCGAATTTCAAAAAATGCCGAAACACGTGTCTTTTAAATTCGAACCCTGAATTAAAATCCGAAATTTTCTAATTCTGGCTTCAAAACTGCCTAAATAGCTAAGTATTTTCAAAAAAAGGTTTCATCCCCTATTTCACCCCCTTACGGACGGAATATCGAAAAATTGCTCTTTAAGTGACGCCTACAGAGTAAGATCAACACCCTTCACAAATTTCAAATTTCTATCTTCAGTGGTTGGGCCTGGGCGATGATGAGTCAGTCAGTCAGTCAGTCAATCAGGACACTTCCTTTTATATATAAAGTCATATTTTGAACTTGTATACGCTGCGGGCCTAGTAGAGAAGAAACTGTACACATATGTTTCTTAGGGCGGGATTAATTACAGAGTTTACCTTTAAAATGTTTATACTGAATTTTAATTTCTCTGTATTGTTATTTTTTTTAGTTATATATATTTGGACGAATTACAGCGTTCAAATGAATGAAATAAATCGCAATTTGCGATGTTATGGCTTCACTGTATTTGGTTTAGAAGAAATACCAAACTGTGACAAATGAAAATTTGTGTCCGGCCGGGATTCGAACCCGGGATCTCCCGCTTACTAGGCAGACGCGTTGACCACTCCTGCAGGGAAGAGTCCTCTGCAGTGGGGCTGATCACTATGTCTTCGGTGCGGAGTGATCAACGCGTCTGCCTAGTAAGCAGGTGATCCCAGGTTCGAATCCCGGCCCGGTACAAATTTTCATTCGTCAAAGTTTGGTATTTCATCTAAACCTAATACAGTGAAGCCATAACATCGCAAATTGCGATTTTTTTTTTAGTTCTGCATAGCCCACTTCGTCATGTCATGCGCAGTCGTCGCGTGACCATATGGTAATAGCCCAGAAGCGTTTGGCTGGCGGTAGCCCCTGCCGGTGCGCCCACGCCCACGGCCACGGCGACTGGCGGGGCGAGTTTGTCGGTAACGAGCGCTAAAGCGATGGGCCGCAGGTGGCCGCTTCCGGAGCGGTCGATACGGGCACCGGCCACCCGGCACACACTTTGCGCCCGCCCCATGCGTAACGATCGCATCGCGCCGCCGCGTTGTCCGGTCGCCCCAAAGTCTCCGCACACCGGAACATATCACCGCCGGGAACCACCTGTTTCCATCCAACTTGCAGTAGCAACGAATGGCCGCAAACAAGGTGTCCGCGCAGCATAGGTGTAAACTACTCTCGCTAAATTCTCTCTATTACAGCTGAAGTCAACTTGGGGTTTCGGGACTCAACGATGTTTGGTCATACCGGGTGGACAAAAAGTCAGTATAAATTTCAAAACTCAGTAAATCACTGAATAATGTAGTTAGAGAGGTAAAAATTGACACACATGTTTGGAATGACATGGGGTTTCATTAGAACGAAAAGAAAATATTGCTAGACGCCTGAAAGATCTCTTGCGCGCGTCGTTTGGTGATGATCGTGTACTCAGGCGCCACTTTCGTCATGCTTGGTCTCCCAGGTCCCCAGACCTCAGTCCATGCGATTATTGACTATGGGGTTATCTGAAGTGGCAAGTGTATCGTGATCGACCGACATCTCTAGAGATGCTGAAAGACAACATCCGACGCCAATGCCTCACCATACCTCCGGACATGCTTCACAATACTGTTCACAACATTATTCCTCGACTACAGCTATTGTTGAGGTATTATGGTGAACATATTGACCATTTCCTGTAAAGATCATCATCTTTGCTTTGTCTTAATTTGTTATGCAAATTATTGCTTTTCTGATCAGATGAAACGCCATCTATAAGACATTTTTGAACTTTTTTTTCTTGTTCTAATAAAACCCCGTGTCATTCCAAGCATGTGTGTGTTAATTTTTACCTCTCTATCTACAGTATTCCGTGATTTATTAAGTTTTCAAATTTATACTGACTTTTTGATCACCCGGCACTTCACATCAGTACTAGGTAACTGCTGTGGAGACTTCTCATGAAATACAACGATGTACATAGGTACTCGATTGAGTACATTGAAGAGTCAATAGTAACAGTGCATCATTTTATTTCAAAAACACTACAGAAATTGGGAAGCCAGAGAATTCCAGTAAGATATGAATGAGGTGATCTACCTTTTACGGTAGCATTTTTCACATTACTTGGGGTGTGCTCTTCTGTTACGTCTCCTCCACAGAGCTCTGTTGTGGACATCTTCAGTTCTAAGATTAACATTGCAGAAGTCCTCCTTGATGTCCATCCACCTCTTGACGGTCTACCACGGGGTCGGCGACGAACCAACTAGGCTACATAAATGCCGATTTGTCGAATAAGAAATAGCTCCTGAGGATATAAACTACACCCTAAATTATAGCAAATATTTACACATATTTGGAAAGAATTCCACATGAGACAGTGAAAATGCAATAAATGGTAAATCGCTGTAAATTTTAAAGGGTAGTATATCTTGAAGGATATCAAAACAGCTTCAATAAATTACATCAATTTTGTAAACAAGCCTTAAAATACGCTGTATTACAAGACGATTTTAGATACGATTTACGGTCGTCGGCTCTTGACGTCTTTCTGAAAAAAAAAAAAAAAAAAAAAAAAAAAAAAACGAAATTTGACGAGAGACGGTATCGACGAATGTCGTATGAAATATTCAGTGCCGAAGACAGTTGGCCGCTCGTTACCGGCTGTTATTCTTTGGCAATGACGCAAATCGATGACGCCGGAGACGAGGCGCTGCCCGCCTTTGTCCCGCCTGGCGTTTTAAGCCGCTATTCTCGCCGCGGTGCACAATGGGGTACGTTTTACTGTCGCTCCATTCGCTTCTGCCCGCTCGAAAATATTGTTGCACTGTTTCGTGTGTTGCGCTGGTGAGCGAAGTTGCCGCTGTCATCGACACGCGAGAAGTTCTCAGCCTGCTGCAGTTAATAACAGTGTTCTCTGTTATGACCAAACAACGCTGGTGTCTGCAATGGAGACAGTAAACAATGAAATTCAGGGTGGGGGTTATAAGCTAATTGCTGAAAACCCAGCGTTGCCCGGGTATTTATTTTATTTATTCCTGCCTTTTCACGTATATATTCACTTGTATAAGGGCTATATGTCTGTAAAACCTCTTTGATGTACAATTAGTAGTAAAGAAGAAATAGATTAAAACTTGGTGCTTGATGGGGAGGTTTTCCATTAACGCTATTGTTTATGTGTTCATATAGACTGGACTACGTGTCGTTCTGTAACACAATTACTCAACTATATGTTTGTATACTGCCTGAAGAATTTTTCTGAGACTACAATTTGTAATGTAGTAATTATAAATTGTAACGTCATACCGAATTGCGGAGTTTTAGTCCATGAACAGCGGAACGAAAATGTTTATTTGCTCATATCTCAACTACCTGTCTTATTGTGATACAATTTAGAAGGTACATTCAACTGTCCCTGTGCATCCTGTGTGTAAAATTTTCTTCGGCTATCATTTGTCGTGTATAAATTGTAAATTGTAACGTCATACCGAATGCCGTAATTTTCGTCCATGAACAGCGGAAAAGTAGTAAGCGAGAAACTTTTTCCTTTCAGTTTTTTGATGTCGTTGTCAGCGAGAAAAAGTTTAATAAAGGTTTGAAATTATGTCCAATGTTTGTTGCAAGTCGCTAAGTACTCTCATTCTCCTAAAGCGTATTTGTAACGTCTCACCGCGTCATATTCTGAACCATTTGTCGTATGTGATTCTTAACCTTGCAGCAATTGTTACATTACGGTAAGGAATGTGTGTACCAAATTTGGTTGATATCGGCCCAGTGGTTTAGGAGAAACTGAGCAGCATTGTAGCTAAATGCAGCAGTTTTTCGCGCGACTCGTTGTTTATGACGTCATATCTCGTGAACTATATATCGTACGTGATTCTTATACTTACGGTTACTGTCCACATGGATTGATGCTCACTTGTACAAAATGTCATAAAGATTGGAACAAAACTGTATATTTGTATTGAACACGTACACACATACGGACACTTTGCTGTATATATTATACTAGCTGAAAACCCGGCGTTGCCAATGTATTTATTTATTAATTCAAGGCCTGAGTTAGTACTTCTCCTACCCCTTGTCTCTTTATCTCCTTTTTCTAATGACATATTTATCAGAGAATATATAAGAAAATGCAAGTCTCACTGGAAACTGAAAGTCTCAGAAAGTTAAAACCTAGATCTGACGGAAATAATGGGTATTCGTTGGATGTACACTTGTTTCTCTGTTTTCCTTTCCTTGTAGCTCTGTAGAAGTTTATTGCTTTCACCTGCAGCCGTGTTCGCTTCAAAGTGCAAAGATGGTTCAAAATTGTGAAGATCAGTCAGCCTTCAGGAATTTCCTGAAGCTGTCTGGAATAAACGTTTTAGTGGTAAATGTGTAAATGTACTAATACGTGGTGCATGCTATTAACCATCACAGTATAAATGATATCATTATTATTGAATTCTATATTACACAATCGTATCATTTCGCAGTTATATATTCATTTGTGTAAGTGCTGCATGTCGATAAAAGCCGCTAAAAACAAGTTAGTTGTAAAAAAAGCAATAGATTAAAATGTTCAAATGTTTGTATAGTCTATGGGACTTAACTACGGGGTCATCAGTCCGTAAACTTACAAACTACTTACGAACTAGGACGGCACAAATATCCATGCCCTAGGGGGGATTCGAACCCCCGACCGTAGTGGCCGTGCAGACGGTGACTGGAGCGCCTTAGTCTCCTCGGCCACCGCGGCCGGCGCAATAGATTAAAACCTGATGCGTGATGGGGCGGTTTTCCACAATTGTTACTGTTTATATCCTTATATCTCATTAAGCACGTGTCGCACTGTGATGTAATTTCGAAATTAAATTCAGCTGTATGAGTGTGTTCTATATGTAAAATTTCCTGTGACTACAATTTATAGTGTTGAAATTATAAATTGTAACGTCCGAATGCCGTAGTTTTGCTCCATGAACAGCGGAAAAGTAGTAAGCGAGATACTGTTTTTCCTTTCATTATTTTGATCTGGTTGTCAGTGGGAAACGTTGAATAAAGATTCGAAATTATGCTTGAGGTTTGTTGCAAATCGTAAAGTAATCTCATTCTCATACAGTGTATGAGTAAATTATCGTCGCATTATGTTGCAGTTTCTCGCAGCTCCTTTTGTTTATGACGTTATACCTCCTGAACCCGAAAGCATTGTTACCTCACGGTATGGAATATGTGTACTAAATTGTGTTCATATCGGTCCCAAGGTTTAGCAAGAAATGTGCAACATTGTTGTTTGATGCAGCCGTTATTCGCACATCTCATTGTTTATGATATATCTCGTGAACAATGTGATCCTTACTCTCACGGCCACCGCCCTTCTGGTTTGAAGCTTACGTGCGCACAATTTCATAAAGAATGGAACAAAACTGTAGATTTGTATGCACACACAAACGAACACACAAACACATAGATACTCTAATTTATATATAAGAATGCCTTCTGCAAAAGACTACCCTTTTCTTTGATTCATACTTTAATAACTTTTGCACCTATGGCTGTATAACTTTACGGAAGTAATATCCATAGAGGCGCGCAATTAGTATAAGTAATGGTATTATGTGTAAAGATAAAGGGCCGACAGTGGACCGCGGCAAGCGGTTGGAACAGCTTCCAGACAGGCCAGGTGCCGCGTTAAACCGAACAGCCGGTCCGGTTTTGTCCAAATAGGCAGTAATCCCCGAAAGTCCCATGCTCTGTACTCAAAATTATTCTACGTCTACATCTACATACATACTCCGCAGTTCACCGTAAGGTGCGTGGCGGAGGGTACACTGTACCACTACTAGGCATTTCCTTTCCTATTCCACTCCCAAGTTGAACGAGGCAAAAAATAATGACTCCGTACGAGCCCTAATTTCTCTTATCTTGTGATCTTTACGAGAAATGTATGTGGGCGGCAGCAAGATCGTACTACACTCAGCTTCATATTCCGGCCCTCTAAATTTACTTAACAGAAATTCACGAAAAGAACGTCGTCTTTCTTCCAGCGATCCCCAATTGAATTGCCGGAGCTTTTGCGTGACACTCGCGCATTGGTCGAACCTACCGGTAACAAATCTAGCTGCTCGTCTCTGTTCAAATGTTCAAATGTTTGTATAGCTTAAGGGACTTAACAGCGTGGTCATCAGTCCCTAAACTTACAAACTACTTATGAACTACTTGCGAACTAGGACGGCACAAATATCCATGCCCGAGGGGGGATTCGAACCCCCGACCGTAGCTCGTCTCTGAACCGCCTCTATGTCTTCCTTCAAACTGATCTGCTGCGGGTCCCAAACACTTGAGCAATACTCAAGACGTGATCTTACAAGCGTTTTATACGCAGTCTCCTTTACTGGTGAAATTCTCCCAATAAACCGAAATCGGCTGTCCGCCTTACTCACAACTGTCCTTACATGCTCGTTCCAATTCATATCGCTCTGCAATGTTACGCCTAGATATTTGAACGACGCGACAGCATCAAGAAGCTCACTACTAATGCTGTATTCGAACATTATGGAATTGTTTTTTCTACTCATGTGCATAATCTTACATTTTTCTACATTGAGAGCTAGCTGCCATTCTTCGCACCAACTAGAAATTTTGTCTAAGTTATCCTATATGCTATTACAGACGCACGGCATCATCAGCAAACAGCCGCAAATTACAACTTACTCTGTCCATCAGATCATTTATATAGATAGAAAATAATAGCGGTCCTATCACACTCCCCTGGGGCACGCCTGACGTACACTCGTCTCTGATGAACACTCGCCGTCCAGAACAACGTACTGCGTTCTATTACTTAGGAAGTCTTCCAGCCAGTCACAAATTTGTTGAGGGCTGTGAGCCGAGCGTTTCGTAAGGATATGCGGAGGACATCTGTGAGTTACACTACCAATAATTCAGAATAAAATAAAATAATCTATAAAGTTATTTACCGTCAACATTGACGACATATACGATGTCTGAAGAATGACGCACATCTCATGATTCTAATAATAAATTCATTACCTTAAAACTTGCAAATGTTTATGACCACTGTATCAAAAAATAGAAAAAAAAATGCAAGCAGCATGATTTACCTCCCATATATTTACTTTAGTGCCTTGATTTATTGTACAACTAGCAAACCCGGCAACGCTTCGCATTAGCTTCTCCCCATGTCTATCCCTTCCTTCCCCTTCCTTTGTCCATCTCCTCCTCCCTCTACCTTCACACCACTCCCTCTTACCCCACACCATATCCATCTCCTCCCCTTCCTCTCTGCGGCTGTATCATATCCCTTTTTAAATCCATTTCATTCCCCCATACTCTGTCTCCTACTTCCCAGCTCTCTGATGTTAATTATTGTTATTGCAATCGGGAGTCATGGTCTGCACGGCCACCACTGTCGGGGCTTCGAATCCCCCCTCGGGCCTGTATATTTGTGCAGTCCTTAGTGTTAGCTAGTTCATAAGTAGTTTGTAAGTTTAGGGACTGATGACCCCATAGTTAAGTCATAAGCTATACAAACAGTTGAACATTTTTGCAATCGGGGACTTGATTCGGGACAGAAGTTAAATTGGACAGGTAAATCAATTAAAAACGGGTTATTAGAGAGACGTTTCGAGCTGCTCTATCAGTGAGGTTAGTAGCTTCAATGGCCGCACGTTTAATGGTTGCATTGTACGAACAGGTATGATTATAAGTGTAGGCATAAAAACAACTTTCCTGTTTTGTTAAAAATGACTGGAAGAAAAAAAACAAAACAGCACATGTATACAGCACAGCTTAGCATATTTTTCTCGCAGCGATCAGTATAGAAGTGTTTCTTATAACACATGTATATCTTCTGAACAGTTTTTTAATTATATTCGATATGGATTCCATATATAAGAACAATTAATTGAAATAAAATAAGTGGGATGGCAATACAACGTTTCGAAAGTATTTGTGTTGCGTTAATTTGTTGTCTTATTAGGAATCTAATTGAAACAGGATTAACAACATTGCTACATACCGGTAAAATTTTACAGTCCGCAACACATGGGTGCTATAGCTATGTTGGCAACAGCTGTTGGATCGTGGGAATGAAGCCGACCAATCGTGGCACAGCTTGAGCTAGCCAATGAAATTTTAGATAGTGACAATTTGCTCCGAAGCCAACTGATGCATCCACTGCGTAATCGACTGCTGGATTGTATCTGTACCCCAAACGTTCACTTATAGTTGCCACGCATGGCCGTCTGTTTTGTCGACGGCCCAAATTATTTCGTGTGTAAACTGCAACCGAGGGAGTCGAAGTCGACTGCACCCTTTGTTTCAAGGTCATAAAGGATCGCGCTTGAGAATTTCTTTTCGATTTACCTCCAAGCGTTTTGTAAGATCTTCGTCGGTCTCATGGACTACGATCACGTAGTAAGATTGCGTTGCACGTACGCCAACCGATATTACGCCGACGCAATGGAGGCATTGTTCTAAAAAGTAAACCATGATCTGTACTTGATTTGTTTGTAACACTCAAAAATACCACGAAATAATATCAATTCTGTCTTTGAAATGTTCCAAAGATATGATCACCACCGATAACATCTTGGAGATAAGAATAATACGGAGGGGCTTGTAAAGAAACAAATTTTCATGTTAAATCTGTCTGACAGTTTAACGCCATCTCCCTTTATTCTAACCTCCTTGGAGTATTTGTTTGTTCTGTTACAGCGTATTTGGTCGCTAGGTGAGTAGCGAATTAATAATCTTACTGTTGGAGAATCGAGAAAATGATCCCAGCTGGAAGCGTACTTTCAGGTTTTCTCAAATTCTGATATAATACGAGATCAAACTGGACGAAAAGTATCCCATGTCCGTCTCTTGCTTCTAAGCTACCTCCCCCACCAATTTTGAGCCAAATCGGTTCAGACTTTCATTAGTTATAAATTATGTAAGTAACACGACTTTCTTTTATATATATATATATATATATATATATAGATTAAAAGTAATTTACGTAAATATTGTGTAGCATGAGCGGTTAACATCATGAAAGCTGGTATGTCTATTTATTTATTTAACACTTTATGTAATACAAATTAACAGTCCTTTCTTGTATTTAAAAAATGTTATATTAGTAAGGAAGTGGTTTCAGATGGCCAGTTTTTACTTAAAGAAATATCTCGTGTTGTATACGCTTTTGGAACGGGTGGCGATCAGCCAATGAGGTAGCGGCCAAGAGACAGGACTGGTGGGCAATGGGTGTTTGAGAGAGAAGTGATCAGCGAAAGATATGCGCAGAAAAAAAAAAGGTATCGATATCTAGTCTTAGCAGAAGAAGGACTCTCCTGCTTCTATCGAGCAGAGTGTTAAGATTTGCACAGAGATCGGTCGCTTCTCGGGACTCTAAATGTGGCGAGAACAAGTGCAGCTGCTATGTGTTCTTGTTTTAACACGAGAACGTACGAGTGTGCGAATGGTGTTCGGGAAACTATTTTGAATTGTAGACAACTTCATGTTGAGTGCACGCGAAATATGTTTCTTAAATTTATGATTACTTAGTTGAGGGAAAGTGCTACCAATTTCTAATCGCAGACAATGCAACTGCTTAATCATTTTACTCCATCTATGAATAATATTTCATCTGCTCGCTTCCAATAAGGAACCAATTTGACTAAATAAACAGTATTCAACTAAAATCTCTGTCTTGCGTAATTTTTTGCAAACTTTAGAATAAAAACGTTTTTATTGATAAACAAGTTATTTATGTAATCATCCTTTTTTGTTCCGCAAACTGCAGCCTATGCATAGAGGTTTATAACTACAAGATCACAGGTAAAAGATAATATCTGCAACTAAGGTATTTCTGGGCCATGAAAGAAGGTTTGTACGGTTCGAACCTAAGATAACATCGCGCCAAACATGTGAATCAGAACGCAGGTCCTTACAGTGTATAGTCACACTTGCTTTAATGTAGCTGTGATAACTGCAGTACAGGATAAAGCGTAAAGTCTCACTGTCCTGAGGATTCGAACCCGGAAGCTTTGGCATACTACTTTGTCAGCTACAACCTCGGACACCGCACCATTCGGTTCACAGAGTGGTCGTACGGGTATATGACATAGGACCGAAAGTTTCGGATATTTTTCTCGTGAATGGCTGGCTGGCTGGTGGTATGGATGGGGCGTTGTGACCTCATGGGGTAGTGCTGCAAATACGCGACTCACCACCCCCATTTCCTAACCCTGGCGTTCCCTCGTACGTACTTAGCTTTGTGACGCAGCTTGGTGTTGGTAAGAATATAAGATAGGTTGAGATATCGCATTTGTACCGGGAGAAAATGAATTAATCACGGTAGCAAAGTAGTGGAGCTCCTGGTTTATGAACAACCTCACAAATATTGGAGTTGCTTTCCAATCAACAGTATGGTACAAAACTCCATTTAATATCCTAAGTGTTAGAACACACTATCAGTCGAAAATTTCTCATAGTTAGCAAGCTAGAAAATATGTCCGATAAAAATTGATTACCATTAAACACTATAAATGAAAAGACGTTCGTCAATTTTCTATCTTAATGTATAAAAAAATGAGGTGTTTGTGCTAAAACTACACTTCGCAAACGAATGGTGTTTGTATGCGATAGTAGGTATCAGTCTCCCATTGTGCACTATGGTGGTAGAGAGTTGATAATGATAAGGATGTGGAAGATATGGGAGTTCAAAATTACCGACTTCTATAAAATTCTATCAGTGGGTGTCAATATTTTGCTCTTCAGGAAAAACTACACAATGGATGCGAACGATCTCTCTGTGTTGTTTTAGTACGAAGTCTCCCGTTGTACACCATAGCAGTTCCGTGTTAGCTATAAGAGGTTGTAAGTCGTCAGCTTATAGAAAATTCGTACTGAAGACCAGCGTTGACTTTCGACACTATAATAGCAAAGAGGTTTTATACAGCGACAAGTGAGACGCATTCTTCAGTTGTTTTTACTGCAATAAGCGTATGAATAAAAGAAAAATAAGTGCATATTGCAGTTGGATAAATACTACCAAGAAATATGCCGAAGCGAAAGAAAGAAATTTCGCATAATCGATCCGTTTCTAAAAGACAGAAAACGGTGCTGAAAAATGAATCTACAAACAATAGACGTTGTTTATCTTACACTTTAGGCATCAGCGATTTTTCGATATTCCCATCCCTAAGGGGGTGAAATAGGGATAAACGGTTTTTTAAAAATACTTTGTTATTAAGGCAATTTCAAAAACTCGTGTTTTGTTATTTTGGAAATTCAAACACTAATCGGGTGACATGAGGGAAAATATTTAAGGGTGCTACTAAGAGTATTTTGACGCTAGAAATGCGAAAATTTGGATTTGGAACCATGGTTAGAATTAAAAAAAAATTGTTTCGGGATGTTTTGAATTCAGCCATCAATGGTGCAATGAGAGTTTCGCAAGTTGTATCAAAATACTTGATTAGGATAGCATTTTTCTAGCTATTATGTGTAGAAGTGGAAAGAACCAATGCAGATCATCCAGTCTACGCTTGCGAAGCAGCAGGATTTAAGTTAGTTTGCGAATAAAAGGAAACTTATTATTTAATTCTTGTATCTGTGACAGTTCCCAATGTTCTAGGGGTGACGAAATCACTTAAAATTCAGTTCACTTATTTATAATTGCAATTAAACCGTGCCCTTATTCTGTAAAAGATGGCGTAAATTACATCAGAGGTTCTGTTGAGAGATTTTGCTGTCTCTCACATACAGTCCTCACATTCTTTTTGCATTTAATTCCATTGTCAGTTTCAAAATCTGTGAGAATGTATCGCAGGTTTCCGTTATTTGGAGCCGTTGAAATAAAACAGCAGCGACGATTACAAATTACTGTTCGGCATGCTCAACCGTTAATAAATGCATTGTTCAGAAAAAGCTCCAGTTAGAATACATTTTTAGCTCAGTGAAGATTTCCATTAATTTCTAGCTCGCCGTTTGATCATATTTCTCGCCATCAATGCTGATATTATCCTCTGTTAAATGGAGCATTACGCCTGATGTTCACCGAACTGTAATCGCTCTAGTTGATGATGTTGTAATATCGACAAATTACATTATTGCGTAATTATTTCATTAATGATGGAGTCTTCTTGTAAGGAGACATTGTTTGAATGAATGTTTGAAAATACGCACATTGATACCGAACTTGGCAAGTTAAATTAAAACCTCGAGATCGCTCTTGCGTAACATGTAGTAATTCCATGTTTTCTCGTTGAACTTGGACACATGCATAACTGTATTTGGAATGGTACTGTACTGATAAGAATGTGATAATTAAAAAAAGCACTATTGTATTTTACTAAAGTCATCTGATATTTTTTTAAAGAATTTTGGGAAAATGAAACAGCAAAATTTGTGTAATATTAGCATTAAAATTAAAGAAGTGTAGATCACATTCCAGCATTTGTACAACAATTGATATTCGTGCGGCTGCAGTACGTAGTCCGTTCTTCGCCACCATCTGGCACCTTCCTGTACAAGGTCTGATGATGGTCTTTGGTAGGCCGGAACTGGTTATATGTTCAGTAAATGTTGAACTATGCTCTACACTACATAGGTACGAAGTTGACGGTAGTAGATCAATTTCTTGGATTGGATAGTGTCAGAAAAAGGGATTACAAAATGATGAACAAAAGTGAAATAATAGTAATGGTATGTAGTCGAAAAAGTCACGTGATGGCGAAGAAAGTATATTAGGAAATGAGTGGTACAAGAGATTTATAAGTTGAACAGGAAAATAAGGAACGATTGTCGGAAAACGTTCGACTGTAAGTGTAGACTGTCAATAGCATTAAAGATGTTACAGGAAAAGCAAAATCGATTAAAATCGAACGTAGATATGAAAGTTCTGGCCTGACAGTAGAAGCCATTAAGCCACTTCTGCTATAAGATATACGCAGCATACATGATTCGTCACCGTAGGGCGCTTAAAAGAAAACATACTGATGCTATGATGCACAGTTGTGGAGATACATATGTATATATGTTGTTCCAGTTAGACAATTTACCAAAAATATCTCTAGAAGGAAAACGGATACTGAAAAACGAGTTGCACGTGCATGAACGTACGACAGGGTTTCATGAAAATAACTACTATGAGACAGTTAAATATGTAAACAAATACACTCCTAGCCATTAAAATTGCTACACGACGAAGATGACGTGCTACAGAGGCGAAATTTAACCTACAGGAAGATGCTGTGATATGCTACTGATTAGCTTTTCAGAACATTCACACAGGATTGGCGCGGGTGCGACACCTGCAACGTGCTGACATGAGAAAAGTTTCCAACCGATTTCTCATAAACAAACAGCAGTTCAACGGCGTTGCCTGGCGAGACGTTGTTGCGATGCCTCGTGTAAGGAGGAGAAATGCGTACCATCATGTTTCCGACTTTGATAAAGTTCAGATTGTAGCCTATCGCGATTGCGGTTTATCGCATCGCGACATTGCTGCTCCCGTTGGTCCCGATCGAATGACTATTAGCAGAATATGGAATCGGTGGGTTCAGGGGGGCAATACGTACTACCGTGCAGGATCCTAGCAGTCGAGATGACAGCCATCTTATCCCCATGGCTGTAATGGATCGTGCAGCCACATCTCGATCCTTGAGTCAACAGATGGGGACGTTTGCAAGACAACAACCACCTGCACGAATAGATCGACGACGTTTGCAGAAACATGGACTATAAACTCGGATACCATGGCTGCGGTTACATGTTTGTTAAGCTTATGGGACTTAACTACGGGGTTATCAGTCCCTAAACTTACAAACTACTTATCAACTACTTACGAACTAGGACGGCACAAATATCCATGCCCGAGGGGGCTGCGGTTACCCTTGACGCTGCATCACAGACAGGAGTGCCTGCGATGGTGTACGCAACGACGAACCTGGGTGCAAGAATGTCAAAACGTCCTTTTTGTCGGATGAATCCAGACTCTGTTTACAGAATCTTGATGGTCGCATCCGTGTTTGGCGACATCGCGGTGAACACACATTGGAAGCGTGTATTCGTCATCGCCATACTGGCGTATCACCGGGCGTGATGGTATGGGGTGCCATTGGTTACTCGTTTCGGTCACCTCTTGTTCGCATCGACGGCACTTGAACAGTGGCCGTTACATTTCAGATGTGTTACGACCTGTGGCTCTACCCTTCATTCGATCCCTGCGAAACCCTCAGTTCAGCTGGATAATGCACGAACGCATAATGCAGGTACTGTACGGGCCTTTCTGGATACGGAAAATGTTCGACTGCTGCCCTGGCAGCTCATTCTCCAGATCTCTCACCAATTGAATACGTCTGGTCAATGGTGGTCAAGCAACTAGCTCATCACAATACGCCAGTCACTAGTCTTGGGCATTTATAGCTGTACATGCCATCCAGGCTCTGTTTGAGTTAAGGCCAAGGCGTATCAAGGCCGTTATTACGGCCAGAGGTGGTTGTTCTGGGTACTGATTCCTCAGGATCTATGCACCCAAACTACGTGAAAATGTAATCACATGTCAGTTCTAGTAAAATATATTTGTCCAATGAATACCCGTTGATCATCTGCATTTATTCTTGGTGTAGCAATTTTAATGGCAAGTAGTGTATTAATATAAACACGAATGGATATCGCATATACGAGGGTTGGAACTTAAATAAAGGTAATATTCTGCAGAGAAAATATGCAATGGAATGTACTATTGTCTGTGATAGCACACATTGTTGGCATTCTTACCCTACCTCCTTGCAAATGGACTCGCCAGTCCCACTTCACCCGCTTGTGAGCCACCGAGGGAGTCACAGTCATTTATGAGCGAGCGGTCTGACGTAACGGTATTAGTGTGTTTTCTAAACACGAACAACTGAGCTGGATCAAGACTGAGGTCGTACAGCACTACAGTGTCATCAAGGCCTTCAAGAGGCGTGCGGGGAATCGGCAATGCCGTACAGAACAGTGGCACGTTGGGTAAACACCTTCAACGAATGTCGGTAAACTGTGGCAGAAATTCATTGGGCAGGTCGTCGTCATAGCGTCTCTGAAGAAGAAGTGCGTACCGTTGCCGCGTTAGTGGACAGTGATCGACGCCAGACGATTCGTGAGCTCGCTCATCATTTTGCACGACAATGGTGGGCCCATACAGCGCTTGCTGTAGCTGCTCTGTTCAGTCAATGGGACTGGGAATCAGTCTACAATCCACCATACTCCCCGGAATTAAGTCTTTGCGACTTTAATTTTATTCCGAAGATGAAGGAACCACTTCGTGGCATTCGCTTCAGAACTGTTCCAAAGATTCCATAGGCAGTAGACCTCTCTATTCGCACCATCAACAGAACAGACTATGCTAACTGTATACTACGCCTGCCACATCGCTGGCAACGGGTTCTGCACAACGCTGGTGACTATATTGAAGGAGAGTAACAGGTGCAAAGAAGTAACGTTTTTGTATCGTTGAGAATAAATAGTTTGCACTTTTTAAGTTCTAACTCTCGTAAATCAATAGCATGTAAAATCACAAAAATGGCGTTGGTTGCATTGCAAAACGTAAATTACATCTGGAAAAAATTGTTGAACGAATTAGACGTTTAAAATAAATGAAAAGCGTAATTAGCACGTTCGTAGACACATACTAGAATCACGGTTGAGTCTCGGGACACACTAGCTACACGCTTCATCTATTTCAAACGTCAACTTCGCTTCTCCTTTTCTCCGCATGTAAATGACTTACTGCTATGCAACCTACGCCAATCATTTTGTAATATGTCATGCTATTGTTAGCCCAAGAAATATTATGTGGTTTACTATAATTAACATTAATTTGCATTGAAAATAATATGTTGTATATGTTTTATACTGTATCATAAGCCCCAGCCGAGCATTCATGCCCATCAAATTTTTTTCTTCTCTGTATCTATTGTTTTTCCAGTGATATTTTCAGTAAAATATTTAATAAAATAATGTATGAAAATTATAGTCAGTCGGCAAGACCAAACTACCCGTCCAACTTCCTACATTTTCGTGTTAAACGAAAGGTATTCATCCACAGATTTGTCGTCAAGTATGAGAATTTACATAACTCTCGCCTTCCTTTTTCTATACTCCAACGCGATTTCTTTCTGTACGTTTTTATGGTGATGTCCTTCCTGTAAACTAAAGTCGGTCGGTTAAGCCATTCCATCCGATCGATTTCCTTCATTTTTGCTTTAAACTAGAGCTATTCATTCGCAGATTTGTTATCAAGTTCAGAATTAACTTACGTCTCTCCATCCTTTCAAATGTTCAAATGTTTGTAGAGCTCATGGGACGTAACTACGGGGTCATCAGTCCCTGAACTTACAAACTTCTTATGAACTAGCTAATATTAAGGACAGCACAAATATCCATGCCCGAGGGGGGAATTCGAACCCCCGACCGTAGGTAGCTGCTGTGCAGAACGTGACTGGCGCGACGCAGACCGCTCAGCCCCCGCGGCCGGCTCTCCATCCTTTATTTTTATTCAAACGCGATATCCTTCTCTGCTTGCATTGAATATTTGAATCTGCTTGTTTTACGCTATCTTCGGTTCTAACTATGGTACGCAGTTCATTTTGACGTAACAACACTCAGCGGATTAACTCCTTTCATTTGCGCTTTCTAACACTTGCATTGATTGACTCTGAAGAAATCTCTGCCTGAACATTCAACATTACTTCCAGCCAGCCGAGGGAACTGCGGCGCGGCAGTCACGGTCTGCACGGCCACTACTGTCGGTGGTTCGAATCCCCCCTCTGGCATGGATATTTGTGCCATCCTTAGTGTTAGATAGTTTGTAAGTAGTTTGTAAGTTTAGGGACTGATGACCCCGTAGTTATGTCCCATAAGCTACAGAAACATTTGAACATTTTGTACTTCCATTTTTCCCAACATTTTTATCATTCCACTAACGATGCGAAGTATTAGCACGGGTTCTCTAGTTGGTACTTGTTTTCCTGAATACCATCACTTAGTACTAAATTATACTCCACTGGTCTATCTATTCGAATCACACCTAATCACCATGGACGTTTTAAATGTGGTGTATAAAAATGGTTGTCATGATATAGTACGTTGCAACCAGTACCCCGCACACAACCGCTTGCCGTACACAACTGAGCTGGACGTAACTTGCGCAGCAGGTTGCATGCACGGCAGGCGCAGTCCCACGGGAGCCGTGACTCCGGCGCCGGTCGGAAACTCGATATCGCATGCAGACCGCAAATAGTGGCGCTCCACTGGAAAGGGGTAGGAGGCGGGGAACGCACTACAGCACCCAAGTGGCGGAAAAATTGAATTCTGCCGGCCGTCGTGCCCGCTGTATCACGGCCCGCTTACGTAACGGATTCTGGACGGCTGCGGCGGTTGAGCACTGGCGAGCTCGGAATGAGCGAGGAGGGCGGTGTTGATGCGTGGGGGTTAGCCGAGCGGAACTGGAGGGGCCAAAAAGGTGCGCAGCGGCGTTTGCCAGTGCCGAGGAAAACGGCGGGGCGACAACCACACGAATGGCACCGGGCGCGGTGGCCCAGCGCGCTCTCGCAGAGGACTCGACACTTTCTGTGATAAAAAAAACCCTCACTAACAACCCAGAACGAACACGAACAAACGTTCACAAAGTATCGATCTAGCTGAGGACCACAAAAAAAAAAAAAAAAAAAGATATGACACGATGGGACAGGTGTTCATCAAGCGTGTCCGCTCCGCACACACACACACACACACACACACACACGCGCGCGCGCGCGCGCACGCACACCGCCATAGCTGCTCCCTTGCGGATCACATAGGGTTCCTTCATCTTCGGAATCAAATCAAAGTCACAAGGACTCAACTACTTAAGGCATGGGAGTATGGTGGATGGTAGACTTCTTCTCACTCCCATCGACTGAACGGAGCAGCTACAGCTTGCGCTGTATGCGCCAACGCATTGTCGTGGAAAGTGATGGGCGAGCTCACGAATCGCCTGGCGTCGATCACTGTCTACTAACGCGGCAACAGTACGCACTTGATCTTCAGAGACGCTATGACGACGACCTGCCCAATGAATTTCTGCCACAGTTTACCGACATTCGTTGAAGGTGTTTACCCAACGTGCCACTGTTCTGTACGGCATTGCCGATTCCCCGCACGCCTCTTGAAGGCGTTGATGTTGCTGTCGTGTTGTACGACCTATAGCAATTTCCATCTTTATTCAGCTCACTTGTTCGTATTTCGAAAACAGAGTGATACCGTTACGTCAGACAGCTCCCTCATGAATTTCTGTGACTCCCTCGGTGGTGCACGCGCTGGTGAAGTGGGACTGACGAGTCCATTTGCTAGGAGGTGGGGTAGGTATGCCAACAATGTGTGCTATCACAGACAATAGTACATTCCATTGCATTGTGTCTCTACAGAATGTTAACTTTATTTGAGTTCCAACCCTCGTATCTGGGATAACCATTCATGTTGATTTACTGTTTGTACCCATTCTTGCTTTTTACAGTTATCGATCTATTTGTTTGATAACATCGTTTAAAGAGAGTGAAATAAACTGGAAAGTACACGTAGATATATTGTCGGAAAAGCGAATCAGTGACTGCGTTTTATTGGTAGATTACTAAAAAATGCAACAGAACTACTAGAAAAACTGCATGTCCGTCCTTTTTTGGAGTATTGCTGTCCAGTGTGGGATTCTTATCAGGTGGGTTTGACTGAGGACAATGAAAGAGTGCAAAGAAGGGCAGCTCATTTTGTATTGTCAGGATGCAGGGGAAACAGCGTTACGGAAATGATACAGGATCTGTGATACGAATCATTAGAACAACGGCGCTTATCGCTGCGGCGTGGGCTACTTGCGAAACTCTAGTCGACAATATTCTCCTCCGAATGTGAAACTATATTGTTCATTCCCACTTACATAGGTAGAAATGAATAAAATACGAGAAATCAGTGCTCGAATGGAGAGATTTAGGTGTTCTTTCTTCACACGCGCTATTCGAGAATGGAATGGGAGAGAAATAGTACACAGGTGGTTCGATGAACTCCGTGCCAGACATTTAAATGTGATTTGCAGAGTATCCCATGTAGATGTAGATTTAGAACAGAATGTGCGTGTGTAAGATCAATGTTCCTCTTGCCCCCCGCCCACATTCATTCATCCAATAAGTAAGAGTGGACAAATTAAGGGAAGACTGTATGAGACCAGATAAGATCAGAAGTACTCGAAGAATTAAAGATAAAGGTGAAGCATTGAATTAAAATTTGTCTTGCGGCCGGCAATCGAACCCGGACCTCCATGCTTACTAGGTGATACACATGTATATGTATCTTTGTAAATAGAAATTAACAAACCCTACGAGTGTTTTCCGTCGCAAATATGCGGCGAGCTAGCGTAAGATGTCTGCCTATGTAAACATGGAGATTCCCGTTTGATTTCCGGACGCATCACAAATTTTAATTCAATGCTTAACCTTTATCTTTAATGTCTTTGACAAGTCTGAGACGAAAAACAGTGTCAGGGTTTGTTGCTTTCCATTTACAATATGTATATAATCGAAGAAGATTGTCAGTATATATATATATATATATTGACATGCTAAACCAATCTACTAGTAAGAGTAAATGTTCAAAAATATGTTCTAAAAGCACTCCCTTTTTCTTAATTGAACAACACCGTAATCCTCTCCATATCATGTACAACGAATGGTGAACGAAAGATTAATTACCCAAGTAACTGATGTTGAGAAAGAAATTTTATAATTTAATTTCAAAATGCTCAAATGTTTGTAAATCTATCGGACTCAACTACGTGGACATTAGACAGTAACTTACAAACTAGTTAAACTATGGTAAACTAACTTAGGGACAACGCAAAAACCCCTTGTCCGAGGTGGGACTCGAACCCACGACGACGAACGGCCGTGCGCACTGCAGCAAGGTGTCCAGAACGCGCGGCTAACCCGCTGCGGCTAATGTAATTTCATTGATCATTAAAGTAGCAGTAAACGAAGTATCTGACAGGCGATTGGGTTCTGGTTGTAAGTCATTATCCGCTGCGTAATTCAGAATAAATTGTGTCATGTTGATGTGCTGAGGCTTGAGGCTACGTGGAAATGCTACAATTAACTTTGAATCATTTATTAATGCGTTAGATGCAGAAATACCTTACAGATACCGAAGCTAGGCGACTGATAGGTACATGAAATATTCCTGATCAAATTTTCTCGGAAAAAAAAGAAAGAAAGAAAAAAGAAAAAAAGCAGGAAGAAAAAGAGCTGAAAGTTCGCCTTAAAGAGTAGTAATAGAACCAAGAAGCAGGTGACCACTCTGGGCTACCACATTTACAGACACAAAAAGTACAATCTACTGGTTAGGCAACGTGATAGTACCAAATTTACTTCACCTGTTTTATTTGTTTTCTGCAACTAATCAACAGAACACACAACAAGTATGATAGTCATCCACTCAATGTCTTCAAATTGCAAATATGGTAAAATACAGTTGTGGTGAGTATTATGATCTGAGTATGGTGAAACAAGTATATTTTTCACTTCAAATGCTTTTAAAAATTTACAATTTCTCAGAACAATATTATAGTCTGAATTTTGAATGGGTCCACATATTGTTAATTACAGGAATCATGTTTTCCATAGGCGCAATTGTAGCAGGCAGGGAAAAAATAAAATCTACAATGATACTACTAGTACGATAATATTTAAAATAAATTCTACTAATATTTCAACCCATTTTAAATGAATTGGTTTGCGATTACGGTCTATTCTTTTACTGTAGTGGTAGTAGCATTATCTCTAAAATTTGGAATTTCTTCAAAAATTTGCGTAAATTTCCTTACCACTATATGTAAGAACAAAATCCAAAGATCTTTTATCATCAGCCACTCAGACACAGAATCCATGTATACCGGTCACAGTACTTTAGGTGAAAAAAATGTATTAAATACATTTTTCTTGCGCTTTCGGCATTATTTCAGCATAAAAATAATTCCAAACCTCTCACACTAACTACCTGCATTGACTTTCAAACTACACAAAACGCTAAAAAATCGGTTGCATAATCTGAAACAATCTTTTGCCAACAATTCTTCTTGGTAGTACTAATACTGTTGGAGATTCCACGTCTCTGAGTGGCATGAAAAGAATTTACGTCTGCATTGCCTGAAGAGGACATGCGTGACAGACGCTACAGCATCACCAATCTTTCCTCTGCAAAATAAGTCTTGCGTATATGAGTTCCACTCTTCATTAACTGTTTACTAAATTGTTTCCTCTTCAATATGACGATAATACAGATTCGCAGGATAATAATCCATTGCTGAATATTTTTAAGATTTTCTACCGTCTTTGCGGGCCAAAGAATAATTTTTAGAAAAGAAATGGAGTATCCTGGTCACCCTAGTTTCGCATGGAGTCTAGATCAGCTCTGCCGGAGTGTGAATCAGTTTACTTGTTTACTAAATACTCCTCAATAATCCCATTATGATACACTGCCACATATTTTAATCTGTCTCTGACTTTAATTTTGCACTGCAATCGCGTCTCAGTGTTAACACGTAGACATTGGTTCCATCTCGCAACAAGTTGTGGTACACCGCATGACGTTCAAACTATTATTTTTCAAACCTACTTGTACGTTTATAAACGGACGGTGTTACGCATCACTAGACCAAGAGCCATTTATTGATATCTTCTGATATGAGCAAATTCTATTGAGAAACATCGTAATCTATGTGGATAAAAATCACCGTTCTCGTCATAGGAACGCTTGCCATGATATATTAGAAAATACTAAGTGTCACTTCACCTGTCGTTGATTTTCAATTTTGCATCACAAGTCCATATGCGACAAACCAAACTTCAGTTCTGCAACAGTAGAACAAGCGTCGCCTGCCGGGTTTTAGTCTAGCGATGCTAAACGGAACTTGCGTCGGCGCTGGTTCACAACATCAGCTGTGTGCACACACCTAGCAAAACACCTTGTTACTTTGCTCTGTGAACTGTGTAGTGTTTACGGATGTAATACTAGGTTTTGTGTTGTAATGTCGTGAAGTTTATGGTTAACAGGTGCGATAACTGACGCGTTCAAATCAAGTACACAATGTATTACTGAAAGTGCAACAAGTATGTCGAATGCATCTTGAGCTTTAAAGGTAGGAAATCGTCAGTTACCTTTCGAGGTTAATTTCAAAACTACTTCGTAAGGACCTAAACAGAGTGTCGTAAACTTTACGCATTCCGTTCTTCATTTTTTTTTCAAGGCGTATTTGTTTTTTCCAGCACGGACATGCCAACCAGGGATTCTTCACTGAATGCAAATAACCGTAATAATGATGTAACATCAAATGCAGCAATGGGTAAGCAAATCTGTGATGGGTCTGTAACTTGTAAAGAAGGCGAGAACTGCAGATCTGGAATTAGTCACGTAATGACGAGAGACCAAAAAACGTAAGTGAAGAGATCTCACAGAAGAATGTGTGTACTAACGATATACAAAATAACGTTTCTGAATCAGATAGAGATCAGTTACTGAAAGGGAGGGCAAATAGTGGCAAAAAACGTAAGTACAAAAATCAAGACAGAGACACCAGAAAAAATATTGTATTCAAAACAAAGGCTACTTTACTTAAAGAAACGTCTTCAAAGAACCTACAGAGTTCCAACATTACCTCTACCTGTGCAAATATTTGGAAAAAGTAGCGGAGTGCTCACCTTGCACTGATTTGCTCTATGGTTTCTGAGTTTGAAACAAAACGGAAAAGAGTGAAAACATCAAACAACCGAAAGTTTAGTAGGTTATACAAACTGTTAAGAGTGGTTGTATGTAAAACTTTCTTTTTACAGACGTTGAGGATATCAGGTTGTAAAGTGAATAAATTTTTCAAAAATAAGAAACATTCTGAAGGAATTCGTGATTGTCGTGAAAAAAAATTAAACAGATGATGCCCGTGTACAAGAAATATTTGAACACATTAAGACATTTTCCAAACATAAATCACACTATAGGAGACCAAATACAGAGACAGGATTCCTAACAGAAGATACAACTGTAGCAAAAATGTATCAATTGTACTACTGTGATAAAGTAAGTAAACCTGTAAGCTTGTCGTCTTACAAGGTGTTTTTGTCCAAATTCAACCTACGTAGGAAACGACTTAAGAAACATACATGTACTATGTGTGGAAGATTCGAAATATAAATAAAACATTATGACAATAATGTAGATCTGCAAACGTTAAAGGAAGAGAAAAATTGGCACTTGGAAAAAACTAAAAAGGCACAAGATATGAGGAAGAAAGACCTGCTTGTTGCCAAGAGTACTCCTGATATGAAACCTTGTGTTTTGATTTACATAAAGCGTTGCCTCTGCCTAAGATTCCTACCTACGTAGTATATTACAAACGGCAACTGTGCGTATATAATTTAGGTAATCACAGTGGCAAACACGGCAAAGGCCACTGCTACGTCTGGGTTCAGGGTGAACCTGGCAGTGGAGCACAGGCGGTTGGTAGCTGCCTCAAAGAACATCGAGAAAAATGTCACAGCAAAAGAATTTAGTCTTTGGTCAGACTCGTGTGGAGCCCAAAATCATAACATAAAAATAGTGTTGTTACTTAAAACTATTTTGGTAAGTCATCCCACGTTGGAAAAGATTTGCTGTATTTTCTCCCAGGGCACAGCTTTTTGCTCAATGACAGTGATTTTGGAGACATAGAGTGCGCACTGATGCTACATCTGATATTATGAGTATAATGAAAGTATTTCATAAAAATAATGCTTTGGTCGTTCAGAGTCGAAAAAGAGACACTTCGTTGGAAAAGGAAAGAAGAGCCGGCCGCGGTGGCCGAGGGGACTGAGGCGTTCCAGTCACGGTCTGCACGGCCACTACGGTCAGGGGTTCGAATCCCCCCTCGGACATGGATATTTGGCCGTTAGTTCATAAGTAGTTTGTAAGTTGAGGGACTGATGACCCCGTCGTTAGGTCCCCATAAGCTACACAAACATTTGAACATTTGAAAGAAGAGGGCGACCTTCTTCTCACCCGATGAAATTGAGTGAACACTTAATACCACTGTGGGCAGGAGGAAATCCGATTTCTAAAGAAAAACTGGCAGACTTGAAATCTCTTCTGTCGCTGAATCCGAAAAATGCAAGTCACATGTACCAGTCGTTTCGAATTTATCTCAATATGGAAGACGACATCGGTGGTTTCAATGTTTCAATGACAACTACCTCTAATTTTGTTTTGTATAAGTTTCATTATGTTTCATTTTACTGAGTTTGTAGAGTAGGCCCACTGTGATGTACATACGGTTAGACGTACGTCCATTTAGAATGTATGTAGTGCTGTCATAGACATTCGTATAGGAATCATGAAGTGTCTGTAATGTTATCTGCATTGTTACAGTTGATTTGTCTCTCATACAATTCATATAATTCCAATGAATAAATAAATAAAATAAAATAATCAGTAATACAAAATCATACAAAAACTTCAATATTGATACCTTCTGCAGGTTTCTCACGATGCTTAGCTTACAAAATGTAATTTGTTCTTTATTTAAGCTTCGTTTTCAGAAAAGTGATCTCATGAAGGACGTATGGCTCCCTAAGCCTTTATTTTTATAATAGGCCTAATGCACAATTCAGTTACACATAATGAGACCAAATGACGTTAAATTCGTTTAGTCCCTGATGCATAACACAACTGCACAAGCAGCTGTTAAGCATTAGTAGTCTAACACCATTTTTGTAATTTTTTCGTGTTGTTTAGCTTTTAATTACGGCGATCTTCCACTGGTATGTGAAACGATAATAACCCTTCGTCTTTCCAAAAATTGTGAAACTTCAAAATACATACATTTTTAAGGGAACGGTAACTTTGGACGCCATTATCTCGCTTATGACATTTTGCGGCTTGGTTTAGTTACACATAACACCGTCCAAACGAAGCAACGCTTACTTCTTCTGTACTAAGCTCGTAAAAGCTTCGGTTACGTTCGTCATCGCTTTATGCAAATTGCGTGAAACGGAACACAATGCTCCATAAACAGGCCATCGATTCGCCACTGTCACAGCAAAGCGAGCAGACTAAAAGCCACTCTGGTGGCCAGTCTGACACGCGACGCAGTCTGGTGGACGCTGGGCTAAGCACGCCACGGCGGCGCTTTTATTGGGGAACCTAGTGCTGGCGTGGACGCCACGACCACCACCGCCACAAAGCGTTTGGTCTGCGACGGTTGTAAAACTGGTTGCCACAACACGATTCCACACAACAAACGTGCCAACAGCTATTCTTTGCAGAATTTTCAAAACTACAATCTCAAATTAAATAATAATAATAATAAAATATTCCACGTGTCACGGGTCATTTATTTCCTTTTGGAAGATACCGAAATTTCGGCATCAACGAGCTTAAATTTCATAGAGTGGCGATAGGTCCACCATGTTTGAGGCAAATTGAACTGGCGTACGCCATATTACTTGGGGTATCGGCTGACAGCTGGTATGCCACACCCACTCGAGAACGGTACGTATTTACAGTTCCACGTTTTAAATAAAGACTGTTGAATATTGAATATGTGTATCAAATTCTGTCAGACTTTTTCGAAGCTGCGAATTGACAAACCTGGTAGTATATTTCCTAAAAATGCGGTAATGAAATTTCACGAACCTGTCAGTATGACAGTTCCAGGTCGATGTATAACAGTTAGATACTGTTTGCAATAATAACAAAAGTGCCGCTGTGAAAGTATTTGTATTGACTTTAAAGGTCTAAACGAGCTGCGAAACGTTCAGTTAATAGTACTTGTTATGACGGACGATTATGACCATGGATTTGCATCTGTTGTTAACGTGTTGTGACAACTGCTTTCATAAAGTCTAGTATAGACCTATTTTGTGTTCAATAAACGTTTACTAAACCTATTAACTATGAATGGTAGTGATTTTCATCTTTTGCAACTACAATAAAATGCGATTTTTTCACACCAGACGCGTTTCGTTTTATTGACTGTAAAACATCATCAGTGGTCTGAAATAGTAGAAATCTACAGTTTGGTTTTTGTTTAGATCGAAAACAGTTCTTAAATGGACCCTGAAAAGTAGGCTTAATGTTTGGTACTTACGGAAATTTTGTCTTCTTTTCGCTTCACATCATGGAATGCCGGTCTGTTTAGTGCAATACCGCCGGTTCTTCATGTTGTGTCGTTTTCTCACTACTTTCACTGTCGCTGTTTCACTGTTTATGGTTGTTTTTCACAGATCAGAAGTGTTTGTTTTTGTTTTTACTGATTCTGCTCAGTGTCTTATTGGAGTGTTGCCAACCTCACAAATGTAGTTCTTTCTCTGTTTTATAATAAATTATGTTTCGATGTATTTAGTTTTGATGTAATCAGATTGGAATAGTGGTAGAATAATACATGTATATATTTAATGGGAACATTATTATTATTTTATTTAATTTTTTTAATTACTATTATATTATTATAATTGTTGTTATTATTGGTGGGGGTTTAGTAGTAGGGAAAGATGACTGAATGGTGGTTGGATGTGGTAAGGTGTGATGTGAAGTGAGATGGAGGACAAAAGTGATGGATATGAGGTGTGGTGCACTAATATTAAACTCCTGGGTGGTGGTAATGCAAGTAGTGTGCATGTGTGTGATGTGTGTGTGTTTGGGGGGGGGGGGGGTTGTGTGTCTTTTTTTTTTTTTTTTTTTTTTTTTTTTTTTTGAATCTGGTATGTGATGTAGGGTAACAGTGATGGGAATGAGGTTGATTGTTTGTTAGCAGGGAGCGAAAAAGTTTGGGAGTTTTATATCAATATGTGTGACACGTTCGGAGGGTCTCGTGTTTAGCGAAGAGATGGCTATGTGATTTTATTTTACCTTAGCTGTGGTGTGTTGGTAGTGGTATCTGGAATGGGATGTGGAAGTAGTCTGAGATAGCTACGGGCATGACAGGGAATGTTTTATGTGATTTCATCAATTATTTTATACAATGTTTGTTTTCCAATATTTATTTGGTCATTTAGTAGTTGTTTGTTGTGTGATAGTGCTAAGGTAAAATAAAATCACATAGCCATCTCTTCGCTAAACACGAGACCCTCCGAACGTGGCACACATATTGATATAAAACTCCCAAACTTTTTCGCTCCCTGCTAACAAATACTCAACCTCATTCCCATCACTGTTACCCTACATCACATACCAGATTCAAAAAAAAAAAAAAAAAAAAAAAAAAAAAAAAAAAAAAAAAAAAAAAAAAAAAAACAAGACACACAACCCCCCCCCCCCCAAACACACACACATCACACACATGCACACTACTTGCATTACCACCACCCAGGAGTTTAATATTTGTGCACCACACCTCATATCCATCACTTTTGTCCTCCATCTCACTTCACATCACACCTTACCACATCCAACCACCATTCAGTCATCTTTCCCTACTACTAAACCCCCACCAATAATAACAACAATTATAATAATATAATAGTAATTAAAAAAATTAAATAAAATAATAATAATGTTCCCATTAAATATATACATGTATTATTCTACCACTATTCCAATCTGATTACATCAAAACTAAATACATCGAAACATAATTTATTATAAAACAGAGAAAGAACTACATTTGTGAGGTTGGCAACACTCCAATAAGACACTGAGCAGAATCAGTAATAACAAAAACAAACACTTCTGATCTGTGAAAAACAACCATAAACAGTGAAACAGCGACAGTGAAAGTAGTGAGAAAACGACACAACATGAAGAACCGGCGGTATTGCACTAAACAGACCGGCATTCCATGATGTGAAGCGAAAAGAAGACAAAATTTCCGTAAGTACCAAACATTAAGCCTACTTTTCAGGGTCCATTTAAGAACTGTTTTCGATCTAAACAAAAACCAAACTGTAGATTTCTACTATTTCAGACCACTGATGATGTTTTACGGTCAATAAAACGAAACGCGTCTGGTGTGAAAAAATCGCATTTTATTGTAGTTGCAAAAGACGGAAAATCACTACCATTCATAGTTATGAAAGCAACTACGGACATTATGGCCACACAAACCAAGAATGTTAAACCTATTAAGTCTACAAACTTGAAAAATGGTTGTTAAAGGGTTCAGTTGTGAACTTTGGTGGACGAAATTTACGTACAAAGACGAAAGTGACAACAAAATACTGCCGTTAAAAATGCACGGACCTCATCTGCCACAAAATCATTCCAGGTCGAAATAAGATGTTAATACGTTTCCTTGTTACCATGCTGAAACAAGTAACGTTTGGCACGTGAAATTTGTATACAAAGACGAAAGTGACAATAGAAGATTGCAATAAAAGTGCGTCTTGGTCAGCTGCTACAAAAGAATTCCACACCGAAATAACGTGTCATTAATTACTTTCGTTGTTGCCACGCTGAAATAAGTACATATTTGTTGCAAAGAACACAGACTTAACTAGTGAAGAACTTCTGGCAGTCACTACTGCTTCCACACTTTGCACTGATTGCATGTCAACCATGCTCGATGTAGTATTGTCAACAACAAATGAAAATATTTTTAAAGAAGGTGTAGATACTCAAAAGAGTGGTTTCGTCAACCACAGGAGCGACATAAGAAGAAAATCTCAAACCACACTAGGTAGAAGAGCATTTTTTTATGGAGTGTACTTCAAGGAAATTGCAGGATAGGTCCTCTGAAGGTTCACTAGTGGGGCAGCTAAGTGCCATCAGTCAGGAAATTTTTATTGTTTATAGACAGAGTGAGATGAAACAAGGCAAAACATTTGGTGTTCTTGGACGAAGTACGTGTCGTTTTATTACTTAGATTTGTGCATTTAAATACTGAATACACTCTAGGCATAATTTATCAACAAAAATTGTATAGACAATACAACACTTCAGGCTGAACAACAACATACTATAGACATACTCCTATCAAGTGTACTGACCACCAAAAATATGGCGGCCGAGTTTACAGAAGTTGCCGCAAAGAGCGCTGTAGCTCGTGTATTAGCCACTCTATGAAATTTAAGCTCGTTGTTCGGCATCATTAGTACTCTACGTCGCTGTGGAGCGCGCGGTTGCTCGTCGTGGAGGTTCGAGTCCTCTCTGGGGCATGGGTGTGTGTGTTTGTCCTTAGGTTAGTTTACCTAGGTTTAAGTAGTTTGTAAGCTATGGGATGATGACCACGCAGTTTGGTTCGATAGATTTACAAACATTTGAACATTTTAGTACTCTACGGCAGTCAGTCACAACGAACACTTAACACATTTTGAGAAAAAATGTAACATCTGATCATATTATGTCAATTTCTGTTGTATAGTGTCGCGATGAAATGGAAGCAGGCTTTACTTCGAAGGCAGGTTTGTCAACTGAACACACCACTTACACTGAAAACGGGTTTATTACGAACTGAAATACATACGCCGCATTGACTGCCTCTCGGGCAGAGTGCTCTGCTATTTATAAAAAGACAGATGTACCAGAAATTAGAAGTATAGTTAACATAAGAAACATGTAGAATTTACAAGTGAGCATAAGAAACATTTAGAGTATTCTGGAAAAGATAAATACAAAGCAATAAATTTTTGCCAGTTGACGGTATTGAACCGGCGACCTATCGGTTACGCTATCCATTACGCCACGACAGCAGTCGGATAACTTGGGGTCTTGCGGCAACAATATAAAACAAACATTAATTGCAGTTTTTGCTCCTATTCACAACGTAACATTTACCATCTGAGGTGTAACAAAATTTAATGAATCTATACACGTCGTCCCAAAGCTCATTTTCACAGGCTAGAGGTATATGATGGTATACAATGCGTATAATATAATTTTACACGAAGTATGTGAAGGAACCGAAGGAACTCACTCCCCTTCTAACAACAGCGTACCTCGGGTCTGTGGAGGAGACAAACGTTGCTAACGATTGGAAAGAAGTGCAGGTCATTCCCGTATTCATGAAGGGTCGTCGAAGGGCTGCTCGAAGCTATTAGCAAACGTCTGTGACTTCAGTCAGTTACAAAATTTTGGAACACCTTCTGTATTCTAGTATTAAGTAAGAATGAATGTGGTTTCCGAAAGCAATCATCAAGTGAAACCCAGCTCGCGAAAGTCCTCCGCGAAATCCACAGGCAGTGTATACAAGCTCTCAGGTAGATGAGGTGTAGCTTGACTTCAGTAAGGCATTCGATACGGTTCCGCACCGACGTCTGATGAACGAAGTTCGAGTATATGGAATAAAAAGCGTTTCTAGTTAACTAAAAGCAGCATTTCATTCTCTATGGAGAGGAGCCTTCAGACGTTGATGTGTTTTCTGGCGTCTCTCAGGGGAGTGTTATAGGCCCGCTGCTTTTCACATTATGTATACATGTCCTCGTAAATAACATCATAATTTCGATTGCACACTGGGAAAAAAAATGGAAGAGAATATGCAGTGTATTGACGCATGGTGCAGGGAATGGATATTACGCTGCCAACATAGATGTAAATTGCTGCAATTACATAGAAAGAGATGTCCTTTAATACATAACTACTAGCTGGAAACCCGGCGTTTTCCGGGTATTTATTTATTCCACACTCTTGTTAGTCGATTTCTTCTCCCCTCCTTGTCTCTCCCTCTCCCCTCGCTCAGTTCATTCACCCTCCGCCCTCTGTCCATCTCCTCTTCCTGCCTCTGTTCAACTCTGCCTCCTCACTTCATCTTCTCCTCCCCTCTTATTTTCTTCCTTTTATTGTGCCTTTTACGGTTTGGATGGCCCGATGCAATTCCTGCATCATCTCTTTCTCTGACTCTCTGTGAAAAATCATAGGTACCTATCAACATTCTTGGTGAGCAGGGGAAGATATAAAATTTATGTCAATGTACTCTCGGCCCTGCACCGTACTGTAGCTTGCTGAAGGTGAAGTGTAAACAATTTCACAAGGATTGCAATAAAATGTAGATCATTGTGAAGTCCATAACTGGAAAAACCCTCCTGCATGCCTCATTCCTCATATATAAATTGACTTTCGTTTTCTACGAAGGTAAAGTGCGCAAAATTTTACAAACATCAGAAAAGAACTGTAGATTTGGTGGACGTCCTTAGGTAAAGTACCCTCCGCCACACACCATACGTGGCATAACTCCTAAACTGTGCCGGAAATGGTTCTCACCAGTACAGAAATTGTTACGTTTTGTTAAGGAGGATGTGCACAAAAAATAATTAAATTGTCCAGTGGCTTAGGAGGAGAAGTGCAACATCGTCTCGTGTTGCAACAGGTTTTCGCGCATTTCAGTATTTATGACGTTACAACTCGTGAACAGTGTCTTGTACTTGATCCTTACAACGACAGCGACCTCCCTCATAGTTTGAACACAAAGTATGCAAAGTTTTATGCTGACTTCCATTGTGAAGAGTCAAACACATTTTAATACACTCGCCTCCATGCACCTAAGGATGCTTACGAAAAGTACCCCATGTATTTATTTGGGGTATAAGCTGTCAGCATTCTACATTCCATTCAATTGCGTTCAGCCGTTACAGCGTGAAGACAATCGTGATAACTCACCGTAAGTTACTATCCGCCATGCACCGTACGGTGGAACCCTAAAGGTAGGTCATGCGTTAATTCAAGGTACAAACAATCCAGACTTCATTCAAATCCATCCAGCTGTTTCAGCCTGAAGACAAACAATCGTGTTAACCCATTGGAAGGTACCCTCCGCCGCGCACCATGCGGTGGCTCACGAAATGTAGCCCATGTATAGGGTATAAACTACCTCTGTTGCATATTTCATTCGTACCCGTGGAGCCATTTCAGTGTAAAGGCATAAGAAACGAATTCACTAATTGTAAAGAACCCTTCGCCATGTATCATGTCAACTTCATTTTAATATACCTATAACATTCGCGCGAGTGCAAACGATCATTCGGCAAAGTTTCATCGCAATTAAACTACAGGCGACTGAACTACAGACCTATTTCATTGACGAGAAATCAGAGCTCGAACGGAGAGATTCAGATGTTCTATCTTCCCGTGCACTATTCGAGAATGCAATAGGAGATGAATAGTATAAAAGTGGTTCGATAAATCCTCTATCAGGCACTTAAATGTGATTTGAAGAGTATCCCATGTAGATGTACATGTAGTAGTTGTCGTGCGAGAGGGACTTAGCACTGCATTGTCAGCGTCTTCGTGCCGCGGTGGAGTAGCCGAGAGGTCTAAAGAGTCTCACTGCGGAGCGCGCGGTTGCTCGATGTGGAGGTTCGAGTCCTCCCTGGGGCATGGGTGTGTGAGTTTGTCCTTAAGTTAGTTTACCTAGGTTTAAGTAGTTTGTAAGCTACGGACTGATGATCACGCAGTTTGGTCCGATAGATTTAGAAACATTTGAACATCAGCGTCTTCGTCACCGCCAACGGAGATATAAGTTGGTCGTTGTTGGACTCTAAGACAAGGCCATCGCGTGGAAGAAACTGCTGCTGCTAACAGTTGAACCGATTCAACGATTTGAGTAATTCAGAAACTGACCCTAAGTTGTATATTTATAACTATTGATATGTAATTTGTACAGTAAAAACAATAATTTAGCAGTTTTAATCTAATTGAGATTCCAAGTATTCTTATTTGAGAATCATGTTTTTTTCTGTCTACATCACCTTCATCTGCAAAAACATTTGCTACAAAAAAGTCCGAGTACAATACAGTTTGTGTGTTTCTTACTTCGTGTATCTCGAAACCTACTGGAACAGTTGGAATCAAATTCTAAATTTACATCAGGGTTTGTTTTTTGGGTGTACCTTCATAAACATCTTTCTTGACTAAACCAACTGTTTTATTAACCGTATATGACGATCCCTACCGATTAACGCTTAGGCCTAAAATCTATGTTGCTTCAAGTATTCTTCGGTTACACCAACGATATACATTTTATGTATTTGTAGTCAATCCGTGCACTTCTAAATGCGTAGAAAACTTTTGAGAAAAGTACTTAATCACACAGAATTATGTGCGTGTGTGGTGTTCCTGCAGTTCCCGTTTAGGTTATACTACTTAATATTGATATATGATGAACAGCTTCTTGGAAAATCTCTTGATTTGTGTGGCCGTGATGTCCGTACTGGCATTACATTATGAAGAGTAATTTTTTGTCCGCCCATGAATCTACAAGACTCATTTCGTTTTATTAGACACTTCTTCAGTTGTCCGCAATGTTTTGTTTCTTTATATCGATAAAAAAGTAGAATATGTTACAAATTTTAACGGGATGTTGTTTGATCTAAGAAAACGAAGCAAATTTTAGATACATGTGTTTTCAGATAAATGAAAATGTTTCTGTTTAAAACCTGTAGAAAAATCTGTAGAAGTGCGACACAAACTAAATTCTTATTCATGACATTGATTATTAATAAATTTACAACTGACAACTGCAGTCTCTAGACTACCCTGATTACAGGCTTAAGACTTCAGACACACTAAGTAATTGATAGACCAAGATATTGACTGACTGAATCCTAGGCATGCAGCATCTACTATAAATAAATTTGCGAACAATGCTTGTTTAATTACATATAGTTGGTTCCACATACAACTAAAATTTTTAAGTTAACACAGATACGAATTATATGATACATTCATTGAATACAGAAACTTTTGATACATATCTCAAAGTGATTATCAGGGATTAAGTCGGCTGAATACATCCAAAATTACAATATATAGGCTTGATTAATAATTATTATTAGTTGCGACATTATTTATTCAATTAGTAGTTTCAGTTTCCAAAATCTTTAATCATAGATTTAGGTTTCCGTTTCATTGTAATTTGTCCTGATTTAGTTAATTTGTGATATTAGATGAACTTCAATTAATTTCCATTTACCCAATAAATGAAACAACAATACTTTTATATAATGGATTTTCGAATATTCCATCGTTGAAAATAATAGCTGAACAGATTTCTTGAACGGAATAATTAATTTGATTGCAGGTACTAATAGATGGGAACAACGCCAGGAAGGTGTCCATAATGAGGAAATCAAGGAAAACCTGGGAATGAACACCATAGATGAAGCAGTTAGGGCAAACAGACTGAGATGGTGGGGTCATTTTACACGCATGGGAGAAGCAAGGTTACCTAAGAGACTCATGAGTTCGGCAGCGGAGGGTAAGAGGAGTCGAGGTAGACCAAGAAGAAAGTACTTACATTCGGTGCAGAATAATTTTGAATTAAAAGGCATAACATCAGACGAGGAATCAATGTTAGCATTGAATAGGGAATTATGGAAGAATTTTATTAGAGGTACTATGCTCCAGACAACGCTGAAAGGCATAATCAGTCTCTGATGATGATGATGATGATGATGATGATGATTCCTTTTTAACTTCAAAAACGCCATAAAATTGGCAGGAATGTCCAAAATTACAAGTGGAAAATAATGGATGTAAGAGTAGATGAAGTATTGCAGTTCAAGCTATAAGTGCTGCGTCGAAACAAAAGTAGGTACCAAAAGAATCAGGGTATCGAGTGATGGAATAGTGACTGGTATCGAATAGTAGCATAAAGGCTTACTCTAGCCGTTACATTACAAGCTCCTTTTGGTGTCGCCGATGGGCGAATAATTTTAGGGCGAACGGCCGGACGTACAGATTTATTCTGTAATCAGGCGTTAAGCTAGCCATCCTTTGTCCTGTTCGAACGTAACATCGGCTTTAGCGTTCACAAACGGCAGAGACGTCAGTTGCAGAACGTCATTAACGTGTCGTCGGGTTGTCAATTTGGCCGCAATGAAACCAAAGCGATGTCGATCGTACAATATCTGTCCGCACGCCACGGCATGAGGACGTGTGAAATGCGACAGCAAACTACTGGCTGCGTCGCTTCCATACACGAGCACGTCGATCGCGAGGCACTTGTCACTGGAGGCTGGCTCTGTGTCATGGCGGCCGCTGGTCGCGACAGCGCTCTGTGGCCGCGGCGCCACTGTGCTGCTGACCGCAGTCGCCGCAACGCAGCCAGCAATTACTTGAGAGCAAGGTAGCCTGCCGGCAGCTGTGCTTACATGTACACAAACACACACAGCATGCCGCAAGCTCCCGCTCAAAGCCGGTACAACTTGCAGCACTACAGTCCGCGTCACTTAGGAAGGCGGTCGAGTTTTCAGCCGTTCTGCGTATCCCCCTCCATTACCTCACTGACAGCAAGAGTTGCCAACTCTGCCATAAAGATTACCTATAAATCGGAAGAAATCCCCCTAAATCAGAAGAAATCCCCCTGGAGGGGGGGGGGGACTGGCGGTGGCTAGGAGCTGCAGCGTATCAAATTTTCGATAAAAAAATAAATAACAAAAAACACACTTCTCGATTTTGAGACTTCTCTCTCTCTCTCCAGCCATCCCTTTCACATACCGCATACCGAAAGGTAGCTCGTAATCTATATCTATAAATTTGAATGTCTGTTTGGCGCACGTTTATCACGTCTGAACCACAAGACATAAAGAGCTAAAATTTTGTACAGTTACTAATCTCTACCCGAGGCAGGCTTTAGGCACGGTTTTATGGCGATCGGATAGCTATGTGAATGTCTGTTCGGTGTACGCTTATCACGTCCAAATGACAAGACGCAGAGACAAAAATATTTGTACAGTTACTAATTTGTACCTGAGGAAGGTTTTAGGCACTGTTTTATAGAGATCTGATAGATATTTAGTAATTTGAAGAATATAACGCGAAATGAGGAACAATAATTACTGTTTGAAAATTATATTTACTCTTTGAAAATGGTTTTATTGGTTGCATTGTTGCTTCAGGGTTGATAATGATAAAAGGGTGGTGTATATTAGGACAGAAAGTTATCAGTGTATATAAAATTCTACGTGTGTGTGTGTTAATATTTCGCTCTGCAGCGAAAACTACAGAACGCAAAGGAACGGTTTGTATGTAATTGTTATCCGAAGTCTCACCATAGCAGTTACATGCCGATAGCTATAAGGGGTCTGGAATATATGGTGGTTGAAAGTCGTCAAATTATAAAAAAATCGGACTGAAAGCGCAGCGATGACATTTGAAAGCGCAGCGATGACATTTGCGACTCTATAGCAAGGAGGTTACATACGGCGAAACGTGATGCAACTGACCATATCTTTGGTCTATGCGTGCTACAATGTCTTCAGCTCTTTCTCTGTAACGATAAGCACACGAATAGGGAAATACAAGAATAAATAAATAAAGAAGTAAAAAAGAAATTTCTTTTAATACAGACATACAGCTCTTTTACAAATGAATACATACCTGCAAAATTATACAATTGTACAAAATATTACTCAATAAATGTGAGATCGTACGCATTTTATATCTAATTTGTGTTTGATTATTACCTTTCTTTGTTTGGATACTTATAATTTTGTACATTATGCGAGACAGCCTTATTTCTTATTTATTCTCCGATAAATATAGCATGTTTTTAGAAAAAAGGAGATGGACAGAGAGAGAAAGGATAGGAGAAGTACTAACTCAAAGCAGGAATAAATAAATAAATACCCGGGCAAAGGCGGGTTTTCAGCTAGTAAGAAATAATTACAATCTTACCTTTCAGCAAAGGGTCCGTTTCCCAGATCTTCGCATACTTTTGTACATACTTTCTTCTATTTTTGGTAGCCATTTTGAGTAATAAAACAATGCATTTACATCACAACTTGAGTTGGTCAATAAAGTTAAAATAATAATGGGTCACCAACACATCACAATGATCGCTAACGCACTAAACGGCCGATCATGTGACTTAGCGGAATTTCAGAGCTGTGACCTCGGGAAATATCAGTTCATTACTACTAGAGAGAGAGAAAAATCTGGTATTGTTGAGCAACAGGATGGAGGTGGAGAGAGGGAAAATATGAGCCCCCTCCGTGTGCTGTAAGTAAACAGTGCAGGCAACATGAATTGATGAAAGAATGAAAACAGCGCGACAGTAGTGACAGAAGGGAGACAGTGTAGTCAACACAGGCTGACAGTACGCTGCACGGTTGGCAATGAACATCTGTAGTGACTGTGGCAATAAGTCTTGCGATTGCTACAAACATATTTAATGCAAAAAAAAAAAAGGTAAACAATTCTCTTCTCCGCCTAAAAATATCCCGACACTTATTATCCCCCTTAAGAATCCCCCTAACATTTCTTTCCCCCTAAATTCCCCACTGAATAAAATTTTCCCCCTAAATCTGGGGGAAAACCCCCAAGTTGGTAACCCTGCTGAAAGCCAATATTCATTCTGTAGACGCGTGGCTGGCCGCGAGTTACGCATCGTTCCTCCCCCTAACTCCACTGTTGGCGCTCGGCCGTACCTCCTCCCCTTCCACTATCGCTTCGCCGGTATGCGTAAGCAACTTCCTACAATTCTGGTCATTAAAATTGGCTACACCACGAAGATGACGTGCTACAGACGCGCAATTTAACCGGCAAGAACAAGATGCTGTGATTTGAAATGATTAGCTTTTCAGAGGATACAATGTGCTGACATAAGTTTCCAATCGATTTCTCAAACACAAACAGCAGCTGACCGATGTTGCCTGGTGAAACATTGTTGTGATGACTCGGCTAAGAAGGATGAAAGCGTACCATCAGGTCTCCGACTTTGATAAAGGTCGGAGTGTAGACAATCGTATTGCATTATTTCGTATCGCGACATTGCTGCTCGCGTTTCTCCCTATCCAAGGACTGTTAGCAGGATATGAAATCGGTGGGTACAGGAGGGCAATACGTAACGCTGTGCTGGATCCCAACGGCCTCGTATCACTAGCAGTCGAGATAACATGCATTTTATCCGCATGGCTGTAACGTATCATGCAGCCACGTCTAGAACCCTTAGTCAAGAGTTGGGGATGTTAACAAGACAACAACCATCTACACGAACAGTTCGACGACGTTTGCAGCAGCATGGCCTACCAGCTCGGAGACCATGGCTGTGGTTACCTTTGCATCACAGACAGAAGCGCCTGCAATGGTGTACGCAACTACGGACCTTGATGCACGAATGGCAAAACGACATTCTTTCGGATGAATCCAGGTTCTCTTTACAGCATCATGATGGTCGCATCCGAGTTTGGCGACATCGCGGTGAACGCACATTGGAAGCGTGTATTCGTAATAGCCATACTACGTATCACCCTGCGTGATGGTATGGGGTGCCATTGTTTACACGTCTCGGTCACTTCTTGTTCGCATCGACGGTACATTGAACAGTGGCTGTTACATTTCAGATGTGTTACGACCCGTGGCTCTACCCTTCATTCGAAGAACCCTACATTTCTGCAGGATAATGCACGACCGCATGTTTCCGGTCCTGTGCGAGCCTTTCTGGATACGAAAAATGTTCCATTGCTGCCCTGGCCAACACCTTCTCCAGATCTCTCACCAATTGAAAACGTCTGGTCAAATGGTGGTCGAGCAACTGGCTCGTCACAATACTCTAGTCACTGCTCTTGATGAACTGTGGTGTCGTGTTGAAGCTACATGGGCATTTGTATCTGTACACGCCATCCAGGCTCTATTTGACTCAATGCCCAGGCGTATGAAGGCCGTTATTACGTCCAGAGGTTGTTGTTCTGGGTACTGATTTCTCAGGATCTATGCACCCATATTGCGTGAAAATGATATCACATGTCAGTTCTTGTATGAATACCTGTTTATCATTTGCATTTCTTCTTGGTGCACCATTTATAACGGCCAGTAGTGTACATGACGCCAACTAGAGCTGTCTTGTCTCGTCGGTATGCTAGTGGTTCGTGGCTACTGTACGCGTTCCTGCATTCACTGCTGTCCAGTGACAGTCTGCCATCCATAGCAGAATAACAGTCTCGATGCCGACACTTTCATCATTAAACCGAAAAAAGTACTAAACATTAGGATAAATCCGGGGTAGTTGGCCATGATTTTTTTTTTAATACAGTATGACAATCCTAATACATAAGAACATTCTATAACATTTGATAAATTCCAATTTCACTTAAAAAAAAACATAACTCGTTTTTGTTTTCTAAGCTATACTAAATTTCATACTAGCTAAAAAAAAACATTTAAATAATTTTCTAAATAATTCGCTGGTAAACTACTGGGTTTCAGTGTCCAACACGAAAAATATTTCGGCCATCGCCCACATTGCTATCATCACATGCGCTGATGAACAATTAGTTCATTAGCGCACGTGATGATGGAACGTCCATCGATAAGATTTTTGCCTCTTGCCCCCCTCCCCCACCCCCACCCCTAGTGGGGCGAGTATGGCTCTGGAGGCAAAATTTAGTTTCAGCCGCGAGTGTATTCTCTGACACGATAGCGTGAAAAGCAGTAAAATTTTTGCCGTTTGTAGGTGTGTAAGATGAATTTCAGCATGATGTCAAGGATCATGATTTGTTACTTTTGGGGACTGAGGCGCTTCAGTCACGATCTGCCGGCCGCGGTGGCCGCGGGGACTGAGGCGCCTCAGTCACGGTCTGCACGGCCACTACGGTCGGGGATTCGAATCCCCCCTTGGGCATGGATATTTGTGCCGTCCTAGTTCGTAAGTAGTTCGTAAGTAGTTTGTAAGTTTAGGGACTGATGACCCCGTAGTTAAGTCCCATAAGCTTTACAAACATTTGAACATTTTGTTAACTTTTTATAGTTTTTAAGATGATGCAAATAGGTTAATAGAATAATTATTTTTCTATAGTAAGATTTTTGATTTTTGTGATTATTGGCGATTCGCAATTTTTTCTATGTCAGACAGACATTCCAACAGGGTTTAGTTGTGACTTTATATATATATGTTCATATGTTTGTGTAGTCTATGGGACTTAACTACGGGGTCATCAGTCCCTAAACTTACAAACCACTTATGAACTACTTACGAACTAGGACGGCACAAATATCCATGCCCGAGGGGGGATTCGAACCCCCGACCGTAGTGGCCATGCTGACCGTGACAGGAGCGCCTCAGTCACCTCGGCCACCGCGGCCGGCAGTTGTGACTTTTTCCCAAATTTTGCACCTTTCAGGCGTAAGAAAGCGTCACATTTCTCATACTTACTTTTGTTTCAAAATAAAATGATTAATAATGTAACATGAAGATTCCGACTCATAGGTTCTGTGTACCACAAAAGATTTTAATTATCTGTTTGAGGACATAATAATTTGTGTAAATGATTATTTGTTTTGTCAAGTGAAATTTTGGTTGAAAATGTATCCATTCATTTAAATTAATCCAACAACTTCTCGGCTTAATGTTTTAAGACAGATACCCAATCCAAATTTTCCAATATATTTTTTGTAATATGTTACATAAGACGAATTTTGTAGTTAGATGGTTTCGCACTGCACACCTGCGAGATCGTAGTTAGAATTTTTCTTGCGGCTTTAGCGTAATTATTTATTCTTGTATTTATTTATTTATTTATGTGTGTTAGAGAGAAGTATGAACTTCAGAGTTCCCGGTGCGTATATGTTAGCCAAAACAGTAATTTATAATCATAACGTGCATAAGTTAAATCATGTTTTGTGCTGCGTTTAAGAGAAATTCCGTCATTATGATGCCGAATTATTCAGACGACTGCTTTGGTATTTACATGATAGATAAAAAAACTTTCAGGTACAGGACCACCAATTCAAATATTTGATTTTGCTTTCCCAAGTCTTACGTAATATAATCATGATAGGAGTTTGTTAGAAAAAGCTTTGCCCTCAAAAATTTGCACCTCCATGAACCACAGACATTGCCGAGGTGGGGTGGCTTGCCTGCCTCAACGAAACAGATAGCCGTACCGTAGGTGCAACCACAGCGGATGGGTATCTGCCGGCCGCGGTGGCCGAGGGGACTGAGGCGCTCCAGTCGCGGTCTGCACGGCCACTACGATCGGGGGGTTCGAATCCCCCCTAGGGCATGGATATTTGTGCCGTCCTTAGGATTAGCTAGTTCATAAGTAGTTTGTAAGTTTAGGGACTGATGACAAACATTTCAACATTTTGATGGGTATCTGTGGAGAGGCCAGACAAACGTGTGCTTCCTGAAGAGGGGCGGCAGCCATTTCAGTAGTTTCATGGGCAACAGTCTGGATGGCCTTGTAACATCAGCTTATATGGCTTTCCCACACAGTTACTGCGAACGGCTGAAAGCAAGGGGAAACTACAGCCGTTACTGTTCCCGAGGACTTGCAGCTCTACTGTAAGCAGATTCAAATGGATGTAGGTTGCAAGTCTTAACAGGAGATGAAGAGGCTTGCTCAGGGCAGAGTAGGGTGGACAGCTGCATCAAACCAGTCTCCGGACTGAAGACCACAACAACAACAGCAGTTTGTTATTACAACAGATGAAGATGTATTCTCTTACTGTGAGTCAGAAGTAGCAACAGTTACACGGCACGCACGCAGACAACACACCACACAGAAATCAGACAGGTAGACAGTGTAATTTACACACAAAAGCAACTTCATAACTGTTTTCTTACATTTTATTTATTTATTTATTATAATAAAAAATGTACTCGCGGCGGAAAGAGGTAACAAGTTGGCGATAGGAATAGCAACATGCCACCCCTCAAAATAACACACTAAATTCGAAATAACGGCACCGTAGGCAGAGGAGAAGACTACATTACGAATCTGAAGGTGATATTTAGGGATTGAGACATGAATTAAACAAAGTAATGGAGGACTATTAGGTTTCGACGCTGCGGTGGAGTAGCCGAGCGTCTCGCTGCGGAGCGCGCGGTTGCTCGCCGTGGAGGTTCGAGTCCTCCCTGGGGCATGGGTGTGTGTGTTTGTCCTTAGCTTAGTTTACCTAGGTTTAAGTAGTTTGTAAGCTACGGACTGATGACCACGCAGTTTGGTCCGATAAATTTACAAATATTTGAACATTTTAGATTTCGACTTTGCGTTGACACAGTGGTGATTAGAGACGGAGCACACCCTTGGATACTGTTTGTACGGAATGGGGAAGTAAATCGGGGACCAAGACGTGAACGGACTGCATTTCCATACCTTGCTTTAGTTGCTCATTAGTCTTGATATACAATGCGGAGGAACGTGCGATTTTGTACCAACACTGAATGTCATTAACTCAAGCTGTAATAGGAAATTTGTTGAAATATCTGTTATAGTTAAAGAAATACAATATTTTTGCCTAATAGATGTTACTATATGTTCGCAATCTGGAACCATTTTCTGGTGCATCGTCAGTCTAATAGTATTTTGACAGTGGCAGGCTGCTGCCAACATTCGTAGGAACACATTATGCCTCTTGTTTTGTAGTTTGCAGTATATCTAAGGAAATGGCAAACCCGTTATTACACTTCATTACTATTTTTTCTAAGAATTACCGTTAAAATTATATGCAGAATGACAAACATAGATCATTTCTGCAATGTATTAGACGTAATACAAAGATACTGTCCCATTATTCAACTGAGAGAAAGTTGGTGAACATTGGTAAAACCATTATGAAGATATGCGTACCGAAGGCAAGGTCTATTTGAGTTGGTATGCCGTTGCCTTGCTCCGACCTTTGAACTGACTTAATAAGCCAGTTATAGGGGGATCTACAGTTTAACGTGGGTTCCGAACTACTGTGCTACTCGATATTTTTCACATCAGCAACATTGCCAAAGGTGAAGGAAGTGGAAAGTGACTGGTAAAAATCCTAAAACCGGGCTGGGATCGCACAGGCGATCCATAATCTGACACTCTCCTACTGTGCTATCGAGACACACAAGGTACCTATCTTCTTAAAATGTAATTTCGGATAATGAGGAAAGAATTTTCAGTTTTTTTGACTCACCGTATGCCTCTTTCAGAAGATTCCGGTGGCATATATTGCTGGCCAGCTGCTTCTTTATACTCTGCAGACATTTTACGGTGTCTTTTTCTTACTCTGGACTCTTTAATTGTTCCTTCCGCAGCCCTTTTCAGCTTCTACTAGTCGCTGACGATCTATGGCAGTTAGAGCAGGTATCTTATTATTTATAAACATGTGTCGACTGTTCCGAAAGAACAGACGCCACTTCTGATCCTGCAGTTGTTATTCTTTGATATTTACAGTTTGTATATCAACTGGGAATGGGAAAAACTGAAAATCGGTACCTAGCCAGGACTCTAACCCGGTTCTGCCGCATTTTAGGAAATTGCGCTGACCACTACACCACTGGGGACACAGTGATCGCCGCACGTGTAAGTAGTAGCTAAGCACGCCTCCCGTCAGATACAAATTCCCAGCTTCGCGCTGCCCACAGTTCTCAAACTCGTAGTTTTGAAACTAATTCCTGTAAGAGTAAGTGGAGGCGAGGGCAAGTTTGTGGCCCTTACACTTACGGGAATTAGTTTCAAACCTACGAGTTTGAGTACTGTGGGCAGGGTGAAGCTGGAAATTTGTATCTGAGAGGAGTCGTGCTTAGTTAGTCATGCAGGTGCGGCAGTCACTGTGTTCCTCAGTTGTGTAGTGGTGAGCGGAACTGCCTAGAAAGCGGGAGTCCCTGGTTCAGCTTTGCCCATTTGCAGTTGATGTCATATATTCTGTGAATATCTTATTATTTCCTGGTTGGGTGCCTAATTTGCCTATTACTTTTGTACTGCTATTTACACTATCATCCTGAAATGACTTACGTAAATCACGGAAAACCTAAACAAGATTGCCGGAGGCGGGTGCCTCCGTCGTCCTTCCAAATTCGAGTCTACAAATCCTGCATAAATACTATTCTAATCACATTTATGTGCAGCCGCGGTGGAGTAGCCGAGCGGTCTAAGGCGCCTCGCTGCGGAGCTCGCGGTTGCTCGTCGTCTGAGGTTCCAGTCCTCCCTGGGGCATGGGTGTCTGTGTTTGTCCTTAGGTTAGTTTACCTCAGTTATACGCTACGATCTGATGACAACGCAGTTTGGTCCGATAGATTTACAGACATTTGATTTGAACAATTGAGTGCATGGTAGAGGGTAGTTGTAAAGTAATGTACGGTTGTGATCAATATTTTGGACACTTTTTAACTGGAAGAGGAGTGTTCATCACTGTGGACAAAGATATTGTTTCTACTGAGATCGAGGTTGAAAGTAACTGTGAAGTTATCTGGGCACGTATAACAGGTCTAAAATAAGTAAAGTTAATAGCTGGGTATTTTTACCGGCCCCCCAGTGCTGCTGTAGCAGTTTTAGAGTCATTCAAAGAAAGTCTACACCATTTAGTGCGAAGGTATCCGGGCATGTAATATTAGTCGGGGAGACTTCAACCTTAAGAGTATAGATTGGGACCTCTCTAGTTACATTTCAGGTGGTATTGACAAGCAGTCTTGCGAGCTACTTTTGGACACATTCTTCGAAAACTGGCTTGAGCAGTTAAACAGGCAACCCACGCGCAATAGAAATATTTTAGACCTTATAGCCACGAACAGGCGTGACCTTACTAACAACATCTTTGTAGAGACAGGAATTAGTCATCATGATATCGTCATAGCGTCGATGGTGACCAAATTTCATTAACCAATCAAGAAGGCTAGGAGCGTGTTTTTGTTGGGAAGAGCCGATAAGCAAATGTTAGAATCGCACTTAGAAATTGAATGGGCATCATTTAATTCCGGGACTATGGATGTAGAGAAATCGTGGATTAAACTTAAGTGCATTGTAAATAAAGGGATAGAGAAATATGTGCCAGTAAAGACGATTAAGGATGGAAAAGATCCACCGTGGTATAATAATAATGTTAGAAAGCTGCTGAGAAAGCAAAGACTGTTGCACTCTCGATTCAAAAAAGAACATGCAAATGATAACAGGCAAAAGTTAGTAGAGATTCGTGCGTCTATAAAAAGATCAATGCGCGAAGTATACAATAATTACCACATCCATACCTTACCAAAAGATCTTTCCGAGAACCAGAAAAAATTCTGGCCCTATGTAAAATCGATAAGCGAGTCAAAACAAACTGTCCAGTCACTCGATGATCATTCAGGGTCAGTAACAGAAGAAATCAAACGGAAAGCTGAAGTTCTAAATTTAACCTTTAAGAAATCTTTCACGCAGGAGTACCGCACAAATGTACCATCATTTGTTCAACGTATTAATTCAGAAATGGAGGACATAGTAATAGGTATTACCGGTGTAGAGAAGCAGCTGAGAGAGCTAGATACTAAAAAGTCTGCTGGTTCGGATGGAACACCAGTTCGGTTTTACAAAGACTATTCTGCGGCATTGGCCCCCTACTTAGTTTGCATTTATCGCGAATAATTGAGAGCAAAGTTCCTAGTGATTGGAAAAGTGCGCGGGTGACTTCCGTTTATAAGAAAGGAAAGAGAACTGATCACACAATTACAGGCCAATATCGTTGAAATCAGTTTCATGTACAATTTTGGGGCATATTCGCAGTTCGAATATAGTAAATTTTCTTGCAACGGAAATGCTTCTTTCTATGAATCAGCACGGGTTTAGGAAACATGGTTCATGTGAAACTCAGAGTGCCCTTTTCTCACATGACATCTTTGCGAGCTATGGATGAAGGGCAGCAGGCGGATTGTGTTTTTCTCGACTTCAAAAACGCGTTCGACGCGGTGCCACATTGCAAGATACGAGCTTATGGAATAGGTTCACAGATTTGTGACTGGCTGGAAGACTTCCTAAGTGATAGAACGCAGAACGTTGTTCTCGACGGCGAGTGTTCATCAGAGACGAGTGTATCGTCAGGTATGCCCCAGGGGAGTGTGGTAGGACCGCTATTATTTTCTATCTATATAAATGACCTGATGGACAAAGTAAGTTGTAATTTGCGGCTGTTTGCTGATGATGTTGTGGTGTATGGGAGTGTGTCGTCTGTATCTGACTGTAAGAGCATACAGGATGACTTAGACAAAATTTCTAGTTGGTGCGAAGAATGGCAGCTGACCCTCATTGTAGAAATATGTAAGGTGATGCGCAGGAGTAGGAAAACCAAACCCATAATGTTCGAATACAGCACTATTAGTGAACTACTTGATGCTGTCGCGTCGTTCAAATATATAGGCGTAACATTGCAGAGCGATATGAAATAGAACGAACATGTAAGAACAGTTGTGAGTAAGGCGGACAGCCGACTTCGGTTTATTGGGAGAATTTGGGAAGATGTACTTCATCTGTAAAGGAGGCCGCGTATAAAACGCTTGAACGACCACGTCTTAAGTATTGCTCAAGTGTTTGGGACCCGCAGCAGATCAGTTTAAAGGAAGACATAGAAGCAGTTCAGAGGCGAGCAGCTAGGTTTGTTACTGGTAGGTTCGACCAATGCGCATCACGGAAATGCTTCGGCAACTCAACTGGGGATCGTTGGAGGAAAGACGACGTTCTTTTCGTGAATTTCTGTTGAGTAAATTTAGAGGGCCAGAATTTGAAGCTGAGTGTAGTACGATCTTGCCGCCTACTTACATTTCGCGTAGTGATCACAAAGACAAGATAAGAGAAATTAGGGCTCTTAAGGAGGCACATAGGCATTCTTGTTTTCCTAGTTCTATTTGGGAGTTGAATAGGAAAGGAAATGCCTAGTATAGTGTACCCTCCTCCACGCACCTTACGGTGGATTGCGGAGTATGTATGTAGATGTACACTCCTGGAAAATGAAACAACACCACCATGAATTCGTCGACCCAGTAGAGGGAAATTTTATTGACACATTCTTGAGGTCGTATACAACACACGATCACACGTGCAGAGCCGTGCGCACCTGCGTACAGTCACCAGAGCGTCCGCAGTGTTGGCGTTAGTACCGCGTATACCCTCCTTTAGCAGCAATGCAAGCTGTAATCCTTTCGTGGAAACGATCGTAGAGGTTCAGAATGTGGTTATCTGGAATGGCCTGCCAAGCAATTTCCCATTGGTGCCTCAGTTGAGCCAGATTTCGTGCAGCTCATGCAGACCACCCAACATTAAATTTCATGCCGAACATGCATAATGGGGGTATTCCTGGCCAGGGCAGTTGACGTACACCTTAAAGAGCACGTTGGATGGTACGGGATAAATGTGGATCTGTATTGTCCTGTTGGTAAAGGATATCATTTTGTTGCTGACTGAGTGATAGCAAGACGGGTTAAATTATGGTTTCATTGTACCGTGCACTGTACAATATTCTCTAGACGATCACTATAGGAGAATGGCGAGTGTAGAATGTTGCTCCCTTCACAATAAAGCACGATCACGCGTGCGATTACAGTATCCTCCGCTCACGCTCCAACATCGTTCATTCCGCCTCCAATGGTGTCGTGGTAAGCGCTTTTGAAGAGACGAAGGGAGACGTGTCTTCAGTGATGAAAGTCGTCGCCGCCTCGGTGCCAATGATACGCGTATGTGATGTCGTGCAGGGAGTACGACAATTGGAGTGTACGCGACAGAGACAAACGGGGCCGACACCTGGCATCATGGTGTGGGGAGCCATATCGTACACGGGTCGTTTTCCTCTGGTGTTCGTTCAGTTCGCGGTACATTGAAACTACCATTCAGCCCGTCTTGCCACCGTTCATGTGCCAATAAGACGATGTGCTTTTCCAACAGGACAATGCACGTGCACTCGTATCCCGTACAACTCAACGTGCTCTTCTAGGTCTACGTCACTACTCTGTCCATCATTATCCCGAGATTTGTCCCCCAGTGAGCATGTCTGGATCGGATGAAAAGTCATTTTGTCGGGAAGATATCTGGTTTAAATGAAGCATCAGATGAAAACTGCATGGCGGGCCATACCGTAAGAATTCATTCGGCACCTCTACAATCGTCTTCATGAGAAAGCTACACCCTGAATTGCTGCAGAAGGAGGGTATACACGATACTATCGTGGACATTGTGCACGCTCTGGTGACTGTAATAACGTGCGTATGTTTCTGATTGCGTGATCGTGTGTTATATACATCCTCCAGAATGTGCCAATAAAATTTCGCTCTGATGGATTGACGATTTCATGGTGTTCTTTTTTCATTTTCCAGGAGTGTAGATGTAGATGTACTTGGTACAGCGTACGGTGATGGTACTGACGATAACATATGAACTGAACAACGTGGATCCAGCCCTGTGTTTATAACCCACTGATTTCGGCGCATATGCGCCCGGCCTGGCATACTGTCCGTTCAGTACAGTTTGCGTTCATAGGGCCGAGACGCTGCGGACGCAGAACGTGGGTGCCACTGTGCGTGTGACGTCATCCTAGCCAGCCCAGAGGCGGCGCGAGTATCGGCATTTGCAGCCGCCGAACAGCGTTCGGTCAGCGCTCACTTCATGCTCGCCTTGCTGCGCGCGTCAGGTCAGGTACCAATAAAACAATTCGCGTCGTGCCCTGCCGGGCTGTTAAATAAAACTCAATTATTTCGTCCAGCAGAACATAAATGAAACTCTTTCACAGGCGACCGGTTTATTTTTTTTTGCATCGCTGCAGAATGCGCGTTCACAATACGCTGTTCATTTCTTCTGTTAGCCATTTCACCATTCCACATGTTGCCGTTACCGCACCTTCCGGGAAATGAAACCGAAAAATGTTACACGTGTTCCCTTCCCCAGTACTTTTATTTCTGTTTTCAAGTTTCACACAATCCATGATTTGTTACCCCTTGTTTGTTGTACGATGATGATGATCATACACTAGTGGTCCTGGTGAGAGTTTAAGTACTAGATTGGTGGAAAGAGATGCAACTTAGGAATGCAGAGTGGAAGGGGAGTATCGTAGGCAGTGGAAAACCAGAAAAGAATTCGAAGTATTTGGAGTGCTGCAGGTCTTGACCTTAAATGTTCAAATGTTTGTAAATCTATCGGCCCAAACTGCGTGGTCATCATTCCGCAGCTTACAAACTACTTAAACTAAGGTAAACTAACCTAAGGACAAACACACACATCCATGCACCAGAATGTGCGGTCGTGTGATGGAAGAAGGTAGGACAGCAGGTTGCTGCTAAGGAGCTTGGTAAGGTGCAGAGATTAGTCTGCGTAGCCATAACAGGCGGAATTAGCAGCACACCAACTACTGGGATGGAAACCATGTTTGATATGCCACCATTATACCTTTGGGTCGAAGTGGAGGCAGTGGCTGGTGCATACAGACTCAAAACTGGCAAAAACTGGAACTCTTTGGGATATCCAGAATCACTAAAATAGTGAGTTAGGTAAATATAGGAAAGATTGGGGAAATGCCAGCAGACTATATTATAATCACATACTGATTCAACCAGCCTTTGGGATTGAAAGTAGGGAGCAGTGGGAGAAAATGGTTCGGCACTGTACGGGGGATATTGTCTGGTTTACTGACGGGTCAAAATCAGACCAAGGCGTTGGGGCTGGGGTATACGGGGTGCAGCTAAGACTGGATGGCGTCATCTCTCTAGAGAAACTCGCCTCACTTATTCCAGCCGAAATCACTGCCATCAGGGCGTGTGTGGATATCTATTCAGACAGCAAGGCAGCCCTGAGATCACTGGCAGCTCCTGCAACAAGGTCTAAAATTGTTGCAGATTGTCCCAGGGTTCTGGTGGAGCTAGGAAAGCAATAGAGTAAACCTATTGTGGGTCCGCCGGGGAAGAGTGGCAACGAACATGCCGACAGATTAGCCAGAATCGGGTCAGAGACTCCATTTATTGCACCGGAACCTGTCCTGACAATCACCAATGCAACGAACAAATTGGAGCTACGTAACTGAAGACAGCACGTAGAATATTGGACCAAAGTCTATCAACAAAAACATGGCAAGGTAATGATGCCAAAGGCATGTTTTAAAAGAAGCTCTGCAATCCTGGGCCTCAACAGGAGAGACTCATGGTTGGATTGCTAACAGGCTATGGGAATTTCAAAAAACACCTACATACAATGGGAATAACAGAAGAGGAACCTAAATGTAGGCTCTGTGATGACAGTGATGAAACTGCATAACAGCTAATCTTCGAATGCATTGCGTTGGAGAGTAAAAGGCACAGAACATTTGGGACAACCAGACCCGAAAAAATTGTGTCTAATAAAGAACTGGTAAAGGGACTCCTTGCACTGTTCAAGGGCATTGGTTGGCTTTACTAGATATACACGGAGCGATACCGCACAATAAACTTAGTTTAGCCAATAAGCTTAGTTTAGCGAGCCATGGATGAAGGGCAACAGGCGGATTGTGTTTTTCTCGACTTCAAAAAGGCGTTCGACGCGGTGCCACACTGCAGACTGCTAACGAATATACGAGCGTATGGAATAGGTTCACAGATTTGTGACTGGCTGGAAGACTTTCTAAGTAATAGAACGCAGTACATTGTTCTCGACGTCGAGTGTTCATCAGGGACGAGTGTATTGTCGAGCGTGCCCCAAGGGAGTGTGATAGGACCGCTATTATTTTCTATCTATATAAATGATCTGATGGACAGAGTAATTTGCGGCTGTTTGCTGATGATGCTGTGGTGTATGGGAGGGTGTTGTCTGTAACTGACTTAGCATATAGGATGACTTAGACAAAATTTCTAGTTGGTGCGAAGAATGGCAGCTAGCTCTCAACGTAGAAAAATGTAAGGTGATGCGCATGAGTAGAAAAAGCAATCCCAAAAGCATTAGTAGTGAGCTTCTTGATGCTGTCGCGTCGTTCAAATATCTAGGCGTAACATTGCAGAGCGATATGAAATGGAACGAGCATATAAGGACAGTTGTGAGTAAGGCGGACAGCCGACTTCGGTTTATTGGGAGAATTTTGGGAAGATGTGCTTTACCTGTAAAGGAGACCGCGTATAAATCGCTTTTACGACCATGACTTGAGTATTGCTCAAGTGTTTGGGACCCACAGCAGATCAGTTTAAAGGCAGACATAGAGGCTGTTCAGAGGCGAGTAGCTAGATTTGTTACCGGTAAGTTCGACCAATGCGCGAGTGTCACGTAAATGCTCTGGCAACTCAAGAAGATCGCTGGAAGAAAGACGACGTTCTTTTCGTGAATTTCTGTTTAGTAAATTTAGAGGGCCGGAGTTTGAAGCTGAGTGTAGTACGATCTTGCTGCCGCCTACTTACATATCGCGTAAAGATCACAAAGACGAGATAAGAGATTTTAGGGCCTGTAAGGTGACATATAAGCATTCCTTTATTCCTCGTTCAATTTGGGAGTGGAATAAGAAAGGAAATGCCTAGTAGTGGTACAGTGTACCCTCCGCCACGCACCTTACGGTGAATTGCACAGTATGTCTGTAGATGTAGATGTAGTTTAGGTGCGGGCAGTGGCGGGTTGGACCAAGACTGTTTTTGCTTCCCTGAGCAAATCAAACAATCAATGCTCCAGACTGGACGCTGAACGGCATAATCAGTTTCTAATGATGATGATGTTGTTGATGGTGAGTAACATAAGGGCCCCGAGTTCTTCTTGAGCTGCTCCAGTTTGCAGGAGTTTCTGCGCGACCTCCTGAGGAAGGCTGCCACGTCAGCGACTTGTTGATCGCTGCAGCGGCGGACGTAGCGCTGGGCTGCCTACCTGCCCCTGTCCCGCCCGGCCCTGCTCTGTTCCGCTCGTGTAGCTGCTCTGGGAGGACGGCCCCGCGGCGCTAATCAAGTTGCTGCGACTGCCATCTCGCTGGCGGCGCTACACGCTACACGCCGCGGGAGCTCGCTCTTAATTAGCGGGCCGCGGGGGCGGCGTGGGCGGCGGGGGCGGCGGGGGCTGCGGGGTTGGCGCCAGCCGTCTGCGACGCGGCCCCTCTTCACATCACATCTCCGCTGCCGCCCTTCCTGCTACTCCGCACAGTTTGCTACCTACCTGCTCCGGTTCACCGAACTATCTAATTAATTACATGTTCGGTCACTAACACATATGCGAACCCACCCTCTCTCCCTCATACACACACACACACACACACACGCACAGAGAGAGAGAGAGAGAGAGAGAGAGAGAGAGAGAGAGAGAGAGAGAGAGAGAGGGACACAGACAGGATTGACGATCCTACATATAAGCCCGAAATTTATCAAGGACTTCAATGCGAGATGCCTACGGTACTTTTCACAGCCAAACACTTTCTCGAAATCTTAGTGAAAACGCAAAGAGATTTTGGTCCTATGCTAAATATACTAAGGGCAACACACAAACAATACCCTGACTACGTGATAGTGTAAAAGATTGCCTGTTGGAGGTCGTCAAAAAATGTCAAAATCATAATGCGTAATGATATGTTGTAGTAATAATAATTTCGTTATTGAATGTTGCAGCAAATCACAACTGATGGGTCGCAACAACACTTTCGCAGTGAAAGTTAAAATTTTGAATAAATAAAAAAGTTGATATTAATTAACTTGAAACAGTCACTGTGGTAATTAATTAATCTTGGCCCTATCTCACTTAGCATTGACTACAGCCTCCAACTACCAACTTTTACTATTTACGAACAGCACTACTTCACTAATAAATGTGTCAGAATTCATGTAGTGGTGATGCCGTATTCGTGTTATAATGAAAATCTTAATAGCTGATATACTCTGATTGCAATGATAATGGCTCAGTACTGTGAAACTCCCTGGTGCAATGAGCTTCACAAATACTACAATCAAGTTACCAATAATTTTGATAATGTTGTTTAAAGCATTTAAGTTCCTTATAAAACTTTATGTGAACTATTTTTTATTATTAATTTAATTGGTTCCAGGGCCTGGGTAGCGTAAGCGTGTAACTAGCTAAGCAGAGTTTGGCATTTAACGTATTTCATAAAAATTACTTTCGTCAAGTCTGGTTAATCAACTATTATAATTTAACTACTGTTAGCCTGGTTACTCTCTATATAAATGAAACCAACTTTGCTTTACGTGCAAACTCTCTTGCAAGTTAAATGCTTTGGCGTAATAATTGATTGCAAAACTTAGAACAGCACTGCACATTAATTACTGGTCTCTGTGGATGTAACACGTTTAGCAATTCTTTAACTCGTCTAGCAATTTCTTTAAAACTGATTGTAATTACTCTGAAAAATGATTGAACTTGTTAGTCAATGTACAGGCTTGCATAATCAACATAATCCAATAATGGTGATAATGGGGTGACTACAACTACTTACAAAATTAAGTCTGGTTTCCAAGTAAGTCATATATAATTGAACCAAAATTCTGATTGGGTTGACACTACATTTAAATGCATACAAAATAAAATGTTACAAAAGTACTCATCTGTTTTCGTCGTCTTCGTCGTGAAGTCCATACAAGACATATATGATTACAATGGGTACTCTTACTGCTGGTTCAAAATATTTTTATCGACAACTCTTTGTTCAGCTCATCTGGTTGAAATCTCCATGCATTGATATCACCTCGATACACCTTCTAATCTCTGTAATTACAGCAACGGTCACTCTCGGTGACAATAGACTTGATAACCAAACAATTACTTTTCTTGCACAAAAAAAAAAAAAAAAAAAAAAAAAAAAAAAAAAAAAAAAAAAAAAAAAAAAAAAAAAACATTACACTGATCACTTTTGAGTATAAATAAACTTGATTCGCACTTCGTTCAATACATTAAACAGTACGCCTCTCAGGCTTATTGCAGTTGGATTAAACTCGCGCCACACTGCGCCTACCGAGCCTCTGCACCATCAAAAAAACATTTATGTGTTTACTTTGGTGAGTCTGCTCCGCGACTGCTTCAGCAGCGCGACACTCATAGCTACTACTTCTGTACCAAAGAGAGTCTTTACAACAGGTTCAACATTTTCTCTGGCGCATTGCCAACTTACAGCATAATAATGTCCGTACATTCATGCGGGTTTACACATACAGTACATGTTTACACTAAATGATTCAATATATGAAATTACGTTACATAAGAAATATATCTAACATACAAGAAATGAAAATACGTGAAATGAACAAATTTAAGACAATATATACATTGCGTTAAATCAAACTGTAAGATACAGCGACAGGTGTACTCTTACAATAGTAATGGCGATCCTGCCGATGATAGCGCAACTACAGCAGAGATTAAACATAGCTTTTAGAAACTCATTCACGAAAGAAGACCAAACCAATATTCCAGATTTCGAATTACGAATAGAAGTAAATATCATGGGTGTAGTGCAGCAACAAGTATTCTGCTCAGGACTGTATAACCATTATATTTCTATCTATTCTGAAGCGATAGCTCCTTGCTTAACGACGATACACACTGCTCTTTCAAAGTAGGATCTCTACCAAAAGAGTGGAAAGTTGCACAGGTCAAACCAATAATCAAGAAAAACAGTAAGTGTAACCTACTAATATAGAGGCCTATTTTGTTGACGTCAATTTGCAGCAGTGTTTTGGAAAAATCCTGTATTCAAATGCCCGTGGTGGAGTAGCCGAGCGGTCTAAAGCGTCTCGCTGCGGAGCGCGCGGTTGCTCGCCTCGGAGGCTCTAGTCCTCCCTAGGGCATGGGTGTGTGTGTGTTGTCCTTAGGTTAGTTTACCTTAGTTTAAGTAGTTTGTAAGCTACGGAATGATGACCACGCAGTTTGGTTCGATAGATTTACGAACATTTGAACATTTTTGTATTCAAATGTTATGAATTATCTCAAACAAAACGATCTGTTGACCCAAGATCAACACGGATTTAGGCAATATCGTTCATGCGAAACACATCTAGCTCTTTACTCACACGAAATGATGAGTGCTGTTGACAAGGGTTCTCAGATTGATTCCGTATTTCTTGATTTCCAGAAGGCCTTTGACACCGTAACTCACAAACGGCTTTTAATCAAATTGCGTGGTTATGCAATATCGCCCCAAATTTGCGGATGAATAGGGGATTTCCTGTCAGACAGGACGCAGTTTGTAGTAATCGATGGTAAGGTTTCTAAGCAGTTCTCTTAAGTTGTTTGCAGATGACGCCGTCATTTACCGTCTAGTAAAACTATCTGAAGAACACAACCAACTGCAGAAAGTTCTACATGGCAACTGGCCCTAAATAATGACAAGTTTGAAGACGTCCACATGAGTACGAAAAGAAATCCGTTAAACTTTGTTTACAAGATAAATCAATCAAAAAGGCCGTAAACTATACGAAATACGTAGCAAATACTATCACATCAGACTGAAGCTGGAAGTACACGTAGATAACGTCGCAGGCAAGGTCAAGCAGAGACTGCGTTTTATTGGCAGAACACTTTAAAGATGTAAGAGAACTACTAAAGAGACTGCATACACCACGCTTGTCCGTCCTCATTTGGAGTATTGCTGACTTATCAGGTGGGTTTGACGGAAGACATCGAAATATTCCAGAGAAGGGCAGCCTTTTTTGTATTGTCACAATACAGGGGAGACAGCGTCACGGAATCATTACAACAACGGCGTTTATCGCTGCGTCGTCGCCTACTTACCAAACTAAAATAGCTAACATTCTCCTCCGAATACCAAGATATACTGTTGACTTCCACCTACCTAGGTAGAAATGATCATCAGAATATAATACGAGAAATCAGAGCTCGAACGGAGAGATTCAGATGATCTGTATCCCACGCGCTATTCGAGAATAGAATGGTAGATGAATAGTGTATAGGTGGTTCGATCAGCCCTCTGACAGATACTTAAACGTGATTTGCAGTGCATCCCATGTAGATGTAGATGTACATTTATGTATACCACAATCTATCATAAGGCGCGTTGCGGAGGGTACACTGTACCACTGTGAGGCACTTTCTTTCCTTTTCTACTCCGCAATTGCACGAGAGAAAAAAATGTCTGTGCGACTCTGTACGAGGCCTAATTTCTCTTATCTTGACTTTGTGATCACTAGCGAAATGTAAGTAGGTGGCAGGAAGATCGTTCTACACTCAGCTTCCAATTCCAGCCCTCTAAATTTCCTCAACATAATTTCTCGAAAAGAACGTCGTCTCTCCTCCAGCGATCTCCATGTGAGTTGCCGGAGCAAATCCGTGCTACTCGTGCATTAGTCAAATCTACTGTAACGAACCTAGCTACTCGCCCCTGAACTGCTTCTGGGTCTCTCTTTAAACTGATCTGCGGATCCCAAACACTTGAGCTATACTCAAGACATGTTCATACAAGCGTTTTATACGCGGTCTCCTTCACAGATGAAGTACATCCTGCCAAAAGTCTCCCAATAAACCGAAGTCCGCCCTACTCACAACTGCCCTTACATGTTCGTTCCATATCATATCGCTCTGCGATGTTACGCCTAGAAATTTGAAAGACGCGACTGCATCAAGAAGCTCACTACTAATGCTGTATCCGAACATTAAGGGATTGTTTTTCTTATACATGCGCATCACCTTACATTTTTCTACATTGAGAGCTAGCTGCCATTCATCACACTAACTAGATATTTTGTCGAAGTGACCCTGTATACTATTACAGTCAATTAAAGACGACACCCTCTCATAACTACAGCATCATTAGCAAAGAGCCGCAAATTACAAGTTACTCTGTCCATCAGACGATTTATATAGATAGAAAATAATAGCGGTCCTATCACACTCCCCCAGGGCACGCCTGACATTACACTCTTCTCAGCTGAAGACTCGCCGTCGAGAACAAGAACGTACTGCGTCCTATTAGGTAGGAAGTCTTCCAGCCAGTGATAAATCTGTGAACCTATTCCATACGCTCGTATCTAACCGTTGTTTACTTTTTTCTAATGTGGTCGTCCCTCACCATCCGCGACGCCCCAGGTCAGGTCATACGATAGCCTATAGAGTTCGGTCCCTCCTCCTGGAACTTGAGTCTTTGCCCCTTCAGTGTCCATATCGGGTCCAGGTGCATACACCTCCATGGTGTTTGACAAGGCCGTCTATTCGGCTGGACTTGGCCCATGGGCCCAAGGACTCAGTACCACTGGAGGCGCTCCGCCGTCAGTTCTCGGCTGTCATAGCGGAGTTCCGTGGTTATGACCTGATCTACACCGATGGCTCAATGGTGGATGATCGTGTTGGATTTGCCTATACACACGGTGACCATGTGGAACAGCACTCTCTGCCGAATGGCTGCAGTGTTTACACTGCAGAGCTGGTGGCCATTCACAGAGCTCTTGTGCATATCCGGTCTTGCTCAGGCGAGTCTTTTGTTGTTTGCAGCGACTCCCTGAGCAGCCTTCGAGCTCTGGAGCAGTGTTACCCCCGGTCTACCCTGGTGTTGGCCGTTCAGGAGACACTTTATGCCATTACACGGTCCGGGCGATCGGTGGTGTTCGTCTGGTCTCCAGGTCATGTTGGTATCCCGGGCAATGAACGTGTTGACAGGCTTGCCAAACAGGCTGTAGGTATGTCCTGTCTAGAGATCGGCCTCCCGGCTTCTGATCTCCGTTCATTGTTGCGCCAGAAAGTACGTCAGCTGTGGGATACTGAGTGGCGTAGCCTGCGCACGCCCAACAAGCTCCGGGTGGTCAAGCAAACGACGGTTGCATGGCGCTCCTCCATGCGCGGTTCACGACGGGACTCAGTGGTCTTGTGTCGCCTCCGCATTGGGCATACATGGCTCACCCATGGACATCTCCTTCGGGGTGAGGACCCAGCCCAATGTCGGTGCGGCTCCCGTCTGACAATCGTCCACATTTTGTTGGACTGCCCCGTTTTAGCTGCTTTGCGGCGGAATTTTAACCTGCCTGCCGTTTTATCAGATGTTTTAGGTGACGATGCTGCAATGGCAGATACAGTTTTACGTTTTATACGAGCAGGGGGTTTTTATCATTCGATTTAACTGGAGATTTCTGTGGTTGACTTTTCCTTTTTTTTATTCTTATGGTCGGTCAACCACGGCCATCGGTTTATTTGTTGTAAGTTGTGTTTGTGTGACCGTCTCTTCGTTTTGTCTTTTTCTTGATTATGTTTTATGGACTCGGTGGGACTCCTCTCCCACATCGCAATTTTAACATCTGTGCGTGATATCTTTCACGTGTATGGTTTTACTTTTGCCGCCTAGAGGTGGAATGGGGGACTGATGACCATTGTAGTTTTGTCCCCCTTAAACAACCTAACAACAACAACAACAACAACAACGCTCGTATCTTCGTTAGCAGTCTGCAGTGTGTGACTGCGTCAAGTGCCTTTTTGAAAGAATAACAATGCACATACTACATTGCAACGTTGTGTGACAATTCCAAATCAGTAAGACAGGAGCTTCCGAGATTAGCTCGTAAAAAGAAAGAAACAGACACTGTAATTGTTGGTAATCAAAAATCTCTCGTAGTTATTGACCGATCACTCCGAAATTTTTATACAACGGGACTTTCGTCTTATGTGTCAGTGAAATGACGCACGATGTTCGGGCAGGTCGTCCTAGTGTCTCTGAAAAAGTGCATACTGTTGCCGCGTTAGCGGACAGTGACCGACGCCAGATGGTTCGTGAGCTCGCTCGTGAAACTGGATTAGCTCATACAGCGCAAGCTGTGACTGCTCTGTTCGGTCGATGGGATTGGGAAGTACTGCACCATCCACTATACACCCCGGACTTACGCCCTTGTTACTTTGATTTGATTCCGAAGATGAAGGAATAACTTCGCGGCATCGGCTTCAGAACTGTTCCAGAATTCGACAAGCAGTAAACCGCTTCATTCCCACCATCAACATAAGAGGCTCTGGTAACGGTATACTACGCCTTCCATATCGCTGGCAACTAGTTCTAAACGACGCTTCGACTACTTTGGACACTAACAGGTGTGGTCCACACATGTAATGCTTTTGTGTCGGTTGTGAATAAGTTCCAACCCTGGTAAAATGAGACATATCGAAAACGGAAAGAGTTAAATGTCCCTTTTCCCACGCGCTATTAAAGAATGGAACGGTAGAGAAAACCATAAAAAAAGTCCGATGACCCCTCTGCCGTGCTATTCAAGGTGATTTGAAACATATTTTTGTACATGTTTTTGAAGATGAAGTGTCTAAAGTTTTATAGCAATTGCACGAACTGTACAGCAGTGTCTAAAATATGAACAAACATGATGCAGCAGTTTCCCCAAGCATCTCAGTATTTATAAAGTCGTATCTCCAAAGTATACCTCGTACAAAGAAATTATTTGTTTCAAAAACTGATTGTTGTAAATGAAAACTAATTACAAAATATCTTGCGAATACATTCAGTAGGGAAGAAGTAATACATTTAAACGTCATTCGTAATGCGGCAGATTTCACGCTTCTCAGAATTCATGACATCATGTCTCGTGAACTACCTGTGGTGCAGTAATATATATGTATATAATTGTTGTTACTCAATTCTTAGATATATACTAGCAAACACAGAAAACCTTCGCAATTGCTAAACATGCATGCATTGGAACTGCATATACACTCCATTGTTTAATCTATCTGCCCATGACTTGCCCCAACCGTATGCCTGCTCCTGTCAGGCCTCTCACTGTATTAGCTACCTGAAACCCCGGCGTTGTTCGGGTATTTACATATTCCATTACTCAGTTAAAAAAATGTTCAAATGTTTGTAGAGTCTATGGGACTTAACTACGGGGTCATCATTCCCTAAACTTACAAACTACTTATGAACTACTTACAACTAAGGACGGCACAAATATCCATGCCCGAGGGGGGATTCGAACCCCCGACCGTAGTGGCCGTGCAGACCGTGACTGGAGCGCCTCAGTCTCCTCGGCCACCGCGTCCGGCATTACTCAGTTAGTCCAATCACTCATCCCGCCCCTTTTTTTCCAGTCACCCCTGTCCCTTCTCGCTCTTGATACTCTTCCACCCCTGTGTATGAAAAAAATTGCAGTATTTGCCAAATTCATGGTGATTTCGGACAGTTTTGAGATTATTTCACTATAACTTTCGTAGGGTCAGATTTCATTGTTTTTTTACGGATGTGGTGTGGTGATGGAGTGATTTAGGAGACATGTTTATTTTCAATCTCTCTCCGGTGTTTCCAAGTGTGTGGGGTGATTTCGGACTCAACATTTTTTATTTTTTTTTTATTCTACTATCTTTCTGTTTGATTCTAGTGACTTTTAACATATTTTGAGGACGTACATCATTAAAATAAGGGATAAGGACTGAGATAAGGAATTTTATTTATTACAGGCTTTTCTATACGTTAATTTGCTACACTGAATATCTCTAACTGCCTTCTCGAAAATTTACGCGTTATAATTAGACCGATCTTGAACACCTTTCTTACTTTTATACGTTCTCGGCATTCTTCAAAATCACCCCACAAAATATACAATTTCGAGAAAATCCTCAGTTACTTTGAAGCTTTACACAAAACTCGTGACAAACTGGCACAAAACTTATCACAGTGCGGTAGCATACTGTTCTCGTTGGCAACTGAAGCTACAATACTTTTCCGCCAGTCGCAACAACATAAAGTTTCCGCTCCATAACACTGCGAGAACTTTCGACAATGACACTGTCCGGCTGATAACTGCATCGGTAAACGATCGATCCAAACGAGGGAGTGCGGAACGCGGGAATTACAGTCTGGTGCATAAAATAAACAGCGCGCGGAGGTGGAAAGTAAGGCTAATTCGTTGCTATGGAGCGGGAAAGATAAGATTAACCACATCGTCCGAAATCACCCCAGTGTCCGAAATCACCCCGTTTGACCGCCAAGCACCGTACGAAATCTTTTGTAAACAATGATGTTTCTCTTATTTTCAAGGTAAAGTGTTCAGCATTTTATCAAAATATCAATAAAACAGTTAACTGGTACCTAAGTCTGCTCCGTCATGCAACTTGCGAATTATTTCGTAGACAGTGTCGATCCTCTCATCTTGAAGGTCAATTGCGCAAAATTTTATCATAGTCGGGTGATCGGTATAGCAGCGCAGAAAATACGGATGTAATCTAAAGTGGAAAAGCCACCATAATAAAATTAACAATTTTGATTTTTCGATATTTAAATTGTTCTTTTCGGTTTTCCGTATAAAAAAAAAAAACCTATAACCTCTAATAAATCGGATATAAATATATATTATTCTGATAGGCGATGATGAGGAAATCGAAGAAATGTATGAGGAGCTAAAGGAAATTATTCAGACAATTAAGGGAGAGGAAAACTTAATTGTTATGGGAGACTGGAATTCGGTAGTAGGACAAGGAAGGGAAGGGAAGATAGTGGGTGAATATGGTATGGGCAAAAGGAAGGAAAGAGGAAGCCGCCTGGTAGAATTTTGCACGGAACATAATTTAGTTATAACAAACACGTGGTTTAAGAATCACAAAAGAAGGTTGTATACGTGGAAGAGACCAGGAGACACCGGGAGATACCAGATAGATTTTATAATGGTAAGACATAGATTTCGGAACCAGGTTTTGAAGTGTAGGACATACCCAGGGGCAGACATAGACTCTGACCATAACTTGTTGGTTATGAACTGTAGGCTGAAACTGAAGAAACTACAGAAAGGTAGGAAAATAAGGAGAAGGGACCTAGATAAATTGAAGGAACCTGAAGTTCTTAAGAATTTCAGAGGGAGCTTCAGGCAACAATTGACAGAAACAGGGGAAAATAAAACAGTTGAGGAGGAATGGGTAAAATTGAGAGATGAAATAGTGAAGGCAGCAGAGGACAAAATAGGTAGGAAGGCAAGACCTACAAAGAATCCTTGGATATCACAGGAGATACTAAATTTAATCGATGAAAGGAGTAAATATAAAAATGCAGTAAATGAAACAGGCAAAATGGAGTACAGACGACTAAGAAATGAGATTGACAGGAAGTGCAAAATGGCTAAGCAGGAATGGCTAGAAGGCAAATGCAAGGATGTAGAAGAATGTATAAATACGGTAAAAATAGATACAGCCTACCGGAAAATAAAAGAAACATTTGGCGACAAGAAAAACAGATCTATGAATATTAAGGACACTGATGGAAAACCAGTTCTCAGCAAAGAAGGGAAAGCTGAAAGGTGGAAAGAGTATATAGAGGGGCTCTACAAAGGAAATGAACTTCGAGACACTATTGTAAAAGGGAAGAGGATGTAGATGATGATGAAATAGGAGATACTATACTGAGAGATGAATTTGACAGAGCACTGAAAGATCTAAGTCGAAACAAGGCCCCTGGAGTAGATGATATCCCGTCAGAGCTACTGAAGTCTCTGGGAGAACCAGCGATGACAAAATTGTTTCATATTGTGTGTAAGATATATGAGACAGGTGAAGTACCCTCAGACTTTAAGAAAAATGTTATAATCACCATTCCAAAGAAAGCGGGTGCAGACAGGTGTGAAAACTACAGAACCATCAGTTTAATAACTCATGATTGCAAAATATTAACACGAATTATATACAGAAAGATGGAAAAGCTGGTAGAAGCCGACCTCGGGGAAGATCAGTTTGAGTTCAGGAGAAATGGAGGAACACGGGAGGCAATACTCACTTTACGGCTTATCCTAGAAGATAGATTAAGAAAAGGCAAACCATCATTTCTAGCTTTTGTAGATTTGGAGAAGGCTTTTGACAATGTTGATTGGAGTAAACTCTTTAAAGTTCTGAAGCAAGCAGGAGTAAAATACAGGGAGCGTAAGGTTATTTACAACTTGTACAGAAACCAGACAGCGGTTGTCAGAGTTGAAGGGCATGAAAGGGATGCAGTGGTTGGAAAGGGAGTAAGACAGGGTTGTAGCCTTTCCTTAATGTTGTTCAATTTGTACATTGAGCAAGCTATAAAGGAAAGCAAGGAGAAATTTGGAGAAGGAATTAAAGTTCAGGGTGAAGAATTAAAAACATTGCGTTTTGCCGACGACATAGTAATTCTGTCAGATACAGCAAAGGACCTGGAAGAGCAATTGAACGGAATGGACAGTGTGCTGTAAGGTGCATATCAGATGAACATTAACAAGAGTAAAACTAGGGTAATGGAGTGCAGTGTAAGAAAATCAGGTGAAGCTGAAGAAATTAGATTAGGTAACGAAACAATAAAGGAGGTAGATGAGTTTTGTTACTTGGGCAGTAAAATAACAAATGATGGCCGCAGTACAGATGATATAAAATGCCGAATGGCAATGGGTAGAAAGGCGTTTTTGAAAAAGAGAAATTTGTTAACATCGAATATTGATTTAAGCCTAAGGAAGTCGTTTCTGAAGGCATTTGTATGGAGTGTTGCCTTGTATGAGAGTGAAACATGGACGATAAGCAGTGTGGACAGAAAGAGGCTAGAGGCTTTTGAAATGTGGTGCTACAGAAGAATGCTGAAGATTAGGTGGGTGGATCGCGTAACTAATGAGGAGGTACTGAACAGAATTGGGGAGAAAAGAAATTTCTGGCAGCAAACCACCTGTTGCAGTGCTGTCTGTGCCTAGCTATGCGCAAAGCCGATGGACAAAGCCCCAGTTAACGCACGCTCTGGGGCCAAACATTTGTCCGGAAAAAAATGAGTACACATATAAACCAAATACGTACATCATTACACGCATTCATGCCTCATTTCATGCTTCATCTTTAATTAATGTGATAAATCCAAGTTATTATACAGTTCTCGAATGTACGTATGCTTATTACGAGCAAGAAATATTCACAAATGTCCAATGCGAACTTGATAGGTTTTAGATTAGCGCGAATCCACTAAATGGACATATTGAAAGAGATGTTTTACGATAATTCATTAAAGTTTCAGGGTGAAGGTGTCACCTGATAGGCATAGTTGGAACTGCATTTGGTTAAAACACATGGGCAAGCAGCTACAGATATACGCTGCCGTGCTACACTTCAGTTGTAGCACGGATGCCATGTTTTCAAGGTCAAAATGACCCACTTTCACATTGGACCGTCTAACATGTGCACTATCGTGGGTGTCAGTGGCAATTAGCGCTCTCCATCACATCTAGAAACCTGGATAACTTTTTTCATTACATGGCAGTGACTGTATGGTTATTCACCTGAAGATGTGCCCAAAGGATATGAAACATGTAGTGTTTTCCTCGAGGATAATAAACAGCTACAGCGGAGTATCGGACTCTTGATCAGTTTCATTACTTTTTAACACCTATATAATTTGTAACTGTTTGTGTGTCCTTTTAAAATGTATAGTTAAAACAGGCCGATCTGCGGATTAGCGACTGGGGTACATGTACCGGCAAGGTTAGATGTGATTTTTAGGCGGTTTCCCACATCCCACCTTGTTAATACGGGCTGGTAGGCAAGCCCCGCCTGAGTTACACGATTCTCAAACATTAGGAACATATTAACGGGAAAGACATCCAACAACCCCTTAAACAAGACAAATTGGTAACAGCGTAAGAAGAAGGAGAAAAGAAGAAAAAGAATACATCACTGAGCGCCCAGACAGGTAAGGTTAGAAGTGAACCAATAGCACAAATAAGCATTTCATCCTCTCAGAAGCATATATGCACTTCGTTTTGTACGTTTTCACGATCAACACCTATACATTTCATCACTCTAAATAAGGAATTACACCACAACATAGAAATATCGATCACTGTTAATAGACGTAGTTGATGGTCAATCATCCAGGTTCCATGATACTTCAACGTTCCCGAAGTTTTATCCAGAAATGCTCTAGAAACCTTCGGAGATGTTCCTGGCGACGCAGGCTTTTCGACTGACGAGTCGTAAAGCGACGTAAATAATGTAAGAAGAAGACATGGTTTCCACATGATCATTAGATATAATCCTTGTCACTGATAAAACTTAACTATTGATTGTCGCCAGTCCAGGGCATAAACTTATTCTAAACAGCCACTGCCCATATACAGTTTGTTCCTTTCTGTTAAAATCATCCCTGTGCTTACATATTTTCACGGCTCCTCTGTTTAGGCGTTCATGATAGTTGGTCGTCGTAGGTAACATTTTACTGTAGAAAAACTATGCTTCATGATTTCTTGATTGATACACAGTAGCCATCCTACATACGTCCATGGAGATGAACAGAAAGGAAAAAAGGCATAAAAGTCAAATATGGACAGTGGCTCTTCGAAATAGGTTGGTAAGTTTTTATCTTTTACTGAGCAGTCTACAAGACACAGCATCGACGGGAACATTTCCGAAAATGTCTAGCGCAGCTGTGAACGAAACTCCAGGACCGAAAGTCTTATAAACAACGAAGATTCACCAGGAACTATGGCATCCAATCATGAACGTCTTCACTGTTTGTTCATAGGTATTTTATGTGTATTTTGTTACGAGCTGTACGTAGTCTCCGGCCACTTCGTTAGTGAGTAGCGAAGCACATCTATTACTTTCCATATATATTACCGCAGTTATCTTTGTTTCTGAGAAAATTTCTTGGTAACAACCAAAACTCCTGTAACATGCAATTCATAATATGTAACATATTTGTACGGATGCCAGTCCAAATTCTGTCCATTGGACTGATATTTTCAACGCAGTATAGGTACAAAGTTAAATTATGGTTGTAAACGAAACTACTCTTCAGCTATCCACAGGATCCCATTGGTCGCAAGGACCAAATAAGCGGTAAATATCACAGAAAAATATCCAGATTTTTTCCATGTATAGCCATAAGATGCAGACGAGGTCATCTCACGCCACCGGTGGGTAATCTGGTGATCAGAACCTGTAAGCCGTCAGACTTTTCCTGTTGTAGGCCCAATACCAGGAGTGGAAATCTTCACACTATCATGACTGTAAACGCCTGCCAACTAGTGAATCATTACACCGATATGATAAACTCTCAACGTACAGTGGAATGTGCGCTGATATGAAACTTCCTGGCACATTAAAATTGTGCACTGGAAACTGTATTCGAACCTGGGTTCTTTGCCTTTCGTGGACAAGCGCTCTATCGTCTGAGCTTTTCCGGCACGCTTCACAGTCGCAGGATCGAATCCCTGTTCTGGCACACTATTTTAATCTGCCAAGCTAGTACTTTCAGTATTCTCAATAGTCTTACAGGGGCAATATCCAACAAGGTCCGAGAAGACTATGTGAGAGAACAGAGAGAAGGTGTAGCCAACCCGGTCTGACCATAAGCCCATGGTGGGGGGGGGGGGGGGGTGGACTGGCCGTCAGCTTGCTGGTGGATTGGTGGAATCCGCTGCCTTCCTGGACCAGGGTGATCCTGACAACAGCCAATGAAGACGTAGGCTAAGTTAAAATGTTTGTATAGCTTATGGGACTTAACTACGGGGTCATGTCCCTAAACTTACAAACTACTTATGAACTAGCTAAGACTAAGGACGGCACAAATATCCATGCCCGAGGGGAGATTCGAACCCCCCACCGCAGTGGCCGTGAAGACCGCGACTGGAGTGCCACAGTCCCCTCGGCCACCACGGCCAGCTAGCCTAAGTTAGACATAAGTTAGTTTAAGTAGTACGCTAACCCCCTTGCACTCCAACTTGTGTGCACCTGCAGTGAGAAAAGGCTAGCCCAGAGCCAGGGCCAGGGTTTCCCTCGGCATACACATGGCTGCAAAGTATAGCACTGACACACTGCAGTAGTTAGTAGATTACCTTATGCACCCCGTAATTAGTTAAGTGTAGACAATGGTAGTCACACTAACTAAAAATGTTTCTCATTCACAACAAAAATGGGCATAACATCTCACTAAAATTGGGGTATTCATTGGACAAACATACTAGAACTGACATGTGATTACATTTTCACGCAAATTGGGTGGATAAATCCTGAGAAATGAGTACCCAGAACAGCCACCAAGCCACCTCAGGTCGTAATGTCCTTGATACACCTGGCCATTGAGTCAAACAAAGCTTGGATGATGTTGTAAACAGAACCTGGATTCATCCGAAAAAAAAATGACGTTTTGCCATTCGTGCACCCAGGTTCGTCGTTGCCTACACCATCGCAGGCGCTCATGTCTGTGATGCAGCGTCAAGGGTAAGTACAGCCATGGTCTCCGAGTTGCAAACGTCGTCGGACTTCGTGCAGATGGTTGTTGTCTTGCAAACGTCCCCCATCAGTTGACTCAGGGATCGAGACGTGGCTGCATCGAGACGTGGATCCAGCACGGCGTTCCGTATTGCCCTCATGAACACACCGATTCCATGTTCTGCTAACAGTCATTGGATCGCGTCCAACGCAAGCAGCAATGTCGCGATACGATAAATCGCAATCGTGAGCTACAATCCGACAAGTCGTAACCGTGATGGTACGCATTTCTCCTCCTTACACGAGGCACCACAACAACGTTTCACCAGGCAATACCGGTCATTTGCTGTTTGTGTATGAGAAATCGGTTGAAAACCTTCATGTCAGTACGCTGTACGTGTCGCCAGAGGCGCCAACCTTGTTCAAAATGTTCAAATGTTTGTAGAGTTTATGGGACTTAACTACGTGGTCATCAGTCCCTAAACTTAGAAACTACTTATGAACTAGCTACTACTAAGGACGGCACAAATATTCATGCCCAAGGGGGGATTCGAACCCCCGACCTTAGTGGCCGTGCAGACCGTGACTGGCGCGCTGCAGTCCCCTCGGCCACCGCGGCCGACCCCAACTTGTGTGAATGCTGTGAAGAGCTAATCATTTGCATATCACAGCATCTTCTTCCTGCCGCGTCTGTAGCACGTCGTCTTCGTGGTGTAGCAATTTTAATGGCCAGGAGTGTATTAGGTGATGGGTGATTGTTAAATAAAGAATTTAAAAAAATTCTAGTTAGACAGTTCTACCGATCCCAGAAGTGGTTCTCATAGGCTTTGAACAGTAGTAAACGAGTTAAATCACGTATCGTTACATCGTGGAGTAGTGGTGCACAGTTCTCCCGCACTTTACACGAACGTTTGAACACCATTGTCGGAATGAGACACAGGGACCACTGGACGGAGGTTCCGACCAGACGTGAACACAGCGAGTCCTTTACGGTGCGGGTCGATACTTGCGTCGCTCGAGACGCGCGCTTTACGCCTCCTCCTGTATGAGGCGCCATTATCAGAGCGCACTTAAGAGTCTTTCGGCGACTGCAGGAAACGAGGAGCACTTCGCACGAGAACGTCGTAAACACGTAACGTCCGTCGTGAAAGAACCATGAGACTGCAGCCTCGTAGCCTCTATTATTCTTTAACTGGCGGACTTCTGGTGCTTAAGATGCTCTCATCCGTACATTTATTGTCTACGCTTCGTATATCCTACTTTACATATTTTTAAACTGTCTTCAAATTAACCGAAAAATTACTTTTAGATTCCAACCACAACATACGACTTCCACAAACTCGCGAGTACCCAATAAGGACAAAATTGCGTGTACATCAGAGAAACTATTTTACACAGCAAATGAATTACTGACCTGTCATATTTTTTTTAAATTTCCCTTCATTGGGAAGCGAAAAGTCGCAATAAATAGTTCTTTATTGACTGGCATTGCAGAATTAACAAAAGATTCGTTGCAAACAATGAAACACACAAAGTGTTAGGGGAAAAAACTACCAGCCAGGAAACGGCAATTAAGCCACACTAAAAATTCAAATCGTGAACAGACTTCTGTATCTAATAGAGATGCCGCAGTGGATCCAGGCGGTTCCAACGCTGCACAGCTGAAGCAATACCTGTTACAAAATCGTTTCAAGTTTTTATGACGAACCTATCAAAGGAATGGGCTCGAGACATACCCTGAAACAACAACATACCTTCAAGATAGCATCATCTGTTTTAACCAATAATCTTCACTAACCTTTACCTCCAGACGTGACCGTATTAGTGAGTAGTCATGCACAGATTTACGGATAACGTCACGGCTCCACTTCCTACTTACTGCCTGATGGACACTAATAAACATAAAAGTGACTGTAGATCTTTTGTTGTCTCTGACATATTCGAGACGAAAATCCGTCTCAGGGATTGTACATTTGTATTTACATTCATATTTATATCACCTTAAACAGGAATGTTCCAATATGTTCATTGCCGAGGTGCTATTCCGCTGCATGGAGAGATTTGGCAGTAGTGGCAATGTTCTATGGAACACAGAAGATGAATTAAAGTCTGTGACGTGAAGGAGATCCTGCTTAGAATATTCCGAGGCGTCTTCATCGCTAGTGATGCGGTGGTCTAGAGGTAATACGTCTGCCTACTTAGCAAGGAGGTCCATCTTCGATTCCCGCTCGCATCGCAAATTTTAATTCAATGCTTAAGATTTATCATTAATGTCTTTGACATATTCGAGACGAAAACACGTCTCAGTGATTGTATATTTGTATTTACATTTTGTTGTAGTCATCACGTGCGACTCGGGGAGCTGTCGCGGGTTGCACCCGATGAAGATAATGCGTAACAATACGGAATTATCGAACAAGAACTGTGCTGACATCCGACAGAATTACAAGATGTGTACAAATCCTTCTTACATCCTGCCCGTATCTTCGCTACAATCACTCAAGCAGCTCAACCTGTCCTGACGTAATCCCAAGAGTACATGTGTACGTGAGTATGGCGAGAAAGGTGTCCACGTGGGTTCCCAGAAGCCCGTACAGCTACACGGCACTACAGACAAAAATATGTTACTTTGTGACGGCGCCCATCCAGCTTACCGCTCCTAACAATAGGCTCTGCCTTCAAGCGTACGTGACAGCACGACAGACAGGTTACATTTGCATACGTATTTATACTGCAGCTCTGTTACCTTAAGTGACATTTATTGCAGTTTATGAATCTTTTCGATTTACTTATTTTTCTACTGTAGAAAAATAAAAAAAAGTATCCGGTTTGACCCAAATAACTCTTTTAGACCTACCATGGGTGCGTGAGCTGTGTGCGAAACTGACCACGGGCAATGTTGGCACTTTTGGCGCCATGCGGACACGATGTTATCGTAGTTCATCAACAGCTCAAAAGACTGCCGACAATATGATATCGACAGCTGAAGCGCGAGTTTGTAGTCTCGTTAGAAGAACTCCTTGCACTGTCATAATTACTACAGTATGAAAATGCAATGATTCCTTACGATGAAATATAGCATTTGCACAGTATTTGAGGAAGCACTACCTTAAAGACAAATCTATTGTTCTTCCATAGGTGCAATGGAATGAATAAGTAATTTCAGCTTAAGTCAATTGAATCAGATAGAGTCAGAACGCAACATCAAAGCAACAATTAAAGAAAACTACTTTCAGTACAGTACAGTAGTGTCACAAGTAATATGTTACATAAGTTGGCAACAGTTACGCTCAAAATTCTGCCGTTCAGGTCATTGGTTAGCGTGGTGAGGGAGAGGAACTAATACTAAGCAATAAAGGAGAATAAATTATCATGTCTGTAGAATTGAATTTTCTGGTAAAAAAAACACAACGTAGACATAAAAAAGAGAAGCAAATTATACATGAACTTCCATTAAACAGTTATTAATTGAATACGTAAAAGAAAGAAACGTCTGTTTTATCATGCTCTGATTCTGTTTCAAGATTTTTTAATTTTTTATTTTATTTTAGCATCTCAGTGTTTTTACTGGGACAGTACACAAATGGTATAATAATACTTAACTGGAAGAGTGAAATACTTTGAAATAAGCAGTTCGCATAATAAGCAAGAAACAGCTAATTCCTCTAACTGGGAATCTATTAAATAAGGTATCCCGCAACATTCGGTCTTGGGTCATTTGCTGTTCTTAATATATATTAATGACTTGCCATTCTATATTCACAATGATGCTAAGCTAGTTCTTTTTGCTGAGGATACAAATATAGGTATCACCCCTGACAAACAGGAATTAACTGCTGAAATTATACAAGATGTATTTCAGAAAATTATTAAGTGGTTTTCTACAAATGGACTCTCATTAAACCTTGAAAAACCCAGTACATTCAGTTTCATACAGTAAACGATATGACACCATTAGTAAATATAGACTTTGAACTGAAATCTGTAGCTAAGGTACAATATTGAAAATTTTTAGCTGTTTGCACCGATGAGAGATTGAATTGGAAGAAACACATTGAAGATCTGCTGAAACGTTAGAGTTTAACTACTTATGCTATCATGGTCATTGCAAAATTCGGTGATAGGCATAGTAAGCTAAATTACTGAGATATACTGCTTTCATATGGGACCTTATTCTGAGGCAATTCAACACTGAGTAAAAAAGTATTCATATACATATATTCTCTTACGAAATTTGTTATTAACAATCCGACTCAATTCAAAAGACATCGCAGTGTGCATAGCTAAGAATGATTTCACTATTCACGATTAAATCTAACTTTGTAGCTTTAATATATATATATCCACTTACGAAATTTGTTATTAACAATCCGACCCAATTCAAAAGTTTATACAGTGTATATAGCTACAACAATAAGTGAAAGGGCGATTGTACTATTTAAGGTTAAGTCTAACTTTGGCACAGAGAGGGGTTAATTATGCTGCCACAGAAGTCTTGGTTACTTGCGTCGTAGCATCAAAGGTCTGACTGATAGCCAACTCGTATTTAAAAAGAAATTAAAAGAATTACTGAATGACAACTGCCTCTAGACTATAGATGAATTTTTCGATAAATCTTAGAAATTTCGCTAAAACACATAAAAGATCAAACAATAAGTAAAATCTTTAAAATATTGAGTGTCATGTATAGACACCATTTATTAGACCGAGACGTTCCACATCATATTTATGATCTATGAAACAAGTATTAATATAATTAATATCATTAACTGCATTTCTTCTGTTAGTTGAAAATTATTGACGACGCCTGACGTAGGACCTTAATTTTCATAAATTTCTGATGGAAATTATGGCTACTGTTGTTCTAGATTTCAGAGACAGGCGGATAGTGCATGAATTCTAGAAAAATCAAAGAGGGGTTATAAATATACATGGTCTAATAAAAGAGGCTTACATAAAGAAATCAGTACGACAAGGATGCAATTTATCTCCAGTGCTCTTCAACTTGTATTTTGAGGAGGGAGTTAAGGAATGTAAAGAGTCTGAGGAAGGAATTAAGATCAAAGGAGCACAAATGAAATGATAAAGTTTGCTGATGACATAGCCATCATTGAAGAGACCGAAGAAAATCTGCAAAACACGTTATCAAGAATGATTGAAATCATGCCAAATAAATATAACTTGAAAATCAACACAACAAAGACAGAGATCATGGTATGCAGCCACAAGCAAATTACAACTGATATTATGATTAATGATGTACCATTGAAACAAGTAAATGTATTCACCTACTTAGGAAGTAAAATTACACCAGATGGTAAAAGTTCAGCAGACATAAAAAGCAGAACTGCGCATGGTAAACTAGCCTTCAACAATAAAAGGATGCGTCTTGTATCAAGGAATATAAAGGAAGAGACAAAAAAAGAAGCATTTATAAAATGCTATGTGTGGAGAGTGGCATTGTATAGCTCTGAAACTTGGAAAATGTTTCAAATGTTTGTATAGTCTATGGGACTTAACTACGGGGTCATTAGTCCCTAAACTTACAAACTACTTATGAACTACTTACGAACTAGGACGGCACAAATATCTATGCCAGTGGAGGGATTCGAACCCCCGACCATAGTGGCCGTGCAGACCATGACTGGAGCGCCTTAGTCCCCTCGGCCACCATGGCCGGCCTGAAACTTGGACACTCGGCGTTTGCAACAAGAGAAGACTAGAAGCATTTGAATTGTGATGTGTGAGGAGGATGCAGAAAATCCCTTGGACGGCAAAGATGACAATGAAGAAGAAGAATCAGCGAAAAAAGAGCACTTGTGAAAACGATAATGAAAAGAAGAGGCAAGTTAATAGGTCTTCGGAATAGGCACAATGAGTTGATAATCAATGTTGTGGAAAGAATGGTAGATGGAAGATGCACGGGAAGACACAGAGTGCAGCACTTGAAACAGATTCAAAGAGATATAGGAGTGGAATCATATCAGAAAATGAAGAGGCTCTCCGAGAATAGAGAAGTGTGGAGGAGAAGAATTGCTGCCAACCAATCTTCGGACTGAGAACGAGAGAGAGATACTGCAGACTCGAGTAGCTAGTCTAAACAGCGTACAGAACTAGTCTGGAGGGATGTTCATGTATAATAATTAACTACTTCGTTCCCTCGCTACCTTTGTCCAGCCACGAACTCTAAGCAGGTTTCGACACCTATGATACTATTGTAATGATGCGAAGTAAACGTTTCCGTCTTTGTGCGCTTGCGCTAGCAGCAGAGCAACGTTATCAGGGAGGTGGAGGGAGAACTCATTGATGGCAGTGACCGTGGGCGAGCAGTGTGAGCACTAGCGGGTTCCAACGCTTCCAATAGTGCGTTTTTTCACTCCTGGCTTAGTCGAACTGAAGGGAATTTTGTAAATATTGTAATGTTTTCTGCAAAGTACAATATTGGTCTGGTATTCAGGGTGTTACAGAAAGGTACGACCAAACTTTCAGGAAACATTCCTCACACACAAAGAAAGAAAAATGTTATGTGGGCATGTGTCCGAAAACACTTAATTTCCACGTTAGAGTTCATTTCAATACTTCTCTTCAAATCACATTAATCACGGAATGGAAACACACAGCAACACAACGTACCAGCGTGACTTCAAACACTTTGTTACAGGAAATGTTCAAAATGTCCTGGAATCCCTGATGCGCTGATGCAGCCCTGGAGAATGGCGTATAGTATCACAGCCGTCCGCAATAAGAGCACGAAGAGCCTCTACATTTGGTACCGGGGTTGTGTAGACGAGAGCTTTCAAATGCCCCCATAAATGAAAGTCACGAGGGTTGAGGACAGGAGAGCTTGGAGGCCATGGAATTGGTCCGCCTCTACCAATCCATCGGTCACCGAATCTGATGTTAAGAAGCGTACGAATACGTCGAATGAAATATGCAGGAGCTCCATAGTGCATGAACCATATATTGTGTCGTACTTGTAAAGGCACATGTTCTAGCAGCACAGGTAGAGTATCCCGCATGAAATGACGATAACGTGTTCCAGTGAGAGTAGGTAGAAGAACATGAGGCCCAATCAAGACATAACCAACAATTCCTGCCCAAACGTTCACAGAAAATCTGTGTTGATGACGTGAATCGAGGAAGTACAGTACATACTAACGAAACAATGGAGTATTTTGACAATTGTCTGCACGAATTATTTCAATTTACATTTATAGTGAAATACTAAAAATGAGCTCTAACATGGAAATTATGCGTTTCCGGACACATGTCCACATGACATATTTTCTTTCTTTGTGTGTGAGGAATTTTCCTGAAAGTTTGACCGTACCTTTTTGTGACACCCTGTAGATTAAGGCACTACAGATTACGAGATGATTAAATAATCAATATTTGGTATTGACAAGGAGACCACACGTGTGTCCTATTTTAGAATTTCTTATATATTTTATGGTACGTGCGGTTCAGAACATAAATAAGAATCAGCCAAAGCCATTCCACTCAACTCTCAAAAATTCCAGAGAAAATCGACTTTTGAAGTTTAGCAAGCAATGTACGTATCAATAATCAAAAGAGCTGAAGCATCTGTCGGTGTAGCTCAGATGGTGGCAGGCGCCTCGGCTGAGTGCGACCTCTCAGTGACTCAGAGGACTGAACGCCCTCTGTAATAAAAAAATCTGAGCCAAATACTGAACGAACATGGAAAACGACTAAAAACCATTGATCTGCTGGAAGAACAGGAAGTTGTAGCATCCTGACCTCACACGCATGGAATCGGTACTTCTAACCCTGCTGTATCGGATATTATAGAGATGACTTTTCAAAAACAGCTTCATACTTCTTCACAAACTGAACAATCAAAGTAAATTTATGTATATTTATAACCCCTCTTTGATTTTTGTGGAGTTCATACACTATCCGCCTGTCTCTGAAATCTAGAACAACATTAGTCATAGTTTCCATCAGAACATTCCAATTCACGTTATCTAAGACTTTTTCCAAGTCCACGAAAGCAATGAACAGTGGTCCTTTTAGGTCCAGCATTTTATCCACGATTTGTCTTAACATTAAGATAGGTTCTCTTGCTCCTCTATTCTGTCGAAATCCAAAATGAAGTAAATACTGTAAACCATTATTGTTAACAACCTTCTTCCGCTTGGATCCCCGTCCCCACCCACTCTCTTGGATTTCTTCCGTCCCATCCCCACTCCCCCCTCCTCTCCACCCCATCATCTCCTTTTCCCATCTACCACACTTTCCTTTCCCTTCCCTCTCCGGTGCGGGGCCTGTTCAGTGATTTTAATTCAGGGTCAGTGATTTTAAGTGTGCAGTAACTTGGTGCTTCGTGTGTACCTATGGTTTTAAAACATCAGCAGCAGCCGCACAGGCAGAACATAGCGTTGCCATGTGTTTTTAAATATGTAGCTTCCTCTCATCGTCGTCGTTCCGTTAAATCAACATGAAAGTTCACCATGGCTGTTTTAAGATCTGAGTATGTAAGTTTTGTTATTCTGTTAATCAAAAGGCGTGGTTATTGTATATCACCCTAAATTTGCGATTGTATAGTGAATTTCCTGTCAAAGAGGACACAGTTCGTAGCAATCGATGATAAGGCATCAACAAAGAGGTGATATCAGGTGTCCCACAGGATAGTGTTATTGGTCCTCTGCTGTTCCTTATTTACATAAACGATTTGGGAGAAAATCTAAGCAGCTCTCTCAGGTTGTTTGCAGATGACACCGTCTAGTAAAATCATCTGAAGATCAAAACCAACTGCAGAACGATCTGAATAAGATATCAGTATGGTGTAAAAATTCGCAATTGACTCTAAATAATGAGAAGTGTAAAGTCGTCTACATGAGTACTAAAAGAAATCCGTTAAACATCGTTTACAAGATAAATCATTCAAAAGTAAAGGCCGTAAACTTCACAAAACACCTATGAATTACTATTACTTCAGACTTAAATTGGAAAGAACACGTGGATAATGTCGAACCAGAGGCTGTATTTTATTGGCAGAACCTTTAAAACATGCAAGAGAACTGCAAAAGAAACTGCATACACTACGCTTGGCCGTCCATTTTAAGAGTACTGCTGTCCAGTGTGGGATCCTTATCAGGTGGGTTTGACGGAGGACATCGAAGGAGTCCAAAGAAGGGCAGCTCGTTTCGTATTGTCTCGATACATAGGAGACACCGTTACGGAAATGTTACAGGATTTGCGATGGGAATCATTACAACAACGGCGCTTATCGCTGCGGCGTGGACTACTTACAAAACTCCAATCGCTAACATTATCCTGCGAATACGAAAATATATTGTTGACTCCCACTTTTATAGGTAGAAATGATCATCAGAATAAAATACAATAAATCAGAGCTCCAACGGAGATATTCAGGTGTTCTTTCTTCCCGCGAGCTACTCGAGAATGGAATAGGAGATAAATAGTATAATGGTGGTTCGATGAACCCTCTGCCAGGCACTTAAATGTGATTTGCAGAATATCCCACGTAGATGTAGAAAATCATTGACATTTCCCCCATTTATCTTTCCATGTTCATTTGTAAATTCTTCATGTGTTATCACCTGTTTCGTTCTAGAAATTACTTTAACACGTTTGTATACTCTCGGCTGAAGAGCATCATGTTAGCTGCTGCCAGCCTACCCCTTCTGGGGGTTTCAAATACAATAAAGGGAAAAAAAATCATCTGGCAATGTATCTGGATATATCGGGAACGTGCCGTTCAGTTTAACCACTCGGTATTAGCTCGGAGCGCGATTACAGATCGGATAGCTCGAATTCGAAACGGAGCAAGCTGGTGGCGCCCGCACAAGGAAACGACAGTGGAGTCTCTGTTAATTACATCGCTGGTGCCGGCGCTGTGGTGTCGCTGGGTCGTCCTCAGGATCGACCGCCAGCGCCACCTGCCGTGCTGTGGGGTCGGCTGGCCCGCCTGCTGCCTGCTACCTGCCGGCTCCGGCACATCCAAAGCCGCTTACCGCCGCCGCTCGATTTCCGCCGGGCACAACCGACTGCCTACAGCCTACAGCAAGCGGCCCCCAGCTAGGGGAGGGGGCTGTTGCGTGCTCCGACGCCGCAGACAGCCGCAAGCGGCGAGCCCGTACTTACCTGACACTTCTCAAAGGCGGGACCCAGCTGTACCGGGAATCTAATGGATTCTGCGAGAGATGCACTCCTCAAGCTCTCTCTGTGCATTACAAACACTGTGCTAGGCAAGTAATTTACTCAAGTGGTGACGTGAATTGGGGTCCCACAACGTTCGATCTTGGGCCCTTTACTGTTCTTAATATATATTATTGGTGCGCCTCGGTCCCACAGTGGTAGAGTGCCTCACTACAAATCCAAAGGTCGCGGGTTCGATCCTCGCCAGGTCCTATGGTTTTTATCTGTCATTTTCCACTTCTTTCACCTCTGGCAGTGTTGCTGATGTGGAAAATACCGAGTAGCACCGTGGTTCGGAACCCACGTTAAACTGTAGGTCCACCTATAACAGGCTGGGTAAGTCAGTTCGAAGGTCGGAGGAAAGCAACGGCATACCACCTCCAAACAGGGCCATGCCTAGTAAAGCACTTTAGTGTTCAAACCAATCTTCGGATTGTTGACTGCTTTACCTTTTTTAATATATATTAATGACTTGCATTCTACATTCACGAAGGTGCTAATCTAGTACTTTTTTCTGATGATACAAGTATAGCTATCACACCTGACAAACAGAAATTAACTGATGAAATTGTGAATGATATCTTTCAGAAAGTTATTAAGTGGTTCAAATGGACTCTCATTAAACTTTAATAAAATGCAGTGTACAGGGTGTCCCAGCTATCTTGTCCACCCAAAATATCTCTGGAACAATAACAGCTATTGGAAAACGACTATCACCGGCATCAATGTACGACTAGGGCCCATGAATGTACATATTTGGAAACATTCTAAAACGAAAGCAAATGTGTTTTTTAACACAAACTTATGTTTTTTTTAAATGAACACCCTATATTTTTTCTTCGGCAATCCATAGCATGACAAATCACATAAACAATGGCGTTGATTGCATCGCAATATTCCCATTACATCCCGAGATTTTGCGACGCGAAGTTGACGCTTGAAATACGCGAAACGCGAGGCTAGCGCACGTCCTGAACAGCATGGGGTTCTCGCCTGTGTCTCTAGACGTGCGCTAGCCACGCGTTTTGCATATTTCAAGCGTCAAATTCGCGCGCAATATCTCGGGATGTAATTGGAATATAGCGATGCAATCAACGCCATTGTTAGTGTGATTTGTCATGCTATGGATTGCTGAAGACAAAATATAGGGTGTCCATTTAAAAAAACATAAGTTTGTGTTAAAAAACACATTTGCTTTCGTTTTAGAATGTTTCCAAATATGTACATTCATGGGCCCCAGTCGTACATTGATACCGGTGAAAGTCGTTTTCCAATAGCTGTTATTGTTCCAGAGATATTTTGGGTGGACAAGATATCTGTGACACCCTGCGGTAAATAGCATGACACCATTAATAAATGTAAACTTTGAACGTAACTCTGTGCCTAAGGTAGAATATTCAAAATTTTTAAGTGTTTGCATTGACGGGGGACTGAATTGGAAGAAGCATATTGAAGATCTCTTGAAACTTTTGAGTTCAGCTACTTATGCTATCAGATCATTGCAAAATTTGGTGACATACGTCTCAGTAAATTAGCTTATTACACCTGTTTCCATTCATTGCTTTCATATGGGATCATATTCTGGGGCAATTCAACATTGAGTAATTGCTGGAGCCCACCCAAGAGTATCCTGCAGACGTTTATTTAGGGATCTAGGGATCTATATACTCACTCATGAAATTTGTTATTAACAATCCGACCCAATTCAAAAGTAATAGCAGTGTAGATAGCCACAACACTAGGAGTAATAGCAGTGTGCATAGCCACAACACTAGGAGAAAGGATGATATTCACTATTCAATGTTAAATGTAACTTTAGCTCAGAAAAGGGTGAATTATGCTGCCACAAAAGTCTTTGGTCACTTACCAAGTAGCATCAAAACTCTCACAGATAGCCAACTAGTATTTAAAAAGAAATTAAAGGAATTTCTGAATGGCAACGCCTTCTACAATGTAGATGAATTTTTAGATAAAACTTAAAAAAATGTAATAAAAAGACTTAAAATATTGACTGTCAAGCGTAGACAACATTTACTGAACTGACACGTTCCACATCATTACGAAAGGTCGTATATACGATCTATGGAACAAGTATTAATCTAATCTAATCTGAGTTATTCGGTAATTAACGTGTCTCATCGCCATCGTTTAGTACAGGTCTTCTAGAAGATCCAGTCAAGCAAGCTACATAGTAGCCGGGAAAGAAACTTCTCCCACCCCAGCTCACTCTATACTGGCGCGCTGCTCTACAAGAATGGACACTACCTGTTTATTGTCAAGCCGCCGCGCGGGAGCAGCCGAGCGGTCTGGAGCGCCACATCTACATCTATATGGGATGCTCTGCAAATCACATTTGAGCTACTTTCTGGCATTATCGATGATGAAAAATATTCTTTTGGATGTTAATTTGCGAGTTTGAGAAGAACATTGAATACTCCATGCAAATCTCTTCGACCAATCCATTTTCGTACCGACTTTCTATTTCAGTTCCTTACGGTTTCAATCTTCTTCCACTTCTTTTGGAACAGCCAATGCTGCAAAATGAATAGCTCGCTTAGCTTTCGCTATTAGCATCATGTTGCTCGACAGCAACCAACACTTGACTGCCAAATAAATCGTGTGTGAACGTGAATTTCTATTCCAGTCGTCAAGTAGTGTTACTAAATCACTTGCCACTTGGCTAAAGTACTGGCCTCCTATCCCGCGGATACTTTTTTTAATTCCTGTCTTAAGTTAGTCCATCTCTATGTCCACCTCTCTTTTCATCTCTCTATCTACTCCTCTCTGCCCATTCTCTCTCTCATATCACTTCTCCCCTCTCCCTCATCATCTTGTCCTACCCAATTCTCTGTTCATCTCCACTCTTACCCTTCTCTGTCCAACACATGGCTTCAGTCGAACTCCTCCTCCACCTCCACAATACAATGCTTTCTCCATTTGTGAAAAATTATATAGCTCTGTTAAAAGAAGTGGTGTCTATGTTTATCGTAAAGTATTCTCCACCATGCACCGTATGATGTCATAGGTAGACGGTGACTTTCCTTTTATTTGGAAAGTGAAGTGCCCAAAATTTCATCAAGATCGGACTAAAACCGTAGATTTCGTCGAAGTTGGTACGTGAAATATTCTCTGCCTTTTAACATATAAAAATTAATGTTTGTTTGTTTGTTAGTCTTTTTGTTCGTATTTTATGCACGATCATACCGTACATCCGACTGACATAAGACTTTGTCAACACTTCGCTTGCACTCGCGCGAAGGTTATAGGCGTACTAAATTCGTGTAGTGCTTGGCGGAGATAGCTTAACAGTTAATTCGTTTCTTTCGCCTTCCCGCTGAAATAGCTGGACAGATAGGAATGAAATTTCTAACAGTGGTAGCATATACCCTAATTGATACATGGGATACCTTTCGTAAGCCATCGTACGGTGCATGGCGGATGGTGCGTTACAATGTGTTAGTATGTTTGTTACTCCATCATGCTGAAACGGACAGATAGATTTGAATGCGATTTGGAAGTGAGATAGCTTATACCCTGCTTTAATACTTGCGCTACTTGTCATAAACTACCGCACAGTGCAAGGCGGAGGGTACCATACAATGTGTTAATAGGTATATTTCTATTCACCCTGAAAGAGCTAGACGGATATGAATGAAATTTTGATTGCAGATAGCTTATACCTTGAATTAACTCATGAGCTATCTTTCGGAAGCCACCGTACGTTGGATGGGGAAATGTACCTTACAGTGGAGTAACTCGTTTGTTACTCTTTACGCTTAACGGATAGACGGAATTGAATGAAACGTCGATTGAAGATAGCTTATACCCCGAATTAATACATGGGCTACGTTTCGTAAGTCTCCTTAGGTGTATGACGGAGGGTACGTTAGAACAGTCATTTCGGAAGGGAGCGTTAATAAGATAGGCAAGTAGCTAATCAAATCTAATACATAAAAATGAATTTTTGTGTGTTTATATTTTATGCGCGTCCGTATCGTTCAACCTATTGTACCAGTACCGTTCAACATATTGCTTGCAGTTTCACGATGGTCATAAGCACCTTTAAATGACTGTATAACAAATAATTCAGGAGGTACGACGTAATAAACAATGAAATGCGCGGAAAAGTGCTGCATCGTGCGACATCTGCTTTTAAACTACTGTACAGATTTCAACCAAATTTGGTACACATATTCCTTCCATGTGGTAACAATTGACGTAGGGGTTAGAACTGCTTACGACATATAGTTCAGGGGATATGACGTCATAAACAATTATATGATTGAAAACCTGTGGCATCATGCGACATGCGGATAAGGATACTTTATTCATTCTAAAATCTTCGTGGCATTTTGGACACTTGGCCCTCAAAACAAGAGGAGGATCACTGTCACTAAAATTTTTGGATGGTGCATGACATAGGATACTTTCAATAATGTTCAAACGTTTGTATAGCTTATGGGACTTAACTACGGGGACATCAGTCCCTAAACTTACAAACTGCTTATGAACTTGCTAATACTAAGGACGGCACAAATATCCATGCCCGAGTGGGGATTCGAACCTCCGACCTTAGTGGCCGTGCAGACCGTGACTGGAGCGCCTCAGTCCTCTCGGCAACCGAGGCCGGCGTAGGATACTTTACACATAGACTTCGTCAGATTGTACTGTTATATTTCGATCCTAATGAAATTTTTAAATATGATTAAACAGTTCAGTTTATCAGTGCAGTATTAATATATTCAGATTACCTACAATGATTTCGAATAATTAACGTTACTAAACAGTTCATTTTGAAATTTCAGCGAAGTTTCGAATGAAATGAAATTTCTTCATATTCTAGCAGCTCTCCCTGGAAGTTAGGTTACATTTTTCAGGCTGATAATAATCGAAGAAGCATTTAAAACATAAATATTGTTCAAATAGAGTGTTGCATACCAAGCGTACCTAATCATTGGGGTGAAAATCACCAGCAGAAGGAATCTGCTGTTACCAACGTATGGTTTTAATGCGAATTTGAAAATAAATCTAATATATAAAAATTAATGTTTGTTTATTTCTCTTTTAGTTCGTATTTTACGCACGTTCATACCATACATTCGAATGCGACAAAACTTTGTCAACTCATTGCTTGCTCTCGCGCGACCGTTATAGGCATACTAAAATTCGTATGCGGCAAGGCGGAGGATATTTCACAGTTAACTAATTCGTTTTTTACGCCTTCTGTCTGGAATGTCTGGACGGATATGAATGAAACTTAGTACAGAGGTAGCTTGTACCCTGATTAATACGTGGGTTACCTTTCGTCAGCTACAATGTGGTGGGTGGTGGAGGGTACCTTACAATGGGTTAATAAGTTTGTTTCTCATCGCGCCGTAATAACTGGACGGTATTGGATGAAATATAGAATGAAGATAGCTTATAGTCCGAATTAATAAATGGACTACATTTTTAGGTGCATGGCAGAAGTTACAATAAACATCCAATGTATTTGACTGGTTACCACGAAAGTCAGCACATAAATGTATGTTTTCAGCAAGCAGATTTTTATAAACTTCAAGCCAGTGAATTTAGCAGGCCGAGGATACCTTGCGACTTTGACATCATCTGATCAGTCAGCACGAAACTTGTCGCATATATGTAGGAGTGAGAGGAGTAGATGAAGGAGGAGACGGACAGGGAGAGAGGAGACGGACCGAGAGAGCGAAAAGGAGGAGAATGAGGACGGGGGGAGAGGGGGTGACAAAAAGTGGAAGGATATGAACAGAGGGAATGAATAAATACCCGGGCAACGCCGGGTTTTCAGCTAGTGCAGTACACAAATTTTACGTTGGCAGTGAATGACCTCTTGTTTTGAAGGTCAAGTGTTCGAAATGTCATCGCAATCGCATGAACGGTATGGCAGCGCATAAATTGCAAAACTTCAAATGTTTGTAAATCTGTTGGACCAAACGGCTATGGTCATGAGACCGTAGACTTTAACTAATGTACTATAAGGACAACGAATATCCATGCAGATGTACCCCAGGGAGGACTCTAACCTCTGACGGAAAGAGCCGCTCAGTCTGTAGCAGGACGCCTTAGACCGCGCGGCCATTCCACGCGGTGCATAAAGTACGAACAAATGTGCAAACATCCATTTCTATCTGTTAGATAGAAATCTCATATAACCCGAACAAACTTTAAGCAAAGGCAAATGAGGCCTTACAAAATTTATTTTCAAAAATTCCACCACTAACTACAGTGCTCTTTTGATTTGATAAATCCACATTTATTTTGAGTAAGACGACGTGAACTGTTAATAATCTTCCACTGTTAAAAATATGGATAATCACGTAAATTCTAGATAAACCAAGTCACTCATGATGCCCTCAAATAGAACAGGGCGAGGAGCATTTGAATAAAATAAATTTATTGCTGCAGGATAAAGGCTTTTATTTCCAAACATGAATAATTCGATGCTCCCTTGCGGAAGATGGACACACAACCAAACTAGTCATGTAATAAACGTCGCATTAGTTTATCCACAACTCTGCACTGCAATACTGGCCACTTTACTTGCTAACGAGGACTTCATTTTACTCCAAGACTTCTTTTTGATTTTAATGCAAGCCATTTTATAGCGAATCAGAAAATTGTACTGCAAGGCTACGTCAGTGTCGACGTGTTCCTGTGGAAATTTCTGCGTCGGAAAAACTGAGTAAACAGTGGTTTGGGGGGAGCAGCGACAGCTATGATTGATGACTTAATTTTCGTCTGGCGCTATCGACACTGTGCACAATTACGTAACCTAAATCCAACCGATCTGCATTATTGACAACTTGATATGAAGTTCATATATAGTGACTGCAGCCGAACACTTGTACAAACATCACGGACGATCACACGAACGCCTGCAGCGGCCCAGTAGAAGGTATTTGCAGGCATTAAAAAAATCTGTTAACTTTCCGGTAATGACTCTTCATTTTGTAACTGCCAGACACTGACGACGCCATGAAGTAGGTTGTGCATGTCAGTCGCTTGTCTGGAGAAAGCGTTATAAGAAAATAATGTCCAGGAGACAAGAAAGAATGCAGAAAGTAACTATTGTGTTTTGAATATTCCCATGACGATATTGTCAACGAAGTTAACCGATTTGTTATACAATCATCGCATACTGAACAACATGCCTGCAGCGATTCGTATGTCACTGCTGGCTGTGTAATCTAGCGTGAAAGTAAAGGGGTTAATCGATTCCGTTTTTCCAATGATAATAGCTTGTCCACTCGACAGCAATAACTTCAGTAAGGGAGTGATGATCTGACCCATTTCAGTTTTCGAATGAACGTTGTGAAGGCAACTGGATACGTTGGACTTGTGGAGTCGGGTACCTAGCAAATGGTCATTACCAATAGCTGCACGTACGAAAGGTGGAAAAATTCTGTGAATTCCTAAAGCATATCGAATATTTATTTATTAGTGAAGAGTTAAAAAAACAAAAACAAAACAAAAAAAAAAAAAAAAAAAAAAAAAAAAAAAACAAAAAAAAAACAGAAAAAACAAAAACACATTATTCTTATTATGTGCGAAGAAATCCAAAAATCATTTCAACGATGACATAAAACTTTTCTGGGTGTTGTACCGCGTCATGATGTAAGAAGGCTATTGTTTTAATAACCTACGTTTAGTACACCCAGATGAAGGCCACCGTAATATTGGCCAAAACATCGGTTATTTAAGTAATAGCCTTCTTACATCATGACGCGATACAACAACCAAAAAACTTTTATGTCATCTGACTCTGACCCCGGAAGCCTACGTAATCACATTTCAACGATGTTGTAGCTGTAAATATAGAACTATCTGCTCTGAAATACCCCTTAAGAGTACGTATATGTTATTTTCAAATATGGTGATTTTGTTCTTCAGGGGATATGTTTGACTATTTTGTGATTCTCTGCAAAACACTCATACACCTTCTTGGCTTTCTGTGTGGACGCATTGTCGTTATGAATATGGCAATGTTTGTCACAGTAAACAGTTTGCTTTCTATGATGTGAGATGTTCAACCATGATTATCCGATCAGTGAAGATAATTACAGGAATAGTTGATTACCATGATGTACATGACCGACTCATGAAGAAACCACCCCCATGGTTGATTGCAGGAAGTGACATACTGTATCGAAAACGAAAAGTTAGTTTGGAGTTTTCGATATGTAAACTTGGTTGTTTGTAGGAAAATAAATCTTAGGTTTAGATTTTCGATAGATAAACTCGGTTATTTGTAGGAAAAGAGTGTAAACAATGATTTATACGAGTAAGACCATACAATATACTTCTTATCAGGTGTCCAGGTCTTATGATCACGCCAACACTTCGTTTACAACTTTGCGTTGGCTTGCCTTAAGGTTTCAAGTAAAATGTTTGTTAAGCTTACGGGCCTTAACCTTCAATGCTCCAGGGAGGATTCGAACCCCCGACGGGAAACGTCCTCGCGCATCGGAGAATAGCGCCTAAATGCACTCGGCCACTCTGCCGCGGCTTGCGTTAAGAGTTTACCAACTGTATCACTTCCGTAAATGTGCCCCAGAGACCTACAACACCAAGAAGAATCGCTTCTCAGCCTTTGGGAAGATCAATGTGCAATTTTTATTTTATTTTGTTTATTTATTTATTATTATTAATTATTTGTTTTGTTTGGGTACTATAAATACATTCTACTAATCTGTTCGTTGAAGAGTTGCAGTTGACCTAAAATCCAATGGGCTAACTCTTCACTAATAAATAAATATTCGGTATAATTTAGGAATTCACAGAATTTTGTCCACCTTTCGTACGTGCAGCTATTGGTAATGACCATTTGCTAGGTACCCGACTCCACAAGTCCAACGTATCCAGTTACCTTAACAACGTTGATTCGAAAACTGAAATGGATGAAGAAGGCATGTTACACTTATAATAAGAGGTCACCGGCCGCGGTGGCCGAGCGTTCTGGGGCGCGCCAGTCACAGTCTGCGCGGCCACTAAGGTCGGGGGTTCGAATCTCCTTCGGGCATGGATATTTGTGCCGTCCTTAGGATTAGCTAATTCATAAGTAGTTTGTAAGTTTACGGACTGATGACCCCGTAGCTAAGTCCCATAAGCTCTACAAACATATGATTTGAGTAAGAGGTCCCTATGTCATGATAGTACTAGTCAGCTACTTGATATGTACGGAAAGCAATAACATCTCTGCTATTAAAGATCTCCAAACCAGTAACTGCTTCAACCAGTGTACCGTACTATAGGAACAGTTACTCATCCGTTGCCATGGCCAACTTGAGTGTTATCAGTTATAGTAAAATTCAAAGCAACTGCACAAAACATAGACGGGCCCTAAAGGCTCACTTGACCTACAAGACCATTCGACGTAGTAATTTCAATATCATCTATAGCCCTATAATCTGGAAGGCGCGCTCAGTCTCCTCCTGTAACGGGGCTTTCTGCAATAAAAGTTGTTGGTAATGTTATGTTCAAAAAATGTTCAAATGTTTGTATCGTCTATGGGACTTAACTACGGAGTCATCAGTCCCTAAACTTACAAACTACTTATGAGCTACTTACGAACTAGGACGGCACATATATCCATGCCCAAGGGGGGATTCGAACCCCCGACCGTAGTGGCCGTGCAGACCGTGACTGGAGCGCCTTAGTCTCCTCGGCCACCGCGGCCGGCTGTTATGTATTATTATAGAAGTTAAATGAAGTAAGTGTCCTTGCAGCTTTTTTTTTCATTATCTGAAAAAAAAATCTACTTACTGATCTTGCAAAAAGTCGAGAAGCGATTCTTCTTGGTGTTGTGGTTCTCAGGGGCACTCTGGGATGCTCTCTGTGTGAGGCACCTCTGGGCATCTCAGTGGCTTTCTTGTTCTTAAGTTGGCGGTCGCGATAGAGTTGCATACACAGTAGGAGCAGTGGCTTACGCTCACGACCGCCAGCGCTACTAGTTCTAACATAGCGCCGGCGGGCTAAATAAACAGTATCTAACATTCATCGAGTATGTTGCTTCTTCCTGCGAAATTCTCGTGGGAAGGTTATGCCGGTAAAATTAGAGAGTTTACATTAGGAGACATACCGGGAGATATTGTCACTCGAACAGTACGCGACAGCAAAATTAGGTATTGACACTATACATAGCGCACCCTTCATCTCACAGCGTGAGTTGTCTTGCGGAGTGTAGTTGTCAATGCAGATGTGGAATTTGGCCTGGTGTCGCGTAGAAGTGAAAACCACTGCTTTCGTGCGACTGCGCGGGTAAAAGAAGTGAAAGTGCAGGCTTGGTCGTCAGACGCCGGAAATGGCGTCGCGCCGTCGCTGGCTTCCGGTGCTGGCGCGGCTCGGCGCTGCCGCCTTCGCGTCGCTGCTGTTCGGGAAACAGTTTTCGCGGACCAAGTTATGATCCCTGAGGGCCGCCGCTGAGTTGCAGCAGCGCTGTAAGATTCCCAGCCGCTCCTCGGGGAGAGCCGGTCTTCTCAGTTCTGTTGTCTGCTCTTTCGACGGTTTCGTCCAGGAGAGCTGGCAGCGTACCCTTTCGGACTCGCCCGACCTCTCCTACCCGGTAGAAATCGTCGCGGCTCAGTCGATGGTCGTGAAGGGTTGTAGACAGCGATGACAGTGATACCCAGTTCAAATTCGCGCAAGCTACACCATCATTCAACATATATGACAATATTATTTTCAGAGCGGATAAATAAACGGTCTTCACGGAATCGACCTTTGTCGAGAAGTGATTCATTTTGTAAATCGTGTTGTCGTTCGACAGTTACTCGGTATTAATTTAAGCAGATTAATACAGTAGTTAATGTAAGGCGAGTGTATCGTCAGGCATGCCCCAGTGTGATAGAACCGCTATTATTTTCTATCCATATAAATGAGCTGATGGACAGTGTAACTTGTAATTTGCGGCTGTTTGCTGACGATGCTGTGGTTTATGGGAGGGTGTCGTCTTTAATTGAATGTAACAGCATACAGGATGACTTAGACAAAAATTTCTAGTTCGTGCGAAGAATGGCAGCTAGCCCCCAATGTAGAAAAATGTAACGTGATGCGCGTGAGTAGGAAAAACAATGCCATAATATTCGAATACAGCATTATTAGTGAGCTTCTTGATGCAGTCGCGTCGTTCAAATACCTAGGCGTATTATTGCAGAGCGATATGAAATGGAACGAACATGTAAGGACAGTTGTGAGTAAGGCGGACAGCCAACTTCGTTTTATTGGGAGAATTTTGGGGAGATGTACTTCATCTGTAGAGGAGACCGTGTATAAAACGCTTTTACGACCACGTGTTGAGTATTGCTCAAATATTTTGGACCCACAGCAGATCAGTTTAAAGGAAGACCTAGAAGCAGTTCAGAGGCGAGCAGCTAGGCCAATGTGCGAGTGTCACGGAAACGCTCCGGCAACTTAATTTGGGATCGCTGGAGGAAAGACGACGTTCATTTCGTGAATATCTTTGAGGAGATTTAGAGGTCCGGAACTGGTAGCTGAGGGTATAGTACGATCTTCCTGCCGCCTACTTACATTTGGTGTAATGATCACAACGACCAGATAAGAGAAATTAGGGCTCGTACTAAATTGCGGAGTATGTATGTAGATGTAGATGTAAATGTATTAAGTCAAGATCGTTACCATTATATCGGAACACGGCTCACAAGAAACTCGTTCTGATTACTTTTCTGTAACTAGGAACTTTTAACAGCAATGGTTAGTGAAATACACAAGATAGAATTCTAATATGGATTGTAGATTCGGTTACAGGTTGCTACAGTCTGTGCGAATACTTTAAAATAATTTCAAGGAAAGGCTTTACTGAAGAGGTGTTTCGTGCCACGAAGAACCTTAACTTCAATACAAGTGCCGCATCTCTTTGGAAAAATATGCATCTTGCAGTGAGCATGATAATAAGTTATATTTTTAATAACTGTGTTGCCAAAAGCGGTTTATTTTCGCATCTACTGTGTTACTGCTACACCAAAATCGATATGGCTACGGAAAGACAGATAGTTACAACAGTATCGGAAGAGGCAGCGTAATTTGAAACTCAAACACGAAGTGAAGTGTGATTGTTCGAAACATAGTGATATCGTCGTGCTTTCGACCTGTAGACAGACTGCCGAACGTGTTCATCCCGACTGTGGAACGTGTTCATCAAGTGTGTGAATCGAGATAGTAATGCTACGATCTACAAGACAGAGTTCTCCGATTCCGGACAAAATACATGTTACGTGGAAGAGTGCGTCAACACACGCTTACGTACTGACACATAAAAGGAAACCACTTGGATATCGGATATTAGAATTTTTCTATATTTATGTTACGGGAAGTTCAGAACTCGTAGAACAAGCAGCCAAAGCCATTCGACGCAACTCTACAAGAAATTCTCGAGAAAATCGACCTTGAAGTTTTGCAAGCACATGTAAGTACAAATAATTAAAAATGTATTATCTGTCGATATAACTCAGGTAGTAGCGGTCTGGCATTACAACTACAGGGTCGCTGGTTCGAATCCTGCCTTGACATTCCATTTTGTGTTCCAGTATTTAATACGTAATGGTAATTTTCACGAAAAATGCACATGCTTTTGTTTATCTAAATAAGATATCACTATGGTGTAAAAATTGGCAATTGACTCTAAATAATGAGATGTGTGAAGTTGTCAACATGAGAACGAAAATAAATCTGTTAAACTTCGTTTACAAGATAAATCAATCGAATGTGAAGGCCGTAAACTCCACTAAATTCCTAGGAATTACTATTACATCAGACTTAAACTGTAAACATTACGTAGATAATGTCGTGGGAAAGGCGAACCAGAGATTGCGTTTTATTGGCAGAACCCTTAAAAGATGCAACAAAACTATTAAATAAACTGCATACACTACGCTTGTCCGCCCTTTTTTGGAGTATTACTGCCCAGTGTGGGGTCCTTATCATTACAACAATGGCGCTTATCGCTGCGGCGTGGCCTACTTACGAAACTCCAATCGCCAACATTATTCTCCGAATGCGAAAATATATTGTTGACTGCCACTTACATAGGTAGAAATGATGATGAGAATAAAATACGAGAAATCAGAGCTCGAACGGAGAGATTCAAGTGTTCTTTCTTCCCGCGCGCTATTCCAGAATGGAATGGAGGATCGATGAACCCTCTGCCAGGCACTTAAATGTGATTTGCAGAGTACCCCATGATGGCTTCAATAAAAAAAAAAAAAACGTAACAAGTTACATTTTTTTACAGTATTAGCTTCACCATTATTTTGCGACGGTTGTCTTCGATAGTTCAGATCATTTGCCCAAGAGTTGAAAAATTAGTCGATGAGTATATACAAACGTCACATCATCTAACTCTGACACGTTGACTTAAAAACTATATAAAGACTTTGTAATCAGTGTTGAAAAGCCGTATGTTTCTTTTACTGATCGATTCTTGCAGTGGACAACCGATCTCTTGTTGCACCGTGCAAAGAAAAATTCCGACTGTAAAAATGCAGCAATTTTACTATGTGATAGATTTTTGTTTTCTGTTTTTACGATGCTTATCACCCTGGAATGTGTAATACCATATCTAAATAAACGATTTCTTTGTTCTTCAGTATTGTCACAAATATGCAATGCTTTCTTGTGTTTTCCTTTTTTCAAATATAAAACTTCATTATTGACACCTTTTATGAATTATAGAAGTTTACGAATAAACAAAACTGCGTGGATTGTTCGTAAAAATTAATTTTAGGTTTTAAAATGGTATAATAATTCGAAAACAACGAAAAATATCGATCACAGTGGCATTCAAAACACCTACGCTGTGGTTGCGAGGCCAGACCACTACCACCTGAGCTTCACCGACAGGTACCGAAACTGTTTTGACCCTCGAGCGGCAGCGCTGGTGCAAATCGCCACCACTTTTCTTTAAATGCTCACTGTTGTCGCAATAATGGAGATGCCGTATTTCCGCTTTAGCTATTCCACAATTGAGCATTGACAATGATGTCAGAGAATGTTATGAGTTTCTAGTGCATGGCAGTGTCCACCCAAAAAAACTTTAGTTAGGGAGTGCATGATTGGTAGCAGATTTGCACCCGCTGCCTGTCATGTAAGTAGATTTGAATTGTTTTGTGTTACGTTTAGCTTTCCTTGCAAATGGATTTGTGGCAGTTTCTAGTAAAAATACTTATTAAACAAGTTTTACCCTGCACATTAGAATGCTGAAACATTGAAATTTATTTCGTACATAGATGTTTAACTCTCGATTACTTGTCCTCTAGTTTCTCCTGATTAGCCATACTGCAGTTTCCGTCAATCTCATTTTTAACCCTTTGTAAGCGTTACACAATGCGAAAATGAGTGTTATTCTACTCCATAATTAATCTTCAGATGTCTCAGATGTGGTATGGGTCTAACAGAAGAGGAGATAGACTTCTTTCGACAAGTAATGAAGATCTTAGTGATTTTTGTCTAGATGTCCTCATCAGATCATGAATAGTATACTATTATTTACATGTAAATCCATGTTCCGATCCCTAACAAGATTTCAGACAAAATGAATCTGATATTGAACACTGTACCACTCTGTGGAGTAAAACGACATTCAAGCAGCATTCCAAAACTCTGAACAAGAATATCATAAAAATATTCCCTGGTTCAATAGGGGCGTGAGGTCAGGGACGCAAGCTCTTTCATTCATGATACATGATAATATGATTGATGAGGAAACTATGTGTACTATTTCTTTATGTTCCTCTTAACACAGAAATAGATGACTAACTACTCAAGAGACAGTAACTACAGAGAAGTAAATAAAGAGGAAATGATAGTACTGCTGGGTCTATTATACATGATTATTGTCCACTTTCGGAATAATGTTACATTCGTTATATTTATACACCGAAGGTAATCGATACACTAATTCAGATACAAACAAATGTGATATTTCCACCGGTACATTAAACTTTTTTTCAATCATATAGTAGCTGTAGACTAGGTTTGTAACAGGGAATACACAGTAGTAGCAATTCTGCATCGCGCTGCTGCTGAAGATATAATAATTGACGCTGGTGCCCGAAGATTAATTATGGTACTTACAAATACTTGAAATACTTCAAAGTCGATTTTTTCGAGAATTTTTGAGAATTGGCGCCGAATAGCTTTGGCTGATTGTTATACGAGTTCTGAACTTCACAGACCATTAAAAAAAATCTAAAATCCGATACCCATGTGGTCTCGTAGTAAAAAATATTACGGACAGTAATGGAACTATGAAGATTTATCTTTATTAGTCTCATAATAAATTTACAACGGTATATTTTAGTATTCATTAATGTGTAATATATTTCACATGTGTTACTGCAGTAGCGGGATCCTCAACATTAAGTGTTGTTACGCACGCCTACTACACAGTTCAGTGTTAAGAGTCCATAAATGTCCATTTGTTCTGTTTCAAGATTTCCTGCTCTAGTGCCAGTCAGGGCAAAGTACCACAGAATTCAATAAATGTCACAGAATTAAGTAAAGCAACGTTGTTACTGCCTGTAACAATATATAGTGCTTCTCCTTTCCTGAGTGATTGTCCCAAGATTGCTTTTGCCGCGGTGGAGTAGCCGAGCGGTCTAAAGCGTCTCGCTGCGGAGCGCGCGGTTGCTCGCCGTGGAGGTTCGAGTCCTCCCTGGGGCATGGGTGTGTGTGTGTTGTCCTTAGGTTAGTTTACGTAGGTTTAAGTAGTTTGTAAGCTACGGACTGATGACCCCGCAGTTTGGTCCGATAGATTTACAAACATTTGAACAAGATTGCTTCCGTATTTCTTGGGTTCGTACGCGACGCTATGGAGAAAAGGAAATGTCAACATTTGCAGAGAAGTGGCCGAAAGCGTCTTAACTAATACTAAACACCCAGTATTAACCAGGTCCACTTCGGTGAAATCAGGCATTTATTGACGTTATTTCTGTCCTTATTTGAGCTGTGGGGAAATTTGGTGTGCTTGAGCGACAATTGCATTGGGAAATGAATGAACAAACTGTAAGGCGAGAGAAAAAATGTTACTGACGTACCCATAAAAGAGAATAGAGGAAATTTCGCATTTAACGTTCCGTCAACAGCGTAGCTTCGCGAGTGAAGAGGACATAGGGGAGTCTGCTGCGTTATAGCTCTCGTTTACGTAGAATAAGGCAGGAAAGGACCTTATCAGTGACACTTGAATGATCGATGGGTAATACTGCAAGCGCAATGTGTAAAGCCGTCGGCACACGGAGCGTGTGTCTGAACGTGTGCGGTCAACGTGCCGAGTCCACCGTGCGGCTGAACGCCCGGAGACGGCGCAACTTGTGCATACGAGACGTGTGCCTCAACGAGCTACACGCGACCCCAGCGAGCTAAAGCGACAGTTGTCGGCGGCATCCGGTGTTGGAATCACACTGTTTACGAAATCAAAAGAGTGGAATTCCTGATTTACCTCTATTAAATCGCTTATTTCAGCGCTTGTGCCTATGTTCGTTATGTTCTGTGATATAGGCCTACATAACTAGCAACAAAATATCTGTGGACATAAGACTCTTATAAAAGTTGCATGTTATATCAATAGCGAATTATAAAAGTTTCATGCACACACCCCGTTAACATGGTCTCCCAAAACCGGATTTCGTAAACCGATTTACCAATTCCGCTTTTGGTTTGTCATGTAAACACTCCAAAATCTATTCTGGAAATCCGCTTCTCTAAAGCGGTTTTCCAGTTACACAATCGATTTTCGTGTTCATGTAAACGCAACCGGTTTTCAAGCGTTCTTGGCTTGTCAGATTGTCTTTTCTTGTTAAGAATTTTCGGCACATAGGGACAGAGTGATATTTTCCATCGTGAAATAAAAGTATAAATATTAGAGTGAACATAAATCTGTGTATTTAAATAAAGACAAACAGCGATTGTACTGACTAAATCAGGAACGGAATCAGTTATTTTTCAGCTGCCATATAAAGTGGGCTAGGAAATCCGATTCAGGCTATGACATGTAAACACGACAGCGAAAAACGGTTTACGAAAATCGGTTTTCGTCTTCCGGAAGATGTTTTCGCATCTAAACGTAGTGAATCTGTGCGATATAAAATAAGAAAGGACTTCACATGAGGCAAACATTATTGGAATGGTCTCACTTTTTAGTAAAACTTAAACGTTATTCTTGCACGGTCAATTTACGTGACTGTTAAAAACGTGTAAAGTGCAATACATGAGACAATAAAGCGCGTATTTTACTATAAGTAAGGTGCAAACTGTCCTGTTCATAAAACGAATCCAACAAACACACTCCTCAGAAGATGCGCACTTATGTTTACATAGCATCGAATATTGTACAATACTTCTGTGAAATTTATAGGAAAGTCTTTGAGTCGATCAGAAAACCCGAATAAAAGAAGAAAAAATATTCGCTTTCGCGGAGCGTTGAACCAGCGGCGTGGGACGTATTCCACGACTTTTTTTGCCTACGGTACAGTTACTAGATAGCATCAACCAAGCTTTCAGACGTTTTGTTTACATTACTGGTACATATCTCGGTTGCTGACATGTAATTATAACAAATGATGAAAAGAAGATTCCGTGTTGATAGATCTTCAGTCCGCTTTACCTTGAAATGGCAAATTTTGGTAATACAGACATTTTTAACAACATATAAGACGTTTCCAGTCATAAGTTACCTCTACTGACCGGTTTTCGAGAGACTCTCAATTTCCTCAGTTGCCTTTACTTGGTTTGAAATGTCACACATTCATACGACCTAAGCTATATACATAAAACCCATGAAATACGAGGGCTAATATGGTGTCTTCATCTCTCTACTGAAAAGAGCTGCCCCCTACAGGTATAGCCACGTGGTGTGACGTCGGTGGCGTTCTCCCACCTCATTGGTGATCGTTCAGACGCAAGATGAGGCCTTCTGGCAAGCGTGCTACTGCTCGACACTTTGGGAATGCCTCGCCAACGTGCGGTTCTCACGTTGTGACTTCGGAAACTCGTCACGTTAGCCACACTCGTTCAGATACACGCTCCGTGTGTCGAGTGCTTAACGAGTGAGGACAAAATCAATACCTAGTGCAAAGTATGAAAAATGTTCTTAGGGGACAACTTGAACATTGTACCAATGCACCACTGCATTTTATAGCGTACTAGCTGAAAACCCGGCGTTGCCCGGGTATTTATTTATTTATTCCTGCCATTTGTATAACGGCTGTAAGTCTCTAAAATCTCTTGGAAATACAATTAGTAGTAAAGACGTAATAGATTAAACCTTGGTGCGTGATGGGGCGATATTCCATGAACGTTACTGTTTATGTGCTCATATCTCATGAACTACGAGTCGTACTATGACACAATTTTGTAGGTACACTCAACAATATGCGTGTATTCTGTCTATAAAATTTCCTGCGGCTACAATTTGTAGTGTAAAAATTAGAAATTATAACGTCATACCGAATGCCGTAGTTTCATTCAATGAACAGCGGAACATTTTTGTTTATGTGCTCATCTCTCATGAACTACGTGTCGTTATAAGATAAATTTTAGAGGGTACATTCAACTATATGTGTGTATACTGTCTGTAAAATTTCCTCCGGCTATTAGTGTACAAAATAAAAATTGTAACGTCATGCCGAATACCGTAGTTTTACTCCATAAACAGCGGAAAAGTAGTAAGCGAGAAACTTTTTTCCTTTAATAATTGTGTTATGGTTGTCAGCGAGAAAAACTTTAATAAAGGTTTGCAATTATGTCTAAAGATTTTTGCAAGGCGCTAAGAACTCTGTTTCATACAGCGTATTTATGAAGTCTCGCCGCATTATGTGGCAATTTTTTTGCGAATCCTATTGTTTATGACATCGTATCTTCTGAACCATGTGTCGTATGTGATTCTTAACCATGTAGCAATTGTTACCTCACGGTAAGAAATGTGTGTACCAAATTGGTTGAAATCGGACTAGTGGTTTATGAGAAAATGAGCAGCATTGTCGCTAAATTCAGCAGTTTTTGCGCATCTCATTGCTTATGACGTCTGGGTCTACATCAGTCCTGCGCACACAACCTTTCAATGTGTGTCAGACGGTACTATTGCAACGACTCTCTTTTAGCCCGTCGCGTATTTCATACTTGTCAAAAGAATAACTGTCACTAACCCACCACATGATGTCTCATTTCCTGTGGTCGTTTCGCGAAACATGTATGGGGGAAAATGCCGCGATGTAGTAGCCGAGGGGTCTAAGGCGCCTTGCTGCGGAGCGCGCGGTTGCTCGCCGTCGGAGGTTCGAGTCCTCCCTGGGGCATGGGTGTGTGCTTTGTTCTTAGCTTACCTTAGTTTAAGTAGTTTGTAAGCTACGGACTGTTGACCACGCAGTTTGGTCCGATATTGAACATATGAGGGAAATAATATACCTTATCCAGCTCCTCTAGAAATGTACGGAACAGAAATTCAAACGGCAGTCCTGTTCGTGATGCACAATGCCTCTCTTTTAGTATCTGCCATTAAAGTTCCAGTAACATATCAGTAACTATCTTGTACCGGGTGAACCATCCCATGGTGAAACGTGTCTCTCTTCGTTGGATCTCCTCTATCTTTACATCTGTATTGATTCCACTTGTTAAGGGTCCCATACTGTTGATAAATACTATACAATACTCCGCACAAGTTATTGTTCCGCACCTTCTTTCGTGAAAGAATTACCTTTCTATTCTGTTAAGCCGATACTAGTACATACTATACGGTGCATTCACTCGTGTGATGCGCGTTGTGCGAGGTGGGAGTAAGAATTCGGGAACCTTCCTTACTCTCCTGATATTTGTTCACGTGACTTCGATCTCATAACAAAGGTAAATGAATCACTAAGTCGTAGGTGACTTGCGACGCAGTGTGCATTACCAGCGCTGTGTGATAGCCGGCCGTGGTTGCCGAGGAGACTGAGGCGCTCCAGTCACGGTCTGCACGGCCACTACGGTCGGGGGTTCGAATCCCCCCTCGGGCATGGATATTTGTGCCGTCCTAGATCGCAAGTAGTTCATAAGTAGTTTTTAAGTTTAGGGACTGATGACCCCGTAGTTAAGTCCCATAAACTATACAAACATTTGAACATTTTGCTGTGTGATAACAGATGGCCCTATTTCAGAGTGGTGCGGAAAATGCCGACGTACATTGCAGTGCCTAGCAGATAGTTCGCAGCGTGTGTTGAACGTTGCAAGGACTACTCTGAGAGATAGTAGAAAGTTTTGTCGCATCACTTGTCAGCGTGCGCTATTGTAATTATTTTTACACAGACAACCAGATGTCACATCCTGATTTTATTCTAAGGCCCTTTAGTGGCAAGTGACAGATGCAACCCGGCACTCACTACATTTTAATGTAATCTAATGACATTTCACAAGGACGAAATACGTAATGTATACTAAAAGTTACATTTGTCCATACGAGTCTACTTTCATTCAAGAAATATTCATAACCGCTTACTGAACGAGACTCGCAATCTAGAATGTAGCCATTATTTTCAGTTTATAGTAAAGATCCAGTGGACAATGTTCGTGTCTCCATGAGACTATTCGTGACTTCTGTAGTTGTCTGCAAGAAGGCTGCAAGGAATAAGAAAATACCGAAGTGTGAGAATCCTGCAGAGGATCGAATATTTTTAGAGGGATATGCAGCTATATATATCTATATGTATCAATGAATATATGTGTACAAAATAGCTGCATACCCCTCTAGAAGTATTCGATCCTCTGCAGGATTCTCACATTTCGGTATTATCTTATTCCTTGCAACCTTCTTGCAGACAACTACAGAAGTCACGAGTAGTCTCATGGAGAGCCGAACATTGTCCACTACTGACTATATATATATATATATATATATATATATATATATATATATATATATATATATATATATATATATATATTATTATTATTATTATTATTATTATTATTAGTGTCAGGAAAGCAAAACATTAAAGCGCCATGCATGGTGCAAAATATTTATTGCCTATCAATGTAAGCAGTAGGTAATTTTTTTTTCTTTTTTTTTTTTTTTTTTTTTTTTTTGTGCATATGTCGGCCTGTCTAACAGTGACTTAAGTTTGGACGTGAATGCAGTTTAAGAGTAAAAAGTAATAAATTAAAACGTCTTGGAAAATTATGACGTTGGACCGCAAGAACAACAAAATATTGAAAACGATAAACTTGTTTCCATTCATAACTCTTCAGAGAGACATCAGAAAAAATTCGTCAACGTTTGAGATTACGAGTGAAGTTTCTTGGAAGTCGCAAAGTGTTATCATTTTCGAGTAACTGATCAAGAAATGTAGAATATTTGAACGGCATCAGCTTCAAAGTTAAATATTCGTCTTATCGATTTGAATTCAACATAAAATTTACCTCTTAATGATTAAATGCAGATAGAATTTCAATTTTTAATTTGGTCAATAATTACTAGAAGTAATATAAAATGTTGTCCCTGAAATCGTCAGGAGTGCCACCTGTAACGAATTTCTGAACGGACGGATGAGCACAAGAACGGATAGTAGTACTAGGCCAGTCCACTTTAGACCAGACAGTTACTCCTAGGTGTTTTACGATAGCTGTTCTTTCCAGTTATTTGTAGAAACAGCTTAATCGAGCAGTAATGGACGTCTTTGGTTATATTCCAACCTCTGCAGGATTCTCACACTTCGGTACTATCTTATTCCTTCCAACCCTCTTTCAGAGAACAGCAGAGGTCACGAATAGTCTCATGGAGACAGGAACGTTGTCCACCACTGACCAGATCATTGCTATAAACTGAAAATAATGGCTCCACTTAAGTTTGTGTAGCTGGTTTAGTTAGCGGTTATGAATATTTCCTGAATAAAAGTAGACTTGTATGGACAAATGTAAATTTTAGTATACATTACGTATTTCACCCTTGTGAGACATCATTAGATTACATAAAAATGTAGTGAGTGCCGGGTTGCATCAGTCAGCTGCCACTTAAGGAACTTAAAATAAAATCAGGATATGACATCTGGTCGTTAGACTTTAAAAACACGGATAAAAATAATTTCAATACCGCACACTGGTAATTGATGCGACAGAGTAATGTTTCTACTGACCGTCGGAGTGGTCCTTGCAACTTTCAACACACGCTGCGAACTATCTGGTAAGGACTGCAATCTACGTCGGCAGTTTCCGCTCAGTCCTGGTAGTGCCCTACTGCGTCACCTACGACGTAGTAGTTCCTTTACCTTTGTTTATGAGATCGAAGTCACATTAGGAAATATTAGGGGAGTAGGGAAGGTTCTCGAATTCTTACTCCCACCTCGCACAACGCTCATCACACGAGTGATTTCAGACTGTAACTTGTACTAGTATCTGGTGTCATAGTCACTTGGTGTTGTGAATGGACACTACGTCTTCCACAAGACGAGTAGCAGTTTGTAATCCACTCATGTAACCGAAAGGGAAAAAAACTGGTGCAATGACATTTTCTCAGCCCTAGTAAAAGTAACGTTTATGTAGCGGTTTCCTTATTTAGAAATTCCGAAATCAAATGTTTGTATAGTCTATGGGACTTAACTACGGCGTCATCAGTCCCTAAACTTACAAACTACTTACGATCTAGGACGGCACAAATATCTATGCCCGAGGAGGGGGGTTCGAACCCCCGACCGTAGTGGCCGTGCAGACCGTAACTGGAGCGCCTTAGTCCCCTCGGCGTAGAAATTCCGGCCGGCCGCGGTGGCCGAGGAGACTGAGGCGCTTCAGTCACAGTCTGCACGGCCACTACGGTCGGGGGTTCGAATCCCCCATCGGGCAAGGATATTTGTGCCGTCCGTAGTTGTAGCTAGATCATAAGTAGTTTGTAAGTTTAGGGACTGATGACCCCGTAGTTAAGTCCCATAAGCTTAACAAACATTTGAACATTTTTTTTGTAGAAATTCCGTTTCAATGACTCTGTTTTTAAGCAGATCGTTTATGCCACGAGGAATAAGGAAACCGTCACGCAGAATTGCAGAGTGGCAGAAACGTGGCCTACTGCCATAGATTCAGGAGGACCTTTGTCAACACCAAGCATGGCCTCAGATACCCCTCACGATTTGCGCTCAAGAGGTCTGTCATATGCTTAGCAGATTCCTACATACAAGTCAGAGAATGAAACTATCACTCTGTAGCGGAGTGTGAACCGATATGAAACATCCTGGCAGATTAAAATTGTCCTAGGTCCTAGGTTCGAGTCCCGGTTCTGGCATACCATTTTAATCTGCTAGGAAGTTTCAAGTCACTTACACTGTGTCTGGAAACAATTTATCCAGTATATATATCTTGTTTGTTATTTCGTAGATGTGGAGTAGGTGAAAATAGGCGACAATAGAGTGTTAAGCAGAAAAAGAAGTTTCCACTCGGATATGTAGAGCGCCACGGGCAGTCGGCATCGCCACGACTGCAGGCAGTAATAAAATGTACATCCTCTGTTACAAGAGAGCAGCAGACATATGAATGACTTCAGACAAAAATCCTGTATACCCTATCCTAAGGACAATTCGTTGTGTGAGCGCTTCGTGCAGAACAAAACTGTCAACATTCCCCCGTACATCACACAGATGGTTTTGAACTTAAAATTTACAGAATCGGTTTCTTTAGAGAGAGAACATTAGTCGACCACATTTTCAATCGTGCCGTACCTACCTGCAACTATTTGTTTCATGAATCAGCTGTACTGAAAAACAGACCTACCTTAACAGATCAGCCTCTTTCAAGTTCCACCGCATTTTTTCCATCCATCAGTCTAACCAGACGTTACCCGCAGAACAGTTAGTGTAACGATTCACTACGGCACAAGTACGTGCTGATTCTGGAATAGCTGTTTGGGAGAAATATTGTCGAGATTAACCACAAATTTCATAAGTGAATATATATACTGTGAAGTTACTATGAGGAAACTTAAATCCTTAAACAGATGTTTGCAGGATGATCGTGGGTGGGCTCCAGCAATTTTTCTGATTACACGCTTTTGTCCAACGAATACGTTTTTACTCAATGATGAATTACCCCAGAATTTGATGCCATACGAAATCAGTGAATGAAAATAAGTATAGTAAGCTAATGTACTGAGATTCTTATCGCCAAAATTTGCAATAACCCTAACAGCATATGTAGCTGAACGTAAACGTTTCAGCAGACCGTCTGTGTGTTACTTCCAGTTTAATCACTTATCAATGCACACACCTAAAAATTTTGAAAATTCTACCTTAGTTACAGACTTGTGTTCAAAGCCTATATTTATTACTGGAGTTGTGCCATTTACTGTACAGAACTGTATATATTGTGTTTTATAAAAATTTAGTGAGAGTCCGTTTGCAGAGAACCACTTAATAATTTTGTGAAAAACATTATTTACGATTATATTGCTTAGATCTTGTTTTTTGTAGGTGATTTGTATCATCAGCAAAATAACCAATTTTGCATATTCATCACTGAAAAATCTGCTATGTGTGGCCTACCAATGTACCGCCAACATAATGAAAGACATGCTGATCATGGAAAATGAGCTCAAAATAGCACATATTTCATGTCACAAAGAAACTGTCATTAGTGACTCGAAAGTTACACCACAGAAGCGAAAAGCGTGGAAGTAGCTAGCGCGGCCAGTGACCCTGTATTACGATTGGATATGTTTGTCGTGAAACAAAATATGCTGCTTGACATTTGAAAAATCCCTCTCCTACTCCGCTTGACAGTGAAGTCCTTTCAATGCGTTTTTTTTTACAAAGCGAAACTTCTGCTCCCTTTGATCTCTCGATGCCGTTCCTTACACAATGGCCACATCTCCATCATTTCAACGGGGCATGAACGAGCGTAATATCAGACTTCCGATGGTACCTGCTTCTATTACTTTTTATATTAGCTCCATCCTCCTGGGTTGCTCTATTGTTGAACACTGCGAAATGGCATCTCTCGGAATTTTACCTATCATCGTTCTGACCCCATTCGTGCTTTATGACCCATTTACCTCCCTTTTGAGAGGGCACTTCCATCCATTCATCTCTCTGTCAGCTCTCAGAAATCGTCGCCCACACACCCCCATGACATGCACATTCCAGCTGTCGTCGCCCGAACGTCTCACCAGTAAGAAGAACTTTTGAATTATGATTGCACCACCGAATTATAACTACAATATCTCACACTGCGCGATAATACCTTCACCACACTTGTGCGTCCTATTTTAGAGTATTCTACATCTACATCTACATGGGATACTCTGCAAATCACATTTAAGTGCCTGGCAGCGGGTTCATCTGACCACCTTTATAACTATTCATCTACTATTCCATCCTCGAAAGCGCGCGGGAAGGAAGAACGCCTGAATCTCTCCGTTCGGGCTCTGATTTCATGTATTATATTCTGATGATCATTTCTACATATATAAGTGAGAGTCAACAATATATTTTCGCATTTGAAGGAGAATGTTGGCGATTGTAGTTTCATAAGTAGCCCACGCCGCAGCGATAAGCGCGGTTGTTGTAATGACTCTCATCCCAGGTCCTGTATCTTTCCGTGACACTGTCACCCCTATATCGTGACAATTCAAAAAGAGCTGCCCTTCTTTGGACTCTTTCTATGTCCTCCATCAAACCCACCTGATAAAGATCCCACACGGGGCAGCAATACTCCAAACAAAGAGCATATTATGACCGTCACTATGTGGTACTGTCAGAGGATTTAGTGAAAATACAGAGAAGTGCTAACTCGTTTTGCATTATCGGTACATGGGGGAGGCGGGAGATTGGGGGTTCGAATACCCCCCTCCCCCTTTGGGCATGGATGTTTGTGCTGTCTTTAGTATAAGTTTATAAGTACTTTGTAAGTTTAGGGAATGATTACTCCACAGTTAAATCCCATTAACTTCACAAACATTTGACTATTTTGGGGGAGAGTGTCATAGAAGTGATGCACGACTTTTGGTGGAAATCATTAAAAGAAAGGCGTTATTTTTTGTGACGAGATCAAATTGCAAATTTTTTACCAAAACTTTCTCTACCGAATGGGAAGATATCTTGTTAGCACCCACCTACATTGGAATCCATGATCATCAAAATAAAATAAGAGAAATCAGATCGAAAAGAGAAAGATTTAGGTCTTGCTTTTCCAGCGAGCTATCAGAGAATGGAACTGTAAAGAAACATCATAAAAGCGGCTCGATGAACCATCTGCCATGCCCATCAATGTGACTTTGCAGAATGTTTATATAGATGTAGCTGAAGCGCATCCCTTTACGGTTTTCGCTGTTATCATTCTTATAAAGCACTGAAGATTTGGAAACATTTTCATTTGTTGCAATATCCATATATAAAAATGTCTTACTGTGCGTTAGTCTCTCTAAAAGTCAGAAATTGCTTGACATATATCAGCAGTTCTTGTTTTCTTTTGTTCAATTTAATAGTAGTGTGATATATATATATATATATATATATATATATATATATATATATATATGGTTGGGGGAAAATCCAAAGGAACAGCTGAAAAATCGAAATTTGTAAACTTGTGTGGGCTTTCGACACCAAATTAGATCCGTATTTTGTGCGCTTCCATACCATCCATTCGACTGTGAAAAAATTTTCACGCTTGATCTTCAAAATAAGAGGAACGGTCGTGTCTACATAATAATTCGTACGATTCCTGGCTTATTGTGCTTTAGAATCGACCGGAATCCACTGTTTTATTCTGACGATGATGAAATTTCGCACACCTGACCACGAAACCCAGAGGAATGTCACTATCTACATATCATTTCGTACGGTGCATCTCAAAATCAATTTACATTTTTACTCTGATGTGGATGAAATTTGCACAGTAGACCTTCAAAACGAGAGAAAAGTCACTGGCTATCTATAGTTTCGTAGGTGTACAGACTTCGAGACAATTTGAGCGATCGCGATCACCGTGAAATTTCGCACACACACACACACACACACACACACACACACACATATATATATATATATATATATATATATATATATATATATATATATATATATATATATAATTGTCCGCCGCGAAGTCTCTCCGCATCGGCGAGCTCCGCGTGTTTCGTGTTGTGGGGCGCATAAGGTTGGCAGCACACTGTATAGGCTAGCGGCCGGGTTTCACTGCTACTGGCTGCAGTTATGTTGCGAGATGGGAATCAACATTATTACAATTAAAACGATGAAATTAATTAGTTATAGTAATTACAAGAAAATACACTGTACTCGCCATTATCACAGTAGGTGCTGGAAATAATTTCCTCTTTCTTGAATGAATACTTCAACGTGTTTTTCATTTATTATCGAATACCTTTACCAATGTTTCACTTGTAATCGAATGCAGATTTTTAGTTATCGCTGTCTTAAGTTCATGTATGGTCTTTGGGTTATTTTGATAAACAAATTTTCAGCCGCATCCCAAAGGAAATCGGAGGAGCCAAATCCGGTGAGCGAAGGTGCCAGAGACCTTGTATAATTATTCTCCCTTCAAAGATTTCATCTAAAAGACGTAGGGATTGGTGTGCTGTATGGGCAGTAACGTTTTTTTGCTGACCTCATTTTCATTCAGCACCTCAATAAATGGATAATAGATTTCGGGGTGGCGGTAGTTTCGAAAAATATCGCTCTTATAATTCGCGCTCGTGTTTGGCAACCCACACCCCAATTTTCTCTGCGTACAGTAGCGTTTCTCTTATGGCATGTGAATTTTCGAATGACCAAATACGTCAATTTTTACAATTAATTTAGCCAGATAGTTTTAAAATATTCAATCTATAATATCAGCCGGCCGCGGTGGCCGAGCGGTCTGTGGCGCGCCAGTCACGTCCTGCGCGACCACTACGGTCGGGGGTTCGAATCCCCCCTCGGGCATGGATATTTGTGCCGTCTTTAGTTTTAGCTAGTTCATAAGTAGTTTGTAAGTTTAGGGACTGAGGACCTCGTAGTTAAGTCCCATAAGCTCTACAAACATTTGAACATTTCTATAACATCAACTCCATGCCTGTTAATAAATCGCTGAAACCATTCAAATATGCTGTTCTTTTCGTATGATCCATAGAATGTAAATTTGCACTGCAGTAATTTTATTACAGCAACAGTTTCTCGGTTACTGCTTTATGTGCAGTCGTGCGAAAGACATTAGCCCATTGTGATAATTTCCTTACTGATTTTGTTGCACTCCGCAACATGACGTCTGAAATATCGCCGAGCTTTTGTTCTATTAAAACGGTGGGCTTACCAGTTCGTGGTGTGTCGTGAATTGAACCTGTTGTCCGGAATTTCAGAACTAAATCACATACAATGTCACGATATCAACACCTCGAGGTAAGAAAATGTAGTCTAAATGGTCGTCTCACATGTTCCGTGAAGTTTCTTCCTGCCCGGAAAAGCTCTTCAACTAAAAAGGCTCTCTCTGCAACAGTAAGAATTGTCACTGTACTCAGCGTACGCAAGAACAAATGAATAACACAAGTAACCAGCCTACTACCACTGCAGGTCCACGGAACACGTGCAGGTGCGCTTTGTCTGTGCCGCCAACCTTACACGCCTCGCAACGCGAGGCACGCGGAGATCGCCACTGCGGAGAGACTTCGCGGACACACACACACACACACACACACACACACACACACACACAAATCTAATGTTTGTAGAACTTGTGGGACTTCACTACGGGGTCATCTGTCCCGAAGCTTACAAACTACTTATAAACTAGCTAAGACTAAGGACAGCACAAATATCCATGTCCTAGGGGGGATTCGGACCCACCCACACACACACACACACACACACACACTGTATAGAGGGTAGGTAATGCCAAATGTGAGACAAGCCTGAGTGAATAAAATATTGGAATGTAATTTGGATAGGAAGAAAGCATGTTTCCGGGGGGAATGTAAATAAAACTTGATGGGGGCGTTGTGGGGATGTTGTGAGGATGACATTGTATATGGAAGATGAAAAGTGAGAAATACTAGCAACGAAGTGAACCTACAGCCAAAGGCATACAGTTATGAAGAAAGAAGAAATAGAAAAAGTTGTTCATGGGAGTTTGTTGAAGGTAAACCTATTTGATACTGTGGAAAGCATAGTTTAGTCAACAGGGTTTCGTTGTTGTTTTTGCGCCCTAAACAATTTTAGGGGTGGAGAAAATCGGAAAAAGTTCAAGAAAACCTTGTGAAAATACGAGGAAAGCGTATTATAAGGACTGGTTAACGGTTGCAAATTACGATTCTGAGGGGACAATGGTTTAACGAAGGAATAAGAGCATCAAGAACTCTGAAAACCTGATGAAGCATGATCGTAAATGTGAAAAAAACTGGAGTAGTAAATAATCGCAAATTTGGTAGTATATGTCGAGAATTATATTATTATCATCAATATATATATGAAGTAGAACAAAGACTGGAAGACACTGGAAGCGAACGGTGAATGTAATGACAGGAAGATGGATGGATGGATAGAGAGAAGGTTAAGGAAGGAGCTGGCGGAGGGAAGGAGGCGGACGAGCAGGAGGGACAGGAAGATATAGAGAGAGGAGGAATGAGGAGAGGGACTTACAGAGGAAAAGGAAGACATGTGCTAAGTTAATACTGGAATAGATAAATACGCGAGCAATGGCGGGTTTTCAGTCAGTTAATACAGAGAGTCACTAAGAGGACACAAAGTAAGGTATAGGCATAGTTTGTGCCACCATAATTTATTTTTCGTACTTTTTTCACAATTTTGTTATTTCTGCATTATTGATATCTCAAGCGTTTTGTATTGATTGCTTTTGGTATTTATATGTTTGTAGGTTTATGATATTTGGACTTGTATGTTAGACAACTAAAGATTGTAATTCAGTATTGTAATATTCGTGAAAACATCATTGGCTTTGTCAAATATTGTGTAAATTAATAATATTGTAGTGGTTCCGGATTATGTGTTTTATAAATCGTGTTCATATATAAAAGGTGGAGGCATCCCCAACTCAACGAAAGGTGCTGACGTGGAAGGAAATGACATAAATGATACTCCAAGTGGTTGGCTTGCGTGGCTGGAAAGCAAGTCAAAGAAGAGTCTCTGTCTGGACACTCAACAAGTAACAGCGACAGTGACATGTGGCTGTTTTATCAGAGGAATATTAGATGGCCTCGGATGACGAGAATTTTCAAGTGAGATTACTCCCATAATACGGGTGGAAAATTGTTTAAATAAATTCGACGCCAAGAAGACAGATTTTGTCACTTAGAATAAGAATCAGTACTGGACACAATTACAACACAGTGAGCCATGTTTGGGCTCTAATCTTCCATCGCAGAAGTGTTTTAGTTAATAATCACTAAATTAATTGTTAACCCGTTGTTATTTATCCTACGTCCTGTGCTAGGGTCTGTCCTTCCTTGGGAAGTAAATTCGGAGATTTAATCATATTTTATCTTTCATTGTGTACTGAGATTAACTATTTGTATACGCTGTGTTCAATTTTCATCTTCACAGTGTGCAAAAATTTCAGTCCATGGTGAATTACTAAATTGGTTGCATAGTCATTATAAAAGAAAGATTTGCTTGACAGGTTTAAAAATCTCGTTCCTTGATATGTTGTATTTCATTATATGTTAGTTAAAATACCGAATATAAAAGAATCACATATCACATTATTATGAAGTGTGATCTTATGACAAATGCATTACAGAAACATCCCATGTAAATAACTCAGCGCAACGTATAATCATAGTCAAAGAAGTTATTAACATACCACCAACTGATATGTTTTTGAACATTATTAGCATTAATTCTCGTGAAAACCAATTATATGATTAGATTCACAAAATTGGTACGGAACAGTCAGCTTAACTCCCGCTGCTTCGAATGCATAGGCTGGTTAGTCTGTACCAGTTGTTTCTCCCTCTTAATATAAATTTTCATAGATATAGCTTAAGTACTATCATAATGAAATGTTGTGATACTACTTGTAGCAACGGTAGAATGGCCGTGCGTATTGAGGCGCCATGCTGCGGTGCGCGCTGCTGTTCGCCGTCGGGGGTTCGATTCGCCCCTCGGGCAAGGGTGTTTGTGTTGTACTTAGCATAAGTTACTCTAAGTTAGTTTAAGTTAGTTTAATTAGTTTGTAAGCCTTAGGAACTGATGGCCACGTAGTTAAGTCTGTTAAGATTTACAAGCATTTGATTTTACTACTTGTAACCCCCTATAGCACCCCTTAATAGTTGAATTTCGAAAAATACCCCAACATTTATTTTATAAATTCTAACCAAGTATGCAAATAACACTTTCTGTAATTCTTGGATCAAAATTGGCTTAATAGCAACGTATTATCAAAAAAGTTTCATCATCTATTTCACACCCTAAATGATTCATTTTCTGAAAATACCGAGACACGTTTCTTTTCAGTTCTGACGAAGAAAACATATACCAATTTATGTGGTTCTAGCTTCAAAATTACCTTGATAACAAAGTATTTCCGAAAAACATCCCCTTTCAAATTTAATTTCCAAAAATACAGAAACGCGTATTTTTAAAATTCTAACGAACAATACAAAACCAATTTTTGCAGCTCTATTTTCAAAATTGTCATGACAACAATGTGTTTTTGAAGATAATTTTTGATCCTCTATTTTACACCACTTGTTGTTGAATTTCCAAACATCCGAAACTCATGTCTTTTTAAACTTTATCAAGAATCCATATCCTAAGTTTCGTTGTTATAGCTTGAAACTTGAATTAATAGCAACATATTTTTGAAAATCAATTTTTGCATCCCTTATTTCACCACCTTATTGCTCGAATTTCCAAAAATACCGAACTACGTGTCTTTTATATTCGGACCCCGAATCCTAATCCGAAAATCTGTTGTTTCAACTTCAAAATTGCCTAAATAACAACAGATTTTTGAAAAACATCCCCTCTCCAATTTAACACCCTTTATGGTTGTATTACCAAAAATACCGAAACACATATTGTTTTTTAAACTCAAATAGAAATATCAATTTTTGCAGTTCTAGCTTCAAAATTGTTGGAAAAAGAAATTTTTCATCCCCTATTTTACCATCTTACTTGTTGAGTTTCCAAAAATAATTTAACTCGTGTCTTTGTAATCCTGACCAAGATTCCATATTCGAAGTTTCGTAGTTGTAGCTTAAAATTTTAGTTAACAGCAATATGTTTTTGAAAAGCAATTTTTTGCGTACCCTATTTTACCCCCTTATTTGTTTAATTTCAAAAAATGCCGAAGCACGTCTCTTTTAAATCCGAACCCTTAATTAAAATCCAAAATTTTGTAGTTCTAGATTCAAAATTACCAAAACAGCAGCGTGTTTTCAAAAAACGTTTCATCCCCTATTTTATCCTCTTACGGACGGAATATCGATAAATCGCTCCCTTAAATGACGCCTACAGAGTAAGATCAACACACTCTACAAATTTCAAGTTTCTATCTTCACTGGTTTGGGCTGGGGATTATGTGTCAGTCAATCAGTCAGTCAGTCGGGACATTGCCTTTTATACGCCTATATAAAGATTACTAAACTGCAGCATTTGGAAGTGATCTGAATGTTAAATTAGTAATACTAGCTTTATAGCTTTAAAATTATAATGAAATTGCCAACATTATTATACAGAGCCTTCAATCGTTTGGTTCAGCACACACTTTGACAGAATTCAAATTAATGGTGCTCAATACTTCTCTGATTACCCCTTTAACGAATAAATTATTGTGACTGCTGTCTGATGTTTGCAAACGTAATAGAATTTACGAGCGATGTTGCATTCAGTGTTTGTGCCTTACGATTTATTTAATACCTTTGGAAACAAATGATTTTACTTTTTCATAAACTTAAAATAAACAGTTCTGTTATTTCATGATCATATTCATGTTATAAACGAATTGTTAATTCTTCTCAACAAGGACTGGTGACCGCACAGTGCAGTATTTTACTCTTCAAATGGAACATTCTCTGAATTCCTGAGATTTTGATACTAACGTTTCACCTGTACTATATACTTTAGTGAAGACAAGTCTACCTCTGATGCTTTCATCCACTAGAAAAACACACGGTCAAAATCACATCCTCTCAAAAGGGCACAGTTCTATATCCTGGAGCTTGTTGTGGCAGTTTGGTGCGGTAAGGAATAATTCAGAAAATGTAATTTTTCTGTGACATATTACGGCATGTCTTTAACTGTATTGTCAGCTACAACAGAACGTAAACGGCAGGAGTGCTGCAAGCTGGGGGAAGTGATGTAGAGAGGGATTAAGGGAAGGAGTGTAGGACGTTCTCAATTTGCTGTATATTTTTGGCCACTGTGAAACACGCCGTGTTCGCTATCCATTAACTTAATTTCAGAATTAGAGGCGAAGGCTAAATGATTGTGGACAGTCTTCTGTCATAGTACTGCGACGTCTCAGAAGGACGGTGGAGTTCATACATCACTACCTGCCATTGATAACTAGATGGACAACTTTGTTGTAACCGTCGTTAATGCCAGAGCGAAATTATTGTACTGTACTGCATCATCCGAAATCACCTAGAGATTTCATCCCGTTTTCTTCCTACTATACTATATACGTTACCATAATATATTTATAAATTGAGGAGATTGTATGTATATTTCACTCTGCAGCCGAAACTACACATCACAAACTAATAGTGTTTGTATGTGGTAGTAGGTATCAGTTTCCCATTGTGCACTTTGGTAGTAGTTTGTTGATAACGATAAGAGGGTGGAAGAAATTCGACGTGTGGGTGTCAATGTTCTCTTCAGTATTAATGGAGACGAACGATCTCTCTGCGTTGCTGCAGTACAAAATCTCCCGTTGTTCACCATAGCAGTTGCGTGTGATAGATATAACAGGGTGGAAGATAAAGACGATGAAAGGCGTCAGCTTACATAAAATTCAGACTGAAGACCAGCGATGACGTTTGACACAATAATAGCAAAGAGGTTATATACAGCGAAACATGATACATTCTTGAGTTGTTTTTCTGCAACAAGTGTACGAATAAAGAAAAATAAATGCATATTGCAGTTTGAAAAGTGAAACTACCAAGATGCCAAAGAGTAAGAAAGAAATTTCGCGTTCTCGACCGATTTCTAAAAGACAGAAACGGCGCTGAAAAGTGAATCTACAAATAATAGAAACTTGATATTTGTAGACGTTATTTATCTTACGCTGCAGGCATGAGAGATTTTTCGATATTCCCATTCCTAAGGGAGTGAAATAAGGAATGAACGGTTTTTTGAAAACACGGGAATATTCAAGCAATTTTGAAGCAAAAAAAAAAAAAAAAAAAAAAAAAAAAAAAAAAAAAAAAAAAAAAAAAAAAACTTAGGATTAATATTTTTGATTGGAATTTTAAAAACTCGTGTTTCGATATTTTTGGAAATTCAACCATAAACCTGGTGAAATGAGGGAAAATCTTTTAAGGGTACTACTAAGAATGTTTTGATGCTAGAACTGCGAAAATTTGCATTTGGAACAATAGTTAAAATAACTTAAATAAAAAAAATGTGTTTGCGGATGTTTTGAATTCTGTCATCAATGGTACAATAGGGGGTGGCAAATTGCATCAAGATAGTTGATTAGGAAAGCAGTTTTAAAGCCAAATCTAAGAAAATGTATATTTAGAATTAGAAACAACCAATGCAGATCATCCAGTCTACGTGTGCGAAGCAGCGGGTGTTTATCTAGTTTATATTAACACTTTCAGACCTGATTATTTTTCTCTGGCAAGGAAATTATTTTTAATGCTGTAATACTCTTAAGTTAAATTTTCATTCATTTTAGAAGCAAGATTTATGCAATTACATGCACCCATTTTCATTCTACAACACTGCGCATACTGAAAAACAAGGCTTTTTTTAAGGACTAAATTAATTAATTTTGTAGTACCAACTGTTGTATTAAACAAACTGATCGTTCAATAACTACATCGCAAAATAGCAAAAACTACTTTCATTTATCTAGTGGAATACAAGTAACCCACAATTTCCGTGTTCTATGAAGTTCGCAAACTGCTGCGCAATGCAACACTCGCTTTATAATATTTTTGTTGTGATATTCCGCAGGTGGCAGTAATTGTGCATGATGAAATGATTGAACACTCAGGTGTCGTATACATGTTCTTTCCATTGAGAAAAAACGCTTCTGAACCATCTTAGACACCGTAGAAGTTATGTACACATTTGTAGCCAGAGGATGAGGAAGGGTTAATACTGGCGGTAGCTCTTAGGGTTGCCATACCGTGTATTTAATGCAGTCTGTCAGTCCATCTCCAGCTTCCCCCTGTGTCCGTCGCCTTCTCTCCCACCCTCTCCCCTCTGGGGAGTACGCGCTTGGCGGACACGGGTCCCTGAGCTGGGGCCTGCTAATTGCCGTCAGCCCTCTGACACCGTACCCTCTGGGCACGCCTCAACAACCACCGTGTGTCGCTGCCGTGGAACGCTGTGGGTCTCGCGGAATTGCCATCCTCACTTTACCACCTGGATCGTGTGGAAGGAAAATACCTCTATACATAAACCCTCAATCATAAAACGTACTGCGCCTTGATGAGATGCATGGCTGTTGAGGTGTAACCAAAGATCTTAATTCATAGAGTGGCGATTGGTCCGACTTGTTTGAGGCAAACTGAACTGGCGTCTGAAATGTTATTTGGAGTATTGGCTGACAGCTGGTATTCAACACCCATTAGAGAATTTACCTATTTTCAGTTTCACGTTTTAAATAAAGATTGACTGTTGAAGAAGGATGTGCATTAAGTTCCGTCAGTCTTTATCGAAGCTGGAATGGAAGAGCCTGATAGTATATTTCCTAAAATTTCGGTACTAAAATCTCAAAAACCTGTCAGTAATACAGTTTCAGTTCGAAGTATAACAGCTGAGGTTTGCAATAACAATGAAAGTCTCGTGAAAATATTAGTGTTAATTGAAATGGTAGTTCTTCCGCAGGATGCTAAACATACCAAATTTGAACACAAAGTATGACAAGATTAACAGGGTTGCAGACTTTAAGTACCTAGGTGAAGTTATCGAACCTACAGGAAAAGAGAAAATTGCGCAGAATACTAGAGATTGGAAAATGAAAAGAGCTTTATACAAAACGCAGGATATCTGTAATAAGAAATGTCTTTCCACCTCCAGCAAAATTCGTCACTACAACACCGTAATCAAACCGGAGGTGCTATATGCCAGTGAGACACTGATGTTACACACAAAGACCGACCTTGAGAACATCCTCACACAGGAAAGAGAAATCATTAGGAAAATTATTGGACCAAAAATTACAGACGGAGGCTGTAGAATTGACTCCAGAGATACGACAGAGAAGTTCTCTAACATCGCAGCAGACATTAGAAAGAGGCGACTAAAATTTTATGGACACATCAGCAGACTTCCACAGACCAGACTCACCAACAGAATCCTCAGGTACATCCGTCTCAAGACCACTACACCCTGGATGATACAAGTCAAAATTGATCTGGAAAGGGCACATACAGATTCAGAAGACATCATAGACAAAGTCGTCTTTAGACACAAGGTGTACAAGTGGGAAGTGATGTCAGAGAAAGCAGCATCTAAAGCCCAACGATCAAAGTGGTCTGAAAATAGGAAGAGAGCCTTTAGTGAAAGAATGAAGGAATACTGGAAGAATAGGAAAAACAAGCAGTCATGAATGTTCGCGTGGTCTGATAAAAGGCCTGTAACGTATTTAATAATAGTAATAAAATGGTAGTACATGGTCTAACCGGGCTGTAAAACATACAGTGAACAGCAGTTGTTATGACGAACAATCGTGATTTGCATCTGTTGTTAATGTGGTATAACAACTGCTTTCATAAAGTCTGCTATACATCTATGTGGTGTTTACTAAAAGTTTTAAGTCTACAAACTTGTAAAATTGCTGTCAAAGGTTGGTTGCGAACGTTAAACGACGAACTTTTAGTACTATGACCAAAGGGATAAAAAATTGCAGTTAAAACTTCGCCTAGGTCAGTTGCCACGAAAGCATTCCATGTCGAATCCATGTCGGGGTACTTGTAGCATGCTCAGACAAGTAACGTTTGGTTCGTAGAATTTGAGAACAAAGAGGAAAGTGAAAACAGAATACTGAAATGAAAATGCACTTGGGTCGAATAGGATCTTATAGGCAGAAGGACAAGGCTTAATATAAAACCTTGGATAATATGGGGAGGAAGGAAGCTTGGCGTTTAACGGCCCGTTGACAGTGTGGTAGTTGGAGATAACGCAGAAGATACTGAACTTCATTGATGAAAGCAGAAGATATCAAAATGCATCAAGTGAAGCAGGCAGTAGAAAGTACAGACGTCTGAAAAAGAGGTTCACTGGAAGTGCAGACTGGTTAAGCAGGAGTGGCTTGAGGAGAAATACAAGAGCGTAGAAGAATGTATAACCAGGGGAAAGATAGATACCGCCTACAGGAAAATAAAAGAGACATTTGGAAACAAGGGAAGCAGCGGTACAAATTGCAAGAATGCTGGAAAACCAGTACTAAGCAAACAAAGGAAAACTGAGAGGTGGAAGGAGCATATAAAGGGCCTGTACAAAGAAAATAAACTTGAAGGCAGTATTCTAGAACTGAAAGGCGAAGTAGAGGAGATAGGAGATACTACACTGCGAGAAGCATTTGACAGAGCACTAAAAGATTTGAGTAGAAACAAGGCCCCTGGAGTAGATCATGTCCCGGCTGAACTGCTATAATCGTTAGGACAGCCATTCATGATGATATTGTTGTACCTGGTATGCAAGATGTAAGAGACAGTAGAAATACCCTCAGGCTTCAAGAAGAATATAGTGATTCCAATACCTGAGAAAGCAAGTGCAGACAAATGTAAAAATTACAGAACTACTTGTTTAATAAGTCAAGTTGTAAAATACTAACACGAATTATTTACAGACGAATGGAAAAAATGTTCGAATGTTAGTAAAGCTTATGGCTACGGAGTCATCAGTCCCTAAACTTACAAAGTACTTATGAACTAAAATATATTAAAGACAACACAAACATCCATGCTCGAGGGAGGATTCGAAACACCGACGCGGGAGGCCTCGTGATTCGCAACGTGGCTCTCCAGACCGCTCGGCTACTACCGTGCGGCACGAATGTAAAAACTGTTGTAATCCGAGCTTGGTGAAGATGTTTGGATTTAGGAGAAATACTTATCTAAGAAGATACGATAAGCAAAGGGAAACCTACGGTTTTCGCATTTGTTGATCTGAAGAAAGCTTTTGACAGAGTGGAATATACTCTTTCAAATTCTGAAGATAGCAGGGGTAAAATAGAAGGAGCGAAGAGTTATTTATATTAATCTTGTACAAAACCCAGTAAGTATTGTAGTCGAAGGGCATGAGTTGGTGGCAATGGTTGGGAAGGGAGTAAGACAGGGTTGTCGCCTTTCTCCATTGTTGTTCAATCTGTACACTGAGCAAACCGTGAAGGAATGCAAGGAGTAATTTCGAGAGGGAATTAGAGTACAGGCAGAGGGAATAAAAACCTTCCAGTTTGATGATGACATAGTAATTCTGTCAGCGACCGCAAAGGATCAGCAATTGAATGGAATGGACAGTGTCTTGAAAGAAAAGTATAAGATGAGCATTAAATAAAAATAATAAAATAAAAATAAAAATTAATTAAAAATTAATTAATAAAAAATTAATTTAAAAATAATAAAATTAATAAAAATAATAAAATTAGTAGAGGAATTTTGTTATTTGGGTAACAAAATAACTTATGATGGCTAAAGTAAAGAAGATATAAAATGAAGAATGACTATGGGAAGAAAAGCGTTTCCTAAGAAGCGAAACATATTAACATCCAATATTAATTTAAATATTCGGAAGTCATTTCTGAAAGCATTTGTTCAAAGTGCAGCATTGTATGGGAGTGAAACGTGGACAATAAGGAGTTCAGACAATAAGATAATAGAAGCTGTCGAAATGTGGTGCCACAGACGAATGATGAAAACTAGATAGGCAGACAACATAACTAACGAGGAGGTGCTTAACCAAATTGCGGAGAAAAGAAGTTTCTGGCATATCTTGACTAAGAAGAGGGATAGTTTGTTGAGACACATTCTCAGACATCAAGGAATAGTCAACTCAGCAGTAGAAGTAAGTGTGTGGGGTAAAAATAGTAGAGGGAGACCGAGGGACGAATACAGTAAGCACATTCAAAAGGATGTAGGTTGCCGTTCTTATTCGCAGATGAAGAGGCTTGTACAGGGGCCGCTACGGTCGGGGGTTCGAATCCCCCCCCCCTCGGGCATGGATATTTGTGCCGTCCTTAGTATTAGTTAGTTCACAAGTAGTTTGTAAGTTTGTAAGTTTAGGGACTGATGACCCCGTAGTTAAGTCCCATAAGGTACACAAACATTTGAATCATTTATGATTTGCTTGTACAGGACAGGGAAGCGTAAAGAGCTGCATCAAACCAGTTTGTGGACTGAAGACCAAAACACAACACATTTTTCTCATATTCATTAACTAGCAGATGTAGCATATAAGTGGCAGATTGTAAATTTCTTTTCGTATCACGTCCAATAAACTGATTATTTGTTAAGAGGCAGATTGTATGCTTCCATCCTGTGATACCTGTTACCCATAATGTAATTATTTCCATTTCCTTACGATGTCGTAAATGTCTCTATTAATGAATGACAATGATAAACTATACCCCAAATTCACATTTAAAACTATTAAAGCTAATTTTTCCTTGCAACTAAACAGTAATGATTTTCGGCACTTATACGTAGTACTCAGGTATTATAAATGTACCAGTAGACTAACTACGCAGACGAGGAACTTAACATGTGAAACTTCCTCACAGTTTTGTACAAGATTAATATAAATAACACTTCGCTCCTTCTATTTTACCCCTGCTATCTTCAGAATTTGAAAGAGTATATTCCAGACAACTTTGTCAAAAGCTTTCTTGGGATCAATAAATGCGGAACCGGGACTCGAACCCAGGACCTTACCCTTTCGCGGGAAAGTACTCTAACACTGAGCTACCCCGAAACGTCTCACGGTGCCGCTCCACAATTTCAATAATGCCAGTACCTCACCTCCTACTTTCCAAACTTCACAGACATTCTCCTGCGAAAGTTGCAAGCCTAGCACTCCAGGGAGAAATGATATGGTGGAGACATGGCTCAGCCACAGCCTAAGGGATGTTTCCAGAATGAAACTTTCACTCTGCAGCGGACAGTGCGCTGAAATAAAACTTACTGACAGATTAAAATTGTGTGCGGGAACCTGGACTCAACCTGGACCTTTGCCTTTCGCGGGCAAGCGCTCTACCACTGAGCTACCCTAACACGACTCCCGGTGCCACCCCACAACTTCAATTCTGCCAGCACCTTGGCTCCCACATATCAGCGCACACTCCGCTGCAAAGTTTCATTCTGGAAACATCCCTTAGGCTGTGGCTAAGCCAAGTCTCCACCATATCCTTTCTTCCAGGAGTGCTAGTCTTGCAAGTTTCGCAGGAGAACTTCTGTGCAGTTTGAAAAGTAGGAGGTGAAGTATTGGCAGAGGTAAAGTCGTAATAACAGGCCCTGAGACGTGTCGGGATAGCTCAGTGGTAGACCACTTGCCCGGGAAAGACAAAGGTCCCAGGTTCGAATCCCGGTTCCGGCACACATTTTTAATCCGTCAGGAAGTTTCGTATCAGCGCACACTCCGCTTCAGAGTGAATGTTTCATTTTGGGAACTTAACATGTATTTGAGTACAGGGTGAGTCGTAAATGAGGAGAAATATTTCGTGGAAATTGTCACATACTGAGCTACAAACATAAATTCGTTTTCCGCATGTTCCTGTATCAATAAATGACAATGCAATTGAATGGTACAAATCCGTAAATATGAAGATTACTTTTGGGTGTTACTGTGCGCCGACTTAGGCCAAGGGGATAGATCGGCAACAGGGCGCAAGTTCCTTTCCGTATGCCAACTAGCAACGATACAGAATACCTATCAGCGAAAACGGTACGAGATAGATGTGAGGGTGGTCATTGCTCGCAGTGTCACGAATACCGTCAGTTGAAGCCGCATGACTGGGCTTCTCGTGAGCGGCTAGACCACCTACAACGCTCGAATGTTGTGCCATGTTGCCGATCTGTCCCCTTGGCCAATGTCGGCGCACAGTAACACCCAAAATGCCACTTCATATTTCCAGATTTTTACCATTTAATTGCATTGTCATTTATTGACATAGGAACATGCGGAAAAACGAATTTATGTCTGTAGCTCAGGTGTGACAATTTGCACGAAATATTTTTCCTGATTTATGACTCACCCTGTATATGTCAGGTTAATGATACATCCACATTCTAGGTTTTACAAATTTGCAAAATACATTTCCAAATAACGAAACAAAACTTTATTTAACGCTTCAATAGCGCCTTCCAAAGTAAATTGCTACATTATGCCAGATAGCAACTACTAATATACGTAAGAATTTTTGTCGCGAATTGCTTTTAACTGATTCAAAGAAACCGACTTGCAAGCAGGCGCGCAGCTGTCGCCACTTCCAATAACGATGCAAATGCGGCGTCAGGCACATGGGCGACGCCAAGATGGCAGAGAGTACCAAGATTACCCTGCCTGTGAATCACTAAGTGTAAAATTATCTACGCGATTTAAGTTGTTATAATTATATTTCTGTTTTTACTAAGTTGCATATCATGCAAAAATAAACTGAATCTATGAACAAATTTACTATACAAATAAAATCTTGCAGGTTGTCAGGCCACCTCATACGAGGGTTGGAACTGAAATAGTGGCAATACAATGCGTTGGAACCTAATATCGTCATTGATAGCACTCTTTGTTGACATACCTATCTTACATCCGAACATATGGACTCGCCCCTCCCACGTCACCGGCGTGCTCACAATCGAGGGATACAAAGTCACTTAAGAGCGAGCGGTCTAACGTAAAGGTGTCACTATGTTTTCGAAACAGGAACAACGGAGATGTATTGAGATTGAATATGCCAGACCTCATACAACACGACAGTTTCATCAAGGTCTTGAAGAGGCGTGCGAGGAATCAAAGGTTCAAAGGTTTGTTCAGCTTATGGGACTTAACTGCGGGGTCATCAGTCCCTAAACTTACAAACTACTTATCAACTACCTTATACTAAGGACGGCACAAATATCCATGCTCGAGGGGGGATTCGAACCCCCGACCGTAGTGGCCGTGCAGACCGTGACTGGAGCGTCTCAGTCCCCTCGGCCACCGCGGCCGGCTACGAGGAATCGGTATTGCCGTACAAAACAGTGGCACGTTGGATAAAAGCCTTCGACGAAGGTCGGCAAACTGTGGCAGACATCCATCGGGAAGGTCGACCTAGCGTCTCTGATTTGCGTCTTTGATTTGATTCCGTAGAAGAAGGAATCACTTCGTGGCATTCGCTTCTGAATTCGGCAGGCAGTAGACCACTCCACTCGCACCATCAGCAGAACAGGCTGGAGACTTCTTAATATCCTTTGTAAGAATCAATATACACTCCTGGCCATTAAAATTGCTACACCACAAAGATGACGTTCTACAGACGCGAAATTTAACCGACAGCATGAAGATGCTATGATATGCAAATGATTAGCTTTCCAGAGCATTCACACACGGTTGGCGCCGGTGGCGACACATACAACGTGCTGACATGAGGAAAGTTTCCATCCAATTTATCTACACAAACAGTAGTTGACTGGCGTTGCCTGGTGAAATGTTGTTGTGATACCTCGAGTAAGGAAGAGAAACGCGTACCAGCACGTTTATGACTCTGATAAAGGTCGAATTGTAGCCTATCGCGATTGTGGTTTATCGTATAACGACATTGCTGCTCGCGTTGGTCGCGATACAATGACTGTTAGCAGAATATGCAATCGGTGGGTTCAGGAGGGCAAGACGGAACGCCGTGCTGGATTCCAACGGCCTCGCATCACTAGACAACAATCATCTGCACGAACAGTTCGTCGACGTCTGCAGCAGTATGGACTATCGGCTCGCAGACAATGGCTGCGGTTACCCTTGACGCTGCATCACAGAATGGATCGCCTGTGATGGTGTACGCAACGACGAACCTGCGTGCACGAATGGCAAAACGTCATTTTTTAGGATAAATCCAGGTTCTGTTTACAGCATCATGATGGTTGCATCCGAGGTTGGCGACATCGCGGTGAACGCACATTGGAAGCGTGTATTCGCCAACGCCATACTGGCATATCACCCGGCTTGATGGAATGGGGTGCCATTGGTTACACGTCTCGGTCACCTCATGTTCGCATAGATTGCACTTTGAACAGTGGCCGTTACATTTCAGATGTGCTACGACCCGTGGCTCAACCCTTCATTCGTTCCCTGCGAAACCTTATACTTCAATAGGATAATGCAAGATCGCATGTTGCAGGTCCTGTACGGGCTCTTCTGGATACAGAAAATGTTTGACTGCTGCCCTAGCACATTCTCCAGATCTCTCACCAATTGAAAACGTCTGGTGGCCGAGCAACTGGCTCGTCACAATACGCCAGTCACTACTCTTGATGAACTATGATATCGTGTTGAAGCTGCTTGGGCATCTGTACCTGCACACGCCATCCAAGTTCTGTTTGACTCAATGCCCAGGAGTATCAAGTCCGTTATTACGGCCAGAAATGGTTGTTCTCGGTACTGATTTCTCAGGATCTATGCACCCAAATTGCGTGAAAATGTAATCACACGTCATTTCTAGTATATTTGTCCAATGAATACCCGTTTACCATCTGCATTTCTTATTGGTGTAGCAATTTTAATAGCCAGTAGTGTAGTTTCCAAAAGCAACTGTCACTATTAGCGAGATCCATACAGCAGTAGATACAGGACGCCAGGTAGATACAGTACTTCTTTTTTCCGCAACGTCGCTTTATGAACAAAGGGCGAGCATATGGAATATCAGACCAACGGTGTGACTCGATTGAGGCGCTTCTAACAGAACCCGTCATGTCATTCTCAACGGTGAGAAGTCATCGGACGTTAAAGTTACCTCAGGGGTGCCCAGGGGAGTGTTAAGAGACCGTTGCTTTCCGCGGTGTGTATAAATGACCTCTAACATAAAATAGAAAGTTCAATGAGGATTTCGCGGATGATGCTTTAGCTTATCAAGAATACGGAACAGTAGAAAAGGGAAGCGAAATTCAAAGTGATTTGCAGCGTAATGACGATGGTGTAGGAAATGGCTATTGAGCCTCAACGTTAACAAGCGTTTTGAAAAGGAACGACCACTTAAATTCAGTCGCGGTTCAGACTGAGATTCGTTGGAAGAATCCTCAGAAAGTATCGTCCGTCAACAAAGGAAGTATGTTACAATACTCTGGTTCGTCCGTCGTTTGAGCATCGCTCATCAGAGTTAGAACCGTACCACGTAGGATTAGTAGAAGACGTAGGGAAGATCCAACGTAACGGGTTCGTTTATTAAGAGCAAATGTGTCAAAGAGATTACTAGCACCAGTAGACGCTGCAAGCAAAATTTTGAGACGAAACGTATCGTGAAGAGTCAACCAATAATTGCTTCCTCCTACGTATGTCTCGTGAAGAAACTACGAGGACAGGATCGGAACCCACACACAAGCATACAGGCAATTTTTTCCCGCGAACCATACGCGATAGGAATAGGAGGAAGTAACAATGTTATGCAAAGTACCCTTCGCCACCACCGTGAGGTGGGTTGCGGAGTGAGTGTGGATGAAGATGGAGAAAGTAAATCACTTAGAAACTAATAAAGCGGAATAGTTCGTTATTGTTATCTGCTGAAGAACCGATAAAGTGTAGAATTCTGCTGGTTTCAAATAATTGAAAATCTAATCACAGGAGGAGACGTTAAACCCCTGTACAGACGGAGACACCATGATTCGCGTAATGGGTAAATTGCTTCGTGTGAACAGTAGAGAGCCTATATAGAGAGAGAAAGTGGCCAACCGGCCTGTGGCCGCCATGTTTTTACCAGACTGCGCGCGGGACGTGCACTTACATAGCATAAATGCAGCCATTTAACGAGTGAAATAATCCATCACTTCCACTCTTGACTCCAAAGCACATCTTCTAGCTTACGAATCAGTACGGGGTTAAAGAAATGCCATTCATCAATGTTCATACAGGCCTAATAAATTTGTAAGCAAATCTCATGAAACAGTTTCTATTACTGTGGAATGTTAATACCATATTTTACTATGTTCTGGTAGTTCTGGTAATTTCGTCAATTATCAGTTGATTAAAAAGAAAGAGATATACTCCATGTTATGTATCTCAAAGAAAATAATGCTATTTCTGAATTTTTGTCTGAATATCCATCGCCGAAATTAATACAATATTATCGCTTTTCGTCCCAATGTAATGCATTTTAATTGTGCTGTCATTCTTATAACATTTTCCTACACTGGGAAATACCAAAAGCGTCATTCTGTAGATACTTTCATTGACAGAGTATCACAGAAAATAGGAAAAGACTGATATATCTCTAGTGAAACAGCAGAAACAGACTCAAAATAGGTAACTGAATATCTACAATAGTCCCGCCCCTCCTTTGTTTCTCATGTTACATCCCGTAATCAGTTACAGGATTATGAATAGCGAATAATACATAGCCAAAGCGCAGTTGCCATAGCACCGTAGCAACGTTGAAACATACCTTGTAGCACGACGTATCAAAAGCCAGAACCATGAACTAAAAAAAGCTATCAAATACTGTTTAAAAAAAAATTAACCGCTTACCGGATTCAAACTCGCATCCTTTACATTATGAATTCAGTACGCAATTATTACACCACGCGGGAATTTCACATGCAGTAGTTCTATTACTGAATTTCATCAATGCCTTTCTTGCTTTGTAAGTCACTTTACCTGTTCCCGCTTTCTCGGTTAATTTTCACTGCCCACTTTTCCCGTACTTTCTTGTTCCTTGCGAACACAAGCATCATATAACAACCTTTACTTCGGTTTTTACAGCCAGCAGAGGAAGACGAACAACGAGCCATTTCTCTTGATTGCGCTGAATGAATATGTAAAATGCATTATTAATTACACTCAGTAAATCACTTCAAACCAACATATAATCATAAAAAGTGCCGTGAAGTTTAATGTTTCCGTCAACGACCAACGAACACGTTACTTTACGTAAATAGAACCGACAAAAGACGTGCAAAAGTCTACCGTAATACAACAAGTATGTATCTGTACAGTGATATCGCTGTCAGAAGCTTTTAAGACACACCACAGTACAGAAACAGACACTGTAGCTATTCATACGGGTGTAAAGCCTCCAAATCTGATAAGCCGGCCGCGGTGGCTAAGCGGTCTGCGGAGCACCAGTCACGGTCTGCACGGCCACTACGGTCGGGGGTTCGAATCCCGCTCGGGCATGGATATTTGGCTGTCCTTAGTGTTAGCTACTTCATAAGTTGTTTGGAAGTTTAAGGACTGATGACCCCGTAGTCCCATAAGCTCTACAAACATTTGAACATTTTTGAAATCTGGTAAAAACATGGCGTCCTTGGCTCTCAGTCAATCAGAAGCAGTCTCACGCATGGCCATTCTCTCCCTCTACGGGCTCTCTAGCACCTGGTGAACAGCCACTTGGTGTGTCATCTGGTAGCAGTCGAATGAAGCTATACTCCACGCCATATGGCTACCAATTGATTGTGTACGTCTGTTTGTTTATGTGGTGTGCAGTGCACTGCGTATACATGGTTTGGGCGAAGTAATACAAGTTCTGATTGATGCAAACAGATATCGCCTACTTATCATAACAAACACGACAGGAAATCCGCACTCGACAGAATTGTCGATGCACTGAAGGCGATTAATTTTTCATCTCGTGCTGAAATAATAGCCAAAAGTAAAAGTCTTCGAACAATGTTAACAAAATGTAAACTTCTACGAAGAGTGGTATGGGTATGCAGTCGTGTATCAACTTACGGTGTGGTTCTTTAGGAAACTCCTGTTTTCGCGAGACCATGTTCAGACAAGAAAAGGCACTTTCAGCGCTGACGTTTCACTGGAAAGCAAGAAGGGTTGTACTAGGAGTGCCGCGACGGATTAGCCTCGCGTACTGGGGCGCCGTGCTGCGGTGCGCGCGGGGGTTCGAGTACCCCTCGGGCATGGGTGTTTGTGTTGCCCTCAGGTTATCTTACCTTACTTAAAGTAGTTTTCAAAGCTACGGACTAATGACCACGCAGTTGAGTCCGATAGATTTACAAACATTTCAACATTTGTTTTATAATAAGAGCACGGACGTCACAGAGAGTAATACTTTGTCTGTCAGTTTCTTCTGTGATTAACACAGTAGGTAGAAAGATTAAGCTGGTGCCTTGAGTTCGTCCTGACGCTATTCACAAAACACGCTGCATTGGTGTTTAGCATACTGTGTCTTGATAGCCTAGTTTTCGTTTCTGGGAATGTGAGTTCGAATCCAGCTAGTGACAGAAAATCTATGTAGAATTCCTTGTCTTCTAACCTGAGATCATGACTTAATAGACAGTGTAATTCCTGACCACCGTCATCAGGTCTTAAAATCTGAGGTCTACTGCACGACCTTTTATTTTGCCAACGTAAATTTCTTCGTCGACATCGCCGAGATATAATCGTAGGGATGACTGCATGGCCGGCCGCGGTGGCCGAGGTGACTGAGGCGCTCCAGTCACGGTCTGCACGGCAACTACGGTCGGGGGTTCGAATCCCCCCTCGAGCATGGATATTTGTGCCGTCCTTAGGATTAGCTAGTTCATAAGTAGTTTGTAAGCTTAGGGACTGATGACCCCGTAGTTAAGTCCCATAAGTTCTACAAACATTTGAACATTTTGAAGACTGCATGAACAGCAGCTGCCACTTTCAGTCAGTCGATAGCCATTTCCTAAAATAATGTTGCGCCATCTGCAGTCACTGTGTATTCAAACACAGCTGCCAGATGGTATACCATCTCTTGGAGCAAGACTTTATGTACCATCTCATTGCACCATTTGTGGTGCAAGAAGTGTCTTTGTTTGTACGAGCTGAAGAGAAGTATTCGAAATGTCAATGTTTTGGGTCATCAGTCCCTAAACTTACAAACTACTTATGAACTGGCTTATGCTAAAGACAGCACAAACATCCATGCCCGAGGGGGGAGTCGAACCATCGACGGGGAACGGCCTCGCATATCGTAGCATAGTGCGTCCATGCGCTCTGCCGCTCCGCCGCGGCAGAGAATTATTAGTCACATATCTGAAAGGGGTCAAAGTAACGAGTTCATAAATTATGTCATATCAGTAGTTGAAGAGATACATAGATATTTTATTGTTCGGAAGCTGAAATATTAAACGTGTATATACAACTAATGAAACTGAACTATTTCCCACTAAGATATACAATATATGCAATTCTTCTTCATTACTATTTGAAGATCATCATATCACGCATGGTTATTCGTAGAAAAACGCAGCAGCTATGGTATACGGTGCACTGATGCGGCGCGATTCCCGGTTAATTTCGCAGCCGACAGTCAGACCTGGAACGTCCATTAAAGTAATGGCATTGCGAGCTGTGTTAATCTGTCAGCGGCCACTTTGGTAAGAGCCGCCGGGCCGGCAATATTCCCGGAAACGCTCGCCACTCGCGAAAAGTCGAAATGATTGCGGGATTATTAAAATGTACGACAGTCGTTTCGGAAGCCTTTTATTTTTTTTTTTCGACGGCAACAGAGCAAATGGGATGGAACACATTTCGACCAATTCAGGCGCCCTTCATTAGTCATTCGGCTTCAGCAGATGTTAATGGCATCGGAAACCCATTTGCACAGCATTAAAAGGTTATGATGACCTGCCATTACAATCGTATTTGCCGGTAAGCCTGCGACAACAGAGCTGTTTAACCAGACTACGTCTCGAAATATTGTGTCATTCAAACTGTAATACATTCGATGGGTCTATTTGAGGTGCCTACGTATTAATTTGTACCTCAAGTATTTAGAACTTGCTGCCACTCTGCCTCACAAGCAGTTCCTGTGATATTGCTGGGTACGTCCTTCCGGAAAATGTAATACATTTATAAGTGTCGTTGCATGATGTAGCTGGTTAAAAATAAAGAGAGAGATACAGAGAAGAAAGGGCACACACACACACACAGAGAGAGAGAGAGAGAGAGAGAGATAGAGAGAGAGAGAGAGAGAGAGAGAGGGAGGGAGGGAGGGAGGGAGAGAAGAAAAACTTGGCATAAGGTAACGTATATAAATTTCATTCCTGATACTTTCACGCCGTAGGTACCAAACCAGAATTTTACTCCAGAGTATAGGCAATAGAACATTCAGAAACGATGTAGATAACCTTGAATTTCGGACGCTTTCTCAGTACTGGTCCTTGTACGATATTGAATATGTACGTAAACGCCGCATACAAAAGTGAGTATACAGGATCGGTATTTATGGTTCTGTTGAAGTGATCTCGAACGGCTTTGGCATGCTAATCGCTTGTATACCTATCGTTAGAAATGGGTAAAAACATAAATAAAAACTGCGAATATCCTTTGGTATATGTACTCTAGGTGTGACCTAGACTGGGTTTTACACGGCTGATGAAAGTTCCATTCGGTCATGGGAGAATCTTGGAAGACCACGTAAAACCCCTTCCCTTCATTGTATGAAATGCCTCATCTCACACTTCCGCCTATCAGATCCTTCACAAACCATCACGCAACGCGGAACATTCCACCCCCACTCTTAACCGGCATCATTCCCCCAACCAATACTCACCACACTCACAGTCAAGATGCTTCTAGTGCTGGAACGGCCGGATATAGCTGTGTGAGCATAGTTGTCTGAGTGATTGTGTGAATGTATGTTTCTTTTTATGATGGAGACCATAGCCGGAAATTTAAGTTAATTTTGTACTTTTCGTGCCTGTCAGCAGCTCAGCGAGCCCCTTTACGGTGAGTTGTCACCTATCCTCCATTATTGACATTCAAATCAATTACATCGTAATTCTCTAACGAGTCCCCACATAGTGCGGGTCTTTTATAACGAAACATGTTCCTGATCCAACTACGAAATTTTCTCGCTGCTGCCGGATGCGGTATCAGTGGCAGTCAGCCTACAGCCATATATGGTAATGTGTTTGTTCCACGTCAGCTATTCCCTGTTAAACAGCATTACATAGGCACATCAAATGTTCAAATGTTTGTTAAGATTATGGGACTTAACGGTGGGGTTATCAGTCCTTAAACATACAAACTACTTATGAACTACTTACGAACTAGGACGGCACAAATATCCATGCCCGAGGGGGGATTCGAACCCCCGACCGCAGTGGCCGTGCTGACCGTGACTGGAGCGCCTCAGTCACCTCGGCTACCGCATAGGCACATCGATTCACTTGTTAACTGCAGTCATCACTGAGAGAGTAACTCAGTGTTTCACTCTATAGTTCCTACCATGGAAAACATATTTTTTGTCAAGGTTGTTAAAGTGTATCGTTAGCAATGTTATATCAAATTCCCATTGAGAGTAGTACTACAGCCAATATATAAGGGGATACACAAGGCACAAGTGCAATAAATGTTTGTCTGTATGTCCTCTACGTGTTCGTAAATCATTCACTCGTTTGTAAAGAAACTTTGGTGAACCTAAAAAAAAAAAAAAAAAAAAAAAAAAAAAAAACAGCACGACACATAGCTCAGGAAACTTGACGTCATCTATATAAAAGCAGAAGGACACTCACTCACTCACTGACTAACCACGAAATCTCGAAAACTACTACACCTATGAAGCTGAAATTTGTCAGGAATATAGTTCATCGGCAGAAAACGTCAGCTAAGAAAATTTTGTTATAGGTGACTGGCGGAGCATACTTCTTCTACAGACTCACGAAATCTACAGTTTCATTCCGATCTTCACGAAATTACGCACGCTTGACCTTCAAAACAAGAGGAAGGTCACTGTCTACCTTAAGTTTAATACGGTACATAGAAGAGGGTACTTTGCAACATAAAAATGGATTCCTAAATACCTTGGTCACGCCATAACTTGAGAACGGCTCGACCGATTTCACAGATACATTTTTTTGGTCTTCGTTATTCGCTGAGCAAGTGTTGTATGAAATAAAACTGAAATATTTCAGAAGAACAAAGTGAGTTTTTGAATGTGACTCTGTGTTTCTACTGCATATAGATCTATAGTTTGGTTCCAATATAGATGAAATTTGGCACACTCTACCTTAAAAACAAGAGGAATGTCACTTTCTGTATCAAATTTCGTTCGGTGAATGGTGGAGGGTACTTAACTTACGGAATTTTACAAAAATCATAGCTTTATGAATTTTTGCACACGTAACCTTTAAACCAAGAGGAAGATAACTAGATACATGTTTGTATGGTACATGATAGAGGGTACTTGCAGAAAACTATGCCGAGAGAGGGAATGGTGGAAACGAACAGAGATGGGAGAGAAAGAGGTGGACGCAGAGGGGGGAGGGGATGTAGACTACGAGAGTGTAGGATAAATAAACACCCGGGAGACGCCGGGTTTACAGCTAGCAGTATGGATATGCCACGTGGCCCATACACGCCGTCGTCTGTAGTTTCATGATTCCCTCATACATGAGTGCAAGAAGGGTTCCCACGCCACTGCTGTCCGCAGCAGAAGCAGTATCACTGCATAAGCGAAACTCCACAGAGCTGTGACTCCACCTACGTGGGTTTTTCTGTAGGTTTCTTGTAGTTAGTGAAACGTGGACTATTTGTACTTTTTTACCTGCAGTGTATAGTTATACCTTTACGCTTAATTAAATCTTCTCAGTATAAGTACTTATATTACTACATATAATCAATGTTAAAAATGAAATATGGCTTTGCAGCTGTTGGGCACAGCACGGCTAGCTGATTTGTCGGGGTAAAATGTTGTGTGTGAGTGCCACTCTAAGAATTTCGCGGTGGGAAGAGTAATACTAGGCAACATAATATAAATTGTCACTTAACTGAAATCCCCTAATTCCCCTACATTGGGACGCGTGAGTTTGAAATGTGGTTCGAATGTGCATGTTAACGTTCTCTATAAGCCTTTCAGGCCCTGCAAGCACAAACGTGCGAGTCTTGTTTTGGTCGCTTTATTTCTTTGTTATTCATGCTACGAAGTTCGGGCCTACATCATACAATTGTGCATGGACTGTGGTAATGTGCGCAACGTGTTTTAGTTCCGTGTTTCTACAATGTGTGGCTCCACCACAGCAATCGGCAAACTTTCAGTACACAATGGCGGCAAGAAAGCCTTGTTCACAAGTTGTTGATATCCTTGTTTTGATATGTGAAGCTATCATATCTGACAGGCAGTCGAACTTATATGATCCTGTGATGTTATTATATCATTTCAAAAAAATGTTCAAATATTTGTATAGTCTATGGGACTTAACTACGTGGTCATCAGTCCCTAAACTTACAAACTACTTATGAACTACTTACGAACTAAGACGGCACAAATATCCATGCCCGAAGGGGGATTCGAACCCCCGACCGTAGTGGCCGTGCAGACCGTGACTGGAGCGCCTCAGTCTCCTCGGCCACCGCGGCCGGCATATATATAATTTCATTCAAATGGATGTTACTATAAAATGGTGTATATCATAAAAACTTCCAGTGATGTCCCAAATCCAACACTTGTGTAAGAAAATTTTCAAAACCAATTAATCTCCTTTTCTTGTAATGAATTACTGTATTTATTTTGTATTTTAAACTTATCTCATTATATAATAGTTCTGAATCCTTTTATAAGATCTTTATTGACATAGATCGGTTATTGCTTTTATATGACTAGCTTCGACTCATTAAAGAGTCATTATCAAATCTTACTTGTTCATGCATGTTAAGAACTATACTTTAGATGAAACTAGTCATATAAAAGCAATAAGCGATCTATGGCAAGAAGATCTTATAAAAGGATTCAGATCTATTACATTAAAAGATCGACTCCTAGAAAAAATCCTGAATAAGATGTGAGTTAATTATAATATTACCTCATTAAATTAATGTCACATAACCTACAACCTTGGGTCTTAGGATTTGCGATGGTTCAAACAGTAAAGTGTCGACAATTCAGCAGTGAAAAAAGACCAGCAGTAAAAATTTCATGAGAGGTTTAAGAAGGGATAACGAAGCCAAATTGGCACTAATTCTAACTACAATCGTGCTACACAACGCCGTGGTTGCGCCACAGTTTGAAGGTCGTCACGCTTCCTCTTACCCACATTTCACTTCTTCTTTGACACCTTGCGATACAGGTAAAAATGTTACGTGTTGAAAACTTACGATTTTTTTAAACTAATGCATAATAATAACAGTTTAAACTCAACAGAAATCAGACACAAGACGAAAATGCCCCATGGGGTGAGACGGACATAAATGAAAGTACTACCGCCGATGGAGAATTGTTTTCCAGATCTTCCGCAGCGGAAAACTAGTCCACATTGTACTGAGCAATACGACGATGTTATTGACAAAGTTCAGCTCACTTGAGACCGGCTGGCCAATTTAATCTAACTCTGAAGAGACTGTGGGATGGGATGGCAACCCCGTTCACTGAAGATTATGTGACCCCTTTTGGAGAATAGTGCAACGCAATAATTTGCTCTGTTATACAGAGAGGCACTACCGGAGACTTTTTAAAACCACTAGTCGAAATTTGAATGTGATTCAAAGTACCAAGAGAATTCCAAGCATTGTTAATTACGTAACTGTCATCAGGCACTGGGCCATGAACAGAGTGCTACCAATGGACACTTGTCGAAATTACTAAGTAGCAAGTACTAAACAAAGATGTAGGGGTAGCGTCTGAGAGAGTTACTGAACCGTGACGTGGTTTTAGAGGAAACGTTTACATATTTATTCACGAATGTCTTAATATTTTATACTGACATGATGAAGCCACGAGAGGGTACAAAAATTAGGGCAGGAAGAACATAAACAGCTTTTTCTGCTTAAGGATTGAGGCAAATCACGCACCAGTTTTTAATTACATTTTTTGTCTTTATGAGATGTACGAAGATACATAATAGGAATAGTATGTTTTATTTTAAACGAGGTGTTAAGTACAACAAAGTACTTAGGCTGCGTGTATCTTGATGATGTTGCCTAATTGCAGATCAATTTTTTCAAAATACTCGTAAACCAATTGGACCAAAGTCTTATGACCCCCAGTTCCTATACTTACAAACTACTTCATGTAACTTATACAAGGACAACAGAAAGACCGAGAAAGGTCTCGGAAGTCGGGCAGGAACGGCCGCCCAGTCCGTAGCATGACGCCAATTCGCGCGGCCAAAACGAAAACAAGAGTCTTGCTTTAAACAGAAAGTATGTCGTGTTCTGTTAATAATCTCTTGCAAAATTAAAGCATTGCTTACATGTAAAAAAAAAAAAAAAAAAAAAAAAAAAAAAAAAAAAAAAAAAAAAAAAAAAAAAAAAAAAGGTAAAGCAGTCAACAATCCGAAGATTGGTTCGAACACCACAGTGCTTTACTAGGCATGGTCCTGTTTGGAGGTGGTATGCCGTTGCCTTCCTCCGACCTTGAACTGACTTACCCAGCCAGTTATAGGGGGACCTACAGTTTAACGTGGGTTCCGAACCACGGTGCTACTCAGTATTTCTCACATGAGCAATACTGCCAGAGGTGAAAGAAGTGGAAAGTAACAGATAAAAATCCTAGGACCAGGTGGGGATCGAACCCACGACCTTTGAATTTGTAGTCCGGCACTCTACCACTGTGCAACCGAGGCGCACTGCTTACATGTATAGGCCTATATATTCAAAATTACCTGTCTGCGGAAATAACTTTCTAATCCAAATAATGATAAAAAAGTTTTGTTCTCAACGTTACACAGATACCTGCTTGATTTTGTGCGTCCATACTTGGCGTCTGATATTTACAAGCGACCTTTTACGCCGATATTTGTTTGCAGGAAACCGATAAAATATATAGCGACCGTGTCAGGTATTATTTGAGCTGTTCGGAGGAGCACAACCAACCATTCCATACTGCGACAAAATAAAATCACGAAATATTCGCTGATTCACTTAGCTACACTAGCGTGCGTGACGTCATCTTCCCCACCACCACAGATCCGAGCTAGGGTAGTGAGCGCTCGCGGAGAAGCCTCTTGAATCAGCCTGCTTTACTGCGTGGTATGTTTCCCATAAGCTCGCTTAGGCTACGGCCACACCGGATGCGCCTCGCTTAGCGCCTAGATACCCTGCGACTCGCTAGGTGCCTCACCTTGCTAAACAACACAGCACTTTTGGGACCGGCCGCACTGAACGCCAGGTGACTATGCTAGTCGCTTGGCGTGTCGTTAGACGAACGGTCGTGTTGGTTCTTCCTGGCTTGTCGCCTAGTGGCTTCGGAGATAGTATCACCAGATAAACGCTGTGATTTCGTTTGTTTCATCACTACCGTGGATGACGAAATACTGATTTCGGCCGTATTCAAAAGGGAATGTTTGTGGAATCCCGCTCATGAACTTCACAAAAAACATAATAGTTTAAAGAAGATGTGGGAAGGTGTCTCAATGGAAATTGGCAGCACTGGTAAGTTTTATTTTTATTCATGAAAGCAACTACAGGTTAATTAACACAGAGAAAAAATGCGTTCCAGTTTGTCTACAAGCAAAGGCGACCAGATGTTGGACCTTGAGAGAAAAAAGATTGAAATACTGGACGAAGAAATCGACAGAGTTTGTTACCATATATGGATGGAATGCCACCTTTGCAAAAACTTATACGGCGAAGCAAAATTCAAAATTTAATTGTTACAGAACTCAATCGGTTCAAGACGGCATTTACGAGCCGTCTTCGGACACTCATGTATTAAACAAAAATACACCGTTACAGACAGCACAGGAAGAAGGACAATCGTTTAATTTCATCATTTCCGACAACAGTTCTTCAAAATATTGTGTTGTTGCAGCCTCTGAAACCATTCTCCGAATAATTGCTCCATAGTGTAAAATTTTCAAAAACATAATTGACATTCTCAAGAAATTGGAAACGGCATAAGGAAGTTTCTCCTTACTGACGGATTTCGTAATATTCGTGTATCCAGAACAACTTCGTTAAAAATTAGACATATATACTGAATTTGTTTACTCACCTTAATGTTACCATTAGCCAGTGTTCAGGAGATATACTAGCTCTGTAATTAGTATCTTGTTTTTGTAATTTTTCTGTAATAGCCAAGAGAACGATGTAGAACGATTTTACAGTCATTCGTAAATAACCAAAAAATTGGTCTGGAAACACCGGGGAGATCGCTGGATCAAGTTTGTACAACACGTTGAATTCATCACGTTCACTCCACACACAATTGATACTATGTACCCAGCATGACGGTAGTTTGCGTAACAGTTCATATTTCAAAGAGATATTTTCTGCCAGAAGCATTTTCCTACTTAGTACTGAAAGAGACATTTCGACAGTGCGAGCGAGCGAGCAACACGCATATTGCGACTGGCATCGCTCTATGTTGCGGCGTGGCCACCGAGCATCCAGGCGCTTGGCGCCAGGCGAGTCGCGAGGCATCTAGCCGCCAAGCGACGCGCGTCCGGTGTGGCCTTAGCCTTAAGGCTAGTCTACACGACACTACGTTTCATGAAACTGCGCTACTAGCCAGTGCGCATGCGTGGCAGGCGTTCGCGCAACCCGTAGGCGAAACCAAACAGTTTCGGCACCTTCCAACTTTGGCGAAACTGATTGCGCGTGTTTTTAGATTAGGTGATAACCAATACAGAACAAAACACAACATAACGGGGGGAAATGAAGAAATAATTCGGTTTTTGAACATATATGCGATTGATAGGTATTTTTGCCATTTTAACGATGAAAATTTCAGGAATAAGCAGCGGCGTGTTAGTGCTCTTGAATCATTTACCCGTGAATTAAATATTGATGGGTTGACGATTAGTGAATTGCAGATTGAATGTATTTTAATTCCAAATACCTACACAAACGAACTATGGCAGTTGTGGATTTTGGAACACGTTACAGGTACTGTAGAGACGAACATCTATTTGACAAGAAAAGAAATTCAATTTGTAATTTCAGTTCTGGTAATGATGTTTCACGCATAACAGTATCTTGTTTCTTTATTGCATTACTAACTCTATTTAACAGGAAAGTAAACTGCTCTGGTGACGTTCTGAGTTGATTAAAATAACTTCTAGAGTCTTCTATCACCAATTTCTTTCAGCAAGGTTGCCGAGCAACCGAGCTGACGTCTTTTTTAATCCAGTCACAAACCCAAACACGTTTATTATTCTTTTTATGTTTAGTCTTATGCAGCGACTTCACACAGAGAAGCAATAGCTCCGCCACAACTCTTACAGTTTTGTATCCCAACTTCGTCGCCGCTTTTGTGTCTCGTTTCCGTTGTAGGTGTCGGTGGCCGAGTGGAAAGACGGATACAGGAATAAGGATGCACGCTTGTGCAAGTACGAAGGTGAGCAGCCAGTGGGACAGCAGTAAATTAGAACGGGATATATATTTCATAGAGACTTAGTAATACTTAACTTTTACATAGCTCAGTACTGCAGAATGCTGATACATAGTTGAGCTAGAGGCCTGGCTAGTGCCTATCGGATAGCCAAGTCTTCACTGGTGCCTATCTGATTCCAGAGTGTTAACTGGTTCCTATCTCAGTCCCAAGTGAACGATGTCGTTCAGTGGTGGCCACGAGCGGAGTTGTAGCAGAGGGCGCTCGTGGCTGACGTCGTAAGAACGCCGCGCCGCGCGTGCATGGCGGAGCGCGGCGAAAGTAGGTGGCGCGCACTTTAGACTTGTGCGACACCACATACAGCTACCCAAACGTTCATTCTACGGCGACAACGGCACTCACAAAACAACGAAACTGAAATGTATATTATTGGCGCCGTGTCTACAGAGATACACGAAACCGGTTGAGCGCAACTCATTTCATGAAACGAGTGTCGCAACCTGGTGTCATCGTGTAGACTAGCCTTTAGTTGGCCTGTCAGAGCGCCAGTCCCCTGACGCTGGCGGCAGTAGCGCAGCTGCGGTGCCGGAGCGCGCGGCAGGTGCGACTGTTGGAGACTCACCCGGACGTGGCCTGCTGGTCGACCTCCGGCCAGCTCTGTCGGCGGCGGCAGAACATGAGCGGCGGCCGGGGGTGCTGGTGCTGCTGCTGGCGCCGGAACGAGCCCTGGCGGCGCGGCGGGGGCAGCCCCAGGCCCACCCCCACGCCCACGCCGGAGGCGGCCGCCGCCCCCACCGCCCCCACTTGCAGCGCGGAGGCGCACTCCAGCGTGCGGCGGCGAGACGACACCGTGCCGGGCGGCGGCACCACCTGCACACAACACGCACAGGTCACCACCACAGACACGCTCAAAACATTAGGCCATCTGCTACAGAGCATTCCAAACTGGTTGTCGCGACACCCTGGGGTGTCGTGTGGTAGTATGTAGAGTGTCGCGAGACTAATAAATTTAGACTCAAAAAAAAAAAAAAAAAAAAAAAAAAAAAAAAAAAAAAAAAAATTTGGGCAAAATATCCTTCTCTTCATACTACCCTGAAGACTCGCATGCAGTTAATCACCCTTCATTCAGTGCACCACAGATCACGTAATAAAGGAATGCTCGGTGCACATTAATTGCGTTCTCACGCGCTAGGCGGCAGCTCTGCTTCAACAGCAGTAGACACCCAGGGTTCGTTCAGGCAGCTGCCAGTTGCCAGATTCCAGCAAACAGCGCATGCGCAGAGCAACTGGTGATATTCGATAACAGCTCTTCACATGCGCAGTTTGCTGGAACTGGCAGCTGCTTGCACGAACCTTCACTGTAGTCTGCTCTCCTTCTCAATAAGCAGCACCTGACCGTTTTTAATGGATGTAACAATGCTACGTAACCTTCTGTAGCGTTTCTTACAATTAAATGTCCATCAATGACACAGTGGCTGTAAAGGGGGTCACAAATTGTAAGAGCAGTCACAATTGTCCACTGACTAAAGCTATTCAGTAGCGATGTTTAGTATGGAGTATGGCCGGGTGATTAACAGAGAGTAGTATTTTAAATGCAGTAATCTTTGCTTCGAACCCTCGTATGCGTTAATTTTTTTTCTCTCAGTTTCCTGTATGTAACAGATTCTGGAACCAGAAATGGCATTCATATACTTACTTGCCACAAATATTTATCCGTTTTTTCCGAGTATGTCGGGACTTCCGAGGTTGTGCTGCAGCAAGAACCTAACAATAGAACTTAAATAATAATTCATCACTTGTCATAAATACATCCTCTTTATTTCTGAAAATCATGTGATAATATTGAACTGAAAGGGAACAGCCACTGTGCTGTCTAAATCACAAATCCGAGCAGCTAATTTCCAGATGCCGCTTTCAATCGTTCCAGCCCTACCGTATCTGGCCCTGACATGTACACAAGACAGCGAAAATCGGTTTCCGAAATTCACTTTTCGTGTTTCGGAAGTTGGGTCGCATGTAGAAGAAGCAAGTATTACTGTGACAGTTAGGCATTGTTGTCTGCGGTGTTACTCTGTTGTACATCTCCGTAGTTCCTAATGTTTCCTTTCCTTGCGATGAGTCTACGTAACTGCTGCAGTCAGGATCAAAACTGTAAGCTATAAAAGGGTGTCGTCACGAGGGAAAGTTTGGAAAGCACTGATGTACTCCATCAAAACAGCGCTATCACTCGACCAAGAAACAGTTGAGAGGTACCTCATTTTTTTCTCTAATCAGAAATGTCAATTGCGGCATCGAACCCTCCGTATCTGTACAATTAATGATATATGCTTCAATTAAAATAAATTTCTTCAAACTTCTTTGGTGATGGGAGTAAGTATATAATGAAATGACGTTAATTAATAAGCCACTGTAATCATGCTATCATATATATATATATATATATATATATATATATATAATGGAAGACCCACGTTATATATTTCACACTACAATGTTTTTTGAAAGTAGTTTGTTACATAGTGACGCTACATCATATTTATTGTAGGACAATTGTTGTATCTTATTGTTACTTGTTGCTTGCCCACCTGACGTTTCTTTTTTACGTAACTTCAAAAAGGAAAGCCCCATGATACATTATATTGACACACAATGTCTCTTTTTTTTAAACAGTTCGTTACATATTGGCCTTATATCATATTTATTTGTTGACAATTGCTTTATATTATTGGGACTTATTTTTACTCGTCTGACGATTCTTTTTTACATGACTTCATAATGCATGTGTTAATTAACATTGTTACTATTGTACTTTTTTTTTGTCCGTCTAGGAACCTGAAGATAGTGTAATGTAACACCGAAACCTGTCGCACAGTATTTTGAATACAGCTGCTGGTATTTTCATCCATCTACATAATCGAATCAGCTGCGTCCCAAATCATCCACTATGGAGAGAATTAAGTATAGCTAAGGCAGTTTGCAGTTGCGATATCTGTGAAAGGCGAGATGGAGCTGCCTGAAACGACTTCGGCTCGCGGCAGAAGGACGTCTTGGCGGGCCAAACAGCAATGTTGACTTCAAAAAGCGGTTTCTGATAATCTTATAAGAACGCCGAGGGAAACGCACCTTCCCGTGGGAACTGAGAATTCTGGCGATAAACGGCTTTTTTTTCCGCACGAGAACGGCAGGAACGCGTACGATTCGCCAGGCGCATGTATCCATGCGCGAGGTCCGTTCGGGACAACGCCTATGAATCTTTCTAGCTCCCGCACAAAATTTGAGCCACTGCAATTGGTCAGCAAGTCGTGGGGCTGGAAATATTGTGGGAGATAGAGTGTTTTCACGAGGGTGTTAGAATACTTGTGATGCGGGACGTGGAAGCGTCAAGTTCTGTCAGAGAACACCACTGACCGTGGTAGCGTGCAGTTGCATCTAGGAGGGCTCCACGTATTGTGGAAGTCTTAGGAACTTTATTTAATTTGTGAAAGAGCACCGCCTGGTGTCTCTACTTGGTTTGGGTGTTAGTTCGTGTAACGTACTGAGCCGATTCAGCTCGTTTGTGGTTGGCTACTGGCGCCAGTACTGGTTATGCGCGTATTGATTTCGCTTCGTTACTGCACTGAGGGTGGCGTTGCCAATTTCGTTTGTTTGTTGTCTCGCGGCCGGCGCTAGTGCCACGTTCCGGCGGGCGATATCGAGGACGCCTGCAGAGTCGAGTAGGCATTTGGTGTTTTACTGGGCCGATCTGGCGGTCCTAGCTGGAGGTAAACAGCGAGGTGGTCTGCAGCCGCATCGGCGACTCAGAAGGCGAATGGAGTCACCGGTGACCGAATTGACTATCATTCTACGTGGGCCCGCTCGCTTTGCCAGTCGCTGAGCTTCAGGCATTCTGCAGTGTTATTGTCGTCTGTCACCCTCGTGTAGTTTCTTATGAGAATAAAAAAATGGTATAAAATACTTCATTGCGGCACTCTTTTATGACTCTTCTGAAACTCAAGTGCATTTTCGTGTCTTTTTGGAGGGGAGCGTTCATAAGATAGGCAGGTAGCTAATTGTTCTGGCCAATATCTCAGAACATTTTTGCGTACGTCACGAAACGAGGATTCCCGCTTCCCGTACAAAGATCTATTTATTAGTCAAATACTATTTACAATGAGTTGAACAAGAAATTTAGTATGTCCTTTATGTGTGGGTCGCGAGGTGATGGACAACTCGGCGGCTGGCTACCTAATACTTTGTGCGAGCCACTAAGTGCCGTCTGGCAATGTCTGTCCTGTTTGCTCGCGTGGACGTCACTGTAGTGAGCGAGCTCTGAGCCGTCTGTCTATCTCCGGGCTCGCGCTTTGTGGCGCTAGGGGGCGCTCGGTTGGGGCTAGAGCTATCGCAGCGATTGATTGTGTCGTAGTATCTAGCAGTACTACACTAATCAAATCTAATATACAAAAATGAATATTTTACGCGCGTCCGTACCGTTCAGCCTATTGGCATGAAACTTCGCGATGGTAATAGGCACCATTAAATGACTGTACGGAAAATAATTCAGGAGATATGACGTAGTAAACAATGCGCGGAAAAGTTCTGCATCGTGAGATGTCTGCTTCTAAACTACAGTATGGATTTCAAAGTTGGTACACATATTCCTTCCATGAGATAACAATTAACGTAGGGATTAGAACTGCTTACGACGCATACTTCAGGAGATATGACGTAATAAACAATTATATGATTGAAAACCTTTGGCAGCATGGGAATGCGAATAAGGATACTTTATTCATTCTAAACCTTCATGACATTTTGGACACTTGACCTTCAGAACAAGGAGGAGGATCACTGCCACATAAAATTTTGGATGGTGCATGACGTAGGATGCTTCACACATGGACTGCAGTAGATTTTACAGTTCTATTCCGATCGTAATGAATTTTTTTAAATATAATTGAACAATTCAGTTTATCAGTGCAGTATTAATATATTCCGATTACCTATAATCATTTCGATTAATTAACGTGAATAAACAGTTCATTTTCAGATTTCAGCGAAGTTTCGAATGAAATAAAATTTCTGAAAATTCTAGCAGCTCTCTCTCTCTGGAAGTTAGGTTACATTTTTCAGGGTGCTAATCATCAAAGAAACATTTAAAACATGAATATTGTTCACGTCAAGTGTGCTTACCAAGTGTACCTAATCATTGGGGTGAAAATCACCAACAGAATGCTGTTAGCAACGTATAGTTTTAATGCGAGTTTGAAAATAAATCTAATATATAAAAATTTATGTTTCTTTATTTGTCTTTTTGTTCGTATTTTATGCACGTACATACCGTACATCCGAATGCGACAAAACTTTGTGAACTCATTGCTTGCTTTCGCGCGAAGGTTATAGGCATACTAAAATTCGTATGCTGCAATGCGGAGGATACTTCACAGTTAACTAATTCGTTTTATACGCCTTCGCACTGAAATATCAAGACGGATATGAATGAAATTTGGCACAGAGGTAGCTTATACCCTGATTAACACATGGGTTACCTTTCGTAAGCCACAATGCGGTGCGCGGTGGAGGGTACCTTACAATTGGTTTATAAGTTTGTTTCTCATCACGCTGTAATAACTGGACGGAATTGAATGAAATATAGACTGAAGTTAGCTTATACCCCGAATTAATACATGGACTACTTTTTTAAGCCTCTGTGGGTGGAGGTTACAGTAAATATCCAATTTTTTAACCATGAAAGTCAGCACATAAATCGTATGTTTTCATTAAGGAGATTTTTATAATCTGCAAGCCAGTGAATTTAAGATGGCGGAGAGTACCTTCCGACTTTGACACCGTTTGACCAGCCACCCTGAAACGTATATGAACATTTCCATATATAGGAGGCAGAGAAGTAGGTGGAGGAGGAGACGAACAAAAAGGGGAAGGAAGAGACAGACAGAGAGAGGGGAGAGGAGGAGAATGAGAGAGTGGATATCGCGACAGACGGGGTGAAAGACGTGTAGAGGGAGGGGGAAGGAGGAAATGGACAGAGAAAGGGACAGAGGAGTTGGTGAACAGACAGAGAGGTACTTATGCAATACTTCAAGAAATAAATAAATACAGAATAAATAAATAACAGAAAAGAAGCCAAAGAAGCCCGACAGACACTACATGAAATCGCAGCCAGAACAGGACTACAGATTTTGTATGAAAAATCCAGTACATGGACACGAAATCCGCAGAAAGAAACTCATGGTAACAAAGTTTGGAGAGATAGCACAAGTAGAATATTTCAAATACCTGGGAGAGATTATGTAGAAAACAGGAATAAATTCGACAGCCAATGAAGAAAGAGTTGCAAAGCTACAAAAAGCTTACAGACTTACATGGAACTATTACAATAAAAGAAATATCTCTGTTAATGCCAAATTAAGACATTACAAAACAGTAGTCTTACCAGAAGACATGCATGCCGCAGAAACAACAGTAATCAGAGGAAGAACTAAAATTAAGTATATGGAAGAGCAAGAGCGGAAAATTCTAAGGAAGATCTATGGGCTAGTTCAGAGACAGGGGTTCTGGATAAGAGACCGACAAAAGAACTGTACAAACAGACAGAGACAATTACAGACAACATCAGAAAATGAAGGGCAGAATTCTATGGCCACATTTATAGGATGAATGGAAATAGGGTGATTAAGAAGATTTTTAACATTGTGATGAGTAATACGATAAAAACTGACTGGGCAAAGGAAATCATGGAAGACCTCAAGAAACTAAATATCTCTAAAGAAGAAATAATAAACAGAGAAAAATACAGAGAAAATATCAGGAAACAGAAATTCGAAGAAACACCAAAAGAGAAGAAACTAGGAAAGAAGTGAACAGAAGAGAGGAGGAAGAAACACAGAGAAGATATTAGAGGTTTTTGGGAAGAGAAAAGAAAGAGATAAAAAAAGTGCCATGAAAATTGATTGTGTTTCAACGCTCTCCTAAATGGGGAAATAACGACAATAAGAACAATAATAAATACCCTGGCAACGCCTGGTTTTCAGATAGTGTCCAACAAATGCTCTCTTTCATTCAGTGCTTAATATAATGCCTCACATTACGCAGTCAGGTGGCATATAAGCGCTCGTCAATTAAGACGATGAACAGGCCAATTTCTCATCAATTTAATTTGATAAAAGAGAGAATTATTAATTTACCGACTGTGTTACTAAAAACAACATCCCCCATTACATTAAATAATAAACCTTCTAGAGGGTGTGGTATCAGAGACAGTGATGCCACCAAGACTACACCACTACCGGTACTGACAGTTACGTCCACGGGAACTTCAGTAGTTGGCACTATCACTTTCTACATTCCCTAAGTGACTGCGTAGCACGAACACCGTCATGTGTCTCAAACCTGACTGGCTAGACTGTAATCAACACTTCCGTCATATGTGTGCCACATAGAAATTTGTGTCAGTTCACGGGGCTATAAAAATCCGACATCTGTTAGGTGCTGCTATATACTGCTTACCTTGTTGTTTGGCTTCTTTGTTGCAATTGTGCATGGTGTGCCTCATGTTTTGACAGTTTTACTAGGAGGAGTTGGAAAGTAAGTTCCCTGTAGACTGTGAGCAGAGTTGTGAATGAAAGGAAACAAAGAGAAAGACACATGAAAGATAAGACATATATGTATTTTTCTACATAATATCCAAGTACATTGCGAAATTTGTCAAACCGCTTTATAAGATTCAAAAAGCCGTCCAGAAAAACATCAGGGCATTGCATACGGAAGAAGCGATGAACGGCTACGGGCGAAAGATGACACAGCAGATGAACGCGCAGGTGCCAGACACCGATACACCTGTTAGGTAGAGGTCGACCGCGATCAATCAGATGACTTTCTGTTTCAGATTGTGACGGGGGGGGGGGGAGGGGGATGAAGCGTGGGTCCACAATTGACGGCCGTATCTATGGAGTGGAAACATCCGTCATCACCTGTCCGAAAGAAGTTCAAAAGCACTCCGTCTGCAGTTAAAATGCTACTCACCTTTTACTGGGACGCAATGCTTCTTACGTATGCACCGCCATTATTTTCTCCTAGAATTCTTTTTAAAGCATATAATGCGGTATGACAAAAAACTCAATATGCTTGAAAATCATGTAGAAAAATATTGTCTTATCTTTAATGTCTCATTCTATTTTTTCCCCTTTCATAAGCATCTCTGACCACAGACGACAGGGGAAACATATTTTCCAGCTCCCCCTCGTATATTTCTGTTTTGTCTTCTCTGAAATGGATGGGTTTAGTTAAGTTTTATCGTTTTCTTTAGTTTCTTTCCTAAATACCTACAAACTTGTGCACATATTTATTGGAAAATCACTTCTACATTCGTGGATTCTTTATGACCAGCGTGTGTACAGAATCTCAGTTGTGCCTTTTGTTCATATTCGTGTCAAAATAATTAGATATATATTTTTGATTCGATTCTGTATTTTATTTGATTTCTCTTGATTTGTTACGAAACGGGAAAAACGTCATTTTGTAGGGGGAAGCTTGTTAGTGTTACATACTGAAAGCCACGACATTGAATTCATCTGTTTGTTGGAAACTAAGAGGGTTAAATGAATCTGACATTCGCCAGAATACATCAAGAGACGAATTATGTAATTTTCAGTAATATCTTGTCATTTCCTGTTCCTGGAAACGTCCCGATTGGCAAAGGAAGAAATTTTGGACTACATGTTTTCGCCACCCGATGATTAAGTGCTGTTTGAATACGAATGTGATGAAGAGGCAGCAGAACAACATACAGCACCTGATGACGCGAATGGGTGACAGGAGGACTGTAAAGACAAGGGGAAGACAATCATCACAAAAAAAAAAGAAACAGAGCGTCTAACGTTCGTGGAGACGTGCCCTTAAGCGCAGTTGGAAAAAAAAATTACAAGAAGGAGCGTAAGGAGACGATGGAAGCAAGTCACAGCACGGAAGCAAGAGACGCGGACAAATTTCATTTGTAGCTACTGCAAAGTACTGATACGTAAACAGCTTTGTCTTGAAAAATTTCACAAAACTGTAAAATTCGGAATAAATAAATATTATTGACAAAATAATGGTACTTACGCTCTTATTTGTACAGATCATAATCCCTGCTAAATAAACATTGGTTCCCAAAATTTACTCCTCCTCGAGTTCAATGGGACACACACGCCCTACATAAAATAACTTTAAAACTATAACTAGTAACCGAAATTTATAAACATGACCTGGCTCATTACCCATTACAAAAGCAGAAAACCACTTGTTAAAGTAATATGCGAAATTTTAATTAATTAGGTTCCGAAAGGGTTGAATAGCCGGCGTATAGGGGTGTCTGTTAGTGTCAATCGATTCGAGTTAATGTGCTTAGATTCAGGAGCGAGTGCGTCGTATCGTCAGAGTGCTATGTTAGGCAGAATACAATCCTTCTGAGCTTGGTACAGTGCTTTGCAGAGTCCCAGACGTGATGAATTGAGACTTAGAAGTAATCGCTAACAGTCAAGAGAACTTTGAAGTATTCGCACAGATGTCTGGATTTGAGCTTGTACTTCAACGCCCAAAGTTGAGCATTCGTTTATTTGTAATAAAATGCGTATATTACTCAAGTTGTCGATCTTTGTATTAAAGTGTACCTACGTCTCCTTACCAGCAACTGTTAGTTCTTAATCTTAAAACTGAGTTCTCTCTTCATTGTGTAATAAATGATGATTTTTTCCAACAAGTAGGAAACTTAATTTAAGAGAGCTAGAAAACGTACGAAGCCTATTTCCTGCCAATAATGACGTATATTCTGGACACCTGTGTCATAAATACTGGAGAAGAGAGTCAGATGCAGACATGTGATACGACGTTCTTCAGGTCAGCTCTACGAAATACCAAGAGAGAGAGTCAGGAACTTGCATGTTTGGAAAGACCTCCAGGTATGAACGGAATAATGAATGCTGGAGGTAGAGATGGTAGAATGCACCTTACTTGCATCATTGTGAAGGAACCGGAAGAGAGTCAGATAAGGCAGTCTCGAAATAAATGGACATACCAAGTCAAGAAAGGTGTCAAAGAAGAGACAGATACAACGTGAGAAACATTGGTGACAGGAAAGCTATTCAGTGATAGAATTCAATGAAGATGTACAGTTCACGTGAGTGATACCAGTGCCGTAAATAACAGAGTAAAATAAAAGTTGCCGTAAATAACAGAGTAAAAGAAAAGTATATTAAATCAAATTCCTCAGAACAGCTTTACAATAACCAGGCGAGATATATTCAGGACCTTATAAGTAAGGAGACACCGGAAGGTGACGGTGAACATGCAGGTAAGGACGAATGCTGCGACAGTGAAGTGGTGGAGTGTACCCATCACCACGTCCGTATTTAACGATTGATGAATCATAAGAAAGACTACTTACGTGGCTTAGGAATAGTTGGATAGATCAGGTTAATTAAGATCGCAAAATATAGTAGTAGCGTTGGATAAAGTGGAGATGAAGACGCTATTCCAGGACAGAAATCATAGGAGGCACATAGTTCACGAAGTTCCTATTCGACTTACTGTGATGATGATGTGTCATAATTTAAATTTTGTGGGTCCAAAGGGATATCCCGTTTACTTTAGGCCTGAATATTCGTGCCTTTCGTTCACCCAGGTTCGTCGTTGCGTACACCATCATAGGCGCTCCTGTCTGTGATAGAGCGTCAAGAGCAACCGCAGCGATGGCCTCGGAGCTGATAGTCCATGTTGCTAAACGTCGTCGAACTGATAGTGCAGGTGGTTGTTGTCTTGCAAACGTCCCCATATGTTGACTCAGGGATCGAGACGTAGCTGCACTATCCGTTACAGCAATGCGAATAAGATGCCTGTCATCTCGCCTGATAGTGATGCGAGGCCGTTGGGATCCAGAACGCCGTTCCGTATTGTCCTCCTGAACCCACCATTTCCATATTCTGCTAACGGTCATTGGATCGCGACCAACGCGAGCAGCACAATCCGACCGGTATCAGAGTCGGAAACGTGATGGTACGTATTTCTCCTCTTCACACGAGGTTTCGCAACAACGTTTCACCAGCCAACACCGTTCAACTGTTGTTTGTGCATGAGAAATCTGTTGGCAACTTTCCTCGTGTAAGCACGTTGTAGTTGTTGCCACCGGCGCCAACTTTGTGTTAATGCTCTGAAAAGCCAATCATATCCAAATCACAGCATATTCTTCTTGCCGGTTAAATTTCGCATCTGTAGCACGTCATCTTCGTGGTGTAGCAATTTTAATGGCTAGTAATGTACAATTAATCGTGCTAAGAACGACATGTTTCTCGTACCTCTTCAGTCTACCTTTAATTTGAAAGTACGAAACGGAAGATGGCATCTGTACAGGACAGAGCTTGTACCCGAACAAACGTCGGAATGTTTGTCCAGAGCGGCCGGCTACGTCATTTTGACGTCACTTCCTTTGCTCGTTCGGGTGCAAATACTCTCCCTCGATAGAATAGCAGGGCTCGCGTCAGTTGTCCTGACGTCATCGGTGCAACGCTGCTCCATGCTGCTTCCGGATACCGGAAGTGCGTCGGCGGCTTCCGCCGGCCCCGTTGCTGACGGTACGGTGGGGCCGCTAGGGTAAACAGCGCCCGCGTATGCAAGCTTCAGACTGACCGCTTTGCCCGGAACACACTGCTCTGCAAGCGGCAGCTGCGCCGGCCGCCTCTTCCTACACTCGCTCCTGGCGTGGTCGGTTGATGTACACAAGGCTCAAATCTTACGCTGACCGTCATATATAACAATGGCCAGATATCCACAAACCGACCTGAGGGAATATGCCTCTGTATTTCAATCTCAATTTGCCGGACACCTTGAATATGGGAACATATACTCTTACATTTGTCAGAGGTAATTCGTCCGTACGGCCTTAGTGTGACACATCAGCACAGTGCCGAATGCCACTTTTCATGCATGTGTAAACGGACAGAATATGTTAAAATGCAATGTGATTTTTTTTCTTTTACTGTTGTGCGATTTATCAAGTACTATCTGTAAGCCCGGCGTTGCCAGGGTATTTATTTATTTATTCCGGCAATCTTCTGGCAGATATTCATTTGTATAAGGGCTGTATGGCTGTAAAATCATTTAGGAATACAGTTAGTGGTAAAGAAGTAATAGATTAAAAATTGGTGCGTGATGGAGCGGTTTTCTATGAACATTACTATATGCTCATATCTCATGAACTACGTGTCATACTGTGATAGCCGCCGCGGTGGCCGAGGAGACTGAATCGCTCCAGTCACGGTCTGCACGGCTACTACTGTCGGGGGTTCGAATCCCCCCTCGGGCATGGATATTTGTGCCGTCCTAGTTCGTAAGTAGTTCATAAGTAGTTTGTAAGTTTAGGGACTGATGACCCCGTAGTTAAGGCCCATAAACTATACAAACAAACATACTGTGATACAATTTCGAAGGTACATTCAACTGTATGTGTGTATACTCTCTGTAAAATTTCCTGCGGCTGCAATTTGTTGTGTACAAATTATAAATTGTAACGTCGATTGCCGTAGTTTTACCCCATAAACAGCGGAAAACTAGTAAGCGAGAACCTTTTTTCCTTTCACCATTTTGCTATGGTTGTCAGCGAGAAAAAGTTTAGTTTAAGAAAAGTTTGAAATTATGTTTATACTTTGTTGCAAGTCGCTAAGTACTCTCATTCTCATATAGCGTCTTTATAAAGTATCGCCACTTTATGTGGCAGTTTTTTTTTTTTTTTTTTTTTGAGTCCTATTGTTTACGACGTTATATCTTTTGAACCAAGTGTCGTATGCGATTCTTAACCCTGCAGCAATTGTTAAATGACGGTAAGGAATGTGTGTACCAAATTTAATTGAAATCGGTCCTGTGGTTTAGGAGAAAATGAGCAGCATTGTCGCTAAATGCAGCAGTTTTTCGCGCATCTCAGTGTTTATGACGTCATATCTCGTGAACTATGTGTCGTACGTGAATCTTACAATTACAGTAACCGTCCTCGTGGATTGAAGCTTACGTGTACAAACTTTCATAAAAATGGAAACAAAACTGTAGATCTGTATGCAACACGTACACACAAACACACAAACATACGGACACACTGCTTTATAAATTAATTATCTCTGTTTCGTTTCTGCTGGTTTAATGCAATTGCAGAATTGTATTCAATTAATTGACGTATCAGAAATTGTTTTGTTACAAAGTAGAAACGCTGGTTTAGTCAGGGCTTTGATCTTCTATAAAATCATTTGTCTAGTAGGAAGTATTATCGCTTGTAGCGCCGCGCGGGAGTAGCCGAGCGGTAAGGAGCGCCATGTTGCGTATCGCGCGGCCTCCCGGAGGTTCGAATCCTTCCACGGGTATGGCTGTCTTTAGTATAATGTAGCTCATAAGTAGTTTCTAAATTTAGGGACTGATGACCCCGCGGTTAAGTCCCATAAGCTTTACATTTGAACACATTATTCGCTGCTAGCGCGGAGGCGTTGAGAAGTAGTGAGTTTGAAGCTGGTGCTAGAACGCAAATGTGAAGCGGCATGAGTAGTGGTGTATCGCGGAGAGCACGTGACTAAACTTGTGTTTAGGAAACGACTAATACGCAATATTAATTATTTGTACGGGTATAGCATAATAAATCATCATGCACGCATCAAGAGGAATGCTGTGGGACCAAATTTATGATTGTTATTTCGTCGCCAATAAGAGCTTGTTTCTGCAAATTTTAAAGTTTCAACATTAATCTGCAGCAGCATAACGCCTCATAGATAGAGTAAGATCCGACCAGTTTATCAGAATTAGCATGTACGGCTAAGCAGCGTAGGGACGGAACAATTTTCAATAGTGAAACCTGTTAAAGACTTTATTCACCACAGATAGGTTCCTTCCTAATCATTTATTTTACCGAGACTACGATTAGGAAACAAGTAGTAATTGATTTATTTAATTTTGACGATTGAATATCAAGTAATTTGTTCAAGATAGTGTCCACAATGTTTAATTAACAAAATAACTGTTATTAGCAAGAGGATTTAATGTCTTGATATTATCATGATAGCAATGCTGGAAAAATCTTTCTTCGAAGATATTTAAAAACTCATCGTTAATGAACTTTGCTAAAATATAAAAATTATTTTTTGCAAATCACCGACAGTGGAATGACTAATTGTTTGATTGTGATATTACATGGCAGTGGATTATTATTTTTATGATAAGAAAAGAACACATTTTGAATAGCATAACTATCTATTTCAAAACAACCGAAATCATTTACGTAAATAATCATTACCATAAATTCTCAAATTAATGCAAAACCTATCAGTATGATTTGTCATTCAATAACAATCAGTCTATTACCGAGATAATTCTGAAACTAGTATACGATCAAGTGCATACTTAATTACTTGAAATCTATACATGATAAGTATTAGGGTGACATATGTATTTTCAGTGTATACTAAAATTGCTTTGGTGCTATTTGCACGTTTTATTGTGTTTTCAGCTGCTGTCTTACTTGTGTTATTTATGTTAGAAAAAGTGCAGTAGAAGTGTCTTGAACCTCGGTTTGGGCCGCGTAGAACAAATTTCTTGTCCCCATATTTATAGAATTTTCAGATCGCTAGTTAATTTTGTTTTCACCAACTATTCACTAAATTTTTTGCTCGAACATGGAGTCGGCGATCGTAAAATCAATTGTTTTTCAAATTATTAATAGCATTTTGTTTATTCTGCATTTGTGAAGTACCCAAGAACAGTAACATTCCGGTTATAAGCTTCACTACATCATCGGCTTGATTAACGATAGCCTTTCCATCTGATTAGGGACATTAGCACACAGCCAGATTTCAATTGTTTTATCTTACCAGTGTTGTAGTGATGGGAGGCTATATTAGAACATTGTTGCTTTCGTCAGCCGGTACCTTTAACGGTAACTAAAAACAGCGAATTGTTCGAATACCTAGTCCGGCGTGTGACACTAACACTTCGCTAACTGAAACATCTCAATGTTTAAACTCAGTGACACCACCATATTTATCGACAATTCAACAACGTAAATCTGGATTTATCATCTTCAAATACCGAATTGTCACAAAAGACAAAAGCACACCCTCTACTTCGTTACCAGTCACGTGACATTTCTTTATGCACCACCCGCTTGGTTACAAAATCCTTTGGACTGAATTTTATTTTTTATCAAAAGTCAATTTAAGATTACCTGACATCGTCGGTTTTCGAGGCGATCTGGGGGTTAGGGATATGTTAGGCGCAGAAATGGCCACTTAGCCACGCGAAATTATATTCAAATGTTCAAATGTTTGTTAAGCTTAAGGGACTTAACTGCGGGGCCTTCAGTACCTAAACTTACAAACTACTTATGAATTACCTTATGCTAAAGACGACACAAACATCCACGCCCGAGGGAGGATTCGAACCCCCGACCGTAGCGGCTGTGCAGACTGTGACTGACGCGCCGCAGACCGCTCGGCCACTGCAGCCGGCGAAATTATATTCTACTATGGACATTCAACTGATGCTACAATTTATCAAAATGTTCAGATGTTTTAAATCTGTGAGAGTTAACTATTGAAGTTATCAGTCATAAGGCTTACAAACTACATAAACTAAGTTAAAATAATCTAAGAACAGCACACACACACACACATCTACGCCTCAGGGAGGACTCGAACCTCAGACGGCGAGGCAACCGCGCACTCCACAGGAATGTGCCTCAGACCGTTCGCCGACTCCACCGCGGCTACAATTTATTTCCCATCACACTGTTTTCCAAATTGACATAAGGCATACGCAAGCTTTTTAATTTCTTTGGGTATTTTATTCAATCTAATTTTGATATATAAGGTAAACTCAATGAGATTTGTATTTAGTCTTGGTGTTAATAAGAATTACTACAGTTGGACTTGTTGTGGGATGCCGAAGCTCTCGAATATCGGAATAGGACCCCAATGATAAACTTTAATGGGAACGTTCCTGTACGTAAGTACCTGTTACGTAAGTGATATATATACAGGGTGTAACATAAGGTACGGCTAAACTTTCAGGTAACATTCCTCACACACAAAGAAAAAAAATATGTTACGTGGACATGTGTCCGAAAACGCTTTATTTCCATGTTAGAGATCATTTTATTACTTCTCTGCAAATCACATCAATCATGGAATGGAAACACACAGCAATAGACGTACCAGCGTGACTTCAAACACTTTGTTACAGGAAATGTTCATGGAATCCCTGATGTGCTGATGCAGCCCTGTAGAATTGCGTGCGTTCCGGCCGCGGTGGCCGAGGGGACTGAGGCGCTACAGTCACGGTCTGCACGGCCACTACGGTCGGGGGTTCGAATCCTCCCTCGGGCATGGATATTTGTGCCGTCCGTAGTATTAGGTAGTTCATAAGTAGTTTGTAAGTTTTGGGACTGATGACCCCATAGTTAAGTCCCATAAGCTTAACAAACATTTGAACATTTTTTTTTTTTTTTTTTTTTTTTTAGAATTGCGTGTTTTATCACAGCCGTCCACAATACGAGCACGAAGAGTCTCTACATTTGGTACCGGGGTTGCGTAGACAAGAGCTTTCAAATGTCAAGAAGTTTGAGGTCAGGAGAGCGTGGAGGCCATGGAATTGGTCCGCCTCTACCAATCCATCGGTCACCGAATCTGTTGCTAAGAAGCGTACGAACACGTCGACTGAAATATGCAGGAGCTTCATCGTGCATGAACCACATGTTGTGTCGTACTTGTAAAGGCACATGTTCTAGCAGCACAGGTAGAATATCCCGCATGAAATGACGATAACGTGTTCCAGTGAGAGTAGGTGGAAGAACATGAGGCCCAATCAAGACATAACAAATAATTCCTGCCCAAACGTTCACAGAAAATCTGTGTTGATGACGTGAATCGAGGAAGTACAGTACATACTAACGAAACAATTGGGTATTTTGACAATTGTCTGCACGAATTATTTCAATTTACATTTATAGAGAAATACTAAAATGAGCTCTAACATGGAAATTAAGCGTTTCCGGGCACATGTCCACTTGACATATTTTCTTTCTTTGTGTGTGAGGAATTTTTCCTTAAAGTTTGTCCGTACCTTTTTGTAACACCTTGTATATATCTCAAATAATCAATCAATATCCCGAGACATATTAGTTCAACTCCTCTCCTAGTATTCAATATCTGTGTTCTAATGAGACAATACGCTTCTGACGAAACTAAATTACTGTATGATATTTATATCACCTGTGCAGGAAGAGTAATGCAGGGTTATTCCCATTGACGTTATTTGCTGGGATGCTATCCCGATATTGGAGAGCAGATGTTCAAATGTTGGTAAACGAATTAAACCAAACTGGTATGGTCATGTCAGTAGAATTACACTAAGGACCACACACACACACACACACACACACAAACACACACACACAATGTCCGAGGCAGGACTCGAACGTCCGTCGGGAAAGGCCGCCCAGTCTATAGTGTGAGGCCTTAGATCATGTGGAATTGCTACGTATTACATAAGGGAGCATGAAGTCAGACTAAAGTTTACGTTGTGTGTAGAGACGAGTTTTACGAAAGTCCGTGCGGTCTCGGTACTCCTAAGGTGGCGACATCGGAGTGGATCTATTCCAGTGACGGCCTACGCTGCTGATCGGACGTGTAGGGGCATCTCGGCGTCCAGATGCAAACAAAGGCACTTTCGCTGCAAATAAAGTTAATTTAAACTGCTCTTTCGCGACTGTAGCTATGTTTCCCACATTTTGTAAGACGAAATGAGTACAATAACTGTTCTGAGAAAAAAATACGAACAAATTGACTTTTATATTCTTCAAAATCAAATCATCTGTTCATTTATAATTTAAGATATGGTCATCTTATTAAAATGGATATGAAATATATTAACCCACGTTCGCTCGCCTATTTTGTTGTCACGCGATAACTCCCGTGTTAGATTTTTTCTAACAATGAGACCTTGCACCTGTTTATCTCTTTATGCCAGACAAAGACACATTTATACAATAAATTATTTCTTTATTATTACCAAAGCGCTATAAATTAGTATAAACATGGTATGGAATATGTAATTTGACGAATTTGTGGATGTTTGCAAGAAGAGCTATAGTGTCGAAGCACTGACAACGATAGACGAGATGTTATAACCATACCGTGGACGTTTCAAATTCAGGTAGTATAGCCGGCCGCGGTGGCCGCGGGGACTGAGGCGCTTCAGTCACGGTCTGCATGGCCACTACGGTCGGGGGTTCGAATCCCCCCTCGGGCATGGATATTTGTGTCGTCCTAGTTCGTAAGTAGTTCATAAGTAGTTTGTAAGTTTAGGGGCTGATGACCCCGTAGTTAAATCCCATAGACTATACAAACATTTGAACATTTATTTTAGGTAGTATATAGCAAACAAGCAAGCAAAATATGGCATCAAGGTATAAGCGCTTTGTGATGCCAGAACCTTTTATACGCTAAATATGGAAGTATATGCAGACAAACAGCCTACTGGGCCATATCAATGATGCAGAAAATGTGGTGTTACAATTGGTTAGACAAAACAGGCAGAAACGTGACAATGAACAAATATTTCACATCTATAACACTAGGTAATAAAATGTACGCCAATCATCGATTCATATTAGTAGATGCTCTACGGAATAATAAAAGAGAAATTCCACCGGAACTTCTGGACGTAAAATGTAGGCAACTAAACAGCAGCATTTTGTGAGAAACCTCTGAAAAACTGCTTCATTTGCTCGTGTCTCAAAAACTAAACACAAACAGAATGTTCTAATGTTATCCACCAAGCACAGCGATGATTCTGTAGAAGCTGACATTGGCGAAGCGAACAAACCGAAAGTAATTACATTTCACAATCTAAAAAACGGAGTTGTACATGTTGTCGACCTTTCGGAATCATAACATTATGTTTAAGGAAAAAACCGCTGGCCTCTTACACTCTTTTTCAATTTTATATACTTCCACATCCGACAGAGAATGTCATGTAGGCCTGCTCTGTATAAACAATTGCTTCATTCAATTCGTAAAACTCAATAAGAATATTTACTTTCCTCATAAAAGATGTAACATATGCTGACCACTTTCAGGAGAAAACAAACGAACACAGCCTCGTGTTACAAGTACAAGAAACAGACTAAAAGTGAAGCAAGGCGGTTTTCCACGGCAGGAGAAGTAGTTGTTACGTAAAGACTCCCGTGTTAGAAAAAAATCTAACACTGCGCGCCGCATCAAATAATGCCACAACTAGCAAACTATTGTTTAAAGTTGATTGTCGAGTCACAGATTAATCGAATCACGAGAAATGAAAGAATGCATTTCTAGATGGTCAGTTCATTAGCTTTGAAATGTGAAAAATGTTAGATATTTTCTAACAATGCAAGTAATCGCTGGTTAAAATACTCAACTTAAAACATGACATACGCGTACATATACATGGCCAGATGATGGTGACACAGTTCACTGAAACCGGTCGTCATTCAATAAATTATTAATTTGAAATCTCGGCATTTTATTTTGAAGAATATAAATAGAGCCACTCAGCTGTCGCGGCTTTAGGGGTATCGAGAGCGCACGGACTGACTTATAACTCGTCTCTACACCCAACGTAAACTTTAGTCTGACTTTATGCTCCCTTATGTAATACGTATCAATGTTGCCGAGGCTCTCCAGTATGCCGCATGGTCTAATGCGTCACACTATGGACTGGACGGCCGTTTCCGCCGGAGGTTCGAGTCCTGCATCGGGCATTTTGTGTGTGTGTGTGTGTGTATGTGTGTGTGTGTGTGTGTGTGTGTGTGTGTGTGTGTGTGTGTCTGTGTGTCGTTCTTAGTGTAAGTCTATTGACATGACCATGGCGGGTCGGGACCAGTCTTGGTAACCACTGCATTGGCTCATTAAATAAGTATTAGAGAATTCTTTTACTGAAACATGCCCTTTGTATATAATCTTTATTAAATTATGTAGCTTAGGTTCGTCAGAATGTTTATTAGACGTGTTCGAAGTAGATCACAGCAAATTTTTCTATATCCTATGTAGCCACGTTAAATAGTGTGTTTCCTGTAGAGAGTAGTATAGATACTTATAAGAAAACAAGGTCAATGATCTTCTCTTTATATAATTGTGCAGAATGCGCTAATATTCTTATACTTACAGATTAATGTAAACACGTTATGACATAAAAACACAGCGTGGACTCTTGTCTTGCAATTAACGTCAAGGAATGGAATTTAATTTGCTTGGTATTTCCGTTATGTGATAAACTTGCCGAGCCCGGCGTATTTTGCAGCGATAGCGGCGCTGAAGCATCCCTGTACAAGGAGCCACAAAAATGTCAGCTCAGAACACACGAGAATTTGGTAGCACAGCTCTGTTGTAGTCATAGAATGCTTGTCTGTAGAAAAACAAATTAGTATCTGAGCTGAATGTGTGGCCGTGTTCCATTTTTGAGTTATTCATTGACCTAAAGTGTTTCTGAACCATGAATATTGTCTATTAGTATATTAATTATTTTTATTCTGTTTATTAATGATCAATGCCCCATGTTTATGTTTGTTTCCACCTCTGTGATTGAACTTGTGTGTTCATGTGAATGTGGAAAGTTGTTTTTAATATTGGCAGACTGCCGCGTAATGGCTTACAGTCGCCGCCCCGCGCTTTAGTGCCTCGTTTACTTTAATTAAGAACGCATTACTTCGTTTGTCCTCTGCGCTGGCTTCTGCTGGGTGGCCAGAAACAAGCTTACAAGATAGTGAGGTGGCCGTGTTCTTAGTGTGTTGCCAACCTAATCATGAACGAAAACGGTGACAAGAGACCTCACCGGGAGCCGTTGAAGAGTGCATTATCTTCCTCAGGTAGAGAGGGTTGGTAGACACTATGCTCTGAACCCACTCTACATCCGTACTGTGGTGGGGAAGGTTTTTGCCTGGCCTTAGGGCTTCACTCTTGATGCGACCACGGAACTAAGTACTTCGTCGAATCCTGCTGAGGAGAAGGCATGCCGTTAGAACTTTCCTTTCTTTGTGATCAGGCAGTCTAGATTTATCAGTGATAGTTTTCTTGAGTACTACTTTCGCTATGCGAGGCGACATGTTTCTTAATTTACAGAACTCGAGTAATTCTGTGCAAATTTAGTATTTGTATTTTCATTCTGGTGATGATTTTGCGTCCGGTTTTGCTCAATTTAGAATACTCTATGTGACCTTCAGCCTTTGTGTGAACTTACAAGGAAAGTACTTGGGCTCGAACAAACACATATACACCAAAATCGTACGAGAGATAATGTAAATATCCCTTATTGTACTAGTGATACTCCTACATCTGCAAAACTCCGCAGTCGTCCGTTAGAGATCTCTGCGTGTGCCTTGCCTCTTTGCACTTTGACCTGTCGGTTCGCCAGTAGGGACGGTGCAGTGTGCCTCCGAAGTTGAGTTTTGTGACGTTATGTGTGCGGTGAAGTGTCAGATGGGGCGGCAATTGGTAATCAATCCTGCTAATGTATTGCGATTGGTTGATATGAAATTACGAAGAAGATGGTATTAGTGTAGAAGATGAATCATTCGCATGCTTTCTCGTATCTGTTATGGTATAGAAATATGAGCGTAAGTTAGATACTGTTGTAACATTAACACATAATGATGATAATAGGGATGATAATAACGAACAACTCATTGCAAGCAGTAGTGCTACGGTAAGTGCGGAAAGAGGCGATGGAAGCAGTGGCAAGTGAATACCAACAGTCTACCGAGAAGAAGGTTGAATTTGCAACTATCATCACGGCTTTTGATGACATTGCGCTAGAGAACTTGTACGATGATTGTATTAAATAAATTATAGTTAAGATACCTGCATTACGTATGGCGTCTACAGTTACATATACAGCGCTATCTGGAGCATGATTGCAGAGTTTTACTGAAAAACGACACCCACCAGTACATTCAGGTGTACGTAGGGATCCTGCAACCAAACGTTCATACAGATATGTTTGTTTGAGCCCATGTACTTTCCTTGTCAGTATGTTTAAATTTTCTTGTTGTTTTTTAACTGACGTTTTCGCATCGTGTCTGTGTCCGCGAGTTTGCTAAATATTTCTCAGATTTTCTAGTTTGATTGCGTCTTTCCTTTCTGGGCCATTGAGCATTTTTTCTTCTTTTCCCCTTCTCAAGTTTAAAAATACTGCAGAGCACATTATGTTACTACATATTTGTAGGTGGAGTGTTGTATTATAAGAAAACAAGCTGAAAACCCGGCGTTGCCCGAGTATTTATCTCTTTATTCCTGCCATTTTTGAGGTATATATTCATTTGTATAAGGGCTGTATGTCTGCAAAATCTCTTGGAAATGCAATTAGTAGTAAAGAAGAAATACATTAAAACTTGGTGCGTGATGGGGCGGTTTTCCATGAACGCTATTGTTTATGTGCTCATATAGAATGGACTACGTGTCGTACTGTGATACAATTTAGAAAGTACACTCAACTATATGTGTGTATACTGTCTGAAGAATTTCCTGAGGCTACAATTTGTAGTGTAGAAATTATAAATTGTAACTTCATGCCGAATTGCGGAGTTTTAGTCCATGAACAGCGGAACGTTAATGTTTATGTGCTCATATCTCATGAACTACGTGTCTTACTCCAATATAATTTAGCAGGTACATTGAACTGTATGTGTGTATCCTGTCTGTAAAATTTCCTGCGGCTATTATTTGTAGTGTTCAAATTATAAATTGTAACGTCATACAGAGAGCCGTAGTTTTACTCTATAAACAGCGGAAAAGTAGGAAAGGGGACCTTTTTTCCGTTCATCATTTTACGATGGTTGCCAGCGAGAAAAAGTTTAATAAAGGTTTGAAATTATGTTTAAAGTTTGTTGCAAGGCGCTAAGTACTGTCATTCTCATACAGTGTATTTCGAAAGTCTCGTCGCATTATATGGCATTTTATGCGATTTCTATTGGTTATGACGTGATATCTTCTGAACCATGTGCCGTATGTGATTCTTAACCATGCAGCAATGGTGACCTCACGGTAAGGAATGTGTGTATCGTTTGGTTGAATCGGTCCAGTGGTTCAGGAGAAAATGAGTAGCATTGTCGCAAAATGCAACAGTTTTTCGCGCACCTCATTGTTTATGACGTCATGTCTCGTGAACTATATATCGTATGTGATTCCTACTCTTACGGAGACCGTCCTCATGGATTGAAGCTTACGTGTAGAAAATTTCATAAATATTGGTACAAAACAGTAGATTTGTATGCAACTCGTACAATCATACGGACACTCTGCTTTATATATTACATATGTTTTAGATGGTAATTTAATTTATTAATACCTCCTAGAGTAGTATTAAGTTAGGAACTACGCAATCACGTTGTAAAATCATGGCTCAGGTGTCCCAAGTCACCTTAATGCCTTGAATTTTACTGTACCGAACATTCAAATGTGAAACGCAGACTAAAAGTGTAGCAGTAGCAGCAACTATCTGACGTTATTTCGAGAGGATTACCGCACACAGTGTTGATGTGACACAGGCGCGGTGGACTGGATGATACTCTGCAGGCACGCTCCATAGATTTAGCCTTACGCAGGAAGGATGATCTTGGTTTGCGTAAGGCAGGTTTATATCGTATTCCTTGCAGTTGTGGCATGTCATATATTAGTCAGACAATCAGGACTCTGGAAGATCGGTGTATTGAACATAAATGTTATACGCGCTTACAACAGCCAAAGAAATCAGCTGTTGCAGAACACTGTCTTGGCACAGGTCACCCTATGGAATACAACAACACGGAGATTCTGACATGCACTTCCACCTATTGGGATAGTGTTATTAAGGAAGCTGTTGAAATTAAACTAGCAAGCGATCTTATAAACAGAGATGGTGGTTTTTGTTTTAATTCTGCTTGGAATCCGGCACTGTTTATCGTCAAAAAAACAGAGGAACAAAATTAATGCTGTCTCACCTGTTGATTAAGTCACTATCGATATTTTTTATGTTTGGTCATCTTTGGTTGTGTTGACTCTGCAGTGACTTGTACTGTGTGTGTTATCTTCCTTGTTTACCCTTTGCAAACCGAGGTATTAAATACGCTTGCACATTACTTCCTTAAGTGCAGTTGTGCCTTGGGAATGGCAGGGTGTCCTCCTGCCGAAATATCGGCGGTTGTCGACGACGTCACCCGGCAACATACCCGTAAGTTGTTTGAACATTTATTACGCCGGGAAAAGTTAAGGTTTCACATGCTCAATATTTCTCAGATGTTCTAGTTTGATTCCGTCTTTCCTTTCTGGGCCATTGAGCATTTTTGTTTCTTTACCCCTTCTCAAGTTTAAATATACTGTAGAGTACATTGTGTTGTAATGGCCTTCAATCCGGAGACTGGTTTGATGCAGCTCTCCACCCTACTCTATCCTGAGCAAGCCTCTTCATCTCCTCATAAGAACGGCAACCCACATCCATTTGAATCTGCTTACTATATGCGTCTCTTGGTCTCCCTCTGCGATTTTCACCCCACACACTTCTCTCCAATCCTAAATTTACTATTCCCCAATGTCTAAGAATGTGTCCTACCAAGCGATCCCTTATTTTAGTCAAGGTATGCCAAAAATTCCTTTTCTCACCTCTTCATTAGTTATGCGATCTACCCACCTAATCTTCAGCATTCTTCTGTAGCACCACTTTTCAAAAGACTCTATTCTCTTCCTGTCCGCACTGTTTATCGTCCACGTTTCACTCCCGTACAAGGCAACACTCCACACAAATGCCTTCAGAAAATACTTCCGTACACTTAAATTAATATTCGATGTTAGCAAATTTCTCTTTTTCAAAAATGCTTTTCTTCCCATTGCCATTCTGAATTTTATAATCTCTGTACTGCGACCATCATATGTTATTTTACTACCCAAGTAACAAAATTCATCTACCACCTTCATTGTTTCATTACCTAATCTAATTCCTTCAGCATCGCCTGATTTTTTAAGACTGCATTCCATTATCTTTGATTTGCTCTTGTTAATATTCACTTTATACGCTCTCTTCAACACACTGTCCATTCCATTCAACTGCTCTTCCAGATCCTTTGCTGTCTCCGACAGAAATACAATGTCATCAGCAAAACGCAATATTTTTATTTCTTCACCCTGAACTTTAATCCCTATTCCAAATTTTTCTTTGCTCTCCTTCAGCGCCTGCTCAATGTACAAATTGAATAACATCGGAGAAAGGCTACAACCCTGTCTTACACCCTTCCCAACTAATGCTTCCCTTTCATGCCCTTCGAGTCTAATAACTGCGGTCTGGCTTTTGTACAAGTTGTAAATAACTCTCCTTTCCCTGTATTTTACCCCTGCTGACTTCAGAATTTGAAAGAGTGTAGTCCAGTCAACATTGTCAAATGCTTTCTCCAAATCTACAAAAGCTAAAAATGTAGGTTTGCCTTTCCTTAATCTATCTTCTATAATAAGATGTAAGGTAAGTATTGCCTCCCGGGTTCCAACGTTCCTCCTGAATCCAAACTGATCTTCCCCGAGGTCAGCTTCTACCAGCTTTTCCATTCTCCTGTAGATAATTCGTGTTAAAATTTTGCAACCATGACTTATCAAACTGATGGTTCTGTAATTTTCACACCTGTCTGCGTCTGATTTCTTTGGAATGGGGATTATTACATTTTTCTTAAAGTCTGAGGGTATTTCGCCTGTCTCATACATCCTACACACCAGTTCAAATAGTTTTGTCATGGCTGGCTCTCCCAGAGACTTTAGTAGCTCTGAGGGTATGTCATCTACACTATGTTACAACATATTTCTAGGTAGAGTGTTGTGTTATAAGAAAATATGTTTTAGATGGTAATTTAATTTAATAATACTTCTTAGACTCGTATTAAGTTAGGAACTACGCACTCACGTTTTAAAATCATGGCCCAGATGTACCAAGTGACCTTAGAGCCTTGAAGCTTACTGTACCGAACATTCAAATGTGAAACGCAGACTAATACTGTAGCAGTAGCCACTGTGTGACGTAGCCCCGTACTTCACAGTTATTTCGAGAGGATTACCGCGCAGTGTTGGCGTGACGCAGGCGTGCGCGCTGGCCTGGATGATACTCGGCACGCTCCGACGCTCAGACGGCGAGCGCTGTGGCGGGTTTCGCGGCGGTAGCGGCCCGCCCGCCCCCGCCAGGTTTCCGAGGCGAGGAGTGTTAACGCGGCGGTCGCCGAAGCGTGATTTCTGGCCCGGCTCCCAGCAGGAGCGGCCGCGTAATCCGCGCGCCGTAATCCGCTAAGTGGCGCCGTAGCGACCTGGCCGCCAGACCCACCATCTCGATAATCCGGCCCGTGTGTATTCTGGAGCCACCTGCTGCCAGGTCGTGCGAAAACTACCTGAGAGGAGGTACGGACGGGAGGGTCGAAACACCATTAACGCACCAGCAACATCTACACGGGATACTCTGCAAATCACATTTATTTTAAAAAATAACAGTCTAGTTCGCAAAATTTTACAATTTATTACTACAGGTAACTGGTTTCGATCCAAGATTAGATCATCTTCCGAACTCTAAAAATACAATAGAAGACGATATGCTATAGAGGGAAACAGGTACATCATTAATAGCCACGATAAATTTACAAACAGGACTAAAAAGGATATGGTGGAGACATGGCTTAGCCACAGACTAAGGGATGTTTCCAGAATGAAACTTTTACTCTGCAGCGGAGTGTGCGCTGATATGAAACTTCCTGGCAGATTGAAATTGTGTGCCGGAACCGGGACTCGAACCTGGGACCTTTGCCTTTCGCGGGCAAGCGCACTACCGACTGTGCTATCCCGACACGACTCAAGATGCCGCCTCATAACTTTACTTCCGCCAGTCCCTCGCCTCCTACTTTCCATATGTATTAATAAAAACAAATGGAACCTGAACTGACTACCCTTCCTTAACTTCATCAACCAACTACCCACCGCTCCCGAAAACTTACCTTCTCATTCTGTTGCGTCTTTTAAGTGTTCTGCCAATAAAATGCAGTCTCTGGTTTGCCTTTCCTACGACATTATCTATGTGTTCTTCCCAGTTTGATTCATTCCTGAACCTGAAGTGTTTCTGCACCATTAATTTTATCTATCTCTGTGTTAATTATTTTATTCATTTTATTAATGCCCCATGTTGATATATGTTTGCCCCATGTTTATATAAGTTTTCACCCGTGTGATTGAACTTATGTGTTCATGCGAATGTGGAAGGTTTGTCTTAATATTGACTGACTGCCGCGCAATGGCTTATAGTCGCCGCCTCGCGCCTTAGGCCTTCTTTTGCTGTAGTTAAGAACGCATGGCTTCGTTTGTCGTCTGCGCTGGCGTCTGCTGGCTGGCCAGAGACAAGCTTACTTGGTTATGTGGCGAGGGGACCGTGTTCTTAGTGTCTTGGATGAAAGAGGTGACAGCAGACCTCTCTGGGAGCGGTTGTAGAGGGCATTGTCTTGACCATGTAGCAAGGGTTGGTAAACACTAGTCTCTGGACGCACTCTACACCAAGTGTATGGCAGGGTGAGGTTTCTCCATGGCGCTAGAGCTACACTATTCCCTTTTGATTCTGACTCCGACGACTGTGGAAGTAAGTACTCCACCGAATCATGCTGAGGGGAAGGCATGCTGTTAGGACTTTGCTTTCATTGTGATAAGGCAGCCTTGTTTTTTCAGTGATAGTTTTCTTGAGTAAGTCTCTCGCTGTACGAGGCGAAGTGTCTTTGTTAATTTACAGAACTTGAGTAAATTCAGTGTAAATTTATTATTTGCGTTTTGATTCCAGTGATGATTGTGTGCCCGGTTTTGCTCAAGCTAGAATACACATTTGTAAACTTAATATGTTTGAATTTCTTTGCTGTTTTTAACTAACTTTTCACGTCGTGTCTCTATCTGTGAATATGCTAAATATTTCTCAGATTTTCTTATTTGATTCCATCTTTCCTGTCTTGTATGACCGGTTGCACCATGTGCTTTTGTAAAAGTCGTTATTTCGGCTTTCACACATGTTTCTGTTAATACTAGCTTTTTCTATGCAAATTCTCGCATGTGCTCTACTCGCTTATTCTAAATTAATTTCTGTTTGTAAATGCTATGAAATTCGCAGAGGGAGGCCGATGTCCCCTGCCATACGTTTGCGTCGCGCGCGCCATATTTCCGCTACCGCTCGCATTCTGAATCCCCTGGTCCGATTCGATGTGTGCTCAGCAACCGGCACGTGTCGCCGATCCATGCAACTGCGGGCGCGGAACCCAATGATCAGAGAACCTGTCTCAAAGTCCACACCGCGGGTCGCACCCAATCGGAGCATGATCGCAAGTACGTAGATTCAGCACTACTGGCTAGCTGGGAGATCTTTACAGACGGCAAAAGTCTGTCTGCAGCCGGCTCTCGCCCCGATAGCACGCTCCCCGCTCTGCAGCCCCCTGGGCTCGCTCTCCTACTTGAACATAATGAATACTTCTGTAGTACCACTGGTGGCTCTCCTCAGGTCGTAACATCAGAATTGTATCCCCTCTTCTGGAATACAATCATTTCGTTACACTGCAACTCTCGTGTCCGAGTATGATTTGCTGGTCCTGTCAAACCCCGTCCGGAAAACGCCCACTGCCTTTTCCCGTTCGTGCCATATCTGTACAAGACAAAACTGTCTCTGGGCAATGATTTATTATTACCGCTCGGTTAGCCGTGTGGTCTAACGCACTGCTTTCCGAGACGGGAAGGCGTATCGGTCCCGGTTCGAATCCGCCAGGCTGATTAATGAAGGGGGTCGGGGTGCCGGCCAGCCTGGATGTGGTTTTTAAGCGGTTTTCCTCATCCCCCTAGTTGAAAACCGGGCTGGTCCCCACGTCCCTCCTCAATTACACGATTCGCGAACACTCCGTAACACTTTTCACTTTCACCCATTTAACAATATACGCAGACATTTGTGGTACACATTTCCTCCCAAGGGTGCTGACAGGAAGGGCATCCGGCGACCCTGTGACTATTAACACATGTAAAATCCAGATTTAACAACGTGCCGATCGGACATGTGCGGGAACATGGCCAAAGAGAAAGAGGAAGAATTCACATCTATCACCTCCGCCGGAAGAACTGGGTACGATAGTCCCCATTAACGTTCGTTCATTGCTGGGGTGCTATTCCGCTGTTGGAGAGCTTCGGGAACGTTGATACGTATTTACAAAAAGGAAAATGAGGAAGAATTAATTGTGTTATGGAGGGAGATCTGCAGTCGACGTATCCATTAGCTCATGGTGGCTTAGTGGTATACCTCCTGTCCACGACGTAAATTTCAATTCATTGCATCTCCTTCAGTATAATATCTGTAGTTCTGAACTCGTGTTTAATAATGGATCGAAGAGTGAAGAAACATAAAAATATGCATCTACAATCTGTCGACCTGTCTAAATCGTCCCACTATGAAAAATGACACAAGATACCACATGCTTCGAAATATCGCCTTAAACAGTATGCAGTAGACAAGTAATGGAACTTAACCGAGATGCAGTAATAAGTGAGACAGAACGAAGGGCTCCGATTAAAGCGGCAGTGAGACAGGGATAAATATTTTGCCACTAATTTTCAATATAGACATCGAAAAGCAGTGTCAGAAATAAGATTTTAGAGTGCAACAAAAATTCAGAGTTTAAGTATAAAAAGTAAAAGATTTGCTAATGATATTTCTAGTCTACTGAGAATGAAGAAGAATTACACAATACGTTGAATGGAACTGTGGAATGATAAAAGTATGTGGACTGGGAGTAAATGGTATAAACAAAAATGTAATAATATTGCTGCCAGCCTTCCGATAGAACGCATGGCAGAGTGGTTAGCGTTTCAGATCGCTGTACGTGCGGTCCTCTGTGCAAATCCTGCCACTGGCAGAAAAAATTATTTCTTTCTATTTGCTATTTCTAGAATCTTCTACATGTTTCTTATGTTTGATGTACTTGTAAGTTTGTAATGGGACATGTATTTAACCGTCCACTATTTTCTTCATAAAACTCAATTTCGCAGTTGTTCAGTACTTACAGAATATATTGTTTTGAGTTTTATTAATGTTTGAGAACATATACTTGTGTGAATTTTATTTGCTTTTGTTTGTTTCATGTGTAACGATGATGCTGCAGCAGTACACAGTGACGAGTTCTCCGCCGACGTCAGCGAGAAAATGGTGGTCGCTATCGTTGATTAGTCGAAGGTCGGCGCGTTGAACGAGAAGACATTGCCTGCTTATAAGGACTGTGATAGACTTCTTTTTGTAATATTAACAATGAATATGAAGAACAATGTAAATGAAAAGGAGTTAGTCGTGATTTGTATTCCGTATTTAGAGGAAATCTCTTTGCAATTATGATCTGTATGTACTGAATTGTGTGAGATTAGTTACGCCAAATATATATTTAAAATAAAAGTTTTAAAAGAAGTTACTGATGAGAGTCTACAATTTCTAAAAAAATGAATCAAGATGTGTAAATGATTTTTTTTCTGAAGTGAACTTTGAATGTGATCTGAAAGACTTACACAAAAATTACGTGTCTCAAAAGTTGCACGAAAGTTGACATGGTTTTAGCGACCGCAGATATATATGAGTGCTGTAAAACAAAAAACTCTCGTGGAATCCTCAACTAAAATTTTACTCAGGGGCTTACGAACTTACAGAATTTGATGGTAGAAAGCATTCCTGAAATATTTTAAATATTCAAGACAAGAAATTTATTATAAATAATTTGGAAGCTTAAATTATCGTCAGGGATAATTATTGTGAGTGGTACTAGTTAACTTGGGGTACGAAGGCACTGTCAGAGTTGTTCGTTAATGAAATCAGAGTTCTTTAAAACTGGTACCACCACAAGTTCCAAAAAATTCTATATGTAAATAGTGGAGTACTTCAGGCAGAAGGCAGTCTGTACTGAGTGTACGCTTATGTTAGCAATAAACCCGCTCTAAGTGCAAAGTGTTGTGCTCTATTAACGACTAGCCTTCGAATTCCGGACCATCTGAAGTTTTCAACGTGACACTTTGTGGTGGAGGTGCCGAGTGTCCTGCAAAACAGCTGCATCACCGAGTCTCTGATTAGTCAGTGTAAGAGCCGTCGCCTACATGGACTAGCACTGGAATACAAAGGATATACTGACTACCTTCTTCCGAAGGTCCATGTTATCAAAAGAGAGATGCATACGAAAACAGCGGTGAAACACCCATCGGTGTTCTCGGGAGACGCTGTACAGGACTCAAACAAATGGCTGGAAGGATTCGACCGAGTCTCCAATTGGAGGGTTCACACAATGTGCTTGGCGAACGCATTTTTCTACTTGAATGGGACAGCCCAGCAGTGATTTGAAAACAACGAGAACAAGCTCGATAGTTTGTACAGATTTCAGACGAAACTTAAGAAGACGTTTGGAGACTGCCATAAACAAACATTTTAACAAAACTTTAGCAGACATGTTGTCGATGTGCGTCGACGTCGAGCAAAAGAATTGGGATATAATACTGCCAGTCGGGAAATTCGCTTAGAATACAGCATGGTAAGACATCACAGGCTTCACGCCGTTTTTTACTGCTCCATAGCCGTGAAGCTGAGACGACAATGGATACGCTGTTTCCGTTCCAACCGGACGACACTCAGGATGACTATGGGAAACAGCTCATCAACAGGGTCGAATAAGCAAGATAGCTGGCTCGCATACGGACACGGGACGCCCAGCAGAAAGACCGCCAGCGTTATAACGACAAGTACCGACCCGTTGTGTACAGACCAGGACATCTGGTATGGATCTTTTACTCCTGTACGAAAAATTGTACTATCATAAAAGTTACTGAAGCGATACTTTGGTCCACATCGTGTCACACGCCGCTTGTCAGACGTCACATACGAAGTCGAGGATTATGAGCCGTCCTGAAAACGACAAAAACGAAGATACATTGTTCACGTCCTCCGTATAAAGCCTTTCCACAATCCCAAAGAACAGATAGAAACGGATTCTTGTTCGACTTCTAAGAGCGTAATGGTAATGATGTAACCACGATAGGAGGGTCTGGTGCCGGTCATCGTCACCGAAAGAACGGCGTGCAGGCAGAATGGAAGGATTCTCCGGAACAGCCATACAGAGGACCCATGACAAGATCCGGGACACTGCAGCTGGCTCCAAAGAGATCCTAACAGTGCGTCGCTGTTCTTTCAGGAAGAAGAGCAATACCGCTTGATGCAGTGGTTAGCGTCGCAGATCGCTTGCTTGCGGTCCCGGTTCAAATTCCACCACTGGGAGAAGAAAATTTCTTTCTTTGTATTTACCATTTGTAGAAGGTTTTTACATGTTTCTTATGTTTGATGTACTTGTAAGTTCTACAAAATTCTTTCTATATGTTAATAGTGAAGCAGTGCAAGCAGGAGGCAGTCTGTACAGCAACAGTAAACATGTTCTAAGTGCAAAGTGTTGTGCTCTATTAACGACCATCCTCCGAATTCGGAAATACCTGCAGTTTTCAACGTGACAAAATTTCCATTACGTTGGTATGTTTGAAGATATTTAATTTGTGAAGTATCTGTCGAAACTAACGAAGTATAAGGTACGTTTTTATTTATGTTAACATTTATACTACACATATACTTGCCTCTAACTAATTATAATTTCATTTGATTTTCAAGCGACGTAACGTAAAAGTTGACAGTATTATCGAAGAAGTACAAAATTGAGGATGATTTTCTATAGAACGATAAGAAAGATTTTTACATTTTAGCTTTAAAAAATTTGTAACTTAAGATGAACGCTGCAGATATATGTGTGCATAACATATAAAAATTTGACCATAACAGGGCAACTATGTTTCAATATACATATATTTAAAGCTACAAGTTCCTAATGTATACGTGGAAAACTGAGAAAAAAGCTACTCTCTAAATCCGATAAGAACATTTTAGGATTTGATTGAAAGACTGTCACTGGAGATTGGATCTGAGAATATACGTGTCAACGGTCTGTTGAAATGACATTAATATGGACAAATATGTTGCAAGAAATATTGAAGTAGAGAGTTTCTCTGGAAGACATGGAAAACTGTAAAAATGTTAGTATATCAAACAGATAAGACCTATCATAGTAACGATTGAAAAATTTTGTAATTCTGTTTAATTCAAATTTATGATTCTTTGACTTATTACAGTTTCATTAACTTCGAACAAATATCTTTCACTACAAACGTCGTAAGAGACAATGTTGCAAAAATAGTTCTACAACTAGTTTTGGTCTGGCCAGACACCATCTTCAAGTCATCCACCAGGTGCTGAAGAGTCTCCAAATAATTACTGACTGTCCTCCACTCCAGGTAATTGAGTTACTGCATGGAGTCGATGACGTCAGGTCACAGAAAATATCTTACAATGTTGTACTTCAGATGGATGGCTTGAAGATAGCTCTGGTCAGCCCAAAAGTAGTTGTCGATCAGTTAAATGTATTTTTCCATCTTTAGCTGTTAAAACTTGTGGAATATAATAAAATTCTCTGTTCCTTAATATTTCGAACATACACTGGAATTTCTACATTGCGTTTCAAATGTTCAAATGTTTGTAAAGCTTATGGGACTTAACTACGGGGTCATCAGTCCCTAAACTTACAAACTACTTACGAACTAGGACGGCACAAATATCCATGCCCGCGAGGGGATTCGAACCCCCGACCGTAGTGGCCGCGTTTCAATTTACTTGGCTTTTACTGATCTGTTCCCGACAGCCATAAATGAATGCCCTTGGCTTTCAACACGTTCTGCTTGCTTTGCTGTACGTGTGTGCCCATTGCCGCCTGAACGTCCTAATTTCCAGGCTAACATGTGTACCCATAACACTGAAAGGGTTAATGGATTGTGTCGCTCAAATTACATATTTACGTATTAACGTATTCATAACGCTCCAGTTCTGAAATGTGATCACAACACAACATAGCAAAGGATGATAAAACATTATACAAGAGATGGTAGCTCCCAATCTAGAAAATTTAATTATTGCACTAAAATAAAGTGGGGAGCTCCTGGCGACTTTAGTAAACAACATTAATTCAAAATACAGTGATAGCGTAAGTGCCAACGTGAGTGCAAGGAGGAAAAAAAAAAGAACAACACGAAGTGTGCAACATAAAAAACTTGCCAACTGAAGAAGCTTTAAAATAAATCGAAACATCTCTGATCTGAATTATTCTAAATTTTACAGTTGCAAAACACAGTAAATTAACCTAAAAAACAAATCATGAATAAAAAGATAATAAGATATTTCTTATGACGTTACAGAACACAGGTGGCTATAGTGTCAATCTGTCTAGAGAAAGCATCAGCGTTTAAAAGAATATTAGCGTCATACAAACGAAGTGAACAATGTTTCACCTATGTCCAAACCTAACATAATATTGGTCAAAACCCATCTCATTTTAGCTAAAATATATATAAATGCCAGATAAATATTATTATAATCTCAGTTCTATCATAGTAACATTATCTACCAGTACAAAGTGTTTCTTGACCTTTTTATTTATTTATTTATCGTACGGTTTTTACAAGTATACAAATATATATTTACATATATACAACTAAATGGAAATGCCCAAATTTAACAACCAGTCCAGAGCACTTTCTGTCACTTGATGTAAACTCTAAGTCACCATTAAATGCTCGCAGTGGACACTCCTTGACGATGTGCCCTACGGTTTGCTCCTCTGCCCCGCAGTCACAGTCAGAAGATGGAAGCAAATCTCGCTTCTTCATGTTGTAAGCAAACTTCCATTGTCCAGTCCCAATGCGGTTCAGTCTCGACCAGGTTTGGCGTGGTAGATGGAATCCCTCAACCTTCTCTGATGGATCTTGCACGAGGTGGCCGTTGTGCGGTGGATTTTCGTTCCAGCGTTCTTGCCACTTGGAGGTCACGTCGAAGGAAGTGGGGCTTTCTGTGTCACACCAGGGAGGATTCCGTGATTTTAGACGACATGCTTGGGGATCCCTTAGAGCATCATACAAGGGAAAGTTCTTGTGAGCCTCTACATTCTTTATCAATTTTATCTTAGCTGCTATCCTCGTCAGATCTTGCGGAGCAATGTTAACCAGTACAGGTAACCACTGAATGGGCGTAGATCTGTCAGTGCCAGTGATAATCCTCACGGTTTCATTAAGTTCGACGTCAATCTTTGTTGCGTGAGCGCTGTTTTCCTACACTGGCGCGCAGTATTTCCCAGCAGAATACACAAGAGCGAGCGCAGCAGTCTGCGTTTGCAAAATTTAGCAAAATTTAGCAAACTGTGAAATATTACAATGAATATTAATTTTAAAAAAATAGAGACACTGAGAGAAACGTGAAGATTCCGCCATCAGTAGTTAGCGGCAATAGTAGTTAAAGACAGCACCAGAAATACCATTACAAAAGAAAGTCGCGGAATCCGTCAATTACCTGTCAGGAGAACACAGATTGGAGTCATCACACTGGAGTCGAATCTGTACGGAATAATTAATTTCTTCTTTTCTGTAAACTGATGCTTGTTTGAATAAGCTTCGAATACTAAAGTTCCAAAAATTTGTTCAAATGTTTGTATAGCTTACGGAACTTAACTACGGGGTCATCAGTACTTAAACTTAAAAACTACTTACGAACTAGCTAACACTAAGGACGGCACAAATATCCATGCCCGAGGGGGGGATTCGAACCCCCGACCGTAGTGGCCGTGCAGACCGTGACTGGGGTGCCTCAGTCCCCTCGGCCACTGCGACCGGCACTAAAGTTCCATGACCGTGTTTAATTCCAATTACGATTAGTATTTAAAATTGTAAATTATCGGACTTCGTTCAAAGAAAAGAAGAATTACTGCAGGCATTGAAACAAAATTCAATACAAAATGTGAAATTCGCGTCTGGAATGTTTTTCCGCAATCGCGAAACAATTTACAACAATGGCGAAGCATTATTTTACGAATTATGCTGGAAACGAATTAAAAAAATAATGAAAACTGAGGAAAGAATTTTTTTATATTAAATATTCATGTCAACTGAACTTTGATATTTATTAAAATTAACAATAAATGATCACAATTACATAGTTCATGTGGAGAGTCCAAAAGACAGACGTCTGATCTGTTCAACAGTAAGAAGACGAAAGACGAGGAGCGATTCCGTTTTCTCCCGTGGTCGTTCAAAAAATTTTAAACTCTCTTAAAGAGGTAAAGCAGTCAACAATCCGAAGATTGGTTTGAACACCACTGTGCTTTACTAGGCATGGTCCTGTTTGGAGGTGGTATGCCGTTGCCTTTCTCCGACCTTCGAACTGACTTACCCAGCCAGTTATAGGGGGACCTACAGTTTAACGTGGGTTTCGAACCACGGTGCTACTCGGTATTTTTCACGTAAACAATACTGCCAGAGGTGAAAGAAGTGTAAAGTGACAGACAAAAATCTCAGGACCTGGCGGGGATCGAACCCGCGACCTTTGGTTTTGTAGTCTGCCACTCTACCACTGTGCAACCGAGGCGCAAAGCAACATAATCAGAGATTATCCCCAGATATAATTAAAAGAAATAGAAAAGTAATAAATGTAAAGCTACGATATCATCCAAGCAATGACAATGAAAATTATGTATTGTTAATTCTTTACATTAAATTAATTAGAACGCAAAAGTGAACCATTAAATACAACTGGCTATAGTAAAAGATAGCGCAAATAGAAGTGGGTAAATTGATATACATGTCTTCGTTAGATTAATAGTATTTCATATCCAAATATAATTTAATAGGTTTGTCAACAGTACTTTCGTACTAAACGGTAATTATACAGAAACTAATGAGGACAAAACTTTCCTAACATTAATTTCGGAATATAACAATACCTACTTTAATATTATGAGAAAGTAATTTAATTAGTTTCATCATGGATACTAATTAACCTAATACATGACCTACAAAAACACGCCTCCTGCATGACATAATTAATATTTGCTAATTAAACAAACTTCTGCGACGTCAAATAATAGAGAAAAATTTCAGCTAGTCATTTTAGAAAATAGAAACGGAAAATCCGGGTTGGAATATCGGTCCAGCACGAAGTTTGAACATCGCCTCTGAATTTATTTCAATGGCTTGAAACAGTTACATTTTTGAATATTTAGGATTCGAGTTTTATTCTCTTCGGTGTATGTTAGCCTAAATAAAAGAACCGAAGATAAATGCATTTTGTCGCAATAGTAAGGATCTGACGATAGTGCAACCAACGACAGAAATTCGAGTCAATGGCGAGTGAACTCGCAAAAGCGGGAACAGCGCTACGACAGGGAGAGTGAAAACACAAAGAAAAAAAATGGCAGCGTACTTCTTCTATCACCAGGCGGTATGAAAAAGATTTCAATATAAGCCGTACTGCATACGCGGATGGCTTTCGACAAATCGACGAGGCAGTGAGAATCCCACATTTCCGGTGCCTCGCGGAACGGCAATAGTTTTGCGCCTTTCTAGAGATGTTATTGCCTGCGTTGTTCCTTCTTTTTTTATTATTGTTGCTGTTGTAAAGGAGGATTTCGGAGGGCCTGGTTGATCGTTTCCGCAACGCTGCGTGCGAGCGAACGCCAGTAACGGCCGTAGCTTTGTGAGCATTGCCTCCCCCCACCGTCTCTCTCTCTCTCTCTCTCTCTCTCTCTCTCTCTCTCTCTCTCTGTCTCTCTCTCTCTCTCTCTCACTCACACACACACACACACGCACGCACGCACACAGCGCCGACGCCAGAGGAGGAGCAATCGGCGCAGATTGGACGTTCCCCCAGGCAGGCGGCGTCGCCCACTCATCGCGCCGAGATCGAAAGGAACCGAACAGCACGTCCGTGTGCGGCGGGGGTTGGGGGGGGGGAGGGGGGAGGACTGCGAACGACCTGCAATGGGACGCGAAGTCTGTGATCGATAGCGGCTCGACGAGTCGACGCTCGCCCTTGGCCACAGACTAACATACACAATCGCAACACTCACTGCTGTGAAAGTTGTTACCAACTGTTATTTGTAACGACACTAGCGCTCCTAGTGGTGGGCATCCGCCCTAAGAGTAATCTCTCTATATAAACGGCAACCACTGAAGATAGAAACTTGAAATTTGTAGAGGGTGGTGATCTTACTCTATAGGCGTCTTTGAAAAAGCGATTTTTCGACATTCCGTCCGTAAGGGCGTGAAATAAGGGATTTAAAGTGTTTTGAAAATACGTTGCTATTTAGGCAGTTCTGAAAATAGAACTACAAAATTACGGAATTCAATTTAGGGTTCGAATTTGAAAGACACATGTTTCGGCATTTTTCGAAATATAATCAATAAGGGGGTAAAATAGGAGATGAAAAAAATTGATTTAAAAAAAAGTTTCTGTTAACTCAAATTTTATGCTATAACTACGAAACTTCGGATATGGCATCTTGGTCAGGATTAAAATAACAAGAGTTTCAGTATTTTTGGAAATTCAACAAGTAAGAGTGTAAAATAAGGGATGAAAAATTCTTGTTTGAAACATGTTACTATTAAGACAATTTTGAAGCTAGAGGTGAAAAAAATAATATTTGTATTGTTGGTTAGAATTAAAAAATATATGTTTCGGTATTTTTGGAAATTCAACCATTAAGGGCGTTAAATTTGAAAGGGGATGTTTTTCAAAAATCTTTCGCTATTAAGGCAATTTTGAAGTTACAACTACATATTTTCGTATTTGGATTCAGAATTCGAATTTAAAAGACACGCGTTTTGGTATTTTTGGAAATTCGACCAATAACGGGGTAAAATAGGAGACGCAAAAATTGATTTTCAAAAAATATGTTGCTGTTAACTCAAATTTCAAGCTATAACTACGAAACTTATGGACTCTTGATGAGGATTAAAAAGACGCGAGTTTTCGTAATTTTGGAAATTCAACTAAGGCGATAAAATAGCGGCTCAAAAATTCCTTTCGGAAACACATTGTTGTCAAGCCAAATTTGAAGCTAGACTGCAAAAATTGGTACCTGTATTGTTCGTCAGAATTTCAAAAATAGATGTTTCGATATTTTTGGAAATTCAACTATCAAGGGGGTTAAATTGGAGAGTGGTTGTTTTTCTAAAATCTTTTGCTATTAAGGTAATATTGAAGCTACAACCACATAAATTGGTGTATATTTTCCTGGTTAACATTAGAAAGGCACGTTTTTCGGTATTTTCAGAAAATTAATCATTTAGGGGGTGAAATAGGGGATGAAACAATTTTTGAAAATACGTTGCTACTAAGCCAATTTTGAACCCAGAATTACAAAAAATGACAATTGCATACTCGGTTGTAATTTAAAAGACACATGTTGAGATATATTTCGAAATTCAACTATTACGTGGTGTCATAGGGGGTTACAAGTAGTAAAATCAAATGTTCAAATGTTTGTAAATCTTAAAACACTTAATTAAATACGGGGTCATGTCCCTAAGACATAAACTAATTAAACTAACTTAAACTATTTTCGACTAACTTATGCTAAGGACAACACAAACACCAATGCTCGAGGGCGAATCGAACCCCCGACGGCGAACAACAGCGCGCACCACAGCATGGCGCCTCAGTACGCATGGCCATTCTGCCGCGGCTACAAGTAGTATCACAACATTTCATTATGATAGTACTTAAGCTATATTTACAAAAATTTATATTAACAGGGAGAAACATATGGTGCAGACCAATCAGCCTACGCAAGCGAAGCAGCGGGCGTTAAGCTATTGTTTGTTTATAATTATTTTTCTATTTAATTAACCAAACAGTTTGTGTAATTCGTGCGTTCCAAGCATTAGTAAAATATCGATAGAAGTAAATAATAGCGAAATAAATGTAAAAACAGCCGAATTTCCCTGATAAAGTGATATAGATAATAACTCAATCACGAGGAAATACTTAAGAATATGTGTATATTTACCGACTTACTGCACTGAAACTATGAATACATACACAGAGAAGAAACATTAATTCCTGCTGTGGTCTTTTCTCATATGACAGGCACTATATTAGAGGTGTAAAAATTGGATATGGAGTCTTATGATTCGAACATTTTTCAACTACGCTCGTCTTTCTTATAAACGCATAAACATATGAGTGCAAGTACTTTAGCTTATGAAAAGGAAGTGTCGGTCATAGTTGCCGTCTGGGGTTCAGATGTAGCAACAATTGTGGAATTTGTTTTTGCTTTGTCGAGAAACTGTTTTTATCCCAAGTTTTATTGAGGATTCAATATAAGTTTCTTACTTTCCCCACTTACTGATTTGACTGGAATAGTAAAGAAACCTCAACGTTTCTTGTTAGAAAATAGACGTCTTTCTGCAGTAAGCTGGCCTGTTCTTTATTATCAATTTTTCGTTCTTAATAGAAATCTTAAATAAACTGTCCTGCGTAGTACCGTTTCATACCTTCCAGGGTTTCTTAGGAAAGTTGATAAAGACAAATGTAGAGTTCTTTTCCAGTTATTACCGATTTTTGTGGCACTAAATTCCTACCCTGGTCTAAAATGTATGTTAAAATCAATTTAAACGATATTATTCACACTCTTCAGATACCGTATTCAGAAATGTAGCTTTCCAGCCGCTTGGAGCGCAGCTGTCGTGGCGTATAACAAATATCAGTCGGAGTGTCGTGACTGTAAGTGTCAGACCCCTTGGCTCTAAGCTGTGGCCTGCTGTGCTGTGCCTTTCAGGTCAAACCCACGTATCAGAATCGCCGATCTCTAAGGTAAATACAAACTTTATGCAAACAAAATGAAAACCTAACCAATACTACACGCCTTTAACCACCGAAATTCGTCGGTAACGCTACGCCAGTTTTGGGCATTTCGTAAAAGCTGTCTCGTTTTCTGCTCTAATGAATTTCACAGCGACTTATTCTGACACCCAAAATTCCAGATATCTGACAGTGAGGTGGATTCCATAGTCTAATATACACAATCACGACACTCTCTCCTGTGAAAGTAGTTACCAACTGTCATTTGCAACGAAACTAGCGCTCCTAGCGGTGGACAAACAGCCGAAGAATTGATGATTCTTTACAATTATATTTGTACGTTATTAACGAAGTAGTTAGTGTTAGGTTGCAAGTATTAGTAAAATATCAATACACGTACATAATACGGAAATTGACGTAAAAACAGCCAATTTTAATAGATTTATTGGTATAAAAATCAACTTCGTCATGAACTAATACTTACGAATATATGAATATTGGCAGCTTATTCCGCTGAAAGTAAGTAAGAGAAACACAAATTTTTATTATGGTCTATTCTTACTATGACAGGCAGTTTTTGACGCGTATAAATTCGGTGTAGAATTTTTACATGTCATTCGTCTTTCTTATAAGCGCATATTCTTTAGCCTGAAAAGCCAATGCCTTCAGATTCTTGACGTTTGTGGTTCAGTTGTAGCAACAATAGTGGATTTATTATTGTTATTGTACAGCACTTGATCTTTATCCTACGGATGATAGGAAAATTATACAACCCATCCCAGTGCTGCATAAATAAAATGGGTTGGAAGCGTTGTCAGGATGGAAGGCGGAGCGCTGAAGGCTTGTGGGCGCCCTAGGAAAGGGTGGCTGAATGGCAAATAAAATATAGGATGCAAGTTAATATGTGGTATATTCTGAAATACATGATACATGGCGGGACTCGCCCTGGGGTCAGATGCAATGAATGAATGCCAGTCAAACGGATTAGAAAACGGAAAATGGTTACGGTTCACACAGTTGGTGGCTGATGCCGAACAGCCGCTAGGCGGGAGCGGATGGCATGCGGCCGTTCACCCCGCTCAGACGCTGAGCCTCTCGAGTGCGTCTGTTCTGTACGAGAGCTCAAACTGAAGAGAGTGAAGGAACTGATTCTCGCACCTCTGCGTCCTGCATCAATAGCCCACGTGATCAAACGTGGGTGTCTGCTATTGGCTATACGGTAGCGTGGAAGCGTCAGTAGTTTCAGCACAGACGCCAGAAGGGTGGCGTGATTTTAGAATCAGCAGTCAATACTGGTTCTGGCCGGCTCTGTCCTGCAAGGTGGATAGCCTTGGTCACGTTGTCAAGGCGTATGTCGCAGTGGAAGAACACTTGTAAAACTTAGGCGAAGTAATGAAATAAAATTTTTGAATTTTTTCCTAACCTGTTTTAGACTGGCTGGTCATCCTGTACATTATCATTATTTACAAAAGGACTTAACTTCTGCGGTTATCAGTATCAGTCCCTAGGCTTACAAACTAATTAAACCTACTAACTTATGCCAAGGACAACACACACACACACACACACACACACACACACACACACACACACACACACACACCCATGACCGAGGGAGGACTCGAACCTCCGACGGCGAGCAACCGCGCGTTCCCCACAAAGGCGCCTTAGAGTGCTAGGCCACACCCCCGTGGCTCTTCTTTGTTGATTCAAGCCCTGCACATAGCAGTTTTGGCGCACTTTAGGTTACGGTATAACACTAATAGCGGGCCTTTGCGAACGCCTTTTGACAGTTCGAAATTTAAATGACAATAATCTTTATTCTGACTTGAAAATTGGATAAACTAATTTGTAGAGGAGAACATTCTCTACAACTTTGCTCTCTTATATTTTTAATATCTCGCATCGTTTAAGAGATATTACCAAAAATAAAGCTGATTTGACAATGTCTCTCTGCTTGTAAAGTGTTCCAACTTTTCAGGTCGCGCCGTTCAATCGATCGACACCAAATTTTACAGACGTAACTGTTGGCCGCCAACAACAAGAACCTCCGTTTTTCAAATATTTCAGGTAACACTAAAAATAGGCCGTGGTGATGTCCATTTGGCAGTAGGAAATTTAAATGCATACAACGCATTAACAGTAACTATGAGTCGAAAATGGAATAAACGTATTTCTACGGGAAGAAAATTATAAACAACTTTGGTCTGGTATGTTTTTTCCATAACTCATACCGTTTAAGCGATGTTTGCGAAAAATAACGACGATTTGATAATGTCACTTGATCTTATGTAAACCAGTACAGGCAAAGAACATAAACTCGGAAAAGTGGACAACTACCATGGCAAAATAGGTGATAATATTTTAACGTAAAATGATAATGAAAATATCGGAGGGATATTAAAACAATAGTTTAAAGAGGTAAAAGTTCAAAAAAGAGTGTGGTTTGTGGAAACTGAAGTTAAATATCATATAATTTTGGCTGTTTGTAAAATACGGTCAAAGAGGATGTTACGCCTTGAGTGCATAGATATTATCACAATAGTAAAGTCGTAATTTTATTCTCCATCATTTTTTAAATATTCATTATTTTCGTTTGAAATGTTTTCAAAACACTATAAAACTAGTTGAAAGTCTAAAGTTGGCTGTAAAACACGCAACTGCGATTATTATTATTTCTCTCTGCAATACGGTGGCAGTTATTACATGTGGCTACGTGTTACTGACATGTAAAACGACTATTCGGATTTTATTGCAGTGTGTTATCAGCAGTTTATTTGAAAGTAGCAAAATTTCAAATCTTCAAATCTTTGTAAAGCTTATGGGATTTTCCTGCGGGGTCATCAGCCCTAAAATTATAAACTACTTATAAACTACCTTATAATAAAGACGGCAAAAACATCCACACCCAAGGGAGGATCCGAACCCAAGAAGGGGAACGGCCTAGCGCATCGCAGTATGGCGCCTCAATGCGCTCAGCTACTCCGACGCTGCTTGAAAGTAGCAAACCGGTATGGTATATTTGTAGCTTCAATGGATAAACAGCAGAAATATGAACACAAGAATAAAGAAACAATCACACTACATATGCGAAAGTATTAATAATAATAATAATAATAATAATAATGAAAATAATAATAAATGATTTCTAGATTGGAAGCACTTAGACTTGTCGGGAACATGTTGTCGCATGTGACACTTGCACGAACGCTCTGTCAAGGACACGGTACGTTGTAATTGACAGTAAGAGACGAGATATCTTATGTTCCCCAGGGACGTGTTATAGGGCCCCTACTATTCGTTATTTTTATAAACCATTCAGCAGACAGTCTTAGACTGTTCACAGATGATGCTGTCATTTATGGATTAGTAAAGTCATGAGAAGATCAAAAGCAAATACAAATTATTTAGATATCTGCATGGTGCAAAAATTGGCAACTGGCCCTTAATAATGATAAGTGTGAGGTCATCCATATGACTACTAAAATAAATCCGTTAAACTTCAGTTACACGATAAATCTGTCAAATCTACAGTCCATCAATTCAACTAAATACCTAGGAATAACAATTACGAACACATAACAATTACAAAGAACACATAGAAAATATTGTAGGGAAGGCGAACTAAGGGCTGCGTTTCATTCGCGGAAAACTTGGAAGATGCAACAGTTCTACAAAAGAAACTGCCTACACTACGCTTGTGCTTCCTATTTTTAAGTTCTGCTACGCATTGTGGGACCAACACCAGGTGTGACTGACGGACGATTTAGAGAACTTTCTGAGAAGGGCTGTTCGTTTTTTTTATTATCACGATATAGGGGAGAGTGTGTCACGGAACTGATGCATGAGTTAGGGTGGAAATTATTAAAAGAATGGCGTTATTTGTTGCGGCGAGATCTGTTTGTGAAATTTCTTTCATCGACTTTCTTTTTCAAATTGCTAGCACCCACCTGCATGAGGAGACATGATAATCACATTATCTAAAACAAAGAGATTTAGGTGTTCCTTTTTCCTGCGAGCTATTAGAGAATGGACCTATAGAGAAATATATAAAGAAAAATTGTTTTAAGAACCCTTTGCCATGCACTTCAATGTGACTTGCAAAGTATCCATGTGGCTGTAAATGTTGATGTCGACTTCCCCATTGGAGCTCAGCACAACACCCTCTTACTTAACGACAGCACATAGCATGAATTGCATCGAAGGTCTATCGATATACAACGTTTTGTACCGATCTGTCTGTCTGTCTGACATATGAACGTTTGTGTGCGAGACAACCTCGTCACGATATGTAGTTGTCTGCTTTCACGCACGTCTCTGAGAAATAAGTTACACATTCTATTGGGGCAGTCTTTGTGACCTTATATTTTGACTGCCAAGACCGCTTATGTTGAAACTATTTATTCCTTTTCATTACCAGTTTCATAATAAGTAGCTGACAGAATCAGATATTCCCACTTCATATTCGTGGGTGGCATGGTCGTGTTTTAAATGGAAATGCGCTCGAGTTATGAAATATGTTACCATAATGGGACGTCACAGTAATAAAATTACTGAAATAAAAAATTTAATGAGTGTCGTTCAGGCAATACGTACAATAAAGGCACCATTTGTGCACGTGATTTTAACATTGATGTATTCAATATTTTTATTTCAGAAATTCATTACTGTTTTTACCCAGTATGGTACCATATTTTGTAACATGAGCACATTCCTATTTCAACGACGACTATGACGCCTCGTTTTATGAAATGAGAACTTGTGAGAACGGCAGCTAGTAATGCTGAAACTGCAAGGGAAACGGAATAAATTGTTTTAACACAAGAGGTCTTGGCCTCCATATAACAAATATCCCAGAGAACAGACACTATGTGAGAATTTTCATGTATGATATTTTTCATATTATAAAGATGTATGTATACATACGTGGGTTGGAACTTAAATAGTGACAACTATTTATTCGCAATCGATGAAAAAGCGTTACATGCTTGAACCTAATATCCTTCAAAGTAGTCACCAGCGTTGTGTAGACCATGTTGCCAGCGACGTGGAAGACGTAGTACACTGTTTGCAGAGCCTGTTCTGTTAATGGTGAAATGGAACGGTCTACTGGCTGTCGCATCTTTGGAATAGTTCTGAAGCGAAATGCCACGAAGTGTTTCCTCCACCTTCGCAGTTAAATCAAAGTCACAAGCACTTAAGTCCGGGAAGTATGGTGGATGGTACAGTACTTACCAGACCCATCGACCGAACAGAGCAGCCACAGCTTGCGCTATATGCGCCCGCGCATTGTCGTGAATAATAATGGGTGGGTTGCGCAGAAAGTATTGTTGCTTCTTTCGTAAAGCTTAAATCCTTGTGACTTTGATTTGATTTCGAAGATGAAGGAAGCACATCGTGTTATTCGCTTCAGATCTGTTCCAGAGATTAGACAGGCAGTAGACCGCTCAATTCGCACCATCAACAGAACAGGCTTTGCTAAAGATATACTACGCCTTCCACATCGCTGGCAACGGGTTCTACACAACGCTGGTGACTACTTTGAAGGATAGTAACAGGTGCAAACATGTAACGCTTTTGTATCAGTTTTGAATATATAGATGCCACTATTTAAGTGCCAACCCTCGTATGACGCGCGTTTTTTTAAGAAAGGAGAGTTTGAAAATAACTACATTAAGAACGACGATTTTCAAACACCATATTTATTTGCAGATTTTCGTTATATTTCAACTAATCGCCAACATAACACTTACCATACCACTTTGAATACCCCAAGAGTTCACGACTGGTTTCACTTCATTGTAATGTTTGATGTGTCAGAAAAGATGGTAATGCCCCGGTACAAGATCAGGGCTGTAGAGTGCGCGTCTGAAACGTCCCAAACAAAAGTATCCAATACAACTAAAGACGGGTCTTATGGGGACTTGCATCGTTCAGGATGGCAATTCCTTTGGTCAGCATGTTGTTTCTTGTTTTGCATCGCTCTGCGTAGCTTTCTCAAGTTTTGGAATTAGTCTCCCGCATTGATAATGATTCCTTGTGGCATGAAATCGACGAAAAAACACCGTGCCTATCCGAAAACACGGACACCATAATCTTGCTCTTGGAGATCTTTTTCGCTTTCACGTTTACAAGCGAAAGTGTGAGTCTCCATTCCATACTCTGTTTCTTCGATTCGGGCGTGATATGCGAAATCCATTTTTCGTTTCCCATTACGATCTGACTCAACATGTCGTCACCTTCTTCTGCTTTACGACTCAAAAACGTCATCGAACACTCACATGTTTGATCCTATAGTCCTGCATTAGGAGTTTAGGGAACTAATGAAGTTCAGTTTCATAAAGTTTAGGTTTCAACATACAATCTTCTGACACATCAGGAAATTTGTGGAGCGTTTGTTACCACGAATCTTCGCTTCAACTGAAGCCACCAAATCGTCTGTGGTTGATGATGGGCGACCGGTGCGGGCTCATCATACAACTTCGACACGGAAATCTTTGAATTCCCGTGCCCACTTACGCATTTGCCTTCACTCATAGTATTAGAAACGTTTTGTTGTGTTGAAATCTTCAGTTCCCATACTGGTTTGATAAAGCTCTCCACGCTACCCTACCCTGAGCAAGCCTCTTCATCTGAGAATACGTATTACAACCAACATCCTTATAATTCTGATTACTGAATTCGTCCCTCTGTCTCCCTCTACGATCTGTACCCCAAACACTTCCTTCGAATGTTAAGTTGACAATTCCGTGATGTCCCAGAATGTGTCCCACCAACCTATCCTTTCTGTTAGGATATGCCAAAAACTCCTTTTCTCCCCGATTCGGTTTAGCACCTCCTCATTAGTTTCGTGATCTACCCATCTAATTTTCATCATTCGTCTGTAGCACCACATTTCAAAAGCTTCTATTATCTTTTTATCTGAACTCCTTATCGTCCACGTTTCACTCCCATACAATGCTTCCCTCCAGACAAATGCTTCATGAAGAACTTCCTAACATTTAAATTAATATTGGATGTTAACAAGTTTCACATCTTCCGAAACGCTTTTCTTTCTATAGCCATCCTCAATTTTACATCTCCTTCACTTCGGCCATCAGAAGTTATCTAGCTACCCAAATAACGAAACTCATCTACTACTTTTATTGTCTCATTACCGAATCTAATATCTTCAGCATCGCTTGATTTTCTCACACTACATTGCATTACCCTCCATTTACTGTTGTTAATGTGCATCTTATGCCTTCCTTTCAAGACACTATCCATTACGTTTAATTGCTTTACCAGGACATTTGCTGTTTCTGACAGAATTACTATGTCGTCAGCCATCCACAAGGTTTTTATTCCCTCTTCCCGGACTTTAATTCCCTCTCCAATTTTCTCCTTACATTCCGTCACAGCTTGCTCAATGTGCAGATTGAAGAACATTTGCGAAAGGCTACAACTCTGTCTTACTCCAACCACTGCGACCCTTTCATGCCCTTCAACGTTATTAATTGCTGTCTCATTTTTGTATAAGTTGAATAATACTCATCGCTCTTTATATTTTACCCTGATACCGTCAGAATTTGAAAGATTGTAGTCCAGTCAAGACTGTCAAAAGCTTTCTCCAGATCCACAAATGCTAAAAACATAGATTTCTCTTTCCTTAACCGATCTTCTAAGATATGTCGTAATGTGAGTGTTGCCTCGCGTGTTCCTTCATTTTTCCTGAATCGAAATTGATCTTCTCCAAGGTCGAATTCTACTAGTTTTTCCATTCTTCTATAAATAATTCCTGTTACTATTTTGCAACCATGACTTATTAAACTGATAGTTTCCGTAATTTTCACATTTGCCTGCACTTGCTTTCTTAGGATTTGGCATCACTATATTATTCTTGAAGACTGAGGGTATTTCCCGTGTCTCATACATATTGCTTACCAGTGGGAACACATTCTTCATGACTGGGTCTCCTAACCTCATCTGCTGTAGGGGCCTTGTTTCTACCCAAACCTTTTAGTGCTCTATCAAATTCTTATGGCAGTATAGTACCTACTCTACTTCGTCTTCCATTTCTAGAATACTGCCTTCATTTCCTTTGTATATGTCTTCCTATATATTCCTTCAACGTTTCAGCTTTCCCTTCTTGGGTCAGTACTGGTTTTCTGTCCGAGTTCTTGATATTCATACCGCTCCTTTTCTTGTCTCCACATGTCTCTTATATATTCCTATAGGCTTTATCTATCTTTCCCCGACTTATACAATTTTCTACGATCTTGCATTTGTCGTCAATCCATTCTTGCTTAGCCAGTCTGCACTTCCTGTCAACCTCATTTTTCAGCCGTCTTTACTCCCTTTTGCTTGCTTCACTTGATGCATTTTTATATTTTTTTCCATTCATCAATTAATTTCAGTACCTCCTGTGTTACCCAAGGTTTTCTAGTACGCTTTGTTCTTCTGCCTACATGATTCTCTGCGCCTTCACTACTCTCTCAGAGCTACCCGTTCTTCTTCTTCTATTGTACTACGTTCCCCTGTTTCAGACAGGCCTTGCCAAATGCTCGCTCTAACACTCTCAACCACCTCTGCTTCTTTCAATTTGTCCAGATTCCATATCCTTAATTTTCTACCTTTTTGATTCTCTTAAGTTTTAATCTACAGGTCATAACCAATAAGTTATGGTCGGAGTACACTTTGTAAATTTGTCGGTGAATGTCTGTAGCAGAGATGTTCCTTACCGACAAAAACGGTATCATTGATCGAAACTCACACGAGGCAGGAAGTCGATATTCTTGGTCTACAACAACAACAAAAAAAAACACGTCCCATATTACTCACGTCTCCTTTATTATAGTACGGAAATAAAAATATGTCAATTCTACTTAATTTAAAAATGTAGGGCTCAGCAGCAGCAAACGATATTCCACCGGTGATGCCGCCTGGTGTCAGATTTACTTTGTTCTACAAATGCTTGTATGTCGTTTTACAGCATACAGACTTATGAAATACTGACAATCGATAGATATAATAGCAACAGCAGCCATTGTAGTGTCTTTCGAAGTAAATAAACTAAACTAAATGGTAATGACTAGGTAACGGGATCATGCATTGCTGTGGCTCAGTCTGAAACTAATTGAGTAGAAAAATAAACAATTCTTGCAATATCGACTCTTTTCGAGATCAGTCAAATTAATCCTTGATATACTATAAAATGAAAGAAAAATTTAGAAAAAGAGAAAAAAAAATTTTTTCTCAGAAAATAATTTATTGTGAAGCCAGTCGATTTAGTTATTTGTCCTTTTCCGTAAACATATAGTTCACATTCTTTACCGGTTTGGAGCATTTGAGACAAGCAATAGTTTTTCACATTTTTCTGTCCATTTACTCCCCCTCCCACTGTCCATTTTCTCATCCGCCCTCCCTCAAACCCCTCTTCCTCCTTCTTACATACATCTACGGAGTTTTTTCATCAGCTTTTTACCGTCCTTCTGTATATCGTCCACACTTTCCTCTTCAATCTGGCAGTTTTCTCCTCTCTTTCCAATTCCTCGTTCCGTCAAACTTAAGAAATTATAAATTAAGAATATCACAGTTTCATAATTATTATCATGTGCTGATAACACCATCGACGTAGCAGGTTTGCCATTGTAGTTTACCCTTATGCGTTTTCCCGAAACGTTGTTACTTTCGTGTGACATTTCTACCATGGCACCTAATCGCTAAGCAGATCACAAGTTGATAACACTTCAGTTTTCGATGATTAGGTATTATTATTGGAGATTGTAATCCATAAGAGTGAAGGTAACATAAGTTATAGATACGAAAGCCTCTACTTCCTTACACTGCTCTAACTGCTACTTACACAGGTGAATTTTATTTTGTGCACGTCTATGACAAAGCACCTTTGGAATTATATAAATTTCGATGGCCTCCTTGTGTAAATAAGACTCCAATAAATCGATACTTCTGTTGCCATATTATGATAATACCTACATTTATAAGATCAACAAAAGAGCATATCACATTCACGCTTAATATGAATAAAATACCTTAACTTTACAAAATAATTCTGGAAATGTATGTGCGGATCAAAGAATTTATATGACAAGGCATTACTGATTGTGTATGTGTAGGAAAAGAAGATGATAAGTTTGAAATGTTTTGTTTCTGAAGAAAGATGTTGAATTTATTGGACTGAAATATAAGAAATGAAGAGTGTTGTTATAACTAGTGAGGCGACAAGTTGATTGAGGTATTCCAATATATCAAGGTTATAATTTCATGGTAGTAGAGGGCATCAGTGTGGAATGATTAGGAGTACATAAACTAATAACTGAGACTGTATGTCCTATTCTGAGGAGAATGCATTGCCACAGGGAACGAAATCATGGATATTTTTATGACGTTAGTTAAGACTCATTAACCAATAGAAAAACCAAACCACTTACGTTCGTTGGAGCGTGAAAGAGTTTTCAGATATAAAGTAATAGAAGTTTTATTCAGGTACAGTAATTGGTGCTTGAAATATAAAACTCATGAAATGGCAATTATTTGCATTTATTGTATGTTGCCTTAATGTTACTTTGACTTAGAACTACCCGCTTCTGGTTTGTACAGACTGCGACAGGTAATAAGTGATTTTGTTGTTGGAGCACAGAATTTATAATTAAGTCGTATGAGATTTCAAGGAGATTGGAAGATTTCAGTATTGAATAAATTGCAGATGCAGAATTTGTAACCTCATAGTTTGTGGAAAGAGAAATTCTCAGACTAGTTAGTTTTTATCAATCACGCAAGTTGACTGGCAACATGTGTCTCCGATCTAAGCAGCATATAAGAGGCAAACTCGCAATTAAACGACGTCTTGACTCATTAATCACTACTTTCACTGCCATTACGTCAGATACATTCGAACTCACAGAATATGTCAGACTTTATGTCGCGAATCTACATTACGGAAGACACGGAATTTTCCAGCCTCTCGTACTTAAGATTTATGACGGCTAAAGTGATTTAATAGCCTCCGCTAGAAATTTATGGGGGCGAAAATCAGCGTCAACACTCCCCGTCAGAGCACTTTTCGCCGAGGAAATTGGACAGTGGGAATAAATTTTCCCTCAGGCCCGTCGCCGGCGGTAGCAGGAATTTAGATTCATAGGCTCCTCCAGGCTCCAGCGAAGTCAAGGAGCGTTGTGTAAGTAACTGGAGAGGAATGTGCCAACGGGATCGAGGCTGATAGAGGAGAACGCGGATCGATCGTAGAAGTTTGTTCATACGGTCTTCTAATTGGTTAGTCCCAAAGAATTCACTTACGTTCTGTTTTCCTGTCACCATCACTACATTTTTCTTCTAATAACCTAATTTTCCTTTTTTCCGCTTCTTTTTTGTTCCTTCTCTTATTCTTTCGTTCTCTCTCGATCTCTCTCCCTCTGTCGGTCTGTCTGTCTATCTGCCTATCTGCCTCTCTCTCTCTGTCTCTCGTCTCTCATACATATCCACAGCCCAAACACACACATACACACACACACATGCTTTCTCTGCTGGACACTTGCAATATGTTTCTATCTTTCAGATATTCTGTAATTGTGTTGTCTCCACGACAAGCTACTTTCTCTCATGCGTCGAGAATGGTAAATTACAAAGAATTTCTACGTTTCATAGCTGGCTCAACTCATGGAGCTGTGAAGGTAGACGGAAATGTTCCCTACATCTACATAAATACTCACTAATTAGATTTAAGTGCAGATCGTTCACCGATACAGTATGGGGAAAAGAACACATAAATGTTTCCGTTTTATATATGATTTGTCTTATTGTATTACGATGATCATGTCCCCCTATTCAGATATCTGTTTCACTCGATGATTTTAGTCAGTTACAATGTACTGAATCGTTTCTGACAGGAGATCACGAATCCAATCGCGGCGATATTCCAACTAAATAGTTTTCTCCATGACACTTGAACGACACCCGTTATAGCAAATAGGAAGGAACAACACAAGAGAGTATACTAGTTATGTGGATTCTGGAAGTAAAGAACAAATAACCATCAAAGGTTGTGTTGAAAATGACCACCGACAGCGTCGATACAAGCTGGCAGTTTGGTGTGGGAAGACTGCTGCATACGTACTACCATTTCAGTGGAGATATAAGAGCAGGCCGTTCCATTTGTTTGGGTGTAGTTGATATGTTCTTGTGGACAGCGTCTTTCAGTATTACCCACAGCAGTCTAATGACGGGATATCTGGGGAAAATGTTTGCCCAAGATAGATGTCTTCTGCCTCCAATATGACTGATATTTGAATATATCGGTTTGCACTTCAGTGCGCGCGGCTTCAAACATTATGAACTATCTCGAAGAGAACGATCTGTTGACTCATAATCAACACACACAAACTATCGTTCTTGTGAAAACAGCTAGTTCTATACTCACATGAAGTTATGAGTGGTATCGACAAATGATCGCAATCGAATCAAAATTTCTTCCTCACAAGTGACTACTCATCAAATAGCGTGCTTATAGAATATCGGCACAATTGTGCGAGTGGATTCGCTGTTTCAAGTACACAGTACGTAAAAATTGACGGAAAATCATCGAGTAAACCGGAAGTAATATCTGGCGCTCTCATAGAAGTGTTATACGGTCCCTACTGTTCCTAATCTTTATAATCGACTTAAGAGACGAAGTGAGCAGCTCTCGTAGCCTATTTGCAATTGATGCCGTCGTTTGTCAGTTAGTAAAGTCAGCAGAAGATCTAAAGCAACAGCGAAATGATTTAGATGAGGTAGCTGTGTGGGGCGAAAATTGGTGACTGAGCCTAAAAAAGTGTAAAGTCATCCATATGACCACTAAAATAAATCTGTTAAACTTCATTTACACGACAAATCAGTCAAATCTGAAGGCCATAAATTCACCTAAAAATTTTGGAATAACAATTACGAAAAGCTTAAATTGGAAAGAACACATATAAAATATTGTAGGGAAGGCGAACCAAAGTCTACGTTTCATTGACATAAGAATTAGAAGATGCAACAGTTCTACGAAAGAAACTGCGTACACTAGACTTGTGCATTTTATTTTGGATTATTGCTGCCCAGTGTGGGATCCGCACGAAGTTGGACTGTCGGAGGATGTAGAGAAAGTTCAGAATAGGGTAACTCGTTTTGTATTATCACGGCATAGGAGAGTGTCAGGGAAATGATGCACGAGTAGGGATGGAAATCATTACCAGAAAGGCGTATTCATTTCTGCGAACTTTATTTGCGAAATTTCTGTCATCCGTTTTCTCTTCCGAATGCTAACATACAGGGTGTCTCACGAAAGACGCCTGCTAGGCGTCCGGGGACCGCGCAGTATGGTTCCCAGCCGCCGCCACCGCATCCGCCGGCCACGGCAGTGCCAGATTCTCGGATTCTATTGTGCCGCAGGCACATAAACTGAGTCTAAAAACATTGCCATCGGAGTAACCTAAGCTTATCTTTATTTATAGTAGATGTTCAAAATGATGCCCTCTATGGAAAGAGCGTCCTGGCGTCTCTTCATTTGCGAACACTCGACGAATTTCGGCTGCCGAAATCTGGGAAATGACTAATTGAACCCTGTTTTCCAACTCTTCGAGTGTAACTCTTGACTTTTAACATTTCCAAAGATAAAAGTCACAGGAATTTAGATCTGGAGAACGAGGAGGCCAGTCAATTATTCTATCATCAAAAACACTTCGTGTTGCTGCCATAGAACAATTGGCAACGTGTGGTCTTGCATTGTCCTACATGAAATAACAGTACAAAGTTTCGTTGGGTGAATGTTCTTGAAAAGATGGATGCAGGATATTGTTCACATACCTGTCAGAATGTATTGATTCGTGAAAAAAACACTGGCGCAATTATTCGCCACGCACTAATTGCACACCACACACAAGTTTTCATGTTACGAAGATGTTGTTGATGTAACTCGTGTGTATTTTATGAACTCCAGCGTCGATTGTACTGCGAATTTACGTAGTCTGAAAAATGCAGCCATGCTTCATCAGACTTGATGCACCACCATTATTTTGTACAGCTTCAAATTCAGTTTGTGTTCTGCAACCGAAATTCGTCGAGTGTTCACAGATGTGTTCAAGAGAGGTCAGGCATCTCTTTCCATAGAGGGACATCATTTTCAACTTCTACTTTAAATAAAGGTAAGCTTAGGTTACTGAGATGGCAATGTTTTTTAGACGTTAACTCAGTGTATGCGCCCGCGGCACAATAGAGTCCGAGAATCGGGCGCTGCCGTGGCCGGCGTATGCGGTGGTGATGGCTGGGAGCTGTACCGCGCGATCCGCGAACGCCTGGCAGGCGTCTTTCGTGAGACACCCTGTATTTCATTAGCACCCAGCCACACAGGGAGACACGATCATCTTGATAAGAGAGAAAGAGAAATCAGATCGAAAATGGGAATATTCGGTTTTTCCATTTTCCCGCGCGGTATTAGAGTATGGAATGGAAGAGAAATATCTGTAATGTGGTTAGATCAATGAAATATTCAAATGTTTGTGAAGCTTATGGAACTGAACTGCAGGGTCAACAGTCACTATCCTTCCACTCTACTTATGAACTACCTTATACTAAAGACAACACAAACATCCATTCCCAAGCGGGGATTCGAGCCCCCGACGGGGAACGGCCTCGCGCATCACAGCATAGCGCTTCAATGCGCTCGGTCACTCCACTGCGGCGTTCGATCAATCGTCTGGGGTGAACTTCAGTGTGCCGAGTGGAGTATTTATGTAGATTTAGATGGTTAACACTGACACCGTATTTGCCGTTAGTTTTAAAATCTCATTGTACAGAAGTTTGATATTTTTTTTTTCCTTTCCTGTGTATTTATAGGTACAGAGTGTTTCAGGAGGGATATTCAATATTTTAGGAGATGGTAGTATCGTCGCATTGCATTAAAAATGCCATATGTATCTAACTTTTATTGAGTACAGTATTCAGCTGTTAGTATATAACAGCTCCTCCCCCCCCCCCCCAAAAAAAAAAAAAAAAAAAAAAAAAAAAAAAAAAAAAAAAACAAAAAAAAAAAAAAAAACTATAAAGCAAAGGAAAATTAAGATTTTTGCACTAATTCTTCCTTCGGTTCTTTGTAGATAATTTTTTATTTAAAAGCCTGATTTTGTGTATGTTCTAAAAGTTCAGCCACGGAAAAATGGCGGAGCGTATTAAGCCGCCTCGCTGCGGAGCGCTCGGTTGCCCGCCGTCGTAGTTTAGATTACTGGCATGGGAGTGTGTCCCTAGGTTAGTTTAAGTAGTAAATAATCCTAATAAACAGAGTAGCTAAGTCCCATACATATACAAATATTTCAACATTTGAACTACATGTTTATTTATTTAACTGGTTTTTGGCTTACAAGATCACCGTCGTTAAACTCTTTACTTCATATTTGTTTGGGCTGCATACGAAAAGAGTATCACTATACGCAATAAAAATGGACAAATGCTATGTCATTTCATTGCAACATTACCATTTTCACTATTCCTCTTGAACCACCCCGTACTTCATGTGTTATTATGGAAGTGTTACGCTTGTTTCAAGCCGAGACCAACACGTTGTAGCCTGTAGTCATTTCGCTGAACCAGCTTTTTACTACCGGTCGTGTGTAAAACTTTTGTAGCATAGCCAGACGTAAGTTCTCTAGCTAACCATTCAGTTAGAGACGCTTCGTCACGAAATATGGTTTAGTTTTTCTTATGTGCCAAAGGCGTAAAGTTTGATTGACGGTTGGTATTTGTAGTTTTGCAGCCCACCGGGAACTAGTGGGTTAGATCCCTTTCCATTTGATAAATTTGTTATCTAGATTTTAGAGATTTTTTCACTAGACTTTACTGCGATTAATTCGATGAGACGTCTATAATTATACGGACGAAGGGCTCCTGAGATAGTGTAATAAACTAGGAAGTAGATACAAAAATATCTGACAAAACTCTCCATAAAGACGGTGAACAGCAACTTAATGTGGCCTGGCAAACGGTTATCAGGGAGTTAAAGCGGTAGTGCTACCAAAGTATTTCCAAATAAATATTACTATGTAACGGGGCATGTGAAATAATAAATAAATAAATGATCCAGAACTGAGAATCGGTGACGTCACTGACGCTGGTGTGGCTATGTAAGCACGGCAGCGGCATTGATTAGAAATTATCGCCCTATGGGATCCACAATCCCTAACACATTCATTAGTCACATGGAAAACCAAATATTTGTAAAAATTGTCAAAGCACAACAGTACAACATAAAATATTAGTACAGATATGTGGACGATACAATATGCCTAATACATGAACCACACTCCAGTATAAAAGATCTCCACAATGACATAAACACCATACACCCGCAAATACAGTTCACTATTGAAACACAAACAGACGGAAAGCTAATCTTCTCAGATCTCACCATTCATAATAGAAACAACAAACATGAATTCACAATTTAGAGGAAGCTCACAATGTCCATCACTGTGATTCACAAGCAAATCAATCGTCCAGTAAGCAAGAAGGAAGCAAGTTTCGGATTTCTACAACAGATTTGTACTACACCGATTAATCGGAACACCGATGACCAAAAAATGCTACACAGAAGAACTGGATACAATAAAACACAATAAAATGCGTATGACACAAAAACAGTGGACAGAATACACAGAAAATTACGAAAACAGGTTACACACAGTCATGAAAAGTTCACACACAGATATGAATCTCTGCACACTACAAACCAACAGACAGTGAGCAACACATAACACATCACGACTTACAACAACAAAATAACACACAGTGTGGGCAACATACACCAGAAACAAGGGCTGAACGTAGGATGCAGAACCAACAATACAATGCAGAATGGACTAGGGAAACATTCGACAGACATTGTCAAGTATAGCCAAGCAGGAATGTATCAACCCACTTGCAATAACTGTTTATCTGTGTATATTGGTCAGACATGCAGAAACTTCAAAACAATGTGCACTGAACACCTCAGATCACTCAAATGTAGTAGCTGTCATCATTTTCTGACCATTTAATAAAACAGAAACATACCTCCTCAAACATAGAAACTGACATACAAATTCTCAAAACCAGGAATTGTTTAAGGCAAAAACCCACAGAAGATGGCACGATAAATGTTGAAGGATTTTTGAGTAAAAAAAAAAAAAAAAAAAACCCTAGGAGTGTTACATAAGGTGCATCTTCACAAATCTATTGACTGGAAAGTCCAACACTTGACACTGCAGAAATGGCAGAGGAATCTCTGCCGAAAGCTCGTCGTAAGTAAACCACCTGATGCGGTTTGAAATCCGACAATGTTAGATTAACGGATAACGCCCCGAATATATGCATTGATATATTTATTTCCTGTTTGCTTCATGTTTATTTTCCTGTCTTTTGTCCTGCAAATACTGAATGTTACATTTATTTCTATGTGGCTTACATCTGCTTTCTGGAGAATTTCGAACATCTAACACCATTTTACTTTACCAAACAGTTTTTATAGATTGAGCCTATAGTATGTCATTTAATAGATCTTAAGTATTCTCTTAAATAGACTTAACATCACGAAAAACACGCAGTCTCTGTAATTTAAGAGTCCAGAGTTTCGTTGTACGTAACAAAACTCCTTTATCCATACCACCTGTTTCGACACCTATACGAACTGAAACAGTGCTCTCTGAAAGGACGCCAACATTTTCAGTCAGAACAGAACCATTAATCATTCTTGCTTTGTGAACGACTTGAATGCAGTTTCAGGGAGGAGAATACGCCTAAAAGTCCGTGATGACGTTATTTATCTTTCCATTGTATGCAACATACTCGACGAAGTCAACTAAAGTTCGTTACCACCTGTGCGAGTGCTTTTGTGTGCTACATGGAATCGTTGTACACGGAAACAATGCCTCTGCGTGAATTCAATTCCAGTCTCGCTGATGCGTCCATTCCATCCTTCTTACCCACAAGCCTGGTTGTGTATTTAACAAACAAAATCTACGCGTAAGTACAAGAACAGTAGACCTACATTATTGAAGAATAAATCCGGCCACACTTCGCTGTGGCTCCCAGTCATGGCCATGTACAACGAAAATTATAAAACATATAGTTTCGCAGATACTATTTTTAACCCATAAGATAGATTACATGTTTTGTCGTTCGTTTTCTCCACAAACATACAGATCAGTTTACCGACTCTGATACATGTCATGTATAATTCACATTAGTAAGAACCTTTAGTTTTCTACAACCTTTCCAATCTCCTTCTCCGCTTAGGGAGCCGATATCTTCATCGTGCATCACTTCGTTGAGTGGCGAGGTCGTCCCTCCAGACGTCCGGCTTAATAAGCGGCTTTGAAAGTGACTCCACTGCGCTCCGCTTGGTAATAGTGTATAACAGGGGAAACTGCGAACCACCTTCGAGAGAGATCACAACAGCTTGCCAGGAGTAATATCTATGAATAAAAGGAAATTTTCCAAGTGACTGACTGACAGACTGATTAAATAAATGACACATCATCGCCCAGCCAAAACCACTGATGATAAAAACTTGAAATTTGCAGAGGGTGTTCATCTTACACCATTGACGTCGTTTACGAAGCGATTTTCCGTATTCCGTCCCTAAGGGGGTGAAATAGGGGATGAAAAGTGTTTTAAAAATACGCTGTTATGCAGTCAATTTTGATGCTTGACCTACTTAAATTGGTATATGGATTTTTGGTTGGAATTTAAAAAAGACGTCTTTCAGATTTTTCTGAAAATTAACCATTAATGTGGTGAAATAGGGGATGAAGAGATTTTTGAAAATGCTGCTATTGAGCCAATTTTGAAGTCTGAACTGCAAAAGTCGGTATTTGGATTCAATTAAAAAAGTAACTAACTTGTATGTCTTCAGTCCCCCTTTACCCTTTCTGTATCTCGTCTTAGAAATCTAACATACAACCAAGTTTAGACTTACGTTCAAATTCTTATATCTCCGAGAGTTCTTGACCGAATGCTTTGAAATATTGATACAAGTACTACTTGATTACGTGGAAGGTTTTTCATACCTATTTTGTAAATATATATGGTGTACGAATTTATATAAATTTACAATGTGGAAAAGTTGTTGCCAAAAATCGCAAAAGTGTAATATATTTAGGTTATTTGTAATTTATTAAAAAATAGGTATCTAAAAATCTTGCTGTGTTACTGTGCAACGCTGTGACAAATTTGGAATTCTATCGGTGAAGAACTTTTTAAAATTTTAAAACACACACAAACCAACACAACGTGTTAACCCGCTGATGACAAATAGAATCGAACTTTCGATACAGCGCACAACAACATATAAGCGATAAGCAGGCCGATATATCATCAATGATTGCATCTTTAAATAGAAGATAGGAATATCTTCCTCTTCCTCTTTAGCAAAAGCGAAATGCGATAGATATCGGAATACTTTACTGTTCAACGCGAAATTTTGGTCTCTAAAAGTGTCAGTATTGAACAACTGTCGACAAAGTTCAAGTGTACCATACAATACGTGTTAGAAAAGTATTTGCCAAGTAAAATTACGATATATGGGTATGATCCAGTGTGTTTCAATAACCGAGTTAGTGAAATGTTACGAAATCAAAGAGAACTTCGCTGCGAATATAAACGTAACCAGTCTTGCAGACAATAAAAAATTAAACATTTCCAAAATTGGCGTATGGACCGCTAGCTAGAGGCGTTCAGTGACTTTGATAGCAATGTTTCGTATACCTACTTGGCAGAAAATCTTACGAAATTTTGCTCCTACGCCAAATCGGTAAACGAGTCGACAGTGTATGTCCAGACCACCTGTGACCATAATGACGTTGAAACAGAGGATGAAACAGAAAAGGCCGAAATATTGAAGATCTTTTTAAAAAGCTGTTTCGCAGATAAAGATTTCGCTGCAGTAATGACGTAAATGTCTGTGGGATACAAAATCAATTGAAATCGCTCAAAAGAAAAAAGAAACGAGCCGCTGGCCCTAATAATATACAAATTTGATTTCTCATAGGATATGGGGAGACTGGAATTCGGTAGTAGGACAAGGCAGTGAAGGGAAGATAGTAGGTGAATATGGTCTGGGCAAAAGGAATGAAAGAGGAAGCCGCCTGGTAGAATTTTGCACAGAACATAATTTAGTTATAACAAACACCTGGTTCAAGAATCACAAAAGAAGGTTGTATACGTGGAAGAGACCAGGAGACACCGGAAGATATCAGATAGATTTTATAATGGTAAGACATAGATTTCGGAATCAGGTTCTACAGTGTAAGACATACCCAGGGGCAGATATAGACTCTGACCATAACTTGTTGGTTATGAACTGTAGGCTGAAACTAAAGAAACTACAAAAAGGTAGGAAAATAAGGAGATGGGACCTGGATAAATTGAAGGAACCTGAGGTTCTTAAAAATTTCAGAGGGAGCTTTAGGCAACAATTGACAGAAACGGGGGGAAATAAAACAGTAGAGGAGGAATGGGTAAAATTGAGAGATGAAATAGTGAAGGTAGCAGAGGACAAAATAGGTAGGAAGGAAAGACCTACAAAAAATCCTTGGATATCACAGGAGATACTAAATTTAATCGATGAAAGGAGAAAATATAAAAATGCAGTAAATGAAACAGGCAAAATGGAGTACAGACGACTAAGAAATGAGATTGACAGGAAGAGCAAAATGGCTAAGCAGGAGTGGCTAGAAGGCAAATGCAAGGATGTAGAAGAATGTATAAATAGGGGAAAAATAGATACAGCCTACAGGAAAATAAAAGAAACATTTGGAGATAAGAAAAACAGCTCTATGAATATCAAGGACACTGATGGAAAACCAGTTCTCAGCAAAGAAGGGAAAGCTGAAAGGTGGAAAGAGTATATAGAGGGGCTCTACAAAGGAAATGAACTTCGAGACAATATTGTAGGAAGAGAAGAGGATGTAGATGAAGATGAAATAGGAGATACTGTACTGAGAGAAGAATTTGACAGAGCCCTGAAAGACCTAAGTCGAAACAAGGCCCCTGGAATAGATGATATTTCCTCAGAGCTACTGAAGTCTCTGGGAGAACCAGCCATGGCAAAATTGTTTCACCTGGTGTGTAAGATGTATGAGACAGGTGAAGTACCCTCAGACTTTAAGAAAAATGTTATAATCCCCATCCCTAAGAAAGCAGGTGCAGACAGGTGTGAAAACTACAGAACCATCAGTTTAATAAGTCATGGCTGCAAAATATTAACGCGAATTATATACAGAAGGATGGAAAAGCTGGTAGAAGCCGACCTCGGGGAAGATCAGTTTGGGTTCAGGAGAAATGTAGGAACACGGGAGGCAATACTCACTTTACGGCTTATCCTAGAAGATAGATTAAGAAAAGGCATATCTACATTTCTAGCTTTTGTAGATTTGGAGAAGGCTTTTGACAATGTTGATTGGAATAAACTCTTTAAAGTTCTGAAAAAAGCAGGAGTAAATTATAGGGAGCGTAAGGTTATTTACAACTTGTACAAAAACCAGACAGCGGTTGTCAGAGTTGAAGGGCATGAAAGGGATGCAGTGGTTGGGAAGGGAGTGAGACAGGGTTGTAGCCTTTCTCCAATGTTATTCAATTTGTACATTGAACAAGCTATAAAGGAAAGCAAGGAGAAATTTGGTGAAGGTATGAAAGTTCAGGGGGAAGAATTAAAAACATTGCGTTTTGCCGATGACATAGTAATTCTGTCAGATACAGCAAAGGACCTGGAAGAGCAATTGAATGGAATGGACAGTGTGCTGAAAGGTGCATATAAGATGAACATTAACAAGAGCAAAACTAGGGTAATGGAGTGCAGTGTAAGAAAATCAGGTGATGCTGAAGGAATTAGATTGGGAAACGAAGCAATAAAGGAGGTAGATGAGTTTTGTTACTTGGGCAGTAAAATAACAAATGATGGGCGCAGTACAGAGGATATAAAATGCAGAATGGCAATGGGTAGAAAAGCGTTTTTGAAAAAGAGAAATTTGTTAACATCGAATATTGATTTAGGCCTAAGGAAGTCCTTTCTGAGGGCATTTGTATGGAGTGTTGCCTTGTATGGGAGTGAGACATGGACGATAAACAGTGCGGACAGGAAGAGGATTGAGGCTTTTGAAATATGGTGCTACAGAAGAATGCAAAAGATTAGGTGGGTGGATCGCGTAACTAATGAGGAGGTACTGAACAGAATTGGGGAGAAAAGGAATTTCTGGCATACCTTGACTAAAAGAAGGGATAGATTGGTAGGACACATTCTTAGACATCAAGGAATTGTTAATTTAGCGTTGGAGGGAAGTGTGTGGGGAAAAAATCGCAGGGGAAGACCAAGAGATGGATACAGTAAGCAGATTCAGACAGATGTAGGTTGTCGTTCTTATGTGGAGATGAAGAGGCTTGCTCAGGATAGGGTATTGTGGAGAGCTGCATCAAACCTGTCTCCGGACTGAAGACCACAACAACAACATGGAGAAAAACTTTTTCTTCTTATACCAGCAGTGTACAGTAAATCTCTAGAGGATCGAAGCTTTCCTAATGATAGGAAAAAAGCGCAGGTCATTTCCGTTTTCAAGAAGGGTCGTTGAAGTTGTGCGCAAAGTTATATGCCTACAGCGTCGTCCGGGTACTTATTCATCCCAGTGTTTAGTCCATCTTCCCTTTCCTCTCTCTTTCCTCCTTCTCTTTCCTTCTCTCTCTATCTTTCTCTATTTCTCTTTCTGTCTTTTTATCATGTCATCTCCCATCTCTCTCTGTTCATCTCCTCCTACCCCTGCCTCTGGTCATTACGACTTTCCCCTTTCTCTGACGTTCACCTCCTCGTTTCTCTATTGACCTGCTCTTCCACCTCCACAGTTCATTGCTTTTCCCCTCGGTGAAAAATTTTCACGGTTATCAGTGAAGTGGTGTCTACTGGATGTACCCTCCGTCATGCAACGTTTGAAATCTTATGTCTGCTTCTCTCGTTTTCATAGTTAAGTACAAAATATTCCATAAATTTTGTCTAAGTTCATGGGTAAAGTATCTTCTTTTCATTTCACTACGTTAATGACCATTCAAATAAATTTGCGCGGCAGTTATGTAAGTTACCTGTACTATGTATACAGGATGAATCACCTAACACTTGCACCGTCAATATTGCGGAAACGGAAAGGGCGATTGATGTACGGTTTTCACAGAATGGATTGGTAATGAAGGACTAGCCAATAAACATATTATAAAAATACCTAGAAAATGTTATTTATTTATTTTTTTATTAAAACATACAATTTTTCAAATAGATTAATGGTTGTTCCTGTCATGTCTGTAATTTTTTACAACAGCTATGTACAAAGAATTTTGAATAACATTTTTATCACGTTTAGTTTGGCAGCTACAGCCATTCAAAGTTTTGGGGGCGGAGGCTACGACAGCGTAGTTGACTGACGGTGGTCATGAGACAGTGGGCCGTGCCCTAGAAGCTAGCCACTCGGCCAGTTAGCTACGCTATCGCAGCCTCCGCCGCCGAAACTTTGAACGGTTGTAGCTGCCAAACTAAACGTGATAAAAATGTCATTCAAAATTCTTTGTAGATAGTTGGTGTCAAAAAATTCAATGCATGATAGAAACAACGATTGTGCCATTTACATAAAAAGTACACTTTCTAAGTAATATTACAATCTGTTTGCCGGCCGCGGTGGCCGAGGAGACTGAGGCGCTTCAGTCACGGTCTGCACGGCCACTATGGTCGGGGGTTCGAATCCCCCATCCCCCCTCGGGCATGGATATTTGTGCTGCCCTAGTTCGTAAGTAGTTCATAAGTAGTTTGTAAGTTTATGGACTGATGACCCCGTAGTTAAGTCCCATAAGCTTTACAAACATTTGAACATTTTTGAACAATCTGTTTGTTGGCTAAAAATACGAGCCCCTTACTACCAATCAATTCTGAGGAAACCACACATCAATCGCACTTTCCGTTTCCGCAATATTTGCGGTGGAAGTGTTGGGTGATTCACCCTGTATAAACTTGGCGTAAGACCAAGAAGTAAGTTGATGAAGATACGAAGAAACGAACAAATAAATATGAGTTTTCCAATGTTCCGATAGTCCATCTCCTGCCGTCCCTTTCTCTGTCCATTTCCTCCTCCTCCTTATTCTGTTCATCTCATTTCACCTGTCTCCCCTCTCTCAGTGTCCGTCTACTCTTCCGCTTTCTGTCAGTCTCTTCCTACACCCACACCTCTCTTTCCTACCCATGAAAACGTACACATATGCGCCAAGTTTCATGCTGACAGTTCAAGCAGTATCAAAGTCGCAAGGTACCCTCAGCCATGCTAAATTTGCTGGCTTGCAGATTATAAAAATCTCCTTCATGAAAACATTCATTTACGTGCCGACATTCACGGTGTCCATTCAAACAATTTGGATGTTTTTGTAACGTACTCTCCGCCATGCATCTACGGGGGCTTACGAAAGGTACCCCACGGATTAATTATGGGTACAAGCTATATTTGTCAATGGCCGTGCCGCAGTGGACACACGCGTTCGCGTTAGTTCACCGAAGTTAAGAATTGACGGGCTTGGCTATCACTTGTATGGGTTACCGTCAGGGTCTGCCGAGCGCTGTTGGCAAGCGGGCTGCACTCAGCCCTTGTGAGGCCAACTAAGGAGCTACTAAGCAGCGGCTCCGGTCACGAAGACTGACACGACGGCCGGGAGTGCGGGGCGCTGACCACGTCCCCCTCCATACCGCATCCGTGACGCCTCCGGGCAGAGGAAGACGGGGCTGCCGGTTAGTACCAAGTGGGCCTCTAGACGCCTGTCGGGCGGAGTTTAGTTTAGCTTATAAGCTATATTCATACCATATTCCATTCCTTCCAGACGTTTCAGCTATAAGAGTAACAGACGTGTTAACACACAGTGGCTTCCTAAAGGTAAGTCATGCATTAATTCAGGGTATAAGCTACCTGCATTACAAATTTCATACAAATCCATCGGGCTGTTTCAGCTTGAAGAGAAACAAACGTATTAACCCACTGTAAGGTACCCTCCGCCACGCACCGTACGGTGGCTTACGAAAGGTAGCCCACGTATTAACCGTAGCACCACTAAGCTCGGATATGTCACATGGATGTCTAAGGAGGGGGGGGGGAGGGGGGCAAAAGTTGCCCTCACGTTCTTTTCACTTTTTAACAATTTATTTTTGTTTGTTTATTTTTTATTATTTAATCAACTAGGAATTTCTTTTTTAGGTTGCAACACCCTTTCCATAGTTATCAGGAACATTATAACAGAAGCAAACGCAACAAATAAAGTAATGAATATGAGAAATGTTATTATATTTTTATCATGAAACTAAAACTTAGATATACATCAGACTCGTATTAAGAAATCATAAAGAATGTACAATACCAAACCACAAATACGAAAACAGAAAATCAAAGTAAAAATTACAAGTAAGGTTTTATTCCTACTTATTTTCACTTTCAATTTCACAATTTGTGCATATGATTATTCTTGTAGAATGAGTGGAACACACATACTTGGAACACCTGCAACAAACAATAGACACTTTTGTCATCTTGACCTTTTCCCTTTTAGAGTTTTTAGTCTTCAATCAGATGTGACATCTTCTTCTTGAATAAAAGTCAACAGCTTGAACTGTTGCAGTAATTCTGATACTGACGAGACATTTTATTAGAACTGCGAGTAATGTAGAACTGCTCTATCAGCAATGGAGATTTATTTCAAAACAATGGGAACGTAATACAGCGGTACCAAGAGTATGCATTTCTTTCTGTCGTACTGAGAAATATTTTAATGATAAAAGTTGTCTCACCGATGTCTAAGGGGGGGAGGGGGGGCAGAAACTGCCCGCACTTAAATTAAATGTAGTAGCCAGATTGAAACAATTCACAAAAATTATAAAACCGTGACAGCATATACTCTAGATGAAACTTCCTGGAAGATTAAAATTGTGTGCCGGAACCGGGACTCGAACCTGGGACCTTTGCCTTTCGCGGGCAAGCGCGAAGATTGGAAAGTAGGAGGCGAGGTACTGGCGGAAGTAAAGTTGTGGGTCGGCATCGTGAGTCGTGTCGGGATAGCACAGTCGGTAGTACGCTTGCACGCGAAAGGCAAAGGTCCCAGGTTCGAGTCCCGGTTCCGGCACACAATTTTAATCTGCCAGGAAGTTTCATATCAGCGCACACTCCGAGTGAAAATTTCATTCTGTATACTCTAGATATTTTTCTACAACTACCTAAATTCTTGCTTCTCTACTCCAACAACTAGATATATTAAACAAATACTGCATGCAATTTGCCCCCCCCCCCCCATCCTTAGCGGTGCTAGGGTTAATTACGGTAAGTGTTTAATTTACACATAAAGAAAAATCCTCTATTAAATAAGGATGAAATAGCAGGACAACAGTGGAAGCAGCAACTTCCACACAACATCTGGGAGTAGGCATAAGGATTTGAAATGATACCATCACATAAAATTAGTCGCCGATAAGCAGACTGAGATTATTGGTTACAAATCTCTCGTTCGTAGAGCGCTTGAGTATTGATCATCAGTGTTAGATCTGTATCAGGTAATATCAATAGAAGACGTAGAGAAGATCTAACGGAGAGCAACACGCTTCGTTAGAGGTTAATTTAGTGAGAGCGAGAAATGATTGGGAACTCTGCTGCCAGAGGGTTCAAGAGAGGCGAACTGTATCGCCTGCTCCATACGACGTGTAGTGGCTTGTACAGTTTGGATGCAAATGTAGAAAAACTTCGTACATTAAAAAAATCAGCGAGTCCTTCCTCGAGTCTGCGTCGGTTTGCGTACAGCAAACTTTTGACACATTTACTCTCTTACAAATCGATACAGATTTTGATATTTCATCAAATCCGTAACACATCAAGTGACAGTAGTGTGTGAATATTAAAAATGCGTCCACTGATTATTTCAAATATTTGTAGAAAATGAATATTTTCATATTTTCGACCAGATTAGTGTCTCGAAAGCTCATAACGTTCGATTAACGAAATGAAGATGTAAGACTACTTCTTATGTACCGGGAGATCAGAAAGTCAGTACAAATTTGAAAACTTAATAAATCACGGAATAATCTAGATAGAGAGGTAAAAATTGACACACATGCTTGGAATGACATAGGGTTTTATTAGAACACGCAAACACACAAAAAGAAAAGTATTGCTAGACGCGTGACAGATCTCTTGCGCGCGTCGTTTCGTGATGATCGTGTGCTCACCCGCCACTTTCGTCCTGCTTGGCCTCGCAGTTCCCCTGACCTCCGTTCATGCAATTATTGGCTTTGGGCTTACCTGAAGTCGCAAGTGTATTGTGATCGACTGACATCTCTAGGGACGCTGAAAGACAACATCCGAGGCCAATGTCTCACAATAACTCCGGACATGCTTTACAGTGCTGTTCACAACATTATTCCTCGACTACAGCTATTATTGAGGAATGATGGTGAACAAATTGAGCATTTCCTGTAAAGAACATCATCTTTGATTTGTCTTAATTTGATATGCTAATTATTGCTTTTCTGATCAGATGAAGCGCCATCTGTCAGACATTTTTGAAATTTTTATTGATTTTTTTATTATAATAAAACCCATGTCATTCCAAGCATATGTGTCAATTTTTACCTCCATATCTACATTATTTCGTAATTTATTAAGTTTTCAAATTTGTACTGACTTTTTGATTACCCGGTATGTGATTAATCCAAAGTAACGCAAACAGCAGATAATCTTCACTTCCGTGTGTATTTATTACTCTAAAAGCTGTCCAGATTTTTCTGTTTGAAATTTTTAATATATCATCATTGTGAGACGAGTAGGATACACACATATAAGAATACTACTATGTATTCATTCTACATCTACATCTACATCTACATCGATACTCTGCAAATCACATTTAAGTGCCTGGCAGAGGGTTCATTAACCACCTTCATAACTTTTCTCTACCGTTCCATTCTCTAATAGCGCGCGGGAAGAAAGAACACCTAAATCGTACCGTTTTCGATCTGATTTCTCTTATTTTATTGGGATGGTCATGTCTCCCTAAGTAGGTGGGTGCTAGCAAAATATTTTCACATTCAGAACTAAAAGTCGGTGATTGAAACTTCGCAAACAGATCGCGCCGCAATGAATAACGTCTTTCTTCTAATGATTTCCACCCCAATTCGTGCAACATTTCCGTGACGCTTTCTCCCCCGTAACGTGATAAAACAAAACGAGCTGCCCTTCTCTGAACCTTCTCAATATCTTCCGTCAGTCCCACCTGGTGAGGGTCCCACAAGGGGCGACAGTACTCCAAGAGAGGACGCACAAGTGTAATGTAGGCAGTCTCTTTGGTGGAGCTGGTGCATTGTCTAAGCGTTCTGCCAATGAAACGTAACCTTTGGTTCGCCTTCCCCACAATATTTTCTATGTGTTCTCTCCAGTCAAAGTTGTTCGTAATTGTAACTCCTAGGTATTTGGTAGAATTTACGACCTTAAGGTTTGACTGATTTATCACGTAATTGAAGTGCAGCGGATTTCTTTTAGTGGGCATGTGTATTACTTCACACTTTTCTTTATTTAGTGTCAATTGCCAATTTTCGCACCAAGTAGAAATTTTATCTAAATCGCTTTGCAGTTGCTTTTGATCCTCTGTTGACTTCACTAACCGATAAACGACAGCATCATCCGCGAACAGTCTAAGGGAGCTATTCAGATTATCTCCTAAATCGTTTATAAACACGAGGAAGAGTAGGGGACCAATAACGCTTCCCTGTGGAACGCCAGATATCACTTCTGTTTTACTCGATGACTTACCGTCAATTACAACGAACTGTGTCCTTTCTGATAGGAAATCGTGAATCCAATCGCACAATTGGGGAGATATTCCATAAGCACGCAATTTCATTAGAAGCCGCTTGTGGGGTACAGTATCAAAAGCCTTCCGGAAATCCAGAAATATGGAATCGATTTGAGATCCCTTGTCGATGGCACTTAACACTTCATGTGAATAAAGGGCAAGCTGTGTTTCGCAAGAGCGATACTTTCTGAATCCGTGCTGACTATTGGTTAATAGGTCGTTCTCTTCGAGGTAGTACATAATATTCGAACAAAGTATATGTTCCAAAATCCTACTGCAAATCGACGTCAATGAGATAGGCCTGTAATTTTGGGGATCACTCCTATTGCCTTTCTTGAATATTGGAGTAATTTGGGCAACTTTCCGGTCTTTGGGTACGGATCTTTCGCTGAGTGATCGGTTGTAAATTATAGCTAAGTACGGAGCTATTTCATCAGCATACTCTGAGAGGAATCTAGTTGGTATACAATCTGGCCCGGAAGATTTATTTTTGTTTAGTGACTTAAGTTGTTTTACTACTCCAGGAACATCTACTTCTAAGTTTCGCATGCTGGCAGCTGTTCTTGGATTGAATACTGGAGTGTTCACTTCGTCTTCTTTGGTGAAAGAATTTCGGAAAGCTGTGTTTAGTAATTCTGCCTTAGCAGTACTGTCGTCGGTAGTATTACCATTGCTATCGCGTAGTGAAGGTATTGTTTGTGTTTTGCCGCTAGTGTACTTCACATATGACCAGAATTTCTTTGGATTTTCTGCAAGATTACGAGACAGGATTTCGTTGTGGAAACAACTATAAGATTCTCGCATTGTAGTCCGCGCTAGGTTGCGAGTTTCAGTAAAAGATTGCCAGTCTTGCGGATTCTGTGTCTTTTTAAATTTTGCATGCGTTTTTCTTTGTTTCTGCAACAGTGATCTGACCTGTTTTGTGTACCACGGGGGGTCAGCCCCCTCTTTTATTAATTTATTTGGTATAAATCTCTCGATTGCTACTGATATTATGTCTTTGAATGTAAGCCACAACTGATCTACACTCGCATTTTTAGTTTTGAAGGACTGGAGACTATCACTCAGGAAAGCGTGAAGCGAATTTTTATCTGCTTTATTGAATAGATATATTTTTCGTTTATTTTTGGTGCATTTGGGAATTTCGATATTCAGTCTCGCTACTACAACTCGATGTTCGCTAATCCCTGTATCTGTTTTGATGCTCTTTACTATCTCGGGATTATTTGTTGCTAGGAGATCAAGAGTATTTTCGCAACCACGTACTATTCTAGTGGGTTCATGAACTAACTGTTCGAAGTAGTTCTCAGAAAAAGCATTCAGAACTAGTTCGGACGATGTTTTATATTTGCCCCCGGTTTTGAATACGTAATTATGCCAACATATCGAGGGTAAATTAAAGTCGCCACCGATTATAACAGTATGCTTCGGATACCTATTTGAAATATGATTCAAGCTTTCTTTGAACATTTCTGCAACCGCATCGTCTGAGTCAGGGGGCCGATAAAATGATCCAATTATTAATTTATTTCGGTGGTCAGGTATAACCTCTACCCAGACCAATTCACAGGAAGTATCTGCCTCAATTTCGTTGCAGGATAAACCGTTTGTAACAGTAATAAACACGCCACCCCCTGTTTTATTTATTCTATCCTTTCTGAAGACCATTTGGCCCTTTGAAAAAATTTCGGCCGAATTTATCTCAGGCGTCAGCCAGCTTTCAGAACCTATAACGATTTGTGCCTCAGTACTTTCTATCAGCGCTTGGAGCTCTGGAATTTCTTTCTTTATGGCAAAAAACGTACGTCTGATAAATGATGACTGATTTCTGAACTATTTGCAGAATACTAAATATTTTAGTAGATTATACTGTTCTTAGACAAAAGTCTATTTTCTGAAAGTTGTGGAGCGCATCTAACCGAAATATTACACAATAGTATATGCAATACATGGTGCCCACTGTTCATGGCTCCAAGTTTAAACAGATTCCACAGGTGATATTATGAAGCCGAACAGGTCGTCGACGTTTTTCGAAGAAAGGATTTTCCGCTTGAGGAGAAACGCATTTTTAAGCATTCAGTACGAATTTTATAGAAGGGGCCACGGAATTTGTATAAAGTCTTGATGTTATGGACGGAAGAATGGATATTGACTGGGACGAGGAATAATGAATACTGTGCTTAATAAAAGGGATGCGAACGGTACGCAGTGAAAATTCGCCAAAAGAAGAGTTAATTAAAAATTTCTGAGAAAGTAATGGATGACGAAGTTATGAAAGAAGTCTGTAGGTAGTTCAGGTGCTCAGGAATATGAGATAAACAAACAGCACGCACATGATAATGAATTATACTTCCCAGAACTTAATAACGATTTAATTCCTTAGATGACAATCCAGAGTAACGATAACGAAAACTTGCGAGAACAAGCATTTAAGAAATAAACGGCTTACAACTCTTTATAGAGGGAATTTCTTTATCGAACTTTCTTACAAATAATTTACGTAAATTTCATTTACATTTGTGTTTATGTCTAAGTCTAATGCATGTCATTACGATTATCTTACTCATGAAATTGCTTGAAACAATTTTTGTAGGCAATATGAAGCTTGCAGTTCCTAAACATAATATCGCTAAAAAGTTGTAGAGTGACAACAGTTCATTAGAACTTAACGCCGTACGTCACTAGTGTTGTGTAACCAAACGGAATCGCATTGAAACAGATTGACCACAAGAATCAATTGATAATTCTTACAAATGAAACTTCAAAAATGTCAGCCACAAACACAATCTGGCAATGAAACATGTTAGCACCAAAGATGAATGGAAATTACCTTACTTTCTCGATTTTACCTCATTTCTTGCAAGTGCCAATAAATGTGCGTAAGTGACTGATGATGCATATTTTACACAAACAGTATTTTCGTGTTCACTCAGAGTTGTATCTGGTTTATCAGATTTAAAAATGTATTTCTACATCCAACAGATATTGAAACTTACCTATTTATTTAGCTCTACATCACGAAAGAATGACCGCAACCTCGGGTACTTATTCACAATAGGCACACGACAAACGAAGGTCGTCGTACAAGTATAGTCAATGCTCAGTACACGGCAGCACATTTCAATCGCACTGTGACAGTTCGTACAGAATCTGCTTCAACAGGCACTGGCAAACTCTTCTTCTTCCAAACATAAGGGCCGCAACGGTATGATGCGAATTTGCGTCAATCGGCATTAAGGCGTTAAATAAAGACCACCTTCATACAATGTCCACTGCAATACAGTTCAGATTTTTTCTTAACTAACAGTGAGAATATGACAAAATTAACGTTTATGGTACCAGTAAAAATATGAAAAAATTAACGAAAGTTTATGCCCTCGGTGGGAGGTGGTGGTGGTTGACGAAGCAGGCTGCACGACAGACATATATGTACAGCTTACTAAGTACTGGTAAGATAGGCTCTGAGCGGAGCATGCAGTACATAATACAGGCTGAGCCAATTTCCTGCACACCCCTCTATTTCAAAATCTTTGCAGGAACTGGGAAACCTAAACACTCCAGTACGGCACAGCTGAGGTGGCCTACCTTGTATGGTACATGCCGAGCCTTAGTGCTGTCTTGAAATTAGCTATTTTGATGTAAGACTTTTTTTTTAATTGACAGGTGGTGGTGTGACATATCAAATAACGTCAGAATTTTTGCAAAAGTTCAACGCAGGCCTATTGAATTTATTAACTTATTAACCTATAACTTATTATTACTGTTTTCATAATTTAACCAATTATACTACGAAAACAATTGCGCAAGAAATAAAATGAGTAGGCTCGCATTAATTTGAAAGTGGAAGAGGAGCAACGTCGTGGAAATGAAGTGTATATAATGTTCGTAAAATAATTAAGCAACTTCTATGTTACTAGTCAACGAGGAAGGTGTTTAAAGTTTAATTAACATGAGACAGTATGTGTAAAAATTGAACACAAATAACCCTAATGTTATTCATAAGATTGCAATCGGTGGCGCCGCTGACCTGCTAAGCAGCGGGTCACCGCATATTAGCAATCGGCTCGTAACTTCAGCACAGCAGTAACAATAGCGGCAGCATCAAAGCTGGTCGCGGCGGCATTAAAACCGCTCCCAGTAACAGCAGCATCACGGTGACCCATTGTCATATTCACTTGTGCTTGGCAAATTATAGTTATGTTGTGATTTACTACATAATGAGTAATATTTGAAAACAATAATAAAAAATTAATAATCGTTGGGAGGTTCTGGTGTGACTTCAGCCCCATTAGATTCCTTGTCCCCCCCCCCCTTCCCCGTGGCTGCACCACTGATTTTGACCATGCAGCATTTTCCACTGCAAATTATAAATATTTCAGGCGATTAGCATTTTTAAACAAAACATGGGGTTCTGTAGGTGGAAACGCGAAAGTTACCAAAATAGAAATCTCCGTTGCAAATTATCAATGTTTCAATTGATCAGTGTCGTTAAATTACATCATAGCACCTGGCAGGCGGATCGGTATTACACACTCAAAGGTGAAAGTTACTCTTCTCAGGACCAGAAGACCTTGTGGCGACATCTGAGGCTTAAGCTCCAGAGGAATGATATGAAGGTAAACTACCGTAATGAGACCTGTGAATACTTAAATAACGGGTTGAAACTAAGGAGCTTGCTAAGGTGCAAAGATTCATCTGCATAGTCACAACCCTTCGAATTAGCAGCGCAGCTACTGCTGGGATGGAAACCATGCTGGAAATTGCCCCCACAACCCTTACTGGTCAAGATGAGGGCAACAGCTGGTGAAATCAAGCTGGTAAAAACTGGACCTTAGTGGGCCATCCAGAATCACACACTAGATTAGTGAAATGCTTTTGTATAGCTTATGTGACTTAGCTACGGGGTCATCAGTCCCTGAACTTAAACTACTTTATTAACTAACTAACACTAAGGACGGCACAAATATCCATTCCCGAGGGGGGATTCGAACCCCCGACCGTAGTGGCCGTGCAGACCGTGACTGGCGCGCCTTAGTCCCCTCGGCCACCGCGACCGACCTAGAATAGTGAGCTAGGTAAATAGAGTAATGGTTGGGGAAATGCCGGCCGACTAAATAGTAACTTCAAACTCCTTCAACAAGCCTTACAACATAATAATTGGAAGTAGGATGTAGTGGGAAAACTCGAAGACGTATGGGGAACATTGTCTGATTCAGTGACGGATCGAATACAGACCGAGGCGTTGGGGCCAGGGTATACGGGATGTAGCCCAGACTGGAGGGCATCATCTCCCTAGGGAAACTGTCCTCAGTATTCGAAGCTGATCAGGGAGTGTGTGGAGGAGAATATGCGCAGATGCTATATTGACCGTAGCATCTACAGGTATTGGAAGAGCCAGGCAGCCCTAAAGTCATTGTCAGCTCCTGGGTCTAAGTCAAAGATTATTGCATAATATCAGAGTTCTTGTGGAGCTAGAGGAAAGCAATATGGTAATCTTAGTGTGAGTACCTGGCCATTCAGGTATCAGTGGCAAGGAGCATGCCGATTGTTTGGCCAGGATGGGGGCAAAAACTAATTTTCTTGGACCGGAACCTGTCCTGACAAACATCAAGGCGATGATCAAATTAGAACTACGGAATTGTATCAGAAGACATCATGTAGATTAGTGGGCTAAGGTCTATACACAAAACAAAGTAATCATGCCAAAATCATGTTTTAAAACAAGGTTGGTAATTCTGGGCCTGAACAGGAAGAATAGCAAACTCAAGATAATGCTTATGACTGGCACTGGGAACTTCAAAAAGCATTTGTAGATAATGGGTGTAATCGATGTTTTAATAGAAGCTCCACAATACTGGGCTTGAACAGGAGGGATATCAAACTCATGCTTGGACTGATGTCCGGCCATGAGAACTTCAGAAAGGACCTCCATACAATAGATGTAATAGAAGAAGTCCCTAAATGTACTATACGTGAAGAGTGCGGTGAAACCGTATCACAGCTAATCACTGTATGAGTCACATTGGAGAGAAAAAAAAAGCATTCGGGACATTAGTCTGAAGAAATTGTGTCTAACATAGAACTGATTTCTAATACTATTAAGGACAATGGTTGGCTTTATTGGGTACGCAGAAAACGATACCCCACAAGAGCTATTTTCCCTTCCCCAATCAAATCAGATCAAACCACAAGCCTCAACATTGGCCTTAGGAAGTCAAATATGAAATAAAAAAACCGGCAGTTTAACTAAAAAAGCAAAAGTAGAAAAAAAACATAAAACAAAAAATAAATAGAACCAAATCAAATAACAAAAGATAATAGAGAGTATTAAATACATCATCAATTCTGAATAAAACCAACAATAAAGGTAATCTAGAAACTAAAGTACAAAAAATGTTATTTAACCACAGATCATATACTACTATGTCACCGTGCAATATAACGTCAATGAAGTCTAGTCGTATAATGGAATCTCCTGCCATAGATACGTGAAAGTTGAACACCTACTCGCAAGCAGAATAATCCACATCGTTACTAGCTTCTGATTGGCTACAGAAAATTGTTTCCGTGTAAGAAAGGATACAGTACTTTGTACTTGACTGCAAGTCGTCGAATGGAACAGAAGTGTTATAGGACCCTTACTGTTCTTTATTTTTATAAAAGATTTAGGAGACAATATGAGTAGCTCTCTTAGACTGTTCGCGGATGATGATGTCGTTTATAGGTTACTAGAATCATCAGAAGATCAAAAGCAACTGCAAAATGATTTAGATATCTGCATGGTGCAAAATTGGTAATTGATGCTTTATAATGAGAAGCGTGAGGTCATCCATACGATCTATAAAAGAAATCCGTTAAACTTTAGTTACACGGTACATCAGTCATATGTAGAGGCCGTCAATTCAACTAAATACAACTTAAATTGGAAAGAACCCATAGAAAATATTGTAGGGAAGGCGACGCAAGACAATGTTACTACGTTTCCTTGACAAAACACTTGGCAGACGCAACAGTTCTACTAATTAAAAATAAATAAAGAAATAAACCTGCCAACACTAAACTTGCACGTCCCATTTTAGAGTATTGCTGCGTATTGACTGATGGGACTAAGGACGATTTAAAGAAAGTTCAGAGATGGGCAGTTAGTTTTGTATTATCGCGATATAGGGGAAAGAGAGTCATGGAATGATGCATGAGCTGGGGTTGAAGTCATTAAAAGAAAGGCGTATTTACGAAATAGAAGGAATAAAAAAAACTAGTATTTTAACTAAAAAAGCAAAAATAGAAAAAAACATAAAACAAAAAACCAACAATAAAGGTAATCTAGCAGCTTAAGTATAAAAAAATTAAATAAATAGCAGCCTGCGAACGTTCAGGTGGATAACCCCTAAATGTCTCTTCGGAATTGCGAACATATTTTGTTAGCACCTACCTACATAAGGAGTCACGATCACCATAATACAAAAGAAGAGAAATCAGATCGAAAACAGAATGATTTATGTGTTTCTCTTTCCAACGACCTATTAGAGAATGTAGCTGTAGAGAAATATCATAAAAATGGTACGATGCACCATCTGCTACGCACTTCATTATGACTTGCAGAGTATCTATGTAGAATTCAGTGGTTCCCAAAGTAGTCTATACAGACCCCGAAGGGTCTATTCCAACCTGCAGGGGTGCAACTCAACGAAAAAATAATTTTGGAGTCTATTTGTTGGAAATGGGGATCCGTGGTAGTGGTTCACATTAAGGAAATTCGCAACCTAAATTTAGAATTATTCACACAATACTGAAGCTTGGTCCTGTTCGCTTCTTTACCTAGGTGAGAGAGTGGAGGAATTCTGTATTTTCCGTCTTCTGCTGTAGGCAAGTAGTCAGTTTTGTTTAATTTTTTTTGTATGTGTGTGTGTGTGTGGGGGGGGGGGGTCAGACAACTATGAAGTATATATGATAACTTGAAAAACATTTTCTCAGTCCACTCTTTTACAGTTAAGGTTATCAAAGCTAGTAGCAACAAGTCATACGTGAAAACACATGGAAGTTAGAAATTCGTAAAAAATTAAGTACACAAAAGCCAGGAGGTCTACACAGGGCAGAAAAAGTTGGGAAGGTGTCTACGAGACAAAAATTTTGGGAACCCGTGATGTAGAAGATCATTTTCTGTACGTGCAGCTCTTTTTTCTTCCGTGCTTCCCAACAAAAAAGCGCACTAAACATCATAAAACATAAAATTTTAAACGTAGCAGCTACTGTCAGCGACCCTTACAACGTCAATGGATAAACTAGCAGCCCTCGGTCGCAAATTGAAAATTATTTTATCAGGTTTCGGCAATGATTAAGATTGCCTTCATCGGAAAATACAAAACAAAACAAGTCACATAATAAAATATACTATTCAGCTGTATAGCTTACGTCAGAAAGTTTAAAAAGGAATTTTTCGGAAAAAGCTAGCCACAATAGGCTGCACGCCTGCACGGAGGCATTCTTTTTAAACTTTGTGACGTAAGCTACACAGCTGAATAGTATATTTTATTATGCGACTTGTTTTGTTTTATATTTTTTGATGAAGGCAATCTTAGTCATTGCCGAAACCTGGTAAAATAATTTTTAATTCGCGACAGAGGGCTGCTTGTTTATCCATCGATCATAAAAGATAGTAACACGCCACATCAAGAAGCAGCAACGCCATTGCTCGAATATGACATGCTGTGAAAAATTGTCATTCCTCAACTAAAGCAGATGCAAATTCTGAGAATGACGTTATAAAATAAAAGGCAAAAACGGGCAGAACATGGCACAGTAAGTACCGAAACATATCTGGGTAATAAAAATGAAACAAGATGTCTCGTATAAGGCGAATTTCTTCACAAATCTGTCTATGCAGATGTAGATGTATGGGAAATGTAGTGTGTTACCACTCTATGAGCGCTACGGAAGTGCCGTCAACACTCGCTCTGGCAGCGTGCCCGACTTTGTCCGGCAGCAGGTGTTTGGTGGCTTACCTTGGGAAAGCCGTGCTGCACAGTGCCGGCGCTGGAGCTCCGTGGTGAGGGCGGCGGCGCCGTGGCCGGGGCCTGATCTCCCTCAGTGGAGCTGCCAGAGCCGCCGCGCGTGAAGCGCTTTGGTGACAGGCTCAGGTTGGCCACACTGCTCGTCACGTACTGCTGCAGCGAGTTGAAGAAGCTCATGCTGCCGGCTGTCTGCTTCTCGATGCACCAACTGTTTCTCGGGAGGCCCTGATCCTTTACTGGACTGGCAGTTGAACTCGAGGGTCCAGCTGGTAGAACGACTGACACACAATCACTGATTCAGATCCTTTCACTAACGGAGTCAAATTTTGGGAAAGTGCGACGAGTGTCCAAGTTGGCAAAGGTGTGCTACCGAGGATTAGTGACACTGGTATCTGGTCAAGGAGCTCACAACTGTGGAGCTGCTACTTCTGTGTCTCTATCGCACCAGTTGGGCTATCCACTCTTCTGCTGAAGAGAAATTCCTGAGATCTGCAGGCAATTATTCTGCTGAAATTTTGGATCTTTAAGATTCCAGGTACTGCTAGGAAAGCAATTTTCCCTGGAAACTGTCCAGTATATGTCTAGAAAATGCTACTACTAGATGTAGTACCCCTTAATACGGCCTGATCCCTTCACTACACTGTGACTCTGGTGCCCAAACTTCACTGATAATGGTCTTACACAACCAGAAAGTACTTCACTTGAACTAAGATACAGAGTTAATGTCCTTGGTAATTCAACTAAGATACTTCTCAGCCTAGTCTTGATCAGACGCTATTATTTGTGCACAGTTTGTATAAACACTAATTTTCTTTTGCGACGTGACTTGGTAACTGGAGGTACAGTTCACTGACTTCTGTCTTTCCAGCAGCGTGTAGCCTGTTGATTCCGAAAGCGACTAGGCCTACCATAAGCAAACACTCTCGGTTCGCACTCCACTGGCTGCAGAGACGCGGTTGTCTACGGTGAGGTGCGGGACGCGGATGCGCGATCTATGCGACTACCTCTACTCGTGGCTACCTGCAAAGCGACTCGGCGCGTTACATGCTACGACGTCAGAGCGATGGCGCGGCTTTACATGGCGCGCTGCGGCCGCGTGGAGGGGACGCCGCAGGTGGCGGGGGCGACGGCAATGGCGACGGCGGCAGGGGTGCGTTGTCCTGCTGGAAGCAGCATGTCCGGCGGCGCGGGTGATCCCGCCAGCGTCAGGGCGCGGCTACCACTGGTGGCGCGGGCAGGCCTGACTGCTGAAGACGGGCTGTCGCAGCTCACGGGCTACAGCTGTTACCACCAACGGAGAGGCAGCAACTGAAACAGAACAACAGTTATGCCACTTTAGTTACACGTGTCTACCATACTGTGCCGTTATTATTGGTACATCTACATATATACTCCTCAACCCACCGTAAGGCGCGTGATGGAGGGTGAAGGGTACGCTGTACAACTACTGTATATACAGATGGGTCCAAAATTCCACAAGAAGAGTGTACTGGATGTGCCTTTTTCTGCCCTCAGATTCAGATTCGAAGAACCTTCAAACTGCCAGCGAATACCTCTATATTTACGGTGGAGACACTGGCAATTCTGGAAGCACTTAGGTTTGTTTCTACCATTTCCTTCCCGAAAATATTAATTGTGTCTGACTCTCGAAGTGTCCTTCAAACCCTGCAACACCGGAGATGGAACAAAAAAACCAACAGCTATATTCTGGATGTCATTTCGGCATATATTCGCTGTACGAATACGGGACGGACAGTTAATTTACTGTGGGTGCCTTCTCACGCTGGTATCTGCTATAATGAGGAAGTTGATGCACTGGCTAAACAAGCGGCATCCTTAGGCACTGTCTTGGACCTACAACTACCATACACGGACTTCTTATCTGCGGTCAAAGAATACGCCAAACAACAGTGGCAACAGATGTGCAACGTTTCCCAAGAAACGAAAGGCGCTTCCTACGCTGTGCTGCAACCTCGGATTTCTACGCAGCCGTGGTTTATGAGGACACATCTGGACCGATCCGCGGTTGCTACCATTATTCGTCTTCGCTTCAATCACGTCTCTTATCCGAAACATCTACATCGGATCAACGACTCGGAGGCATGTGAGTGTGATCCTAAAACGGAAGCTGATGTCAACCACATTCTGTTCATGTGCCCCATATTTGACCGAGTACGTTTGAACTTCCTGCAGACATTGGCGAAGATGGGATATCCCTTTCCCCAGTCAGCTTCTTCCCTTTTGTTTACAAAAGACATTCGTGTATATAAAATCATAGTTAAGTTTATTAAGATCACTGTACACAATCTAGAAGCATCAAGTGTGTTGGTAATATAAGGTTTTGCTTATGAATATGTGAAAATATTCCAACAGTATTTAAATTGTAATGTAATGCACTTTTCGCTTTGTTTCCACTTTCCATTTTGACAAAATGTACTTCTGTTTTGTCTGTTTATTTAAATATATGTACATTTCCACCGTGTGTTGTAGATGGCCACATTGAGTTAACACTCAGAACGCAAAAAAATAAATAAATAAATAAAATAAAAAATTAAAAAAATAAAAAGAGGAGAAAAAGAATGCCTATACGCCTCCGTACCAGCCCTAATATCTCTGATATTGTGATCATTGCGCGAAATATACGTAGGCGGCAGGAAGATCGTACTACACTCAGCTTCAAATTGCGGCCCTCTAAATTTCCTCAATAGAATTTCTTGAAAACAACGTCGTCTTTCCTCCAGAGATCTTCATTTGAGTTCCCGAGCATTTCCGCGACACTCGCACTTTGGTCGAACCTACCAGTAACAAATCTAGCTGCTCGCCTCTGAACTGCTTCTATGTCTTTCTTTAAACTGTTCTGCTGTGGGTCCCAAACACTTGAACAATATTCAAGACGTGGTCGCACGAGCGTTTTATACACGGTCTCTTTTACAGATGAAGCTCATCTTCCCAAAATCTTCCCAATAAACCGAAGTCCGCCTTAATCACAAGTATCCTTACAGCACCGAGCGAGGTGGCGCAGTGGTAACGCGCTGGACTCGCATTCGGAAGGAAGGTGGTTCAAATCCACCTCCGGCCGTCCAGATTTAGGTTTTCCGTGATTTCCCTAAATCACTCCAGGCATATGAGGGGATGGTTCCTTTCAAAGGGCACGGCCGATTTCCTACCTCATCCTAACCCAAAAACTACGAGCGTTAGCTCCGTCTCTAATGGCCAAGCTGTCGACGGGACGTTAAACCCTAAGCATCCATCCATCCATCCTTACATGTTCGTTCCATTTCATACCGCTCTGAAATTTAACGCCTAGATATTTGAACGACGCGACTGCACCAAGAAGTTAGCTACTAATGATGTATTCGAACATGATGGGACTGTTTTTCCTACTCATGCACATCATCTTAAATTTTTCTACATTGAGAGATAGAGCTGCCATTCTTCGTACCAACTAGAGATTTTGTCTAAGTCATCCTGTATGCTGTTACATTCAATTAATGGCGACACCATCCGATACATCACAGCATCATCAGCAAACAGCTGTAAATTACAAGCTACTCTGAGCATCAGATCCTTTATATAGATAGAAAATAATATCGGTCCTTTCACACTCGCCTGGGGCACGCCTGACAATACACTCGTCTCTGATGAACGCTCGCCGTCGAGAACAAAGTACTGCGTTCTACTTCTTAGGAAGTCTTCCAGCCAGTCACAAAAATGTGAACCTATTCCATATGCCCGTATCTTCGTAAGCAGTCTGCAGTGTGGCACCGCGTCAAACACCTTTTTGAAATCCAGACAAACACATTCCGCCTGTTGCCCTCCATCCATGACTCGCATTGGTAAGGGTACTCTAATCTAGGATGGGTGTGTCTGATTTTAATATTTTACGTGGACGTTGGAGTAAATGTCCACCTCAGCTCCACCAAAGACCGAAATTACTTTTAGATTCGACACATTTTAAGAAGGATTTTACTTATGATTTTACATTTCAGTCTAGAGTTTTTACTATTTTAGATGATCCTCGTGATTTTACCATGGTTTACACAGATGGCTCCAAACGGGGAAACTCCCTAGGCTGCTCCGTAGTGTTTCCCAACCACGTCATTATGATTTGCCTTCCCCCTGCATACTCAGTTTTCTCAGTGGAGCTACACGCGATCCTGCGGGCGCTAGAGCAAATGCAGCGTGTTAGTGGTAAATGGTTTCTTCTGTGCTCCGATTCTCTCAGTGCGCTGCAAGCCTTATGAAATTTGTATCCGGCTGAGAAGATAGTATCAACCATCCCCCGTGTGAACAGCAGCTTATAAGCGGATGACACTGCTTTCGTCACATTTGGCAGAATCATCGACAAACTGATAACGCGAGCGCATCGCCAGATCGACGTCATGGAGGAGTGGGCACAATTTAACAAAATAACGATCAATTCTGCGAAAACGGAAGCTGTCCTCTTCACGAAAAACCGTCGTCGAAATTTACGTACACCACTGAGGTTTGGAGGCCAAAATATACCTTGGGCGCCTTCACACGATATGTGGGGGTGATATTTGACAACTCACTCACATTCAAGGAAAATACACAAGAAGAAAACCCTGAAAATAGTGAATGCCTTAGCACCTCTCTTCACCAGCAGAAACCTCAACATCAAAACCAAATACCGTATCTATAAATCAACGATACAACAGAAATTGACGTATGGCTGCGCAGCGTGGGGAGTCATCTGTGATGCGAACATCAAATCTTTAGAACCTGTTATGAATCGATGCGTACGGTGGACCCTGGGGGCACTACACTACAGAAGGACCCGTCAACTGCACATAGCACTTCGAGAAAAATCACTAAGGGGGAAAAAAATCAAAGCCGCGGTGAAGTAGCCGAGCGATCTAAAGCAACTCGCTGCGGAGCGCGCGGTTGCTCGCCGTGGAGGTTCGAGTCCTCCCTGGGGCATGGGTGTGTGTGTGCTTGTCCTTAGGTTAGTTTACCTAGATTTAAGTAGTTTGTTAGCTACGGACTGATGACCACGCAGTTTGGTCCGATAGATTTACAGACATTTGAACATTTTGAAAAGACTGTTTACGAAAGTGAACTGAAGGAGAGAGGAGGTTCGGCAACTTCGCCTTGTAGGGCTGATACTTCCACAGTGTTGGCACAAGTATAAGGTGGCCCAGTCGCTGATCCTGTGGCACCCACCATAACTTGACATCAACCGACGAAAGACCACCGCTGAGGACATCGGATGCTTCAAGTTCGACCATCACCCCTACAACGTTAACTACCACCAATAAAGAATCCAAAAGTTAAGTTCCCAATGATTCCTATCCCCAGAGGAACAAAGGACTCGTTTTGTGTGCTTCATTTACCTCCAAAAGTGTACTGTAAATAAATAAATAAAGTGATATAACCCGCATCATACCTTATACACAATAAAAATAAACCCTCAAGGAGGGTAAGTCTTGAGTCACTAGGCATAATAAAAAACCAGACGGAATACAGGTGAAGAACATGATGGTGTAGAGAATTAATATATATTGAGAATCGATCTTGAGAAGGCATATGACAGAGTGCCGAGGCAAGAGATCTGGAGATGTCTGAGAACTATAAAAATATATCAGGGTGGTTGAATACATGTATGTAGGTGCAAGGATAAAAGTCAGCAGCAGTGAGAGTAGGACTTCGTCAGCGATCTGCTCTCAGCCCATATGTCTTTCATCTTGTCAGGAATATATTGACCTGCAAGAAGAATAACCTACGGTGGTCAAGAAATTTAAATACCAGTGCTCTTACATGCAAGTGATGGAGGACTGGAGGTCGAAATACAGTGCATGATAAACAGTGAAGGGATGAACTGGAGGAAACTGAACGGAGTTCTGTGTGATTAGAAGGTTAACTGTAGAATGAAAGGAAAAACTTTACAAGTCTGTGCTGAGGTCTGCGACGCTGTATAGAGCAGAAACTTGGCCAATTACAATAGTCCAAGAGAAAAAGATGGAAATAACAGAAATGAGAATGTTAAGGTGGATGAGTGGGTTGACACGAAAGAAAAAGGAATGAATATATTGGGGGAACAGTGAAAGTGGGACCCATAGGGAAGAGGATCCAAGAAAGTAGGCTACGATGGTATGGACATGTACAGAAAAGAGGGTATACTATGTGGGGAGAAGAGTTGAAGACGTAGAAACTGAAGGTCTAAGGAGAAGAGGCAAACGAGACGGAAAGACAAGTAGCAGGGGCTCTATGGGAGAAAGGATGGCTCAGAGAAGAAGCACTGAATAGACATTTGTGGAAGAGAAGGATGCAACGAAGTAACACCGACCTCACATGACGTGGGGAAAGGCTGAGATGATGAATTCAGTCGGCGTCACCTAGCTAACTCGATAGTGAATATATTGATACCACAGATAATCTGGTGACTGGGGACTGGCACTGATAATTGGTGATGGACCGGGGAATGGCTCATACTGTTACTGCTGTCATAAACTGGACACCAGCATGGAAAAACGTGTTACGTTTCCAATCGACGAGTTGAACGAGCAAAGTACTTTATGGACAGCGAAAGCTGCCTGTGATAACCAGCTTCAATCGCGACACACGGGGAGACCGCAACGGCCCTGCCGCAGACCGCAGCCGTTCCGGTTTCGGTCACGCATTTTTAATTATCTGGTCGTTACACGCGCGCTCGACAAGAGTGCCATAACGACCGCAGCGCGGCGCGCGCTTCGCGACTGGCAACGAGTCCATCGCGGTCGCCACAGTGGGCGCGTCCCCCTGGCGGGCGGTAAATGGCCGCTTGTTGCCTTTTGTGTGGGCCCGCGGCCTGCTAAATGAGCATCGACCGCTCGCGCAGCGGCGGTCACCGACTATCAGCGCCCCTGGGCGCCTGCGCTCTTTGTTGTGGGCGCTGAATAGCGCGCTCTTGTTTCATGGGACAGTCGCGCATTTACTGCCCCGGATTATAAACTGGTCCTGGCGTGTGGCGAATTTGTTCATGGGGATCGTATATTATTACAGCACTAAGGTTTTCGGGTACAGGATCGCAAAGAAGTACGTCTTCAACGGCGGCCGGTAGCACCTGAACAAAGTTCCAATGTTAGTCTACATTTTTTATAAGCCGTTTGCAAAAGAGAAAAATCATAATCGCAGTGCCTGGACTCTTGACATTTGTCTACATATACGGTGACCAATTTACCTGGACCACCCAAAATATCTCTGGAACAACAACAACTATTATTGTTGTTGTTCCAGATATATTTTGTTATTGTTAATCAAATTGCGTGGTTATGGTATATCGCCCCAAATTAGCGATTGGATAGGGAATTTCCTGTCAGAGAGGACACAGTTCGTAGTAATCGATGGTAAGGCATCGACTAAACCAGAGGTGATATCGGGCGTTCCACAGGGTAGTGTTATTGGTCCTCTGCCGTTCCTTAATTACATAAAAGATCTGGGAGAACTAAATAGCTCTCTTAGGTTGTTTGCAGATGACTTCACCATTTACCGTGTAGTAAAACATCTGAAGATCAAAACCAACTGCAGAATGATCTGAATAAGATATCACTATTGTGTAAAATTTGGCAATTGACTCTAAATAGTGAGAAGTGTGAAGTCGTCCACATGAATACGAAAATATACCCATTAAAATTTGTTTACAAGATAAATCAATCAAACGTGAAGGCAGTAAACTCCACAAAACACTACTATTACTTCACACTTAAATTGGAAAGAACACGTAGATAATGTCGTGGGAAAGGCGAACCCGAGACTGCGTTTTATTGATAGAACCTTTAAAACATGCAACAAAACTACAAAAGAAACTGCATACACTACGCTTGTCCGTCCATTTTTGGAGTATTGCTGCCCAGTGTGGGATCCTTATCAGGTGGGTTTGACGGAGGACATCGAAAGAGTCCAAAGAAGGGCTGCTCGTTTCGTATTGTCACGGTACAGGGGAGACAGCGTTACGAAAATGGCACAGGATATGGGATGGGAATCATTACAACAACGGCGCTTATCACTACGGCGTGGGCTCCTTACGAACCTCCAATCGCCGATATTCTCCTCCGAATGCAAAAATATATTGTTTACTCACACTTACATAGGTAGAAATGATCATCAAAATAAAATGTGAGAAATCATAGCTCGAACGGAGAGATTCAGGTGTTCTTTCTTCCCGCGCGCTCTTCGAGAATGGAATTGGAGATAAATAGTATAATGGTGGTTTGATGAACCCTCTGTCAGGCACTTAAATGTGATTTGCAGAGAATCCCATGGAGATGTAGATGTAGAAAACGACTGTCATCAGTACCAATGTAAAACAGGGGCTTCTGAAGCAGTGGTGCATCCAGGTTTCGGTTCTGGGGGAGGGGGATTTTGAAAAATACAGCCTATTGAATTTATTAATCTATGACTTATTTTTACACTTTTTGTAATCCAACCAATTATACTACGAAAGCAACTGCACAGGAAATAAAATGCGTAGGCTCGCATTAACTTCAAAGTGGAGGTGGAGAAACGTGGTGGAAATGGAATGTATATAATCAGCTCGTAACAATTAAGCAGCTTATATGTTACTAGAGAGAAAGGTCTTTACAGTTTAATTAACGTGAGACTCTATGTGCAAAAACTGAACTAAAACAACACTATTGTTGTTCATAATATTACACCCGATGGAGCCGATGACCTGCTAAGCAGCGGCTCATAACTTCAGCATTGCATAGCAGCATCAAAGCTGGTCGCGGCGGTATTAAAACCGTTCACACTAACTGCAGCACACGTTCTCAGTGCGGACATCATGTTGGGGACCCATTGTCACGTTCACTTGTGCTTGGCAAATTATAGTTACGTTATGATTTTATACATGTTCACTACTTTAAATTTTCAGCGCCGACCCTTAAAGAAATAAATGAAAACAATAAAAAATAATAAAATTTAGAAATCGTTGGGTGGTGCTCGGAGGGGGGGGGATGCTTCAGCCCCATGAACCCTCCCTCAATAACTGAGCCACTGCATTAATGTACATTGTTTGAAACCTTCTATAACGAAAGTGTATGTTTTCTTTAACAGAAAATTATGTGCTTTTAAATAGACACCCTACATTATTCCATCATCAATCTATAGCATGACAAATCACATAAACAATGGCGTTGATTCCAATGAAAAACGCCAGTTACATTCCGAGATATTGCGAAGCGAAGTTGACACTTGAAATACGAGCGGCTAGCGCCCGTTCTGAGACTCAGGTAAAAACCCCATGCTGCTCAGGAAGTGCGATAGTCTCGCGTTTCGCGTATTTCAAGCCCCACCTTCGCTTCGTAATATCTCGGGATGTAATTGGCATATTGCGATGCAATCAACTCCATTGTTTATGTGATTTGTCGTGCTATAGATTACAGATGAAATAATATACGATGTCCATTAAAAAATTCATATGTTTGTATTAAAAACAGACTAAAGAACTCGTGCGAATACCTCGCACCTTTAGTGAAATTGACAAAAAAGTTTGGAAAAATGAAAGTAAAGTTGAATGTTAACCCATTGCTTTCTTCAGAATCAATCAATGCAAGTGTTTAAAGGTGCAAATGAAAGAGCTTGATTCGCTGAGTGTTGTTATGTCAAAAAGAACTGCATACCTTAATTAGAACCGAAGATATTGTAAAACAAACCGATTAAAACATTCAATCAACAACAGAAGGATACTGACTTTGAAAAAAATAAAGGCTGGAGAGACTTAAGTTGATTCTGATAGTTGATGGCAAATCTGCGAATGAATACCTTTCGTTTAAAACAAATATGAAGGCAATCAGCCGGGTAGTTTGGTTTGGCCGACAGACTTTAGATTTCTTAGAATATTTTAATATATAAGATATGCCTTCGTTTTAGAATTATATTATAGAATATTTACTTTCATGAGCCCCAGCGTTACATTGATAACGGTAAAAGTCGTTTTACAGTAACTTTTCTTGCTCCAGAGATATTTTGGTCTTCAAGATAAATAGGAAACCATATATATATATATATATATATATATATATATATATATATATATATATATATATATATATATATATATAGACATTCCTAGATTTCTTGTTGTATGAAGGTAAAAAAAATCAAATCCTATTGATCCTGAAAATTTGCCCTCCTATTGTTTATCGATGCAAATTTATCAGCAACCCTCTGACACAAGTCCGTAGTCTCGACACAATATCTCTTTCAAAGGCGAGCATCATCAAATCTTGACAATGTGTAACATAGAGTGGTCTTAGAATGATTTCATTATTTTCAAAGTTACAAAGTACGTTAATGGTTCAGCTGTGGCGATGGGAAATGTGAAATTAGCTTCAGAAGTTTACAGCACTTGGCGAACATCTTCCCTAGTTTGTTGATTATTAGAAACTCTGCTAGGCTAACAGCACCAGACAACGATTTAAACTTGTAGGTAATTTGAAAAAGAAACTAAATTATTGCGATTTCGGTTGAAATGTCAGTACTGGGTGGCAGAATGACAAATTTTAGAAGAAAGAACGCTAGGAGAACCATAGCGGGCGTTGTCCTCGGTAGAGGTGTCACCTAGCGGGCTTTACAGGCAGCCTTCAACCCCCTGTGACGTCACTTGGGCGCATGTCAGTAGTAGACAGAGTCAGGTCTGCACCAACACCACCAAGAGGTAATAAGGCCTCGCAACAGTCTGTACCACGTAACACCGACCAGACCGCGACCGCCAGCTGAATGGCTAACCGCTGGGGCTCAGCCCACTGCCTCGTGGCGTCCAGCCAGTAAGCTGGCAGTCGCGGCCCGGTCAGTGTGACGTGGCAGGGGCTGTTGTGAGGGCTTGATTCTAGACGGTGTTACCTGGACTCGCCGCTGTCGCAAGTATAATGAGCTGAGCTGTGTATAACAGGGAACTGCAGCACGAGCGCAACTCCCATGAGCTGGTCACGAAGTCGGCAGCGTTTTTCGGCGCGTTCGGAACGTCAGGCTGTTTTACGAGCAAAAGTAGTGATTTACCTCATTACATGGTGTAACGTAGGTTCCCTAAACGAAAGAAATATAGGGAAGATACATAGTTTTAAAAAATGGGAGTTGTGCTACACTGCAACACAGCACGTACCGCCAGTGAGGTACATCTACATCCATACTCCAAAAGCCGCCTTGCGGCGTATGATGCAATTTACTTTGGGTTCCAATGTCACTTCCTCCTCCTGTTCTTGTCGCGTATGTTTCATAAACAGAACGAATGTTCGTTTGCCTGCCTGTGGCCCCTAATGTCTCTAACTTTATACTTCTAGCCTTCTAGCGATATAGAGGACGTAAGTAAATACATGGGAATACTCAGAAAATTTGATAAAGGTCCTGACATCAAACAAACATGTCCTGTAATATTGGTTTATTTGCTTCCGTTACCGTGTCCTGGTGGAGTACTTAATATAGACCTCTTCACTATGTGTTTGGTCACTTGTGTTGATGGAGTGTGATTTACTATACACAATCCGCTACAGAAGGTGCTCAAAGTGTCTACCACGAGCTATGAGCCGCATCATTTGCCGTCGCTCTCGTTTCCGTAATCCAGGCGTCTGTCGTATCTGCTGATACACTTGCTCGATGTTCTGACGCAGGAATTACACGTTATAGGTGTGGCCTTCGAATGACCCCACAGTCGAAGTCTATTGTACTGACGTCGGGAAAACCAGCAGGTCACGCGCGGCTCTATTACGTATAAACCACAAGCACTGAATTAAATACAGTGGAGCGTCTTCCAACAAACCATGCAAATCGTTTGTTAAAAAAGGCGCAATATGACTCTCCTGTCAGTGTTCCCGGCAACATGACAGGACCAATTAATGTCTACTATTACTGGACCACAAACATTAATACTGAACTATTGTTGATGTCCGGTTTGTCAAACTTCCGTGTTATTTTCATACTCCCACACATGCGTATTGTGAAAGTTCTGCACTCCATTTATGATGAATTCGTTTCTTTGGTGAATATAATAAAGAAGAGGGAATGTTTCTCCTAACTACCTATCTGTCGTAAGCAGGTATAAAATGGTGCTCTGAGTTAAAAAAGTCAGCAGCACTAAAACCTGTGACTGTGTGAAGGTGATAAAGGTAAAGCAGTTGTTCTCGTAGAAGCCTCCACACTATCGTATCACTCACATCCACCGCTGACGCTATTTCCGTGGGACTGTTATTTTCCTGGATGGTGTACAAAACTCGTTGTTCTGTGTTCTCGTGCTCCTGGATCGTCCATTGTCAGCCACACATCTGCTAAGAGAGCCTGCTTGGCACAGATGCTTATGCATTCTTTGGGACGTCTTGTTTCGGTAAACGACTATTAGCAAAATGTTCCGCATTCAAACGCCATGCTTCATTTGAGGTATACTGAGCCCGTCCACGGAGGATCTGCATGTCTACCAATTCCCTATGTAATTACTAGACCTCGGATTTTAGGGAAAAACCTATTTTGTTCCTCATTGAATAGACGCAATAAAAGTTGTAAATACACGAATTATGCAAATTTACCTTAGAAAACTTTAGTTTTATAGCGCTTAAAAATACCTAATTTTAGGTTAGAACTTGATTGTACCTAAATTTCAAAAATCGATTTAAATAAAAAAAATTATTCCAATAATTCTCTCTTGGTCTTCGCAGCTGAAAATTATTCAAATATTTTTTTCGAAAGTTGTAATTTTATAGTACCTAAAGTACCTAATTTCGTATTAGAACCTGACTCATTTTTAACAATCCAGGCATTAAAACATTGTTCTTAAATTGACGGATGAGGTAGTGAGTATTACTTCAGCTGAAGATCCTCTAAGAGATCCAAGAATTGCATTCATAAAATATCATAATGCATGTTTGGTCCCTATTATTAAATCTTTAGAATGTTCGGCGAAACCAGTGCACATGCAAATACGATTGATAGAAGAAGTGACAGAAAAATTAACTTGGTCCCAGGTTCTGTTGTTGGTATTAAAGGTAGTGAAATACTAAAGACCGAGTAAAAAGAAAAGAAAAAATAATAATAAATAATAAATAAATAAAATAAGACTGACCATCTTCTCCACGGTGGCTGACATCACGTAAATCAACAGAAGAGGAGTGTGCCCTCCCATTGCGCCTAATACTGTCATTTAAATACGCTCCGGCGACATCCGTTAACGTGGAACGCTCATTCTCAGCATATAAGGTGCTATTAAAAGACTAGAGATGCAGTTCCTCAACGGTAAATAAGGAGGAGGTGTCAGTTGTTTACTATGACTGCAATTATGGAGATGGACAATAAAATTTCAGATTTTGGTCACCTATTTTCTGATTTTTATAACCTATTTTTGTAAGTGGTAGAACCTATATTTGGTACCTAATTTAAGATTCTTAGAACCTAAAAGTCCGATGTCTAGTAACTACACACGACTTTTACTGTACGTGCACAGTACAACAATTGCCAACACTTATCATTCAAATTGAATTGTACGTACACTCAGTAGCAACTGACAACGTGTATCACTCTAGCTGACGAGCTGTGTGGACGTGTTTACGTCGCTATGCAACGGACATCACGTGGCACCGAATGTAAAACAAATTCACCCAGACGTGAAGAGGGAAGGAACGTAATTGTGGCTTCCCTAGACAAATTACCAACCTGCATAATGAAGTGGTCTGTGTGTTGTTCCCCACAGCGGATGCCTCTAACTCTTTAACGGAAGCAAATAAACCTTTTGCGTAGAGGACATGTTTTGCTTGTTGTCCAGTCCTCCATCGAATCATAGGTGCTTTCCCATCTTGTATATGTAGAGGAAAACAATACATACGTTGACTCTAGGAGAACTGTATGCCCTCTGAAATTGAAGCCCATACTGCAAAACATAACTCACGCTTGCAGCCGCGTGGGATGGGCCGCGCGGTTCTGGGCGCCATGTCAGGGACTACGCCACGCCACTCCAACTTTGGTGCTTCACGAGCACCGACGCGCACCGTGAAAAGCACCGGTGCTCTGCTGCAGCAGTCGGTGGAGTGCAGGACACGTGATGTGAGCGAGGCAGGCACAGCGCTTTCAGGGCAGTGGTTGCAGGGGGGACGTGTTGTCGCAGCGCTTAGCGAGCCGAGAGTCATGTGGTTGTTTGCGAATTATTTAAACGAATAATAATAATGCCAATTTTTGTGTACAGTCAGAAGGAATAGTTTTATTGCGCTCCTTGTTTTTCACAAATTTTCTACATTCTTTGTTGATCTTCTTGGCATCCCTTTGAAGCCATTAATTTTCCCATATTAGGCAAAATCGTTTTGGCAGTTGCATTTCGAAATACAGCTTGCTTCAATGCATTAAACTTGAGCTTGTTTTTGTTTTGTTAATGTTGTGGCGTAAAGTGAGCGGCATACACCAGACGTAAGAGAACGATCGTGGAGTAGGCAGCGATCGACCGAAAGCCAATCGCAAGCAGGCGCCGCGCATCCTGGAGGGAGTAATCGAAGATGCGCGCCCTCTACAAGCGGCTATACCTAGGCCGACATACGTCTGGACTCCCGTCAGTTACTAGTTAGAACCAGGTCAGTTATTAGTGAGAACTCTCTCAGTTACTAGTGAGAACTCGGCAGTTACTAGGCAACTACGAAGTCAGGAATAGGAAAGTGCTAAGTAAAATCGCGGCTTCGAACTTAGCAGTAGCTAGACCACAGCGCAGCTAGCATCATACGGACGACGTCTCGAGAAGCAAGAAGAGAGGAGAAACAAATGTATGTTCTAAAGATGAGTAATGTAAATTTCAGTCAATAAACTAACTTTATCAATGTTTTAGATGTCAAAGAATCCTGCACCAATACCTTTATTGACAACCAGGCCGACACGAGTACTAAGAAATAGGCGACGAGGTCACAACAGTTAATATTCGCAACTAAAATATTTGTTCCCAAATGAACTTTGTTCAGACCATTGCAACTTGTTGTAGGACAAGGGTATGAATCGAGAATTTTTGCTGATCAGCGCGTTTATAAATAGGAATTTAACTCATTATTGTAACGGTAGTAGTGGTCTGTCAAAACTGAATCGTACTGCAGTTTTACCAGTTCAATTTCGAGACGTGATGGGGCACCCTCTTGGTGCACCGAAAAAGGCATAATAAAAACTTTTAAGTGCAGGTTTAGTTATTTTATTCCTTCAAAAATTTTATGCAGTGAATGTAACTCCTTTTTGTTCTCCCTGATGTGGACATAAGTACTTAATTTACAGGATTTTGAGGGGGAAAATTTACCAAATTTACTTCTTGAGGATGGCTTTCAGAAAGCAAAGCCTGCAATTTAGAATACGGTCACATATAGTACCGATAAACTTATTTTTACCCTGCAGGGATTTATTTAAGTCACGTAAGTTGATGACTTTCTTCAAAGCGAAGTCAGTCATTCAAATGTTCAAACGTTTGTAATCCGACGGAACAAAACTTCTGTCGTCATCGTTCCCTATACTTTCGAAGAACTTAAGCTAATTTATGCTAAGGACAACAAACACACGCATGCCCGATGGAGGAATTGAACCTTCGACGCGACGGGCAGCACGATCGATGAAGCATACAATTTGGAAACGGGTACGTTTTTTTTCCCTCTAGAATAAACAAAACTTACCGCTTCAGATTGTTTCAGGTGTGATTTTAATTTAGTAATCAGTTCCCTTCTGCCTGATTCGACAATCCCCTCGTGTGTAACGGAATGTTTATTTTCGTAGAGACGGCGCTTTGTCGGTGCTTTAATATTTACGGTAGAGAGGCGTATTAAGTATTGTGCTTTCCCATCAGTCTTAAAGAATCTTCTCAAATAAAAATAATAATAAAATAAAACGTTTGTAAATCTATGGGACTCATCCTCTTGGTTATTAGTCCCTAGCTTACAAAACTAACTAAGGACAACACATACACATGATACACCCATGTCCTAGGGAGGACTCGAACCCCCGACGGCGAACGATTCATCAGTGCACAAGGCAAATCCGCTCCGGCTGTCAGTAAAAATGGCACACACAAATCCGAACCTTTTCTGCTCATAATAAACTTTCGTAAGATAGATTGACAGTATCCTATTTGATAACATTCAGGACGAATATCCAGCGCGTCCAAGAAGACGCGATAGCGAAGTCTGTCTTTGTCACACACGTGCTGCTACACAGTGAGGTAACACTGGGGGGAGGGGTGGCGCGCAAGCACTGAGTGCTCGAGTTGGAGTGGCCTGGACTTCGCGGTCGCTACCGCGGAGGTTAGAGACAAATGTTCAAATGCTTGTAATTTTATGGGAGCAAATTACGTTGGTCATCAGTTCCTAGTCTTACAAGCTACTTAAACTAAGTTAAACTTACCTAAGGACAAGACACACATCCATGCCCGAGGGAGGTTCGAGACATCTCTCGGGCGTGTGTGTGTTCAAATGTTTGTAAATCTAATATACCAAACTGCGTGGTCACCAGTCTGTAACTTACAAACTACTTAAACTAAGGTAAACTAACCTAAGGACAACACACACACCCATGCCCTAGGGAGGACTCGAACCTCCGACAGCGAGCAACCGCGCGCTCCACAGCGAGGCGCCTTAGACCGCTCGGCTACTCCACCGCTGCTGTGTTTGTGTGTGTGTGTGTGTGTGTGTGTGTGTGTGTGTGTGTGTGTGTGTGTATGTATTGTTCTTAGTTTCGTTTTAGTAGTTTTCAAGTCTAGGGGCTGAGTTTGGTACCCAATATATGACACTGGCACACCAATGTCATCTTTTGAAAATGTCATTAGTGTGGCTATTGATATTGAACTGGGTGAATGCGAATGTGATTTAGAACGCGATAACATCGCTGTGGCGTTAGTGAGGTGTGCACATTGTTCTCTCTGACTTTGTTTTAAGCACTTCATCTAAATCCCGCATCTCCACTCTGAGGACTAATATAAGCACTTTCAGGTATGTTGTACTGCTGTATATTTGTTTTATGCGCTATTATAAGTACATTAAGCAGAGAGCTTTTGGCGCTGTTGAGAGCTTTTGGCGCTGCTGATTGAATATGGTGTTATACACTGGTACTGTTAAATCTACATAAAAGCAAAATGTCTCTGATTACTCACTGACTAAACACGAAATCTCCAAAACTATCTCACCTATAAAGCTGAAATTTGCAGGGATGTAGTTTATAGGTAGAAGACGTTAGCTAAGAAACGATGTTACGGTAGGGCTGATAGTTCAGAAGATATGACATCATAAACAATGAAAACTTCCCTGTATTGCGGTAGTCGATTTTATCAAAAATGTTCAAATTTCTGTAAATCTATCGGACCAAACTGCGTGGTCATCAGTCCGTAGCTTGCAAACTACTTAAACCTAGGTAAACTAACCTACGGACAAACACACACACACCCATGCCCCAGGGGGGACTCGAACCTCCACGGCGAGCAACCGCACGCTCCGCAGCGAGGTGCTTTAGATCGCTCGGCTACTTCACCGCGGCGAACTTGATTTTATCAGTCCACTGTTTGAGAAGGAAAGCACTTACCGACCTGCAACAAACTTTAAACATAATTTCAAACCTTTAGGAAATTTTTCCTCGCTGAGAACCCCAGCAAAATGATGAAAGGAAAATAGTTTCGGCGTTCATGCAGTAAAATTACGTTATTTGGCATGACGTTACAGTTTATTACTTGTACACTATTAATTGTATTCGCGAGAAATGATACAGACAGTATATACACATACCACTGAATGTACGTTCGAAATTTTATCATAGTACGATACACAGTTCATGAGATATGGAGTCATGAACAATCAGGTTTATCAAAAACCGCCTCATCAAGCATGACGTTTTGATTTATTACGTCTTTTGTACCAACTCTATTCGCGACGTATTTTGCAGACATTTTACCTATACACCAATGGATGTAACTTCCAAAGTATATCGTATTACAACACTTCAGGTGCTATAACGTCAAAGACAATGAAATTCATGAAAATTTACCCTAATAAGCATGATATTGTACTTTACTACGAGTATAATTTACAACACATTTCGCAGGCAGTTTCCTAAAATTCCACTCGACGATCCTGGTAAATAATGTTTTTGTAGGAAACATAATTCAGAAGATATTGCTTATTAAGCGTGACATTGCCGGCCGCGGGGACTGAGGCGCTCCAGTCACGGTCTGCACGGCCACTACAGTCGGGGGTACGAATCCCCCCTCGGGCATGGATATTTGTGCCGTCTTTAGTATTAGCTAGTTTGTAAGTAGTTTTTAAGTTTAGGGACTGATGACCCCGTAGTTAAGTCCCATACGCTATACAAACATCTGAAACATTTGAAACGTGACATCCGTAAATAGGTAGCGCATTATGTTTGACAATTTGTTAAGTATTTATTACTCTGTTCACAGCACATTCCGCAAGTAATATTCAAATATACCACTGAACGACACACTGATCAACAGATACGATGTCATATAATGTGAAAGGAGCTCTCTCTCGTTCTTGTCGAAGTTTCGACTCCTCCCTCGGGCATAGATGTGTGTGCCTTTACCATATGTTATTTTAAGTAATTTGGAAATCTAGGGATCGAAGACTTCAGCGCTTTCGTTTTTTAGGTTTACCAACATTTGAAGATTTGAATTCTACGAATAAATTTGTGAATGGATTAGAATAATCTGACTTCCATAAAATCATTCACACACCTCTTAAATTGAAATTTGTTTTTAGTATCAGTATACAAAATTGTTATTCTTTCTTTTTTACACAACTTTCCCTCTCATACGAACTCTCATAAAGGCATTGAAGGAAATTGTGTGTAATTAAAATGTGGATAGTACAATTATACGGGGATAAGAGCGCGGGTAAAGTTCTCTGAGCATAAGCCCGTAGACGAAAACAAGTCTAGGAACACGGAAGGTGGGTGGAATGTGACAGAGGAACTTTCTGGCTAAAGGCTCGATAGCGGCGCTAAGCAACAAAGGCAGTTCATTGTAGATTAAAACGACAAAAGGAGTACAAAGAAAACGAATAGGGCCAGTTGCGCAGAAGAGACGTTAAACAGATAAGCCTAAACAAAGCGCGCGCGCGCCGACCTCTGTGCCGCTATCTTCCTTTATTTCTTCCTCTCCGCCTGCGCGTTTCTTTGTTTCCGCACTTGGAGTGGCCGCCTCCAGGAGCGGCGATGGTGAATTAAGCCCTCAGGCCTGCAAAGGGCCTGTAATTAGAGCGGCCGAACCCAGGACAGTTTAAAGGGCGGCCATTGTGTGGAGCGGAGGGCGTCTGCGTGCGGCCGCCTAGTGTGGGTCGCGGGTTGCCGGACACGCAGGGGCCGCGTCCTTCAGAGCCGCGTTGCCGTTCATTAGGAAAGGCCAGGCGAAATGAGAGGTGGAGGGGGAAACCAAGCAAGAACGGCAATAAAACGACCGCTCACCACACGAACAATTTCCACCATTAATTTCCTTTCTAGCTTTGTCTGTCTCTGTTATTTCCGTCTGTCTCGCTATTGAACTCAGCTAACACCGAACGTGTGGATCGCGAGAAATGAACTCTACATCTACATGGGATACTCTGCAAATCACATTTAAGTGCCTGGCAGAGTTTTCATCGAACCACCATCATACTATTTATCTTCCATTCCATTCTCGAATAGCGCGCGAGAAGAAAGATCACCTGAATCTCTCTGTTCGAGCTCTGATTTCTCGTATTTTACTCTGATGATCATTTCTACCTATGTACGTGGGAGTCAACAATATATTTTCGCATTCGGAGAAGAATGTTGGCGATTGGAGTTTCGCAAGTAGCCCACGGCGCAGCGATAAGCGCCGTTGTTGTAATGATTCCCAACCCAGATCCTGTATCATTTCCGTAACGCTGTCTCCCCTGTTTCGTGACAATACGAAACGAGCTGCCCTTCTTTGAACTCTTTCGACGTCCTCCGTCAAACCCACCTGATAAGGATCCTACACTGGGCAGCAATACTTCAAAAATGGACGGACAAGCGTAGTGTATGCAGTTTCTTTTGTAGTTCTGTTGCATCTTTTAAGGGTTCTGCCAATGAAACGCAATCTCTGGTTCGCCTTTCCCACGATATTATCTACGTGTTCTTTCCAATTTAAGTCTGAAGTAATAGTAATTCCTAGGTATTTTGTGGAGTTTACGGCCTTCACATTTGATTGATTTATCTTGTAAACATAGTTTAACGGATTTGTTTTCGTAGTCATGTAGACGACTTCACACTTCTCATTATTTAGAGTCAATTGCCAATTTTTACACCATACTGATATCTTATTCAGATAGTTCTGCAGTTGGTTTTGATCTTCAGATGACTTTACTAGACGGTAAATGACTGCGTCATCTGCAAATAACCTAAGAGAGCTACTTAGATTTTCCCCTAACTCTGGCATATGGAGACGGAAAATTTCAATACTCGACACCACCGTCAGCTTTGTCGAATGACGTTATAGGTAATGCAAGGATACTCTGTTTACAGCATGCCGCGGCAGAAAAACGAAATATTGATGAAGGGTAGCTAATACAAGGAAATACTACATTCATCTTGGCGCGGCAAAACATCGAAATATTCCTCAAATTCAACGGGATTAGTGCGGGAAAATGGGGGTATTGGACGGGAGCATACTAAAATCAAGAATATGAAACGGAAATCAATCGAAATTCATTAGAAAAGCAACGAAAATAATGAAATTAAAACAAAATACGAAATTCAATTACTTAAAAGGCAGTTGATATTGACAACTGTAATTTAGCTATTGAGGTGAATTCCTATTGACGATACCAAACTTTTAAATCTTTCATACAAAAACATTTAGACGATATCGACGACTAGAATTAGCCTATATAGGTTAATTCAAGTTGCCGATACCAATTTCTATATCACATTGTCATATATAGCCGGTATCGGCAACTGGAATTAACTAACCATATAGGTCATTTCCAGTTGTCGATACCGGTTTTTCTCACACTGAAAAAAATGTCGTTTATCGATAACTCAAAATGGATCAACTCCAGTTGACGATAACAAACCATCCTGTGGAAAGGTCAATTTTAGTTCCCGCTGCAACAGATGATTACGAAAGAGAAAATAATCAATCACCAACATTGACATTTACTTTTACCTTGAATTTCTGAAACAAGTCGTGATTATGTTGGTAAAGAATACTCACTGCTGGCAATCACATAAATTCATCAGTACTTCTTTTCTTAGGAACTTTAACTAACTTCATATTATTAGAACACATGTGGCAAGTATAATATTTCCACACTAGCCGAGTAACTGTCAAAACTTGATGGTGTTCATTTATCACCAATCATATCCATCACTTTCTTCTTGTTAAATTTCTCAACATCAAGCTACTCCAGCAAATCAAAGAAACATTGAATCAAAATCAACCCCTTCTGCTAACAACAACTCTGTTTAAGATTACAGTACTGCTGAACCTCCGCTAATCAATAGCCAACGTAATTATTTTACTCTGATGTATCAGATAGTACCTGTAATTACTATCTTAATTTATTTTTTCCTGCGATGAAGTAAGACAAAAGTTTGTGTATTTTCACTTCTGTTTCTTACGCCAGTGTGAGAACAGAAGAATGTATTTTGCTATGTTCATTACTATATTCTTTGTATCCGATGTACGACATTCAGATAAAGATGAAATTTATTTGCTTTCTGTTTCTTATCAATAAAATCCCAGTCAATTTCAGTTGTACATTTCCTACCTTTTACCATTTCCTTCCACTATCCATGAAGCTGTTTTCAGTTGTGTCGAACTATTACGACGTTGGATGGTTCAGAATTTGCTTTTATTGAAATTGTTTACCTCTTCCATATTTTCTTACATTTTATTGGCATAGAACTTGCAATCATTATTTTATTTTTTATTTATTTATTTATTTGCATGTAAATTTTTCCGAAGTCCGATTGTTTTTCTGCCATTTTTAAACAAATAATTTAATTACAAATGCTACACGAGCCTTGACATTAAATTCACCGAACCATCATCCAATATCGGCGAATAGTTACGTAGCTTACAAACAATGTTATTTCAGCTGAAGTACGAAATATTTGACAATGCGGCAAAAGGAATTCTGTGGGTTGCTTATTCTGCAAAATATTTTATTTTGAAATAGTTTGCCATTTCATTCATATTCGGGACCTCCCATTCCATTTTTTTTAATTCTTCAGTACGGCATTTATTCCACCCAAAACAGACAAGCAATATCACTACACCAGACACGTGAACATTAATTAAAAACTATTCACATTATATACATGAAGAATACACTATGAATCAAACTACACAAAATCCCCAGAAATACGAATGTCCATATTCCCCGCGAACGAATACAACGTACAGCAATATCTATCGACATACATAAATTTCAGTTACGAGTATCACGAATACTTCACGTCCCCCAATTAATACGATTTATTAAAAAAAATCATATTATATACAAAAATATACACTTCGATTCGAGTTACACAAAATTACGCCGCCGTTATAATACTATATGCGTCTTGTAATAAACAAGAACATCACCCATTACAGATACAGTGACGTAACATATGACGTCATTGGTTAAAGCTGACGGGTGTATCGAGTATCCGAATTGACACTATGGAGATTGTAGATAGTGGGCTGCAGATAATATCTTTGAACCTTTTGGAAGGATGGACTCGTGCCTGCGGAAATTTCTCGCAGAGTAATTATGATTCATTTAGCTTTCCTAACCGCTTTTATTACCATGTTTTATTTGATTTAATATAACTAAGGCGTTAATATTGACGTAATGCGAAGTGTGAGTCTGCGCTTGGAAACAAACTTCTTCATTTCGCTCATTTTGTTGACAACAGTAATGGTCACAGTAGTCTGGCGTGGTAGCTGAGTAGTCAAAACTGCAGAGGAGGCGGGTTCGCTTCCTGCTAATGCTAGGAATATTTCCTTGGAAGGGCTATAAACGTACGCACGCTGCCTCGTGAAGGCAATTTAGTAGTTACTTATTGAACAATTTCGGATTTTTGACAACAGGGAGGGCGGTGTTTTGCCCCCTGCTTCTCTATACAGAATCTGAGGAGGACACGGCGATTGGTCTGATTGATGGTAGCTATAGCGATACAGTGATTCCGAAGGGCAAAGATTTTTTTTTAATTTTTTTCGAGAGTACGTCTTTCTTCGTCACGCTAAAGAATAACCCTTCAACTTTCTTTTTTTCTGCGATGTGAAGGAGAACGACGGCACTATTCTGTCGATATCCAGCTTTTGTTTCAATCGGACGCCATTAGTCTCCTAAACGATTTTTTTTTTTTTTTTTTTTTTTTTCCTACGAGAATGTCAGTATGATGTTCCGTCATATTTCTTTAATAAGTGCCCTTTAAACTTGATTTACTGCATTAACAATAATTTTTTTTTCATTCACAGGCCTATATGATAGCCCTGGCGAAGCTAACGCAAGCACATCATCTTCCAGTAACTCGGCGCCATTATGGCGACTTGGATTTCGTGTAGACGAAAATAATTTCTTGGAGTTATTATTTAATCAGTAGATTTCCATTCAGTTTGTGCCTACTAGAACCTGCATTCATCTTGTCAGTATTTTGCATATGTGCGAGGTCCGATAATTTATTTTATGTGTGGTTGCATTTGGTAACGAATCATATAACGAAAGTTCTAGAAAATTCGTACACGGTCGTCTGCACGGAATACCAACCTTAATTGCTCCGAGTTCACTCTAGGATGAGATTACCTTGAATTACAATGACAATTTCTTTCAGCAAGGCTTTATTATGTGCTGGATGCAGTTGCAGACATCGGTAAAGGTGAGCTCGTCCTTTTTTTTATACCTACCTGCCAAAGCACTTTCATGGTATCTGTCAGAAGTACTTGCAGTTTAATTACTTCTTTCATTCGCTCATTCCATTCAGAATATTTCTCAGAACTATTTCCAAATTTTAATCCTATTAGAAATTAGTTTTATTTATTTACGAAATAAATGTTGATGTTACACGACCCCCAGCATTAACAGGCAGGTAGTGTTAAATAGTCTGCATTCAACACTGTCCAGTTTTGCTTCATTTTTCTGTAAATGTTATCTATAAATTAAAGACGATCCGCTGAAAGTAATGGTTGAGTAACACAATGACGATATGTTGAGATTTTCCCCAAATGGCGACACAAGAATCTCAGTATTTTTGTATCTGCACATATTTGAAACCTTCATAACGACATCTATCCATACTGTTGCCTCAGAGATGAACGCATGTTTGTGGGCGAAATGTGTGGTTGTGAATTTTTGTCGCCAACAGCAAACCTATCACTGAATAGAATTTTTTTAATAGAATATGCCAGTCTCACAACCATGGAACATTAGTGTTAGAATATTTGTTTGCATCTATCACAAAGATGTTGCGGACAAAATATTATTATAATATCAAGCATTTTGTGCAGTGATATGTTGGTATTCGGTGTGAATAGCTAAGGCAAAAGTGATGGTGACCATCACATGTAAAATACACTCCTAGACATTAAAATTGCTACAGCACGAAGATGGCGTGCTACAGACGAACAATTTAACCCACAGCAATAAGATGCTGTGATATGCAATTAATTAGCTTTTCAGAATATTCACACAAGCTTGGCACCGGTGGCGACACCTACAACGTGCTGACATGAGGATAGTTTCAAACCGATTTCTCATACACAAATAGCAGTCGACCGGCGTTGCATGGTGACACGTTGTTGTGATGCCTCGCGTAAGGAGGAAAAATGCGTACCATCATATTTCCGACTTTGATAAAGGTCGGATTGTAGCCTATCGCGATTGCGGTTTATCGTATCGCGACATTGATGCTCGCGTTGGTAGCGATCCAATGACTCTTAGCAGACTATGGAATCGGTGGATTCAGGAGGGCAATACGGAACGCCGTGCTGGATCCCAAAGGCCTCGTATCACGAGCGGTCGAGATGACAGGCATCTTATCCATATGACTGTAACGGATCGTGCAGCCACGTCTCGATTCCTGAGTCAACAGATGGGAACGTTTGCAAGACAACAAACATCTGCACGAACATTTCGACGACGTTTGCAGCAACATGGACTATCAGGTCGGAGACCATGGCTGTGATTACCCTTGACGCTGCATCACAGACAGGAGCACCCGCGATTGTGTACGCAATGATGAACCTGGGTGCACGAATAGCAAAACGTCATTTTTTAGGATGAATCGAAGGTTTTGTTTACAGCATCATGATGATGGCATCCGTGTTTGGCGACATCGCGGTGAACGCACATTGGAAGCGTGTTTTCGTCATCGCCATACTGGCGTATCAACCGACGTGATGGTATGGGGTGCCATCGGTTACACATTTGTTCGTATCGACGGAACTTTTAACAGTGGCCATTACATTTCATATGTGTTACAACCCGTGGCTCTACCCTTCATTCGATCCCTGCGAAACCCTCTATTTCAGCAGGATAATGCACGGCTGTATGGTGCAGGTCCTGTAGTGGCCTTTCTGGATTCGAAAATGTTCGACTGCTGCCCTGGCCAGCCCATTCTCCAGATGCCTCACCAACTGAAAACGTCTGGTTAATGGTGGCCGAGCAACTGGCTCATCACAATACGCCAGTCACTACTACTGATGAACTGTGGTATCGTTTTGAAGCTGCATGGGCACCTGTACCTGCACACGCCATCCAAACTCACTGCGCAGACGTATCAACGCCGTTATAACGGCCTAGAGGTGGTTGTTCCGGGTACTGATTTCTCAGGAACTATGCACCCAAATTGCGTGAAACTGTAGTCACATGCCAGTTCTAGGATAATATATTTGTCCAATGTATACTCGTTTATCATCTGCATTTCTTCTTGGTGTAGCAATTTTAATGGACAGTAATGTAGACTATACGTCGAATTAATACATGGGCTATGTAAGTTTACCGCCCAATAGAAATATTGGTAATTAATAGCATCTGATAATTAAAAAGTATGAAGTTCACTGCAAACATTGACCATGCCAATGCACTAAATGTTACACAATTTTAATCTTATTAATTATGGTAGCAATGTATGTACACAGTTGGGTGACAACATTTATAGTTAGGTCATAGGTAGAAATTCTTCACGTTGAGATTTGCTGTGTGCTTGTAGCTGACGGGAGGCCAGCGAGCAGGCCGACGTTGGTGGCTTGTTCCAGCTTAGGATTTTCCAGTTCGTTTCCGGTGAGGGGAGAGAGGGACAATGGCGAGTGCCAGACACAGTGCAGTGCACAGCGTGAAATAATATATTCTAATACTACTGGCACTGGAAGTAATACGATGCAGTTAGGAACCTTTTAGGCCCTCATTACAAAATAGCCTGTTGATAAATAAACAATACATTATCTGATATAGTCACATCTGGCGTAATATGTTTAACTGACAATGAAAAGTAATAAATTACCAACGAAGACAAGACAGTTACACAACCAGCATGGCAATGTTTGTTTATAAAAATAATATATTAACTATTTCTCATTTTATTTTCAATTAATCTTGTGTATTTTACCTTGAATATTCAGTTAAATCACTTATCTGTGATAAAAGAAATTGCACGATTATAATAAATAGTACAAAGGATATTTATACTAATATCAAAACGTAAGAAAATATTTGTTTAATGTGTAGTGTAATTATTTTGATTTTAAGTAAAGTTTTAGAAATGTATTGGCTGAGCGCTGTACGTTGGCAAATCAGTTAGAACAGCTCACATGGGGAAGTTGATGACGTAGGGTAAAATCCCTGGCAGTTGAGCTTTTGGCGCGCGCGCGTGGGCAGGAAGTGACGAGGCCGGAGCACATGGGGAGCTGGCCGGGCGGCGTCGCGCTGCATCAGTCGGCATGTGGACCTCGAGGTGGAGGTTATAGATTTGTGTGTGGCAATCGCCACGTGTGGTTGCTCGTCATAGACTGCCCCAAGTTGAATCGAGTGCGACTGTGTGTTGTGAATATTTAGCCGGTGGAACAAGGTGTGCATCGCATTGAATTAAAGTGACTGTGCTTTGTTAATGTAACACGTGTCGTCGCGTATGCAAGAACATATACGGTGTTTGAGACAGCCACATGGTGTGAAAACAATTTGCGACAAATATTCATTTTTGTCTGGCGGCTCACGAGCTATAACTTTATTTGATAAATGTGTCGACGTACAGACGTATCAGCCACAGGGTTCTAATATTGTGAAATAAAAAACATAAAGTGAACTTTCACGTGTTTTCAAAAATAGTCGTTAGTACACCCTTTTCTCTCATGAACTTGATTTTATTATGAATTTGTTTTGTTAATCATATGCAGGGAAGGAAAGCTGTGAACGTGTGATATTCATCCCCTAGAAAACGAGTCAAACAGTCGCAATCACAGTTCCAGTGTTTTTGCATGTTTAGGAATTTGGTTCGCAGCTGGTGGTTGTGAGTTCTAAAAATTAAACTTTCTCTATTTTAAACTCTCACCCCGACCTTTACTCTCGAAGCTACCTTTCTTAAACTTTGGTAGGTGCAAGGCGGGTGGTACTTCACAACGAACATCCAAATTGTTCGAATGGTCACCGTGAAAGTCAGCCCATAAAAACATTTTTTCAGAAAGAAGATTTTTATAGTCTGAAAACGAGTGAACATGGTGGATGGTACCTTGCGACTTAAACACCGTTTGATCGGTCACTATGAAACCTGTCGCTAATTTGTATGTCTTAATATATAGGAGGGAGAGGAGTAGATGGAGGAGGAGGCGGACAGAAAGTGAAGAGGCGGACAGAGAGGGGGGGGGGGGGGTAGAAGAGGATAATGATACAGAGGATATCAAGGCAGACAGGTGAAAGGAGATGAAAAGAGGAAGGGGGAGGAAAAGATGCACAGAGAAACGGGCAGGAGGAGACGGGGTGCGGGTAGATGGTGAACAGAAAAAGGAAAAGGACGAGATGGACTAATGGGAGATTGGAAACCTCATATACATCTATTCGTATTTTATGCACTGCCATAACGTTCGTCTGATTTCGATAAAACTTCGTCAACTAAAATAAAATGTTCAAATGTTTGTACAGCTTATGGGACTTAACTACGGGGTCATTAGTCACTAAACTTACAAACTACTTATGAACTAGCTAACACTAAGGACGGCACAAATATCCATGCCCGAGGGGGGATTCGAATCCCTGACCGTAGTGACCGTGCAGACCGTGACTGACGCACCGCAGTCCCCTCGGCCACCGCGGCTGGCTTCGTCAACTTACTTGCTCTTACGCAAAGATTTCATATGGTGCATGACGGAGGTAACGTTGGAATAAACTTGCACACCACTTCACTGACCACCATGAAAGTTATATAATTTGTCAGAGATGGAGGATGGAATGTATTGATGAGGTGGAGGAGGAGTTCTACAAAGGCATAATTGGCAGATAGGGAAAGGTGGAAATTGGCGGAAAGAGAGGGGGGTAGGAGTTTATGAACAGAGAGAGGGGATATGAACAGAGTGAGCGGGGTGAGAAGAAGAGACGGACGGAAGATTTTCTGCTAATGTAATACAAAAAAAATGCTTGTTTGTGTGTTCGTATTTTACGCGCTGCCGTACCGTCCAACCGATTGTTCAAATGTTCAAATATTTGTTAAGCTTATAGGACTTAACTACGGGCTCATCAGTCCCTAAACTTACAAACTACTTATGAACTACTTACGAACTAGGACGGCACAAATATCGAGGCCCGAGGGGGGATTCGAACCCCCGACCGTAGTGGCCGTGCAGACCGTGACTTGAGCGCCTCAGTCCCCTCGGCCACCGCGGCCGGCTCAACCGATTGTGATGAAACTTTGTCAAGATACTGCTTGCAATTTCTCGATGGTCATAGGCACCATTAAATGACTGTACGACAAATATTTCAGGAGATATGACGCAATAAACAAAGAAATGCGTGGAAATGTGTTGCATCATGAGATGTCTGCTTCTAAGCTATTGTACCGATTTCAACCATATTTGGTACACATATTCCTTCCATAACGTAACAATAGACGTAGCGGTTACAACTGCTTACGACTTATAGTTAAGGAGATATGACGTCATGAACAATTATATGGTTGAAAACCTTTGGCACCATGCGGCATGCGAATAAGGACACTTTATTCATCCTAAAATCTTCGTAACTTTTGGACACTTGACCTTTAAAACAAGAGGAAGGTCACTGTCACATATAAGTTTGGATGGTACATGATGGAGGATACTTTACATATAGAATTCGACAGTTGTATTCCGAGTCTGCTGAACTTTTTAAATGTGGTTGAACAATTCAGTTTATCAATGCGGTATTAATATATTCAGATTACCTACAATCATTTCAATTAATTAACGTGACTAAACAGTTAATTTTCAGATTACGGCGACGTTTCGAATGAAATAAAATTTCTGAAAATTCTAGCAACTCTCTCATGAAGTTACGTTCCATTTTTCACGGTGCTTATCATCAAGGAAACAATTAAAACATAAATATTGTTCACACCAATTGAATTTTTGCAAGCAATTTCAAGTAGGAAATTTTTTTAAAAATTCGCTTCATTGGAAGGCATACTTAATCCAGATTTTTAAATGTCAATTTTTTTGGCTGTCAGATTTAATGCAAACCGAATCATTGGGGTAGAAACCACCAGCTGCAAGAATCTGTTGTTACCTAGGTATGGTTTTAATGCGAATTTGAAAATAAATGTAATGTATAAAATTAATGTTTTTCTGTTTATCTTTTTGTTGGTATTTTATGCACGGCAATACCGTACAACCGAACGTGATAAAACTTTATCAACTCATTGCGTTCACTCGCACCAAGGTTACAGGCATACTACAGTCGGCGTCACCAAAGAAGGCGGCCCAGTTTTCAGCCGTCGGCGCAACCCCCTCCATCACCGCAATGACAGCCAATAATGTTCATTCTGTAGGTGCGCGGCTGGCCGCAAGTTACGCAATGATACGGATATGAATGAAATTTGGAACAGAAGTAGCGTACACAATGATTAATACATGGGCTACCTTCCGCAAGCCTTCCTACGGTGCGTAGCAGAGGGTACCTTACAGTGGGTTAATATGTTTGTTTTTCTTCCCGCTGAAACAGCTGGACGGATTAGTATGACATTTGGAATGCAGATAGCTTATACCCTCAATTACTGCATTAGCTACCTTTAGGAATTCACCATACGGTGCATGGCGGAGGGTACCCTACAGTGAGTTCACACGTTTGTTACTCTTCACTCTGAAACAGCTGGTCGGAATTGAATTAAATGTGGAATGAATATTGCTTATACCCCGAATTAATACATAGGTTACCTTTCGTAAGCCTCCGTAGGTGCATGGGGAGGTTACGTTACAACAAACATCCAAATTGTTTGACTAATCATCTTGAAAGTCAGCACATAAATGTATGTTTACAAGAAGGAGATTTTTATAATTTGCAGGCCAGTGAATTTGGCATGGTGGACGATATCTTGTGACTTTGTCACAGTTAGACCAGTCACCATGAAACTTGGAGTATGTATGCGTGTTTTCAAATACAGGGTGTCCCACTCAACTGTTTCACCCCTTATATATCTGAAACTACAAGAGATATTGAAAAATGACTTTTACGGTCATGAACGTAGGGCAGGGACTTATGAAAGTAGTACTGTGAGACACTCTAAAACGTGAAGAAATATTACTTTCAACGCAAACTTATGTTTTTTTTTTTTTTTTTTTTTTTTTTTTTTTTTTTTTTTTTTTTTTTAATGGGAACCCCATATTATTTCTTAAGCAAGCTATAGGATTTAAAAAAAATCACAAAAAGAATGGCGTCAGTTACATCCGGAATAACTGTGAAGCGAATTTGACTCTGAAATATATAAGGCGCGCTGCTAGCGGGTGTGCGAGACTCAAGCGTGAGTCTCGCATGAGCCTCGAACATGCGCTAGCAGCGCGCCTCATGTATTTCAAAAGTCAACTTCGCTTCGCAGTTTCTCCGGATGTAACTGACGCATCCCGATGCAACTGTCATTAGTTTTGTGATTTTTCATCCTATCGATTGCTTAAGAAATAACAACAACTAAGTTTCTGTTGGAAATAATATTTCTTCACGTTTTAGAGTGTCTCTTAGCATCTACTTTCATAAGCCCCTGCCGTACGTTCATGACGGTAAAAGTCGTTTTTCAATATCTCTTGTAGTTTCAGAGATATCTGCGGTAAAACAGTTGCGTGTTGGACACCCTGTATAGGAGGGACAGGAGTAGATGGAGGAGGAGACGGACAGAAAGACGATGAGATGGACAGAGAGAGGGGAGAGGAGGAGAATGAGAGAGGGGAGTTGGTGACAGACAGTTGAAAGAAGATGAACAGAGGAGGTGAACAGAGATAGGGGAATGAGGAGATGACAGAGAGCGAAGAGAGGAGGGTGATGAGACGAACAGAGAGGGAAGAAACGAGAAGGTTATCACAGGGAGAAAAGGAAAGGAGATATGTAGTAACTGAACACTGGAATAAATAACTACACGGGCGACACCGGGTTTAAAGCTAGTTTACTATAAAAATCTGTTTTTCTATCTGCCGAAGATAACATAGCCATATAGAAGCCGGAAATGGGAAAAGATTAATAAAACAGCTGGTTGCTGTTTGTCAAGAGACCTTTATTCACCACAGACGTAGTAATCATCATCACTAATGGACAAAAGGTTACTTACATAAACGATTTAGTGGAAAATCTAGGTAGCACTCAGAGGATATTTGGAGAAATATTCAAATGTTTGTAAATCTATCGGATCAAACTGCGTGGTCATCAGTCCGTACATTACAAACTACTTTAACCTAGGTAAACTAACCTAAGGACACCACACACACCCATGCCCCAGGGAGGACTCGAACCCCCACGGCGAGCAACCGCACGCTCCGCAGCGAGACACTTTAGACCGCTCGGCTACTACACCGCGGCGATGTTTGGAGATGACTTCGTCATTTATCATCTAGTAAAGTCATCTGAAGAAACAAAACCAACTGCAGTACGATCTACATAAGATATCACTATGATGTAAAAATTGGTAATTGACTCTAAAGAATGAGAAGTGTGAAGTCCTCCACATGAGTACGAAAAGAAATCCGTCAAACTTTGTTTACAAGATAAATCAATCGAATGTCAAGACTGTAAACTCCATTACATACCTAGGAATTAATATTACTACAGACATAAACGGGAAATAACACGTAGATAATATCGTGAGAAAGGCGAACCAAAGACAGCATTTTATTGGCAGAACCACTAAAAGATGCAACAGAACTACTAAAGAGACTGCATGCACTACGCTTGTCCGTCCTTTATTGCTGCCCAGTGTGGGATTCTAATCAGGTGGTTTTGCCGGAGGACATCGAAAAAATCCAAAGACGGGCATCTGGTTTCCTGTTGTCACGATACAGGGGAGACAGCTTTACGAAAATGATACCGGATCTGGGATGAGAATCATTAGAACAACGGCCCTTATCGCTGCGCCGTGGTCTACTTACGAAACTACAATCATCAACATTCTCCTCCGAATGAGAAAATATGTTGTTGACTCCCACAAGTGATCATCAGAATAAAATACGAGAAATCAGAGCTTGATCGGAGAGATTCAGGTGTTCTTTCTTCCCGTGTGCTATTCGAGAATGGAAGGTCAGATAAATAGTATAATGGTGATCAAAATATCCACGGGTGCACTGCCGGTTTATAGTGTACAACGGGCACAATATTTCGGCGATCATACACGTCGCCATCGTCAGGTGAACTGACGGACTGAGCTCCTGAAAACGCGCCGGCACGGAGATCCGCACACTACGTCGGCTCGAAGGGAACTGGGTTCTAGCCCAGTAGCGGGCGATTTAAATACCATCGGCCCGCGGAGCGACCCCTCCGCCGTCCGCGACCCGCCCCGCGCAGTGGAACTGATTGCAGGGGCGTTTGAGATGACGTCGGTGTGAGGGCTCTGTCCTCCGTGGTCGTCACTTCGTTACGTTTGCTAGATTTACTCTTAATTAATCCAATCGCTGGTTCCCAAGCTTTGCTAAGATTATAGCCACAGTCACGGTTTATGAGGTCGTCACTTGTGCGAATTTCAATGGCCTCTCTAACGACGCAGTCCCAGTATCTCGACGTCTGTACCAGAATCCTAGTGCGTTCATACTCCATCGCGTGATTCTCCGACAAAAAATGTTCAGCGACCGCCGACTTGCTGGGATACAACAATCGTGTGTGCCTCTGGTGTTCAACGCATCTATCGTCGACGGTACGCGTCGTCTGTCCAATACATGACTTGCCACACTGCCACGGAATCTGGTACACGCCGGCCTTCCTCAAACCGAGATCATCTTTGGCGCTCCCCACCAGTGCACGAATTTTATTCGGCGGAAAAAAGTTCCAACCTGGTGTTTTTTCAAATTTTGCAAATTTGTACATGGATAATTTCAAGGAGGAAATTAATGGAAACCTACTTGCTTTTTCCGTTACGTGGATGACACTTTCGCCATCTGGCCACATGGTATGGATAAACTCCTTGACTTCCTTACACATTTGAACTCCATACACCCCAACATCAAATTCACTACGGACACTGAAACGGAGGGTAAATTGCCGTTCCTTGACGTCTTGGTCAAGAGAAGAGCTGATGGCATCCTGGGTCATAGTGTATATCGGGAGACAACGCGCACTGATCTGTATTCACAGGCAGACACACCACGCTTCACAGAGGAATGGGGTACTTAAAACTCTAGTACATAGGGCGCGCACTATCTCCGACGCAGAGAGTCTACCCCAGGAATTGGAACACTTGAGAACTGTATTCCGAAAAAAATGGGTACTCACAGTGGCAGATTCAGCAGACTCTTCGTCCAACCACTACAGCACAACCTGTGGAAACGGATGAAAACACGAAGGAGGATGTAGGCACTGCGTTCATTCCATATATCAGCGCACTCTCGGGGAAGGTCGCCAGCATTTTTGAAAAGACACCAGATTGGAAATGTATTTTGTCCGCCGAATAAAATTCGTGCACTGGTGGGGAGTGCCAAGGATGATCTCGGTTTGAGGAAGGCCGGTGTGTACCAGATTCCGTGTCAGTGTGGAAAGTCATATATTGGACAGACTATGCGTACCGTCGAGGATCGATGCGTTGAACACCAGAGACACACACGATTGATGTATCCGAGCAAGTCGGCGGTCGCTGAACATTGTTTGTTGGAGAATCACGCGATGGAGTATGAACGCACTAGGATTCTGGTACAGACGTCGAGATACTGGGACTGCGTCGTTAGAGAGGGCATTGAAATTTGCACAAGTGACGACCTCATAAACCGTGACTGTGGCTATAACCAAAGCAAAGCTTGGGAACCAGCGATTGGATTAATTAAGAGTAAATCTAGCAAACGTAACGAAGTGACGACCACGGAGGACAGAGCCCTCACACCGACGTCATCTCAGACGCCCCTGCAATCGGTTCCACTGCGCGGGGCGGGTCGCGGACCGTGGAGTGGTCGCTCCGCGGACCGATGGTATTTAAATCACCCGCTACCGGGCTAGAACCCAGTTCTCTTCCAGACGCCGTAGCGTGCGGATCTCCGTGCCGGCGCGTTTCCAGGAGCTCAGTCCGTCAGTTCACCTGATGATGGCGACATTTATGATCGCCGAAATATTGTGCCCGTTGGACACTATAGACCGGCAGTACACTCATGGATATTTTGATTATCAAATACGCCGGGAGAAACTCAAGAATCACAGTATAATGGTGGTTCGATGAACCCTCTACCAGACACTTAAATGTGATTTGCTGAGTGCCCATGTAGATGTATATGTAGGTGTAGAATATGTAAAACCCTACGACATTAATCGATATCGTGGCCTGTCGATGTTCACCAGCACCAACATTCGAGGAATCTCCATCGTCTTCAGCTGGAGGACTGCTGTGAGTGGCATCCCATCTGGCGTGCCGTAGCGTGACAGACAGCCGGGGGCGGCCGGGTGACAAATGGTGTGGGTGGGCGGCGGCGACGACAGGGCCACGGCGGGGGTGGCAGCGCGGGGGCGTGGGACCCCACACCTGACACCTGCCGGCTAGGCGGCGGGCGCCCGGCACATCTCGTGCTCTTCCTCAGCGCGCCTCACTTGCACGCGTCAGCGATCCGTTCCTCGGCACTGTGAGGCGTCACCGCGAAACTGACAGGAACTCTACCCACGTGTATTTCGCCGATTCCGTAACACTTCGAATACGTTGTAGTCTATCTGAAATTATGAGGCACGTATTTCTATATGAGATTGTAAGAAAACGCGGTATTTACCTTTCTCAACACATATAGTCGATACAGTAGGAGACAGAGCAAAAATGTTGAAACATACGAGGGCTATTCAGAAAGTTTGGAACGTCTCCGTCTGACGGCGCTAGACGCGCACCGATCGCGTATATTACGGCGGGGTTGGAGATACAAAAAAATTATCCTATAAACCTATTCAATGTTATGGTTAAAGTTTATGTTATCAAGTCCACTTGTGATAGTTTCTTTGACACTTTCCTATCTTCCCTTTACCTCTCTCACGTTTTCGCAAGGAGCATGCTAACTCGTCTACTTGTAATAGACCGAACGTTGCACGTGAGGCCTTTAGGCTCCACGCTAGCGCCTAGTGTTTTCGCGCCAACCGACACTCTTTACCTAAAATACTTGATCTAATAAATCTACAAAACCATAATGTAGTCACAAACAATTAATTAACACACATTATGGCAATAGAATTGATAAGTGAATTTTTATCTCTTAAATAATTATTAAAATGGCTGGGTGGTTGTGGCGCGTTAAAGACATAGCAACAGCCAATCAGATCACTGTTAGAGAAAGGGGCGGAGTTTTCCCTACGGGATCGTACTTACAGTACCATCTGGCTACTAGCTGACATAGCCTCTTTCTACTATCCCACGTCTATTTCATTATAAATAAATGGAATAATGAAATAAAATAATGCAATGCTTGCTGGCTTGCAAGTCAGTACCGCCACAATAATTTGGCATGATCGTGCACGGCAGATTAATCGCGGCTCGGTGATCTGCCACCCTCTATTCCAGGCTGTTCCAACAGGCAGCTCCGCGAGCAGGAGCGTACACGAGCGCCCACTGCCCCTGCTCAGAGCTGTGGTAGGGGGAGGGGATGAGGGGGGGAGTCACGTCACGCACGCTACTCGGCGGCCAAAAACCAGACAGTTTAGTTCTCGCTCATTTGTAGTTGTGACAAAAAAATGTAATAGCGAAAGCCCAGTTCCTGCTGCTTTAGAGCCAGCCCACTCTGTACAATGTACTGTAGCGAGTAGTTCAAATATTTATAGAGCTTATGGGACTTAACTACGGGGTCATCAGTCCCTAAACTTACAAACTACTTATGAACTAGCTAACACTAAGGACGGCACAAATATCAATGCCCGAGGGGGGATTCGAACCCGCGACCGTTGTGGCCGTGCAGACTGTGACTGGGACACCGTAGACCACTCGGCCACCGCGGTGGGCAGCGGAGTAGTTATTGTCTGCTATGAAAAGGTGTTTCCTTCAGAACCTTACAATGAAGAGTATGCTGCACATCGCTGCAGAAAGCAAGATAATACCTGATATCTTTTCACCTGCGTTGCAAAAAATTTGTAAAAGATAAAAAAATTCAATAAATATTTTTTTAGTTGTACAAACGTTACTGGTCATTTCGTTCTAATTGCCACTTCCGCATAGTCGTCTCATGATATTATATTTTTATTGCCTTAATTAGTAATTCTAACATCTTGAACTCCAATCTGAAAAAAAAGAAAAAGAGCCGCGGTGGAGTAGCCGAGCGGTCTAAAGCGTCTCGCTGCGGAGCGCGCGGTGCTCGCCGTGGAGGTTCGAGTCCTCCCTGGGGCATGGGTGTGTGTGTTTGTCCTTAGGTTAGTTTACCTAGGTTTAAGTAGTTTGTAATGTACGGACTGATGACCACGCAGTTTGCTCCGATAGATTTACAAACATTTGAACACATTTGAAAAAAAAAAAAAAAATAAATAAATAAAAATAAAATTAAAAAAAAATAAAAATAAAAAAAATTACCGCCCCTTTCCTTGCTTGTGTCTCTCAAAATTTTTGTGAAGAAGCTAATAGCTTCAGTATTTTCTAGCACTGTCTCCATAAAATGAAAACCTTAAGTATTTGTGCCATTTCTTGTGATAAATTCTGAATCGGGCGTGATACCACTTATTGTTGCGCGTTACTTTACGTGAAAATTTATGACAGGAGGGAAACTGTAGTTATTGGCAATTAAAATGGTGTGTTGTTAATTTGCCTAAAGTAAGCTACTATATCTAAACGCAAAAGTACCATTTCTTTCCATTTAAATGAGAAACATACTTTCCTCGAACACAGTTCATTGTAAAATTAATATCGCCACATTTACGATTAACATTGTGAAAGCTGCATGGAGTTCAACGTGATAAATCTGTCAATCATAATCTGACTTCTTTTGCTACTCTAGCAACAAAAATTGTTCAAATGTTTGTATAGTCTATGGGACTTAACTACGAGGTCATCAGTCCCTAAACTTACAAACTACTTACGAACTAGCTAACACTAAGGACTGCACAAATATCCATGCCCGAGGGGGGATTCTAACCTCCGACCGTAGTGGCCGTCCAGACCGTGACTGACGCGCCTCAGTCCCCTGGGCCACCGCATTCGGTCTACTCTAGCAACAACTGCTAAAATCAATAACATCTTCAATAACAAATAATGGGAAAATTCGTTGCACTATTCGCAAGATATACTCCTACCTTAGTTACATGAAACAGGCATACAAAAATGTAAAATAATGCCACCATAAAATGCTTTATTAATTTCCAGTGGTGGAATCAGACCGTTTACGTTTTGGGTCACATAGATTTTACATTATTTATAATAAAGAAAAATCATCGATGAGGATTGACCAGGTGTCACGTGTACCTCATTCTCATGCAGAAAAGTGCCAGTTTCAGATGTAGGCCAACTGAATTATATTGTCAAGTAGGCTCAAGCACAGATATCGTGTAAAAACACAAAAATATGACACATTTCAAGGGTCAAATTCTCATCATCAGATAATCTGTACAAGAATCTTAAAAACATGAAACAATAAAAATATAAAACGTAATAAAAGAAAACGTGGTTACTTCCCTCGTAACCGTGTCTACGAAGAAAGGTTCTCAGCATTCAGAATTCAAACCAGACCCCAGCACTGGCGGCGTATAACACAACCGAAATGCACCGAGTCAACAACACGACTCACAATGTAGTGAAAGCCCAGCCGGCTGCCTCACCTACAGTCTTAAGGCTAGTCTACACGACGACACTAGGTTGCGACACTCGTTTCATGAAATGAGTTGCGCGCAACTGGTTTCGTGTATGTCTGTACACAAGGCGCCAATACTATACACTTCAGTTTCGTTGTTTTGTAAGTGCCGTAGTCGCCGTAGAATGAAAGTTTTGGTAGCTGTAAAAGTTGTGGTGTAGCTGTTGCTTCTCTGTGTGAAGTCGCTGCATAAGACTAAACACAAAAAGAATAAGAAACGTGTTTGGGTTTGTGAATAGATTAAAAAAAGACGTCATCTCGGTTGCTTAGCGACCTTGCTGAAAGAAATTGTGATCGAAGACCCTAGAAGTTATTTTAATCAACTCAGAATGTCACGACAGCAGTTTACGTTCCTTTTAAACAGAGTTAGTAATGCAATACAGAAACACGATACTGTTATGCGTGAAGCATTGTTACCAGAACTGAAAATGCAAATTGCATTACTTTTTTTGTCAAGTAGATATTCGTCTTTACAGTACCTGCACCATGTTCCCAAATTCACAATTGGCATAGTTCGTTTGTATAGGTATTTGGAATTGAATGTACTTTAGTCTGCAATTCACTAATCGTCAAGCCATCAATATTTAATTCACGAATAATTGCTTCAAGACGCTAACACGCCGCTGCTTATTCCTGAAATTTTCATCATTAAAATGGCACAAACACCTATGCACAGTGGCGTAGCTACCATAGGGCTAGGCGGGGCAGTGCCCCGGGGCCACAAGGTCTAGGGGCCCCTGGCCTCAGAGATCGACGTTCGAAAAAAGTTACAGTAGAGTGCGAAATGTTTATTTTACTTTTTTACTCTCCCATCCTATCGTCCATCACCTCCTCCTCCCCTTAAACCAAGTTTCACACAGTAGCCGAACTGGGCCACTGGGTGGCGGCCTTCACACGACGCCACTCGTGAAGGATCGCGCGCCTCCGAATACTGTGTAAATAATATATTTAGAAATGTACAGTTCGATTATTCGTGTAATCGGTTTTCCAAATATCTATGTGCTCCAGTTACTTTGGATAATCGACATCGTATTGTATATCATCCAGATTGTTGCCCCTGTAACTACTGAAATGGCTGCTGCCCCTCTTCAGGAACCACACGTTTGTCTGGCCTCTCCACAGACACCCCTCCACTGTGGTTGAATCTACGGTGCGGCTATCTGCATCGTTGAGGCACGCAAACCACCCCACCTCGGCAATGTCTGTGATTCATGAGGGTGGCTAACTGGTGTAGTTTTTTCATTATTTAAAGCATGGAGGTTAACTGGCGTATGTCTGCAAAACTTCAAATAAATTAAGCAAAACTGAAATATTGCTTGTTAATGGCACCACGAAATATCACAAGCATGTAACAGAAATTTCTCCTTTGTTTGGGAGTAGCAATCACTGAGGACAGAACACAATCCTCGCCATTTTCTTCTCTCCAGACAAGTGTATCTCATTCGTATGCATTCGTAGTCTTTATTAATGACAAAAGCTGCGTTGTAGCACTAATTTAGAAGCATAAAAATGTCTGTGTGACTGGAAAGCGAAGGGTCGCGGGTTCGGAACCCGGTTGGACCTTGAATTTTTTCATCCTGCGCTTTAACCCATCCTTCACCTTCCAACGATGTGAGGAGTCGCCAGAAACGACACGCTGTTCGGCTTTCGCGTTAAGCTGTAGGTCCACTTTCCCAGGCTGGATAACTGGGATTGGCTAGGGCCAAAAGTGGTGTCCAATTGAAAGACTTGCACCAGGCCAATTAGCGACACGAAATTATTATTATTATTATTGTTATTATTATGTTTCCGTGGTGAAGTAATATTTCTTCATGGTTTATTTTTTTAGTAGCTTCTGCTTGGGACTTCGTTCACCTAGTATGGAGCAGCTTAGGAAACTATGGGGTCGTTTTATCTGTATGTCCTACTCAGGTCCAACTCTATCCCTCTGCAAAATTGTATCCAAATCCACTCAGTAATTTTTGCGTGACAGCATAATAAAGTTTCACAGTTATGATTATATTGGAGACTACGATTAAGTATTATCTTCTGCATGTCACATAATAATTTCCTTAGTAGTATTTAGGCGTGCCTTATTATGTCGAACAGTGAGTGGTAAGGACCTGCTGATGAAGAAGTTTTGCACCTGTCTAGTTTTAAAGAGGGCTCCAAAGTCATTTCTGCCCCGGGGCCCTTAGTGACATAGCTACGCCACTGCCTATGCATTGCATATATGTTCAGAAACCGAATTATTTCTTCCAGTCCCCCCTTTATCTTGTGTTTTGTTCTGTATTGGTCATAACCTAACCTAAAAACACGCGCAATCAGTTTCGCCTAAGTTGGTACGTGCCGAAACTGTTTAGTTTCGCCAACGAGTTGCACGAACGCCTCCCGCGCATGCGCACTGGCCAGTAGCGCAGTTTCATGAAACGTAGTGTCGTCGTGTAAACTAGCCTTTAGTCGTGTGGAGTGCCGCATTCGACAGCAGCTCACGGCCTCACAAGTGGCGCCCCGCGAGCAGGTGTGCGCTCGCTAACCCGCGGGCAAGCACGCTAGACACGGCCGTCCTACCACGTCACGAGCGAGCCAAAAGCGCACTGTAAGCGAACGACACGGCCGTGTACGCGCGTAGCTGGTCGCCAGATGTCCTTTACCCCGCGCCCACACAGTGGTACCAACGCTTGCGCCAACATTTGCCAATATTTTTTAGACAGCGTCCACACATTGGAGCCAACATTCAGTTGAATTCGTCGAGAGCCAACGTAAACATATCTGACGTTCAAATCGCGGGCAATGCGTTAACGCTTTTGAGTGTGAATAATTACATTTTTTCATTGTAAACCAAAATGGGAAACATACGTAAAAGGCGATGGGGTGTTGTATCACTTCCTACCAAACATTAATTACGGTAGGAAATCATTAATTTTTAAAATATGCCAAAAGTTAACGATACATTATTAAAACTTAGAACTGCTAGTTTAAATGATTGAAAATAAAAATAAAAAAAGATGTTTTGGAGGAATTGTGTTCTTTTGGTATTACGCTACCATTTATTGCTAAAGTTGACAGTTTTAGAAGCCTCCACTTCCCTTTTAAAATAACCATGTAATTGATATCACTGGTAGTGCTTGAAGTTTGCAAAACAATATTTAAAACTTTACAGGAAATATTAAGTACTGTACTGTTAATTTTAAAAATTAAATTCAGTAATGGAGTGTGTCGAAAGTCTAAAAAGTTTTTAATTTCACAGTTCATGCCTAAGTTTTGCTGTGGCATTTCTTTTTTTGAGGTTTCTTTCACAAATAAATCACTTTCTGATACAGTTCTAATATTTACAAAGACATTTCGAAACTTTAAAACGGCGGCGAAGAACGAACGAAGAAAGAAACAGTTTCGAGATGAGCAGACGACAAAGACACAATGAAACGTTGGCACCAATGTGTGCACGACGTACCCATATTGGCTCAACGTCCTTTGATGTTTGCTCGAAATACCGACAAGCAACGGAGCCGTACCAACGTTGGCGCCAATGTTGGTTCCAACGCTATTTCATCGATGCACACATTGGACGAACACTGTTGGGTCGAAATGTGTGGATCCGGCCTTAGGCAGGCCTGCCCAGGAGGCGGCTAGACAAGCACGACCGCTCGCTCTCTGCCTGGGCCGCGAGCGCTCGCTGCTGAATGGGACTGAACGCCCAGGCGTCATGACGCACTGCAGCGCAGGGGAGTAGAGCTGTAAACAGGCGCAGTCTTCACACGACTGACAACAACGTCGTACCGTCTTAGCTTTAGATGCGAGCGCCTATGTTCACCACACAGTATATAACGTACAGGGCACTACTTTTTACGTCGAAGAAAATTAGTACGACGGCTTCAAAGCGAAAAGCAGGCACATCAACGTCAATGTACAACACATCAGTCCTAGAAGCATATATGTTTCTTGTATTCAGTTGTTTGAAAATGCTTAGTGTGCTTCAAAATTCTCAACAAAACGAAGGAATTTATTTCACAACGGCACTACAGTAATTTCCATGCGAAAGATTATGGGCTCTTGTAAGGTGAGCCGGCCGCGGTGGCCGAGGGGACTGAGGCGCTCCAGTCACGGTCTGCACGGCCACTACGGTCAGGGGTTCGAATCCCCCCCGGGCATGGATATTTGTGCCGTCCTTAGTCTTAGCTAGTCCATAAGTAGTTTGTAAGCTTAGGGACTGATGACCCCGGGTTAAGTCCCATAAGGTCTACAAACATTTGAACATTTGAATTTTCTTGTAAGGTGAAGAGCGGAAAGTAAAGGTCGAAAGATTAAAGAACGTATTACTTATCGAGGAGAGGTTCTAACATGTGGGTCACCGATTTCGATTATATGTTGCGTAGACGTGCTATGTTGCATATAAAGAGACACGTGTTTCGCTATTTCGCTAGCCACTCAGTAGTTTTGGAAAATATCAAGGTAAAATCTGATGATGGAAAATCGATTTTTCAATGCTGTACATTTATCGTCTAACGATGAGCATATTTTTTACTAACATGTATATATGGGGCCAAAAGTTAATGATGTTCGAGTAATTAACGTTTTCTGCGTTTCCATGCTACAACTTGGGTACTCGTAAATGTGAACGACATTCAGAGCGCCGTCGACGGTTGAGCGGTCTAGAGCTTCGACTGTGGATCTCAGTTAGAACCCCCATCATGGCTATTTTTGTTAGATTTTTTAAAGATGTATTTGATAATATTACAAAACTTTTTATTGCCTTACTTTGAAGTAGAGCATCGAAAAGTGCGATTTACTATTAAGTGTTTTTATCTATTTTTGACTGTTTTATTTGTGACACACAGTATAAAAACTATATAAATAAGAAATATGTTGTACTTTCTCCTTCATCCATCAAAATTCTCTTTCATTCATAAGAAGTAAATTGTGTTTTCTTTTTCATACATCAGTTTCATACAAATAATTTGCTAAAAATTAGATTTTTCAACCACTGAGAGGTGAAACATCTCCATAAAACATATCAGACTGCTGACAGTTCTCCGTTGTGAAGTTACTGTGTTGGGGTTCCTGCCCCTCACAAGTCACAACTTGTCCGCTACCGCCAGCCACAGTGATCCGGGCGACAACTGACTGCTGTGGCGCGAGCGGGAGCCAGTTCGCTTGAGCAGTTTGCTGAGCAGGCCTCCGTTAGAGGTGCCTGCAGACTGTAACAGATGGCCTAACCATTACGGGAATCAAGTGGCGGCTCGCCTATAACGGTGACAATTACCAGTCCATTATGGTAAGCAAACGCCCCGTCCCACCAGCGACGCCCACCATCGCAGTACGCGGTACACCCGTACCATGGAGTCGCACAGTCAAATATCTGGGGTCACCATAGACCGAGGCCTAACGTGGAGACCCCATATCGAGAACGTAAGAGGCAGGCAAAGTCCTCGGCATCTACATCTACATCTACAACCATACTCCGCAAGCCACCCGACGGTGTGTGGCGGAGGGTACCTTGAGTACCACTATCGATTTTACCTCCTATTCCAGTCACGTATTGTTCGCAGAAAGAAGGATTGTCGGTATGCCTCTGTGTGGGCTCTAATCTCTCTGATTTTATCCTCACGATCTCTTCGCGAGGTATACTGATAGACTCTCAGTAAAGGTAAGTTCTTGAAACTTCGACAAAACCCCGTACCGAGCTACAGAGCGTCTCTCCTGCAGAGTCTTCAACTTGAGTTTATCGATCATCTCCGTAACGCTTTCACGATTACCAAATGATCCTGTAACGAAGCGCGCTGCTCTCTGTTGGATCTTCTCCACTTCCTCTATCAATGCCACCTGGTACGGATCCCACACCGGTGAGCAGTATTCAAGCTGTGGGCGAACAAGTGTACTGTAACCTACTTCCTTTGTTTTCGGACTGCATTTCCTTAGAATTCTCCCAATGAATCTGGCATCTGCTTTACCGACGATTGATTTTATATGGTCGTTCCATTTAAATCCCTCCTAATGACTACACCCAGATAATTTATGGAATTAACTGCTTCCTGCTGCTGACCTGCTATAGTGTAGCTAAATAATAAATGATCTATCTTTCTGTGTATTCGCAGCACATTACACTTGTCTACATTGAGCTTTAATTGCCATTCACTGCACCGTGCGCCAATTCGATGCAGATCCTCCTGCAGACTGCGATTATTGTAGCCGGTACTTACCCGAGGTCAACAATAAACCAGCAGCTCAGACTGTCACTCTACAAGGCTACAATCCATCACAGGGTGGAATACACAACCATTGTCTGGGGCAGCACCGCTCCCACGAATCTACAGCGACTACAAGGCCTGCAAAACGGGACTCTCTGGATCATGCTGGAACTTCCAAGAGACTTCCACCGATAAGCAAAGGTCTTCTACGAGAGAGCCGCAACCGCGGAAAACCGTCCCATCAACGACTTGGGAAACAGACCTCACTGGTGCGCATCACTGCACTAGCCAGATCAGCTGCGCCAGTCAAGCGACGACTAAAATAGATAAGGAAAAACTTGCCAAAAGCAGGTAAAAAAAGTGACAACCGTTAAGATTTTTTCACTAACAATAACCACTATAATCCTCGAAGCTGAAATAAAAAAAAGTTATTGTATCCTCGTTCATAATGAAGCCACGGGGGCTTCAACAATAATGCTGGAGTGCAGGTCAGTTGGCATTTAGCCGTAACCACAGAAAGTTCTTTACGCTTTGGTTTACTCCAGTTTCCATTTGCGCTGCAATCGAAAATCCCGCCAGTTGTGGTGAGCGGTCTGTGATGGGATTTTCACGAAAAAAAAAAAAAAAAATCAATTTATCATGAATTGTGCGAAGCGTACGGAAACAACATAATGTAGACTGCTGGCCATTAATATTGCTATACCAAAATGACATACAGATAATAAACGGGTATTCATTTGACAAATATATTATACTAGAACTGACATGTGATTACATTTTCACGCAATTTGGGTGCATAGATCTTGAGAAATCAGTACCCAGAACAACCGCCACTGGCCGTAAAAACGGCCTTGATACGCCTGGACATTGAGTCAAACAGAGCTTGGATGGCGTGTACAGGTACAGATGCCCATACAGCTTCAACACGATACCACAGTTCATCAAGAGTAGTGGCTGGCGTATTGTGACGAGCCAGTTGCTCGACCACCATTGACCAGACGTTTTTCTATTGGTGAGAGATCTGGTGAGTGTGCTGGCCAGGGCAGCAGTCGAACATTTTCCGGATCCAGAAAGGCCTGTACAGGACCTGAAACATGGGGTCGTGGATTATCCTGCTGAAATGTAGAGTTTCGCAGGGATCGAATGAAGGAAAGAGACAGGCACATCATGATTCTGTAAACAGAACCTGGATTCATCCGAAAAAATGACGTTTTGCCATTCGTACACCCAGGTTCGTTGTTGCGTACACCATAGCAGACTCACCTGTCTGTGATGCATTGTCAAGAGTAACCGCAGACGTGGTCTCCGAGCTGATAGTCCGCGCTGATGCAAGCGTCGTCGAACTGTTCGTGCAAATGGTTGTTGTCTTGCAAACGTCCACATCTGTTGACTCAGGTATCGAGACATGGCTGCACGATCCGATACAGCCATGCGGATAAGTTGCCTGTAATCTCGACTTCTAGTGATACGAGGCCTTTGGGATGCAGCACGGCGTTCCGTATTGCCCTCCTGAACCCATCGATTCTGTATTCTGCTAACAGTCATTGGATCGAGAACAACGCGAGCATCAATGTCACGATACGATAAACCGCAATCGCGATAGCCTTCCTATTGGTCTTTCATTTATATGAATCCACTATGTCGTCCGTGCAACTGTTTAGAGGAGGAAATAAAGTGTAATCTTCCTCTGTAAAACAGCTTAGGAAAACTTAGTATTTCGTCATTTTAAAAGTCACCCTCTGTTTCAACGCCATCACGGTATCTAGAATAATATACACAAAAATGTATTGCTTGGAAGCCAATTTTTTTTCTACACATACAGCTTCAGAAAAAAGTTGCCGTAGACAGAGAAGAATATTCACAAATACGTGGTGATAGAGAAAACGTCACCGTTTTAATGTATGGTGTATTTTAATTTCAGTAGTTGAATTCAACAAAGTAAGTCTTATAAAAATTTAGGTTACAAATGTGTTGAATTCAACCACTGAAAGTAAGTCTTCTAAAAATTTACATACCTGCAGTTTGTAATGTAAATTTTTATAAGACTTACTTTGTTGAATTCAACTACTGAAATTAAAATACACAATACATGAAAAGACTTTTATAAGACTTACTTTGTTGAATTCAACTACTGAAATTAAAATACACAATACATGAAAACGGTGACGTTTTCTCTATCACCACGCATTTGTGAATATTCTTTTCTGTCTACGGCAACTTTTTTCTGAAGCTGTATGTGTAGAAAAAAAAAATTGGCTTCCAAGCAATACATTTTTGTGTATATCATTCTAGATACCGTGATGGCGTTGAAACAGAGGGTGACTTTTAAAATGACGAAATACTAAGTTTTCCTAAGCTGTTTTACAGAGGAAGATTACACTTTATTTCCTCCTCTAAACAGTTGCACGGACGACATAGTGGATTCATATAAATGAAAGACCAATAGGAAGGCTATCGCGATTGCGGTTTATCATATCGCGACATTGATGCTCGCGTTGTTAGCAGAATACAGAATCGATGGGTTCAGGAGGGCAATACGGAACGCCGTGCTGGATCCCAAAGGCCTCGTATCACTAGAAGTCGAGATTACAAGCAACTTATCCGCATGGCTGTATCGGATCGTGCAGCCATGTCTCGATACCTGAGTCAACAGATGTGGACGTTTGCAAGACAACAACCATTTGCTCGAACACGTATTTGTGAATATTCTTCTCTGTTTACGACAACTTTAATGTTATGTTTATTGCTGCATTGGTCGTGAGGAAAGTTACCACTGTTCCGTTAACTAAAGAGTACTGTGACTTGTCTGCAGGGTAGTTGTTTTAATTTGATAAATTCAGTGATGTAAATATGATGTAACTATTTCATTACCTTGCTAGAAGTTACGTAGAAAAGGAGCAATTAAAATCGGAATTATATCACTGCGCGTGCGGTATATATATATATATATATATATATATATATATATATATATATATATATATATATATATATATATATATATATATATATATATATATATTCAGACAAAAGTTGCCATAGACAGAGAAGAATATTCACAAATACATGGTGATACAGAAAACGTCATCGTTATATTGTATGGTGTATTTTAATTTCAGTTGTTAAATTCAACAAAGTAATTCTTATAAAAATTTACATTACAAACTGCAGGTGTATATATACATATATATACAGCACGCGCAGCGAAATAATTCCGATTTTAATTGCTCCTTTTCTACGTAACTTCTAGCAAGGTAATGAAATAGTTACATCATAGTTACATCACTGAATTTATCAAATTAAAACAACTACCCTACAGACAAGTCACAGTACTCTTTAGGTAATGGAACAGTGTTAACTTCCCTCTTGATCAATGCAGCAATAGCCGGCCGCGGTGGCCGAGGAGACTAAGGCGCTCCAGTCACGGTCTGCACGGCCACGACGGTCGGGGGTTCGAATCCCCCTTCGGGCATGGATATTTGTGCCGTCCTGGTTCGTAAGTAGTTCATAAGTAGTTTGCAAGTTTAGGGACTGATGACCTCGTTAGTTAAGTCCCATAGACTATACAAACATTTGAACTTTTGAATGCAGCAATAAACAGAACATTAAAAGTTAACTGCGACTTCTTTGAGCTCGTCGTAAACGAAATGCAGAAATATTATTCTAAGGAGCGTCTCATATAAACTGCATATTTTCCTGTCATTCTTGTGATTTATTACGTATTCCGCTATTTTGAATGTAACATAAATTGTTCAAATGTTTGTATAGTTGTGGGACCTAACTGCAGTGGCCATCGGTCCCTAAACTACGAACTACGTAAAATAACTTATCCTAAGATAAAAAAAATAAATAAATAAAAAAACACTCATGCCCTAGGATGGACTGGAACCACCGACGAAGAAGTGTCACGAACACCGTTGCTGGACGCCCCAGAGCGCACGACTATTCTTCAGTTTCTCCCGGCGTATTTGATAATCAAAGTATCCACGGGTGTACGGCCGGTCTATAGTGTCCAACGGGCGCAATATTTCGGCGATCATACATGTCGCCATCATCATGTGAACTGACGGACTGAGCTCCTGGAACCGCGCCGGCACGGAGATCCGCACGCTATGGCTGCTCGAAGGGAACTGGGTTCTAGCCCGGTAGCGGGCGATTTAAATACCCTTGGCCCGCGGAGCCTTACGCATCTGAACTCCATACACCCCAACATCAAATTCACTATGGAGACTGAAACGGAGGGTAAATTACCGTTCCTTGACATCTTGGTCAAGAGAAGAGCTGATGGCACCCTGGGTCATAGTGTATATCGGAAGACTACGCACACTGATCTGTATTTACACGCAGACAGTTGTCACCACCCTTCACAGACGAATGGGGTACTTAAAACTCTAGTACATAGGGCGCGCAATATCTCCGAAGCAGAGAGTCTACCTCAGGAATTGGAACACCTGAATACTGTATTCCGAAAAAATGGGTACTCAGAGTGGCAGATTCTGCGGGCTCTCCGCCCAGTCACTACAGCACAACCTGTAGCAACAGATGAAAACATGAGGGAGGAAGTAGGCACTGCGTTCATTCCATATACATGTGCACTCTCGGGGAAAGTCGCCCGCATTTTGAATAAAACACCAGGTTGGAACTGTCTTTTGTCCGCCGAATAAAATTCGTGCACTGGTGGGGAACGCCAAAGATGATCTCGGTTTGAGGAAGGCCGGCGTGTACCAGACTCCGTGTCAGTGTGGAAAGTCATATATTGGACAGACGATGCGTACCGTCGAGGATCGATGCGTTGAACACCAGAGACACACACGATTGATGTATCCGAGCAAGTCGGCGGTCGCTGAACATTGTTTTTTGGAGAATCATGCGATGGAGTATGAACGCACTAGGATTCTGGTACGGACGTCGAGATACTGGGACTGAGTCGTTAGAGAGGCCATTGAAATTTGCACAAATGACGACCTCATAAACCGTGACTGTGGCTATAATCTTAGCAAAGCTTGGGAACCAGCGATTGGATTAATTAAGAGTAAATCTAGCAAACGTAACGAAGTGACGACCACGGAGGACAGAGCCCTCACACCGACGTCATCTCAGACGCCGGCGCAATCGGTTCCACTGCGCGGCGCGGGGTGCGGGGCGCGGACCGCGGAGGGGTCGCTCCGCGGCCCGAGGGTATTTAAATCGCCCGCTACCGGGCCAGAACCCAGTTCCCTTCGAGCAGCCGTAGCGTGCGGATCTCCGTGCCGGCGCGTTTCCAGGAGCTCAGTCCGTCAGTTAACCTGATGATGGCGACATGTATGATCGCTGAAATATTGTGCCCGTTGGACACTATAGAACGGCAGTACACCCGTGGATATTTTGACCCTCAAAATGTATGTTTAAGTGTTTGGAATTTTATTCGACTGATTGCGGCAAGTAACTGTTGCCAACTTCATATATATATATATTAAGACAGTCGTGTTAGTTACACAATTTATAACTAAAGAACGTCTGAACCGATTTGGCTCAAAATTGGTGGGGAGGTAGCTTAGAAGCAGGAGACGGACATACGATACTTTTTGTCCCCTTCGACCGCGTTCCCGTGTTACGTGACATAAAACATCAATCTATATATTAATAAAAATGAATGGCCACATCTATGAAAGGGCGTCACTTGAGAATAGTTTCACAGATTTCGCTGAACTTTCCTTTGTTCTCTTCGTAATTCACATTACAAGGTTTGTATGAAAGAAAATTTTTGGAAAATCTACTGGAAAATATGGGAATTTGAGAAAAACTGAAAGTACGCTTCCAGCTCGGATCAGTTTCTAGATTCTCCAACAGTCAGCTTATTCATTCGTTACTAGCCTAGCAACCAAATACGCTATAACGTAGCGAACAAATACGCCAAGGAGATTGGAGTAGAAAATTAAAACAGCCAGACAGATTTAACATGAATCTTTGTTTCTTTATAAGTCGCTCCGTATTATTCATACCTTAATGGTCTTACCGGTGTGATAATATCTTTGAAGCGTTGCAAATATAGCATCGATGTCAGTTCGTGGTATTTTTGAGGGTTAAACAAACAAATGTAGTACAGATCGCGGTTTATTTTTTCAGAACAGTGCCTTCATTGCGGCGTCGTAATATCATTTGGCCTACGCGCAAGACATGACGATTAAAAAAGCGCTAGGCCTGTTGTTGGAAGGTTTTGAAATAATTTTTGAATTGCCGTGCTTTTCCCATGGGTCAATCACATGGCGTGTAAGAGAGTTGGGAAACCATCTGCTCTGTTTGTTTTCTCTTCGGACGGAAAGACAAAAAATACCATTCATCAAGAAGCGTTACAATGAATGCAACTAAAAGACTTTCAAAACGTTGTAATTCCATTCCATTTATCGTATTTCAATTACTTGTTTTGTGTCATATGCAATTTCCATCATTAAAGTGTGATCATAGAACATTTATTTTTTCAATTGAAATGTTTGTAGAGCTTAAGGTACTTAACTACGGGGTCACCAGTCCCCAAACTTACAAGCCACTTTTGAGCTACCTTAGACTAAAGACGGCACAAGCATCCATGCCCTAATGGGGGGGGGGGGGGGGGGGGGGTATACGAGCCCCGACGGGGAGCAGCCTCGCGCATCGTCTCTGTTATACCGGCAGCCCTTTAAGTTTCCTCAATACTTTGTGGCGCAGTCAGAGGGGGCCCGAATGGACTGTCCGAGGTAGAAATTCGTCATACTGCGCATGACGTCACCGCCGAAGCACGCGGCGGCAGTTGTAGCATTAGCCCTGCAGTAGCTTGTTGTTTACTGTGTATTAGCGGGAACATTTTTTTCGTTTATTCGTGTGTTTCACGACAGGAAATTCGATGCCTCTAGTTCAGTTTAATATGTTTATGATTCGTTTGACACTTTAAATTCTTGCAGAATCGTTGACAAAAAGACATTAGCAAGCGGAACAAACGAGCAGCTCCAAAAAAATAATTCTCAACAAAATGTATTTGTGCTGTGAAACAATGAATATTCGAAACCGAAGGAAGCTCTTACCATTTCACAAAGGACTGTTTAATGTCAATTCTTTATTTGGCCTTCATTCTGACTTTTTGTCACTCGGCATTATATATAGCACGGCTGAACTAGGACTGTCTTGAAAACTTGTTTTTACAGATTAGAGGTCTTTCCCATTTATATCAGCATCCTCCACCTAAAGAAGTAAAACATCGGCTGCGTTTGTTGCTTCTGTAAAAGAATGTCCAAAACATTCTAGTGCCTAATACTTCATCTGTGAGACAGGATGAGGACTCACAACAATTTCTGCATCTAGTCTGCTGTGTAGAGTTATGCCGGATATGTTTGAACCAATGGCCATGTCAGATGGAGAAGCAGAGAGACAGGAAAAGTTTTACTTGTGAGGCTGTGACAGACGTTGAATTCCCAGCTGAAGGATTCAGATATCTAGCAGGATGCATTGCACGCCGTGCTACAAAATATGTCGCCTCACTGGGGGTGTCGTCTAATGAACTACTTTGACCTCTTCCAAGACACCTCGCAAAATACTGGTGGATAGAATTTCTATCACGAGGACGGTAGTGCTGTCTGACGAGTGGATGCAACAGATCTCAGAGTGTGATTTGCTGTTCAACGAGATTATCGGAAGTGACATACTTTCAGAATGAAAAATTTCTAAGAGATTAGCCGACACAATTTCTGAGAAATTGCCGGAGGTCATGAAAATATTCTTACGGCCTCGAATTTTTATTCGAGTGCGCTACCTCAACATGAAGCTGAAGAAAGAGAAAGCAGCGGAATCCCAGAGACGAAAATCACGTCACAGGCATTCTTTGACTATCGGAAAGATTAAACAAGATATGTAACTGCAATAAGCAAAGCGTAAACGGCTAACTTTTATGTGTTTGGTGGTGTTCCACGTGGCGGTGCAGCGCCGCTTCGCGTCCCTCGCTAGCAGTGCTGCTTTCGCCACTGACGTCATTTCAACGGCCAATAGCAGGCCGTTCCGCTTGGGGCCCAACCTATTATAGAATAACCTTGGGCGCAGCACAAGACATGCTCTTTCAAAAGTATATACTTAATGTGAAATGCCTCTGTGCAGAGACTAAATGCTTTGCGATGAGAGAGACCCGGCCCATAAAGAGTCGTGGTTCTAGTCAGCCAATTATCAGACAAGCTGATAGTGCGGCAAAGGGAGGATCCCAATTGGGAATAAGTGGGAGGCGCTTACCAGTTCCGCCATACGCCTTACAACCAAGGCCAACCTCCCGAAAACCTTGGTCGGAACCGGGGGTTTGGGACCAATTTCGTTTATCTCTGGGACGTTACCCCAGACTACAAATGGTTTATCGAGAGAGCACGAATGAACTCACGACAATCACAGGTCGGACGCCCGAGTTACCATCGTAGACTCGTAGAGTCTAGATCGACCAACAATGGACAAGCATCCTCTATTAACTGCATCCGTGAGCACGATCTCCTATGCTAAAAAAAAAAAAAAAAAAAAAAAAAAAAAAAAAAAACTTATCTCTTTTCATTCTCCACTCCGAGGAGTGGAGCGGGCTGTTTGAGATCCGGCCCATAAAGAGTCGCGGTTCTATTCAGCCAATTATCAGACAAGCTGATAATGGGGCAAAGGGGGGTATCCCAATTGGGAATAAGTGGGAGGGGCTTACCAGCTCCGGCATACGCCTGACAACCAAGGAAAACCTCCCGAAAACCTTGGTCGGAGCCGGGGGATTGGGACCAATTTAATTTATCTCCGGGACTTGCCCCGGACAAAAATGGATTATCGAGAGAACACGAATGCACTCACGACAATCAAGGATCGGACAAAATGTAAACTTATTTAAAAACCATTTATAGTCTTTTCGCTGCGAGAAAAACATGCTAAGCTGTATTATGAATATGTGCGGTTTTGTTTTCCTTTTCCCAGTGACTTTTAACATAAAACAGAAAAGCTGTATTTAAAATAAAACGGATTTAAAAAGGGGAGGGGGGTTGATAAAGATGATGAGGGGGCAAGGAGATTGATATGGTGTGGGATAACAGGGAGTGTGGTGACGGTATGGGGTGTAGGAGGAGGAGGGAGGAAGGGATAGACTTAGGGAGAAGAAGAGAAAAGGGTATATATCCCGTACACATTAAAGACTGCGAAGCGTTGCCGGGTTTTCTAGTGTTACATATATTTCGTCGCTTTACATTTACAGTCTGGACTTGCAAAATGGGTTTTGTTTAAAAGGTAAAACATTCTGTGAAAGTGTTTGATAGTGATGGGCTTGGCATATGGTATAGAATATGTAACCTTACATAGAGGTTGCTCTGTTTTCGTAAAACTCACTATGCAAGCCAAAACTGTGATAGTAAAGTCACAAAATACGAATATATACGATACCTGATGTGGTGAAACCTGTCGAAAAATGTCAAAAAATTTTCAATTTTTTTTTTTTTTTTTTTTTTATAGTGAACTTGTGTATTCATCTTTCGTAGACTTTCATAATACCTAACTTAGCTATCAACTGCATTCGTCGACGTTCTGAGTCGAGATCTCTACAGACAGTTGTGAGTCAGTTTTTAACAGTCACAGTAAGACATAAGCACAACATACTGAGTACCACTTTCGGCTGACTGAAAATCTTCCTCAGAACAATAAAACTGTTTAAAGCTGATATCTGCCGATTTAATAAGGTGCAGGCTCTTTGGTACTTCAAACGTGCGGTCAGTGTGAATTAGGTTGGAACTTGCCTTATAATTTCGCTTACAGTTTTCGGGAGGTTTTTAAAGGGGGCTAAACGGCTAGGTTATCTCACAGTTTATGGAATATTCCGTCGGTGCTTGGAGGAACAAAGACGTATTTAAAACTTAAATACGTAGTATTTTTGTTACACAATATTATTTATTTGGTAGTTATTAGCAGCTTTCGGCTTCTTAGGCCATCGTCAGATAACTTCATACTAAACAGATAGTCCACACGTAACACTGAGTTTACATATACCAAGACGATTTTACAAAGATATGTGAACTGCAAGTTAATTATGTCTATGAATCGACACTACATAACAAACGTACTCCTACAAAACAAATGGATTTTAAATGAACATATCTTGGGCTACAATGGTATTAAAATATCAATACTGTGTAACTGTATAAGAAAGTATTGTCTGCAGGTGGTGGTAGAAACAAAATGTGGGTTTGTTAGGAATAAGTATCAATATCACAGAACGTGCATAATAATAATAATAAAAAGAAAAAGAACACAAAATGGGGTCCGAATGGGTACATCTTACATCACATAAGGTTACAAATATTATAAACGTCCAGGTGAGCGATCGATGATTGTACAAGTAAACTGTAAATTATGGCTAGGAAGAGAAAGGTATATGGAGTATTCGTATGGAACACACATGACAAAATTATTTACACACAGTGAGAACAATAGGCCTATTATTAAGTGAGATTATTTTAGTAGAGGTAAATAATGGAATTGTGTCTTGTCATTAAGCACTAGATCAGGATTTTTCGACTGGTGTTTGTTAATGACCATGTTCTGTAGTATTGATACTTGTTCATAACAAACCCACATTTTGTCTCTACCATCACTTGCTGACAATATTTTCTTATACAGTTACACAGTTTTAATATTTTAATACCATTGTAGCCCAAGATTTGTTCATTTAAAATCCATTCGTTTTGTAGAAGTACGTCTGTTATGTAGCATCAATTAATTTGCAGTTCATATATCTTTGTCAAACCACCTTTGCATATGTAACCCTATTGTTACGTGTGGACTATCTGTTTAGTATGACGTTATCTGATGATGGCCTAAGAAGTCGAAAGTTGCTAATGACAAGCAAATAAATAATACTGTGGGACAAAAATACTACGTATTTAAGTTTTCAATTATCATACAGCTTTCGTATGACTATACAATTGCACAACGCCGTCACTGCTGCTGACTGGTGTATACAACTCAAATAGAAGCTGGCCACACAAGCGCGCATTCATTCAGCGTCTGGCGCTGTTTTTATTTCGAGAAGTGTGTCAGTTGCGTAACGGAGCCACCTCCTCCGCACCTACCCTGTTTATACAGTGCTGTACTAGCCCTGCTACAATTCAAGTTCTCTCGCCCACTCCCAAATTTACAAATCACTGGTAACAGAAACTTTGCACAATCTTTTGCATGGTGTATCTGAATTTCATAAATGTTTTGTTTGCGCTGGAATTATTAAATCGTTGTTCCTTACTGGCCCTTTCGGTAATTTCGCAGATGTACTGCATAGCGTGGCTTCGACCTCCAAACGATATATATCAAAGCGGTTAAGTATCGAAACAATACGTATCGAACAGGCAAATATTATGATTTTTCTGAATATGTAATGAGTTTAAGGGATGTGGATTGGCAGGAACCTAAGAGTACAGCTGTCAGGGTTATTTACAAGAAACCTTACACTCGAAGAACTTCGGTCTGAAATGATATATATCGAACGTACAACTGTAAATCGATTTAGTGTTTCCGAAACGTACTAGAAAAACTTCTTTTTTAACTTATGTCTAACATTTCTAAGGCTACGCTATAGATAACGTTTTTAAAACTGAAAGTTAGGTTAGGTATAGGACAGAGAAGAAATTTATTTTTAGTACGTGAGGGCGCGTAGCGCGGGAATCTCCGGTTCAGAAACATTCACTTATTCTATATATATAGTTTCGAAACTTATCCATTCGATATATATCGTTTGGAGGTCGAAGCCTCGCTTCAGCCGCGCTATGCAGTACATCTGCGATATTACCGCCATTTCTAGTAATGGTTCACTGCATAATTCCAATAATATTATTCACAGAAATATGGTGTAACGTCTTTATAGAATATGATACTGTAAGTGTTAATACTAACAAGATATTTGTGTCCTCAACAGGTTCCACCTGCTTCATAGCTGTCACGCCACGTTTCAATTTCCGCAATACTTTGAAAACATCTGTTTATTAAGTCCTCAGACTATCTCACCGTCTGCTACTCTCACAGGATCGCCGAACATCCTTTAAGTTTCAACAAAATCACCCGTACACATTAAGTGCCGAGTAGCACCGTGGTTCGGAAGCCACGTTAAACTATAGGTCCCCCTATAACTGGCTGGGAAAGTCAGATCGGAGGAAGGCAACGGCATACCATCTCCAAACGGGACCATGCCTAGTAAACCACCGTGGTGTTCAAACCAATCTTCGGATTGTTGACTGATTTACCTTACCTGAATATCCACCTTTACCGAACCAAACAATTGTTAACACAATTATGTAGTGGGAAACAGGTACTGCATGATAGAATTTCGGGTGTTTGAAGCACAGGCGAAGAAAATAAGATTCTTTGTTTCGGTGTGAAAGTGATCAGCACGGCTTCTTTGCCATTGTCATTATGCGTAGTCTCATTTTCTGTTTATCTTCTTGTACCGAATATTTCTTAATCACTAATTTCGGTTTGCTTATTGTTTCAGCTTCATTTGTTCCTCACAAGTTTGTTTCGTTGCTATGTCGTTTGAGAATTGCCGGGCGCTTTATACTGAAATGAATCGTCACGAATGATCAAAGCAGTTATTGACAAATAATAAGAGTTCTGATTTAACCTTTTGAGTTCATTTCAGATTTCGAATTTGTCAGTAATGGTAATAAACAATTAGAAGCTCCTGATTCGCCGCATGAGGGACTTCTGCTGCGTATGCATACACCACTACAATAACAACGAGTCATCGTCATCCACACTTTGATAACAATATCAGAGCATACAGTGGTCCATGCAGACACTGTTATATGTAATTTGTATGTGATTCATACATAAACATTCTTATTATTTAAATTAAAAGTAAAATACTTGAAATCAAATAATAAACCAATGCAAACTGCGACTATCTAGTGTTATGCCTGTCTTCAGCAACCGGTCTGGACATTTAAGGTGACTTACTTATATGCTTTTAAACATAAACTTCCGAAACCGATAAGAAATACACCTTTAAGTTTTGCAACTGGTTGCTAGTTATTTTATCAACAATTTCACTATAGATGGATGATTGTGAAGGGTATCGTTTGAAGCAGACAGTCAGAAGATGCCATGCGGGCCGGTAGTGACGGTTTGGAATATGGAGGAAATACATTATGGGTGAAGTGTCTAAGGGCTCCCTGCTCGACCACATTCAATTTTGATAAAATTTATACAGAATGTACCTGAGGGCCCGACATGAACGTATGCAAAGTTCCAGGTTCACCTGTAATTTGGTTCACGCACTAGAGTCATTTTTGTGAAGACCACTTTTACCGACACAGAAAAGTCGCGCTAAATCTTCAAGTTTAACATTCTACTGTTGCTAATGTAAAAGAGCAAGATCCTTGGTTCGTGGTATAGTGGTACAACTTATTGTTCTCTACACAAAAATGATGCAGATAGAGTCCAGAAAGTAATGTATTGGCATAAACTCAGTTCAAAGTGGACAACAAATCATGTAGTGAGAAATTTGCCCCATAGTTTAACGAGGCATAAGTGGTGGAAAAACCACACTACAGACTTGGTCTTTTGTCTGTCTGGGTGTTTACTATATCACCAATTTCGACCTGGCTTGTGTGTTTAATTACTGTGCTACGATCCTGTGAATATGTTAAATATATATGAATCTGTCAGAATATACCCGTGTTCAAAGTCATATATCTCAAAATCGACACCTACCACATTATTTTCATTGACACCATTCAACGGAGTATATTTCATTCCATTAAAAAACGTATGTTCATTTCGGTGTCTCTTTGGTTGAGGTGGAAATATTTCGCCTAAACTATTTACTTTTTTGTAATTCGAGAAAAAATCTTGCGTTGGTTTATGGTGGTTATGCCACTAACAGACCAAGTGACTCGTAGCCCCATCGCCTAGGGGACCCTGACCGGTAGCCATGAGGTCAGATACGAGCGAGCTTATTTACTGGATGTTCCCAAGCTTGAATGTGGGAGTCGGGCAGGTTCCCAAGCCGAAATGTGAGTATATAGCAGTTTCCATGTAACATTTTGGGTATCCAACAGGTTCCCTAGCATTGTTTGGTTCTCTTTGTAGTTCCAAAGCCATAATACAGAATTCTTCAGTTGGTAAATGCTTTAAATTTGTTGCTAATATCCATAACTATTGCTTCTTGCAAACTGTATTGCCACCCAATCATTGAAGCAGCTGGAACTCTTATGACTGCTATGATCTGTTGTTGGGATCCAGCATATGTCGCGTCTAGCAGACCAATGAAATGATTGCGCAGCTCCAGTAGAATGCCTGAAAGTAGTCCAGGCAGTTTTTTCTTCACATGAAACTTCACAGACATTTCGTAAGCACCATTTTCCATCATAAACGCAAGCGACATACTGGCCAGGTTGTAGTTCAGTAATGGCAACATGTTTAGTAGCAACTTTAGCATATCGGTTAACATTTGCTATAAAAGACAATGAATCATTTGATACTGTATCAATCTGAAAGCACTTTTCATCAATAGGCACAAAATGATGATGATCTCTTGTACCAGACACCGTACATTCATCCTCGAAATGGTTTTCCTGGTCAATTTTTGTATATTCAATAATTCCTTTTTAATATAAATAAATTCAGTGCCATGCACAATTTTTTGCAATATTCAAACAGATCAGTGGGTGTCAAGATTTGGTTTTCAATTCGGCGCTGAAGGCTAGCTCTTGCTACTAATCGCTTAATTATACCTCCCAGTTCCATTAAATGGGTATTTCCCATGGGTTGTACCGAAAAAATTCCATTCGACAGTAATGCCAAAATTATTTTTATGATGACAAAGATTTAGGATGATTAAAATTTTTGTACTGTGCAGCAGAACCAGGAGAAACGACGATGTAGCAACGTACAAAACAAAAATGCAGTCGAGACACGAATGAGTAGCGTGCCTCGTCTCTATGCCCTACATAGAGCAGCCGCAAGTTCTGATTGGCCCGTGTGGTAGGCCAGTGACAGCGATCACGGGTGACGAGCGGCGCCTAGCGGCCATCATCGAAGTACATGTGTTCTGGCGGGCTCTCGAACTCGTCGGATCGAGATAAAAAAAAAGACAAAATCAAAAAAAATTTAAATTTTTAGGAGAAATTTTTGTATCTCACCCAAAGAGACTGCAAAATGAAAATAACTTTTTCTAATAGGATGAAGTGTGCTCTGTTGAATGGTGTCAATTAATACAATGTGGTAGGTGTCCATTTTGAGATACATGACTTTGAACAAGGATATTTTTTGATACAGTCATGATTTTTAGCAAGTTTACAGGATGGTAACAGAGTAATAAAGAACCGAAGACAAGACCAAAATTTTTATATACTAAACACCCATACAGGCAGTAGTTTGGCAGAAACTATGGGGCGAAAATTACTCGCTATATGATGCGTTGCCCACTTTGAACGGAGATTATGCCAAATGCATTGCTTTCTTAAGTCTATCTGAATCATTTGTGTGTAGAGCACAAAACTTTGTACCACTGTACCATGAACCAAGGTTCTTGCTCTTTCACATTACGAACATGGGAATGCTAAGCTTGGAGATTTTATCTTGACTTTTCGGTGTCGGGAAAAGTAGTCTTCATAAAAAAAAGGCTCTAGTACATAAACCAAGTTACAGGGGGGGGGGGGGGCTGAAACTTTTCATACTTTCATATCGGGCCCTCAGGTACATACTGTATAAATTTCATCAAAATTGAAGATGAGTCGAGCTGGGAGATTCGTCTAAGATGGCAGACTTGGCGTGGAAAGATCGTTATCGGCACCTACATGTACAAAATATCGCTAATTACTATATAGGCGAGATGGATTATGTTTACCCCTATTAACTCAGGACTGACGTAAGAGCTATTTCTTTACCGTTAAGGGGCGTTAACACAGATGAGAAACTAAATGTTTACCTTCTTTTATGGGCTCATGTTGTCTGGAATCGTTCTCAGTCCTGGAAATTACAGTTTGGAACAATCCAGGAGCTGCAGTCATCTGCTTCTTTGTCTGTCGCGCTACCAAACGTCCTACGTCACTCCATACCATAGCCTCGGGTAAGTCACGTTGTTGTTGCACTGCAGTACCTGCTCACTTCACTATCCGAACCCAACCGCTAGTGTAATTCGTTTAGTAGCGTAATCACAATTCAACGCGAACCCCATGTGTAGCATTCTGTTGTTATCACTGCCTCGATTGCTGTAATGTTGTTGTTTCCACTTCGTAGATGGAAGGCCTCGAACCACTGTAGTTCATTCTGCCAATGACAGTTCTTGAGAACCTAGATATCCAAACAGTTTCCCTAATTGTTTTGACCAAGGCTTCCAACCATGTACGGTATTCTGCAGACAAAAAGAAGGAAATTTTATAGGAGGCGAAGAAAATGTTCCAGACCGATGGTCCGAATATTTCAGTGAGCTGCTGGATTTCACTACAGAAAGAGAAGAAAATGAAACGGAGGATGACCAACCGTGGCAAAATGTTAGTCAAGATGAAAGACCTTTACCTATACCAACAATAGAGGAAGTTAGGAAGGCAATTAAATGCCTAAGGAATAATGAGGCTCCAGGTAATGACAATATTTCAGCAGAGATGATCAAGGGCGAAGGTGAACATCTAACAAGATAGGTATATCAGCGATAGTGAAAATATGGGAAAAGGAAGAGATGCCAGACCAGTGGAGCACGGCCATTATATGCCCGATTCATAAGAAGAAGGACAAAGCAAACTGAAAATTATCGTGGTATTGCGTTAGTCAGTGTAGTTTACAAAGTATTAGCCAAAGTCATTGCTATGAGACTCACACCAATTAAAGAAGAAATCCTCGGTGACTACCACTTTGGTTTTCGATGGGGCAGATCAACAACTGACCAGATCTTCATTATAAGGCAAATAATGGAAAAGTGTCAGGAATATAATGTGGATGTACACCAGCTTTTTGCACTTTAAAGACGCCTATGATAGTGTGAAAAGGAAAAAGCTGTACGAGACCTTAATGGAGATGGAATTCCAAAGTAAAAATCAGACTGGTACAAATGACCCTCACCAGCACAAAATGCCGGGTAAGAGTAGAAGGAAAACTTTGTAAAGAATTTGAAGTCAACCAAGGTTGAAGACAGGGTGATGTACTATCGACGCTACTCTTCAACATAGTGTTAGAGAGAGTAATGCGAAGGGTGGAGATTGATAATCGAGGTGGTACTCTGTTTAACCGCATGCACCAAAATCTTGCTTATGCCGATGATGACTGTATGCTTGCTAGAAGCTTGAAAGAACTGGAAGAATGATTTGGCAGACTGGAAAAGGAGGCAGAACAATTGGGACTTAAAGTAGACAACACTAAAACATACTATCTGTTTGCTTCCAGGAAAAATGTTGTTTCTAAAGGGAGAGATATATTAAGTGGAACAGATGAAATTATGTGAGATTTGAGAAGTTCCAATACCTGGGACTGCTGGTTACGGAGGATAGCAGGATAAAAGAAGAAATAAAATCAAGAATTGCTGCAGGAAATAGAGGTTACTGTGCCCTGATGAAGATCCTTCAATCACACAGCCTGAGCACAAAATCGAAGGTGTCTGTCTATCGTAGCCGAGCGGTCTAAAGCACCTCGCTGCGTAGCGCGCGGTTGCTCGCGTTGGAGGTTCGAGTCCTCCCTGGGGCATGGGTGTGTGTGTGTGTTTGTCCGTAGGTTAGTTTATTTAGGTTTAAGTTAAAAAATGTTTGTTAACCTTATGACACTCAACTACGGGGTTACCAGTCCCTAAACTTACAAACTACTTATCAACTAGCTTATCCTAAGGACGGTACAAATATCCATGCCTAAGGGGGGATTCGAACCCCCGACCGTAGTGGCCGTGCATACCGTGACTGAAGCGCCTCAGTCCCCTCGGCTACCGCGGCCAGCTAGGTTTAAGTAGTTTGTAAGCTACGGACTGATGACAACTTTGACTGGAGAGAAAACTTAGAAAATATTGTGGGGAAGGCGAACCAAAGGTTACGTTTCATCGGCAGAACGCTTCGAAGACGCACCAGCTCCACTAAAGAGACTGCCTACATCACACTTGTGCGTCTTCTCCTGGAGTACTGTTGCCCCTTGTGGGACCCTCACCAGGTGGGACTGACGGAAGATATTGAGAAGATTCAGAGAAGGGCAGCTCGTTTTGTTTTATCACGTTACGGGTGAGAAAGCGTCACGGAAATGTTGCACGAATTGGGGTGGAAATCATTAAAAGAAAGACGTTATTCATTGCGGTGTGATCTGTTTGCGAAGTTTCAACCACCGACTTTTAGTTCTGAATGTGAAAATATTTTGCTAGCACCCACCTACTTAGGGAGACATGACCATCCCAATAAAATAAGAGAAATCAGATCGAAAACGGAACGATTTAAGTGTTCTTTCTCCCCCCGCGCGCTATTAGAGAATGGAACGGTAGAGAAAAGTTATGAAAGTGGTTAATGAACCCTCTGCCAGGCACTTGAATGTGATATTCAGAGTATCTGTGTAGATGTAGATGTAGATGACCACGCAGTTTGGTCCGATAGATTTACAGACATTTGAACATTTTGACTATCTATCGAACAGTCATAAGACTTGTGGTAATGTATGGCTCAGAAACATGGACAATGACTGTAGCAGAAGAGCTCTTGAGAAGGTGGGAGAGGAAAATATTAAGAAAGATTCTTGGAGCCGTGTTTGAGTCGGGGCAATGAAGGATAAGGAGAAACAAGGAATTGAAAGAACTGTACGAAAATCCTGACTTGGTGGCTCTAATTAAGTGTAACAGATTGAGATGGCTGGGCCATGTAGAGCGAATGTCGGAAGATCGAACTGCCAAAAAGGTTTATACAGGAAATCCAGGTGGCCAAAGAAGCAAAGGGAGGCCTCGGAAACGATGGATGGAGGATGCAGAACAATTGGATGCAGAACAAATGGGACTTAAAGTAAACAACACTAAAAGACAGTATCTCTTTGCTTCCAGTAAAAATGCTGTTTATAAAGAGTAATATATTAAGTTGAACAGAGGAAATTATGAGAGATGTGAGAAGTTCCAATACCTGGGAGTGCTGGTTATGGAGGATAGCAGGATAAAATAAGAAATAAAATCAAGAATTGCTGCAGGAAATAGAGGTTACTGGGCCCTGATGAAGATCTTTCAGTCACGCAGCCTGAGCAGAAAATCGAAGGTGACTGTCTATCGAACAGTCATAAGACCTGTGGTAAAGCATGGCTCAGAAATATGGACAATGACTGTAGCAGAAGAAGAGTTCTTGAGAAGATGGGAGAGGAAAATATTAAGAATGATTTTTGGAGCCGTGTTTGTGTCGTGGCAATGGAGGATAAGGAGAAACAAGGAATTGGAAGAGAGGCCTTGGAAACGATATCTGGAGGATGTAGAAAATGGTTTGAAAAAGATAGGAGTCAGGAGATTGAGGAAACGAGCAGAAAATCGTCAGGTTCGGGCTGCGATCATCAGAGAGGCCAAGGCCCTACATGGGCTGTAGCGCCAAGGAGAAAGTAAGTAAGTGTACGCATCCGGAACTGTCACACAGTGCGATCCTATATACATGGCACCCGGCGCTACTCAGTAGCTGCCTCTGGCGGCAGTCTCTTCTTACGGCTTTGTGGCTGGGTTATAACAGCCAGCCCGCCTTATAGCGTGCGGGCGATCACCGTCGGTAATTATCGGGCCGCCGGCTCGTCCGTTGAGGGCGCCATAACCCCGCGGCGGCACAATATCGGAGACGGCCACATGCGGCCCTCTGCGCCGCCTGTACTTCTGCCTCAGAGGCGGCTCATTAAGCAATATTTACCGTGCGGCTGTGCACCTGTCGCCTTTACGAGGCAGTTCACCCGACGAGTGCGTCTCCATCTAAAGTCGGCAGGCTGCGCGGGAGCCGACTAATTAACGAGACCAGTCACGACATCGTAGAACGTTCCTAATACCGGGTGATCAAAAAGGCAGTATAAATTTGAAAACTTAATAAATCACGGAATAATGTAGATAGAGAGGTAAAAATTGACTCATATGCTTGAAATGACATAGGGTTTTATTAGAACAAAATAAATAAATAAATAAATAAAAATAAAAAAGAATTCTTCAAAAAATGTCCGATAGATGGCACTTCATCTGATCAGAAAAGCAATAAGTAGCATAACAAATTGAGACAAAGCAAAGTTGATGTTTTTTTACCGGAAATGCTCAATATGTTTACCATCATTCCTCAGCAATAGCTGCAGTCGAGGAATAATGTTGTGAACAGCACTGCAAAGCATGTTCGGAGTTATGGTGCGGCAGTATCAGTTCCGACCGGAAGATTCACTTGTATGCCAGTCGTGTTTGAACAACTGTATTACAGCACCGGTGCATACAATGTTACCGAAACATTCAACACCAGATTAATCGATGGTAAAACCTATCACCTAGAAGAATTTTAGTAGTGAGAGCTTGTCATCTTGCTACAACTGTAATGTTTTTACTCCATCATTTTTTTTAACTTGGTTTATTTCTTTTTTTTTTTTTTTTTTTTGTTCTATCTAATAAAACCTCATGTCAGTCCAAGCATGTGTGCGAATTTTTACCTCTCTATCTAAATCATTATTCAGTGTTTTATTAAGTTTTCAAATTTATACTAACTTTTTGAACACCCGGTATATTTACAGTGGCGGCGCGTCCTATGTTTTCACTGGTTCAGCGAACGCCCGGAAGAAAGCTCGCCGTGATAAAAAGTAAATAAATAAAATAACACAAAACCCAGCTTTGTCACACACCCTGCCCAACAGGGTAATTCTGCAGACAACATTCCAAAGAACCTCCAAATACTCCATTCCGCCAACAAAGGTATGAAACATGACTTTTTAAAAAAAGAAATTGAGATCCTCGTCAACATAAATACAGCATCCCACAACCTGATTTATCATCGGACTGAACTAAAAAGCAAAATGTTCCCCCAAATCTTTGAGAAATAACTAATGGAAGAAAATAAAATAAAATAAAAAAATAAAAAAGTAAAGCTTTCAACGATCTGGAGATTGGTTTGAACACCACAGTGCTTTACTAGGCATGGTCCTGTTTGGAGGTGGTGTGCCGTTGCCTTCCTCCAACCTTCAAACTGACTTACTCAGCCAGTTATAAGGGGACCTACAGTTTGACGTGGGTTCCGAACCACGGTCCTACTCGGTGTTTTTCACATCAGCAACTCCGCCAGAGGTGAAAGATGTGGAAAGTGACACATAACGAACCCACGACCAAAATCCCCTCTCTCTCCCTTCTCCCCCACCTCTCCCCACACCCCCTCGGCTCATGACAACTCTTTCAGACGCTTGTGATAAGGTCAAAACACAACCAAAGAATAAATGCATAATTACGTTACGCACATCTAAATACCTATGTCTTCTATTCTACAATAATAGAATAACCATATTCCTACTGTTATTTGAACTGAATAAATAGAACCTAGCCTTTACTAAAACTCTAGGACACACTAGTGTATGAATAAATATAAGCAATAGTACGTATTTTATTCTTGTTCTTAAGACTAAAAATAAAATTAAAAAAAAAAACCTATACAATCAATACAGACAATTATTCACATTTGCAGTTCAATATTGTCAAAATTATTTGCTAACAGATCAATTGTATCATACACAAACATACCTATACGAAGAGTGTTATATCTTCAAATGTTCAAATTTTTGTAAAGCTTATGGGACTTAACTGCGGGGTCACCAGTCCCTAAACTTACAAACTACTTATGAACTACCTTATACTAAATACAGCACAAACATCCATGCCCGAGGGGGGATTCGAAACGCTGACGGGGAATGGTAACATAACGTCTCAATGCGCTCGGTCACTCCGCCATGGCTTATATCTTCGAATGATGATATAAGACACGAGAAATGGAAATCAACTATAAAAGGCCGAACATACAGTCGCAGTAAGTAAATCAAGAAATTCCACGTAATTTTCCAAATACAAAACACGATGTAAACAACGTGTAAGTCGAGTTTTTAATGTAAGTTTCCGTCTTCCCACCAAAGAGCCAGCACCCAATGTGACGCTTAAAATGATTCTGTAACATGCAGCATCTGAAGATGAAACTGAAAAGGTTCGAAAACCACTTCATTCAGTGCAAACAGGTGTAAGGATTGCAATTTCTAGACGTCGGATTGTGGATCACATATTTTTCAACAAACAATAAACGCACAAGAATACAGAAGTAATATTCTATATCTATACTAATTCATAGGAGAACTTGAGTTGAGTGTAATACTGAACGGTTATTTTCAAGATGCTGCATCCGCGCATACAGCTCGCGTTTCAATGTCACTGGTTTCTGGTGTTTCTGGCGCTCGCACAATTTCACAGGGACTCTGGCCTCCACGATCGACTGACCCAACACCACCTGACTTTTTGTTCTGGAGTGCAGCGAAAGCAGCTGTCTATAAAAACCGTCCGAAATCCATCGAGGAATTGAAAACTGCAGTATCCACTTTCACTTCTTCTGTTACACAATAAATGTTACAACTTGTGCATGGAAACATGATTAGACGAACAGCATAGGGAGGTCACTTTCAACATTTAATGTCAAAAATTTGTAAGTAATGTTGAACATTCAATAAATTAATAACGTGTAATTCACTGAGGTTCATTTCGGTATATTCATTGCGCCATACGGCACGCGCAACTAATAACCATACCGCACTGCGGAGAGACGTTCTCAATACACTGATGTGCCGAAACTTATTGGATACCTCCTAAGTGACGTCGGGTAACCTATTGTAAGTCGAAAAGCAGAAAATCGACGTGACATGGACTCTAGAAGTCACTGGAAGTTCCCAGCTTGAAATACAGACGTATTGATCTATAACCGTCCATAATTGTAAAATGTGAGTTCATGTTAAACACCAGGAGAAAGCGAGGGAAATAAGACTTTTACTTGAACAGCTGAAGAAGATAGAAAGCTTCAAGTACCTGGGAAGCGTAATTGAGGAAAATTGAGAATTAACAAGGAGGTTAAAGAACGTGACAGGCAGGCAGAAGTATTTTTGAGAAGCGTTAGGAGTTTAGTGTTGAATTAGGACCTACCACAGAAAAGCATATACCGAAGTTGTAGTACTCCTGTACTAGCTGAAGACCCACGTTTATTTATTCCATACTCTTGTTCGTCCATCTACTCTCCCGTCTTCTTTCAGATATTCTCGTTTTACGTCCGAGTGTAAAAATGTTTTTCAGTATCGGAATAAGTATCGGAGACTGGTGTCAAAATCTGTGTGTAAAGTACCCGCCACACTAAATTTAATATAGACGGTGACCTCGTGGTTTCGACGTGAAGTGGGAAAAATTTCAACAAGAAGGGGATTAAACTGTAGTTTTTGTTGAAGTCTGTAAGTGAAATAACACCCTCGGCGTTCACCGTACGAAAATTTATGTAGACAGTGATCTTATTCTTGATTTGCAGGTAAAATATGTAAAATTTCATCTAAACTGGAACAAAACTGTAGATTTATTTGCAATACAAACACACTCAAAGTTATTCAGGGTGCAGCGAAATAATTTCCGCACTCTAGCTTCGCAGGGCGATTCCTCAGTTGCTAGCCCAGCAATTGAAAAAGTATCTCATAAAATTTCGTCCTGCGCAAATATCCCGCAGTAAATGGACGTCGAAGACTTAGATGCGTGTGTGTTCCATACGTCAGTGTGCATCTCAATTACATAATTACACAAACAAACCTCTAGGACATATTCACTCAACTCTCTACTTCAATGGCTCTTCAAATACATTTGCCAGTACCACACGCGTGTCACCTACTGTACGTTTACTGTACTACGTCCATTACCTTAGCGTAAGAACAAGAAATAAGTACACAAAGATTTCTTGCGATCAGATAAACGTTATGGCAGCGCATGAAATACGAACAAAAGAAAAATTGTATTTGAGGTTCCCAATCTTCCATTCGTCCAGCTCATGCTTTCCTTCTCTCTGTTCACCTGCTACCCCCGCCTCCTTCTGTCCCTTCTCCGTCCATTTTCTCCTCCCCCTCCCTTTGTTCATCTCCTTTCACCTCCCCTCTCTCATTTTACTCCTCTCCCCTCTCTCTGTCCATCTTCTCCTCTACCCTCTCTCTGTGTGTCTCCTCCATTCACTTTCTGTCCGTGTTCTCCTCCAACTACTCATCTCCGTCCTACATAAGAAAACACACATATATGCGCCAGGTTTTATAGTGACTGTTCAGACGTTGGCAATGTAGCAATCTACTATACACCATGCTCATTTGGCTGGCTTGCAGGTTACAACAATCCCTTTCACCAAAACATACATTTGTATGCTGACTTTCATGGTGACCAGTCAAACAATTTGGATGTTTGTTTCAACTTACCTTCCGTCATGCAGCTGCGAAAGAATACGAAAAGTAGCCCATGTTTTATATCGGGGATTAGCAATCTTCATTCCGTATTTCATTCTGTTGTGGCGTGAAGTCAGTGCCACATGCCAGACGTAAGAGAACGATCATAGAGAAGGCAGCGATCGACAGAAAGGAAGGAAGTAACCGAAAATGCGCGCCCTCTACAAGCGGATATATCTAGGCCGACATACGTCTGGACAGCCGTCAGTTACTAGTGAGAACTCAGGCAGTTAATGGTGAGGACACCGTCAGTTACTATGCAGCTACTGTTCAGTAATAGGACTGTACTAAGTAAGAACGCGCCAACGAACTTAGCAGTAACTAGGTCACAGCGCAGCTGGTATCATACGGACGACGCCACGAGAAGCAAGAAGAGAAACAATGTTCTAAAGTTGAGTATTGTAAATTGCAGTCAATAAATATCTTGTAATACTAACTATATCAATGAAACTTACTGGCAGATTAAAATTGTGTGCCGGAACCGGGACTCGAACCTGGGACCTTTGCCTTTCGCGGGAAAGCGCTCTACCGACTGGGCTACCCCGACACGACTCACGATGCCGCCTCACAACTTTACTTCCACCAGTACCTCGCCTCCTACTTTCCAAACTTCACAGAAGCTCTTTTGCAAACACACAAGACTAGCACTCCTGGAAGAAAGGATATGGCGGAGACATGGCTTAGCCACAGCCTAAGGGATGTTTCCAGAATGAAACTTTCACTCTGCAGCGGAGTGTGCGCTGATATGAAACTTCCTGGCAGATTAAAATTGTTTGCAAGAGAGCTTCTGTGAAGTTTGGAAAGTAGGAGGCGAGGTACTGGCGGAAGTAAAGTTGTGAGGCGGCATCGTGAGTCGTGTCGGGGTAGCTCAGTCGGTAGAGCGCTTGCCCGCGAAAGGCAAAGGTCCCAGGTTCGAGTCCCGGTTCCGGCACACAATTTTAATCTGCCAGGAAGTTTCATATTAGCGCACACTCCGCTGCAGAGTGAAAGTTTCATTCTGGGAACTATATCAATGTTTTAGATGTCAAAGGATCCTGCACCAGTACCTTTATTGACAACTAGACCGGGACGAGCACTAAACAAAAGGCGACGAGGTCCGAACACATTCAATTCCGCCCAACCGTTTCAGCGTGAAGAGTAACAAAAGTGTTAAACCACTGTAAAATACCCTCCGGCATACACTGTACGGTGGCGTCCTAAAGGTAGCTCATGCGTTAATTCAGGGTATAAGCTATCTGCATTCCAAATTTCATTTAAATCCGTCCAGCTGTTTCAGCTTGAACAGAAACGAAGGTACTAATACATCATAAGGTACACTCTGCCACGTACCGCACAGTGGCTTACGAAAGGTAGCCCATGAATTAATGCACGGTATGAACTATCTCATTCCAAATTTCATTCATTTTGTCCATCCCTTTCAGCATGAAGGAGTAGAAAACACAATAACGCATTATAAGGTACCTTCCGTCAGTGGCTTACGAAAGGTTTCAATATGAAGGCTTAAGAAACGAATTTACTATTTGTAAAGCACCCTCCGCCATGGACCGTGCGAAGTAAATCTTAATATGTCTATAACCTTCGCACGAGTGCAAGCAACGATTTTGACAAAGATTTATCGCAGTCGTATGTACTGTATGGCCGTGCTCAAAATACGAACAAAAAGACAAACAAAGAAACATTTATTTTTATCCATTACATTGACCCATGCGTTGGAAAATTCGGTAATGAAGAAAATAAAAGGGGTAAGTAGATGACACAGAATGAGGAATGAGAAGGCCAGGGAAATTAGTGAGAGAAGAGTCCTTACAGCATAGGCTCGAAACATCAATGGTGTGGCCATTTAAAAAGAAGGAGAAGAGGATCTCAAGGAGGTTAGACGAAATACTGAAGCAGGACAAACAACAAAGAGGAAGACAAAGGGAGAGATGTCTAAAAGGAGGTGAGGATTGGGTCAAGAATGGAGGAGAGGACTGGGCCAGAGTGACAAAAGAGGGATGGTGTGAAGACTGGACAAAGTGGCGGGGCTTGTGTTCTAAACTGTACAATATCATGATGATGAATTGCAAACGTGCAGGTGCATGATCGCCTGTATGCACCTATATCTCAATTATGTCCCATTAACCCTCCGCCACTCGCGCCGTAAATATGGAAGCCGTAGCCCGCGCGGATGACAAGCGTCATTCAGAATATCGTGGTTCATTTAGATACTTTGAACGGCGTATATGAATGAATTTATGATTTTATATTATATCTAAATGCAGCACTTTTACTACACATTCACAATTAGTATGATCTAGCAATTTGTGCTAGAATTTAAGAAGGTAACATTTCCAAGTAGCAAAGCTACATCTCCTTTTCAAGTGTACATACTGACCTAAACAAAATGTAATTTTTAAAGGGCCTAGATAATCATTATTAACAGTAATTTAGGTGAAAATAGAGAAAATAGAAACAATAGTGCGTTATTTGACAACACAGTGTACTTTTCAAAAAATGTTCAAATGTTTGTAAAGCTTATGGGACTTAACTACGAGGTCATCAGTCTCTAAACTTACAAACTACTTGTGAACTACCTACAACTAAGGACGGCACAAATATCCATGCCCGAGGGGAGATTCGAACCCCCGACCGTAGTGGCCGTGCAGACCGTGACTGGAGCGCCTCTGTCCCCTCGGCCACAGCGGCCGGCAGTGTACTTTTGGAATGTTCCATAAATATCCATTTGTTTCATGCAGTAGACCATCTACGAGTTGTTTCACGTCGCGCGCTTCCACAAAAGTTACCACAAAATTCACTGAAGTAAATATTACAAAATTTTTGCGATAATTTCTATTGTGTTTACATTCTTGAGTAAATCCGAAATATCTATTTCTACCTTTGTTATACGAACTTCAATTTTGAATCTAGGTAAAAGAGTAATAACATTACAAGATCTTCTTCTAGCGTGGGGAGGATATTTACAATTTCCTCCGTTTAGTTTTTCCATCTTTCCCTCATAACAGAAGAAAAAAAAAAACATTTTCCTTTTGAATCACCTCTCCTGTGATTCTAGTTCACCTGTTTTTCAGATACTTTTCATTCTACTCTGTGTAGGTGAAATCTCTCACAATTCCAGTCTTGCTCTCTGATTCAGCTTTTATCAATGTTTAGAATGCACCCCATGTAACCATTCCAACCATACATTATGGTCTCTAACAAACATAGTGCGAAATTTTTCGCTTTGAAATCAGTCCCACAAAGTAAAAATGAAGAGAGTATTATGTAAATACGAAATGAACTGCGATCACTGGGAAAGCTATGCAGGCTTTCGCTTGTGCAGTACTTGCGTGGATGGCCGATGTCCTACTGATTTCAATAATATTTACTTAACGCTGTAATTTTCCAGACTTTTGAGCTGATGTTTCTCAACCAAGCAGATCGTTAGTTAGCTTCACGAGACGGATACATTTGACGTGGAAAGTTCGGAAACCATGCTTAGCGCAAGACTCCATTATAAAATAACAGTGGCTTGTCTCATTTCCATGCATTGGCGCAGCCAGGATTTGGCCCGTAGAGGAAGGGGGGGGGGGGGGGGGCTATTTCTTTTAAAAAAATAAAGCTGTTGAATTTATTAATCTATAACTACCTTTTTCACTTTTATAATTTAAGCAATTACACTACGAAAAGAACTGCACAAGAAATAAAATGAGTAGGCTCCCATTAATTTAAAAGTGGAAGAGGATCAACGTGGTGGAAATGGAGTGTACATAATGAGCTCATAAATAATTAAGCAGCTTCTATGTTACTAGCCAAAGAGAAAATTCTTTACAGTATGATTAACATGAGACTCTATGTATAAAAATTGAACTAAAATAACACTATTGCTCTTCATAAGATTCCACTCGGCGGCGCCGCTGACCTGCGGGTCGCCGTATATGCTCTTCAGCAGAGCAGTAACAATAGCGGCAGCATCAAAGATGGTATACGACTCGGCGGCACCGTCCACTTGAGGATCCTTGATCCCATCCACCATGTATTCGGCTGGCGACTGCGGCTTTCCACAGCAGCCCTGTGCCAAGTCTTCTTGCCGAAACAGGGATACTTCGGTTACATTTTCGCCGCCAGCAGCTCCTCGCTAGCTATGTTGCTCGAGTTCATGCCACGCCACACCATCTGAATCGCAGGCTTTTCTTTCCGACTTACCCCTCCTTCTCCACCCCGTCGACATACATCATATCTTCCGACCTCGATCCGGGTTCATACGCTCCTTTCCTCACTTCAGTCCCTACCTCTCCCTGACGCTTTTCCCTGCCCATCCCGTATCCCTCCTTGGTGAATCATCCGTTTGAAGGTCTACCTGCAATTGTCATGCGACCCACGTATGCCACTACGTTGCAAGTTTCTAGCACTCCTTGATACACCAGTCCTCTATACTGATGTCTCCCTGGTAGATGGCAGAGCCGGTTACGCCTTTGTTCATGGCGACCACACAGAACAACGGTCCCTGCCACCTGGCTGTAGTATTTCTACTGCTGAACTGATCGCCATATCTCGTGCTCTTGACCGCCTAAAAACATGCCATCGGATGTCGTATGTCGTGTGCAGCGACTCCCTAACGAGTATTTCTTTCCCATCCGTTGGTGCAATCCATTCATAACGCCATCGCTTCACTAGGCAAGGCTGGCTGTTCGGTGGACCTTATTTGGACCGCGGGCCATATTGGCATCCTGGGAAACAAGCGTTTTGATCAGTTGGCTAAGCTGGCCACCACCTCTCCTCCCCTGGATATTGGTATCCCAGAATGGGATATCCGATTGGATTTGCAGCACAAGGTTTTTGAGGCATGGAAATCACAACGGGCAACAATGAGCACTCCTAACAAGCTCCGTGCGATCAAGTCCTGTACGGCCGTCTGGAAGTCCTCCCTGAGGCCTTCCCGTAGGGACTCTATCGTTCTGTGTCGCTTACGTATTGGCCATACGTCGTTGATGCATAGCTACTTTTTAGGTCAAAAGGACCCGTTGTGGAAATTTGTTGACAGTTGTCCACATCCTGTACGACTGTCCGCTTTTAGCCCATTTGCTGCAGTCTTTTAACCTAGCTACTGCGCCTGCTCTGATTTTAGCTGGCAATGCCTCAATGGCTGACCGTGTTTTAGGTTTTATACGCGCAGCTGGATTTTATCGTTCTATTTAGTGGTGGGCTCATGCCTGGTGTCTCAGGTCCCCACCCCTCACCTTTTACTCTGATATTTTTCTTACTTCTACCCTGTTTATTATCGCAAGGTTTTTGGTCTGTGCAGAGTGACTGGCTCATCTTGTATTTGTTTGTGATCAGCTGGCTACCTTTCCCTGCTCTATTTTAGCTTATTTCAACAATTGGTCCTTCCTATTCCTGTCATCTTCAGTGGTGTTGAGAGTGTTGGCTTCATTGGCACTATGTGCTTCTTATGCCTCTCTTCTGTGTGTTGAGCTCTATTTTACCTTATTCCTACTTGGATGTCTTGTCTTCGGTAGTAACAGGGAACTGATAACCGTGTAGTTTAGTCCCCTCAAAACCCCAAAACAACAACAACAACAACAACAACAATCAAAGTTGGTCGCGAAGACATTGTTGTGTCTGTGCGGCATATGGATGGGCCGCACCCAATGCAAAGTGTAGTGTTCATTACACGTTTGACATTAATCGGTAAAGAGAAGCATCAACAATAGAGTTGATGTCAGGTCGTTCTAATTGTATTTTATTTTATTTGTGCTCACATATTTATTAATTTCACGGTTGAGAGTAAGGTACCATTGAGCTGTTTCTCATAGGGGCAAAGTTTTATATCACCGTACGTTTAAGCAAGGAAATGTCCGCCTCAGTAGTCTAGTGGACAGGGTGCTAGAGTGTTACAAAGGGGGCCTGGATTCTATTCCCAGTCGGGTTGGAGATTTTCTCTACTTAAGGTGTGGGTGTTGACTTGTTCTCATCATCATTTCATCATTATTGACGCGCAAGTCGCCCATTTGGCGTCACTTAAAGACTTGCAGGCCGAACACGATGCCAGCTGGGGTCTAACGGCCAACAATGCCACACGAAATCACCAGCATCAGCAAGAAAATACAATATTGCCAGTAGAGATGTTTGAGGACGCTGAAATGATAGAATATGGGTTGCATTCCAGGAATAAATCTTTTGCCCCGTCCCCACAAACTGTGAGTTTAACACGCAAACAACGTACCGTATGAGTCCCTGTAGGCTATTATTTTTACTTTTAGCCAGTAGGTATCATTCGGTGTGAACCTGTACCTGGGTTCCTTATTTGGAATTTGTGTCTTAGAAGCAAGAAATGCAATATCAGTCAGAATATCCCCACAACTTATTTCTCCCTTCCACGAATGTTAACTTTAGAGGTGTGCATATTAACATAGTATAGTACTGAGAAATACGAACAATCTAAACAAAAAAGTTTGGCTGCCATACATGAAAAGCGACTCTTCGGGCCAATAAAGTACCAGCAAGTTCGAATCAAGGAGCAATGTTATCTGTTGCGCATTTAAATTCACATGGCCGGCCGCAGTGGTCGAGCGGTCTGCGGCGTGCCAGTCACGGGGTTCGAATCCCCCCCCCCCTCGGGCATGGATGTTTGTGACGTCTTTAGTATAAGGTAGTTCATAAGTAGTTTGTCAGTTTAGGAACTGATGACCCGGTAGTTAAGTCCCATAAGCTCTACAAACATTTGAACATTTGAACAAATTCACATTTTTGTCCACGATTAGAGGCCACGCGGATATTCCTTATATCACAAGTTTATCCAATACGATCTGAATGGAAAATGTTGGGGAGGAGAGATTACGAGCAACTCGTCGGCTCATTCAGTACTGAAACGGAGCACCTCATGGTAGCGACCCAGGGAAATTAATCTAGCACCTTTGCCAAGGGGTCGTGTTGTAGAAGGTGATGGTCAGCTTTCATCACCACGAAAGGTATTTTAATACAGAAAAGCAAGGTAATAAAACATCATCACAGTAGGATGATATTTGTACATAATCTAACGGCATCAGTGCACCATTACAATTTGAATCAATAGTGCCAAAACTGCTTACACTACACCGCCTGACAACAACAGTGAGCGACCCAGGAGGACTGGTCCAATGTGTTCCTATTTTGTTGTGAATGGAGTGGAAAGAAACACCCAGTCATCTGCCAACCGAGAGAGTGAAGAAAGACGTTTACTTAGTGTGAAGCACACGTGATGCTCCGCAAACGCGTTACAAAGACTGTTAGCAATTGAAAGCATTTGAGAGAAACCGCACCGTTGGACTGGGTGCAGGTGGGTGATCATGTTGTTGAGCTATCAAGCCACCCAATACGTCCGGCGAAACTCACTTAATAAGAGTGTCACTGCTCGGACTCTCTGAGTGCTCTTTTGAGCCTTCCGCACGCTATATCCTGTCCATCCCCTGGTACAAAGCATCCGCAATTGCCTTACCTCTCTTCCAGCGAGGGTCCCTGGCCACGTGGGAGTGTTGGGAAATGAGTCTGCGGATACGGCTGCCAACGAAGCAGTTCTCCTCCCTCGGCTGTCTACCTTTTCTACTAGCTCTGATGACCTTCGCGCTAGCGTCTCCCGGCGTATCATCTCCCGTTGGTTTTTACATTGATTATCCCTGTCAGGGAACAAATTGCGGGCCATTAAACCTGCACCTGATCTTTGGTCAACATCATCTCGACCCTCTCGTCGAGAGGAGATTGTCGTGGCCCGGCTTCGTATTGGCCACTGCCGTTATAGCCACCAGTATTTACTTCGTGGTGATCCTGCTCCCTTATATGAGCACCGTGATGAACCTTTTACTTTGTACCATCTTTTAGTGCAATGTCCTTTTTTAATCGTCTCCGTCATGATCTATGTTACCATTTGAAATTTCTGATATTTTAGCTGATGATCCGCATTCTGATGACAGGGTTTTACTTTTTATACATCGTGCAAATACGGCGAAAGCCATTTAACTTCTAACCACGTTTCGATTTTACTATGGGCAGTGTTGGGCACTAATGACGTCAGCAGTTGTGCGCCCTAAAACCACAATTTAAAAAAAATGTTGTTGAGCTACCAGGCATGTGCTATATTTAGAAGTCACAGTGGCCCGATGTTGGGTTCACTGTCTGGATGCGGGCAACAAGTGACGTCGTCCAGGCTCTGTTCGACGAAGAAACCCCAAAGAATGTGGAACCCCTTGACCTTAAGATCCACTATCTGCGTAAATGTACCCGAGACCCTACAACATTGTGGCAGTTCCCGCGCAGTGTCTGGAGTATTTAAATCTGTCGGATTGAGATTCTACCGCCTCACGCGTCGGTGGGAATTGACACTACAACACCGACGCTGGTGTTCCAGTGGTGCCGTGGCCGGGAGGCATGGAGAGAAGACGAATCACTTCGCATCGTCTGTAGTGATGAGACGCGAATCCGCTTAACCTCAGATGGCCGTACTGTTCGGGCTTTTCGTCTTCAAGGGTGGAGAGCAATACTGTGGAGCACCTGACGTCGTGGTGTTAGGACTAGTAGGCCATGCGTTCAGGGCATCTCTTGTCGTGCTTCGTCAGAAACTTTCAACATGGCCGTAGCTCGCTGACATACTGCGTCCACACTTACTACCCTTTATGGAACAGTGTTCTATCGAGATAATGCATACCCACACAAAGCACACGTGTATGTGGATTGGTCGAGGTGTGTTGTGGTCACCCAGTGACCAGCAAGATCTCCAGAACTCTCCATTGATGAGCAACAGGTGGGATGACAGTGCATGGGGTCTCTGTCTGTGAACCATCGCCGGCCGCGGTGGTCGAGGGGACTAAGGCGCTCCAGTCACGGTCTGCACGGCCACTACGGTCGGGGGTTCGAATCCCCCCTCGGGCATGAATATTTGTGCCGTCTTTAGTCTTAGCTAGTTCATAAGTAGTTTGTAAGCTTAGGGACTGATGACCCCGTAGTTAACTCCCATAAGTTTTACAAACATTTGAACATATATGTTGTTTCATTCCCGTCCAAACACTCCTGCAAGATGCATTCTTATCCTTTTCAGACAGCCGCGGCGGAGCGCATTGAGGGTCTATGCTGCGATTCGCGACGCCGTTCCCCGTCGGGGTTTCGAATGCCCCGTCGGGCATGGATGTTTGGGCCTTTTTAGTATACGCTAGTTCATAAGTAGTTTGTAAGTTTAGGGACTGATGACCCCGTAGTTAAGTCCCACAAGCTTTTCAAATATTTGAACATTTTGAACTTCTCAGACAGTGTAATTATAATAGTACGAGATGAAAACATCAACACACCACATCCTCATTGTATTTGCCATCAAAGTGCAGAAGCGTGACTTCGATGAAGTGGTCAAAACAGTCTGGGAAAGATACATGCCGGCCTAGTGGCCCAGTGGTCCGCGGCGGTCGCTACTGTTGGGGGTTCGAATCCTCCCTCGGGAATGGAAGTTTGTGTTGTCCTTAGCGTAAGTTACTTAATGTTAGTCAAGTAATTAGTGGGTAAGTCTAGCGACTGATAACTACACAGTTCGGACGCGTAAGGCCTCACACACATTTGAACATTTTTGAAAGATACATGACTGTTGTATCACCATGGAACTTCACACTCAGATTTACTATCAGTTCTTCCAAATTAGTTGTATTCGCTGCAATAGGCTTTGCGAAAGGCAATTTATTATATTTACATACACATGAAAAAAATTTGAAATATTTGAAATCCAATGGGACCAAACTACGTTGGTCATCAGTCCCTAGTCTTACAAACTACTAAAACTAAGTTAAATTAACCTAAGGACAACACACATATCCATGGCCGAGGGAGGATTCGAACATCCAACGCTGGAGGCCTCGCGATCTGTAACGTGGCGCTCCAAACCGCTCGGATACTCCCACGCGGCCACAAAAATCATTTTAAAATGCAATAACCGTGTCTTTTGATATGGGAAAGTGATTCTGAATGCAAAAAATAAGGGTTCATCGAAGTGAGAATATTTTTCTAACCCCTTTTTTTCAATCACTTCATTGAGGTCAATCATCTGTACGTACTTTTAGGAGTAATATAATCAGGTTGTGGTGTGTAGGATGTTTACATTTTGTGGTATTATAATTACTTTAAGCAAAGTATTTCGTCACTTTGTTGAAAATTTAATGAAATACTAATGTCACTGAATTCTGTATAATTTCTCTTTTGCGGTACTGATATGTTGTTTCTTTGATTCTCCCCATTAAAATGTCGCTTGTCGCACAATACGATGTATTGTATGTAAATGACGCAGATCACTGGTTTTTATGATAATTTGTTCTAAGTATGTATTCTTGCGGTTCTGAAAGTTCTAAGTGAGAAACTGAAATCCATAAACGTCACTCTTTTGTCAAATTCCCATCCCAAGTATCATGTCGCAGATGTGTCCATGCTCTGATCTGACACTATCCTACACATTCTCTATATTCTCCTCCTGCACGATATTAAGATTCTCTCTTCTAGACAGTTATACCTGAACTGATCTTATTAATACTCCATGTCACCAATTTCCCTCTTGTGTCCCCATCCTTTTCTATATTTTCCCCTCATAATTATGGTATGAAGTTCATCCCGTTATTCTCTGACAGCTACTGTCATAGTTGATACCCAATGCATTATAGCAACCTTACTGCTCATTGAAACCGCCCCATTTGTTATCACCGGTATCCCTCTCGTCCCCGTTTGAGTAAAAATGTAGATCAATCTATGTGTGGCTGAAAAGCGGAATTCTGTAACGCCACCATTAGTACCAATAAAAGAAAAATTATGTTATGTAACATTCTTTTCTTTTATAGTGGTGTGAAACTTTGTTCATGACTTGATTATAATCTGGAACATATAGTCTCAGTTCCTGGTCATTGGTTTCGTGATCTACGCTTAAAGCAGTTGTGGAATAAACTAACAGAATAATACTGGTTTTTACGACACATTTTCCGACATCAGTTGATCGCCAATTCAGTATTAGTTGAAAGTACGGGACGTAAAAATAGCAGAGTGGCACCAACAGATGAACACAGTGAGTGGATTCAGATAGATGTCAGATGCGGTATGTATTAGAAAATGGATATGCTTGCATATGAAATAGTGGCACGAAGAGTTGCTTCAAACCAGGGATGGCCTCAAAAATCACTATAGTAACACAAATAACGTTTCAAATACAGTAAAATTATCGCTTTTATTGTGTTACGAAATTTCTGTTAATTTGGTTCAGTGAATAAATAGGTGAACCCCTTACTTTCCTAATGTTTTGAAAATTTCCAATTGCAGTTGCAATATTTTACTAAAGAATTCATAAAGACTTTCACTATCAAGTCAATACAACCTACTCCCTAGGAAGGTACACTAATATGACCTATCAGCTCTATATTATATGACCTTAATGTTTTAAATATTGTGGTACTATTCAACAAAGCCAAGACAACTAATTAGTTATTCCTCCGTATTTACTGCTCATTTAACGACTGTCAAGTAAGTACGTAGTATAACGGCCTGTAAATTCCCTTAATTATTTTTTCAGTTATATTCACGTGCTACAACCTTTATTAATCGCTGCGCGTTAAGCGAGGTTGTGTCACATTCCTTGCCTTATTCTATCAGATAATATGTAAAAGGATTTTTGCCCCTGTATTAAGAAAAACAATAATTTTAGTCTTTTTCTTCTGCAATGTTACTGTACATTTTGAGTTTTAGTTTTTCTTAGCTCTATTTTCTTAATTTTACAAAAGACAATGACGATTGAGCAGAACTCCAATCTGTTCTTGTTGCCTGTAATTTCAAAGAGACAATAATGTGTATTTTTTTATCATAGCCACATCTATGCAACAGTTCACTCCATTTTTACTGTTTGTATTTCATAGTTATAGGTTCAGAGAAGCTACAGAAGCGATATCTTTGCTTTATTTCTACGATAATGGATCTGAGAAAGTACGTACCTAAGCACTGAATATACTCCCGCCTCCTCCACATTGTGGGAACCAATTCTCGTTTCTTTTACGACAATGTCTTATGTCCTATTCACTCAGTGCGGTAGACTACACGCGCTATGAAAGCCTGTGCATTACACTGATAGATCGCATTAAGCTAGACTACGGCGTGGTGGTGACGTGAGACGAATGGCGCAATATAATGGCAGATAGTGACGACGCCGACGGGTTGCGGCTCTGGCGTCGCGAACAGTTTCGTGAGGAAATATGGCATGCATAAAGACTGAGGGGGAGAGTGTAGGGATATGGATGGCACAACAGCGCACCGCCTGGGGCCGAACTGCCTACATTGCCGAGGGAGTTCGTGGAAAGCTGTCTGGAGGTCGTAGTTGTGATACAGTGTTGGAATAAAATGCTTTATTTGAGGAGTGTTCTGTATACGACGAGACTCTACATCTACATAGATACTCTGCAAATCACATTTAAGTGCCTGGCAGAGGGTTTATTAACCACTTTCATAACTTTTCTCTACCGTTCCACTCTCTAATAGCGCGCGGAAAGAAAGAACACCTAAATCATTCCGTTTTCGATCTGATTTCTCTTATTTTATTGGGATGGTCATGTCTCCCTAAGTAGATGGGTGCTAGCAAGATATTTTTACATTCAGAATTAAAAGTCGATGTTTGAAATTTAGCAAACAGATCACACCGCAACGAATAACGTCTTTCTTTTAATGATTTCCACCCCAATTCGTGCAACATTTCCATGACGCTTTCCCCCCCGTAACGTGATAGAACAAAACGAGCTGCCCTTCTCTGAACCTTCTCAATGTCTTCCGTCAATCTCACCTGGTGAAGGTCCCACAAGGGGCAACAGTACTCCAGGAGAGGACGCACAAGTGTGATGTAGCCACTCTCTTTGGTGGAGCTGGTGCATCTTCGAGGCGTTCTGCCGATGAAACGTAACCTTTGGTTCGCCTTCCCCACAACATTTTCTATGTGTTCTCTCCAGTCAAAGTTGTTCGTAATTGTAACTCCTAGGTATTTGGTAGAATCTACGACCTTAAGGTTTGACTGATTTATCACATAATTGAAGTTCAGCGGATTTCTTTTACTGGTCATGTGTATTACTTCACACTTATCTTTATTTACTGTCAATTGCCAATTTTCGCGCCACGCAGAAATTCTGTCTAAATCGCTTTTCAGTTGCTTTTGATCCTCTCTTGACTTCAAAAACCGATAAACGACAGCATCATCCGCGAACAATCTAAGGGAGCTATTCAGATTGTCTCCTAAATCGTTTATAAACACGAGGAAGAGTAGGGGACCTATAACGCTTCCCTGTGGAACGCCAGATATCACTTCTGTTTTACTCGATGACTTACCGTCAATTACAACGAACTGTGTTCTTTCTGATAGGACAATTGGGGATATATTCCATAAGAACGCAATTTCATAATAAGCCGCTTGTGGGGTACAGTGTCAAAAGCCTTCCTGAAATCCAGAAATATGGATCCCTTGTCGATGGCACTTAACACTTCATGTGAATAAAGGGCAAGCTGTGTTTCGCAAGAGTGATACTTTCTGAATCCGTGTTGTCTATTGGTTAGTAGGTCGTTCTCTTCGAGGTAGTTCATAATATTCGAACAAAGTATATGTTACAAAATCCTACTGCAAATCGACGTCAATGAGATAGGCCTGTAGTTTTGGGGATCACTCCTATTGCCTTTTATTGAATATTGGAGTAACTTGGGCAACTTTCCAGTCTTTGGGTACGGATCTTTCGCTGAGGCACTAACTGGCATTAACAGGCATTAACTGGCATTAACAGGCATTAACTGATCAAGACCTGAATATTAGCAGGCTAATCCCTATCTATATAAAAGCGAAAGGACACTCATTCAGACACTCACTCACTCACTCACTGACGAAACACATAATCTCGAAAACTACTTTCCCTATGAAGCTGAAATTTGGCAGGAATGTAGTTCATCGGCAGAAGACGTAAGCTAAGAAAGTATTTTGCGTTAGGGCCTATAGTTCATGATATATGACGTCATAAATAATGAAAACTTCCCCGTATTGCGGCAGGTGATAGCGTGACTTTATCAGTCCACTATTTGAGAAGGAGAGGACTTAGCGACTTGCAACAAACTTCAAACATAATTTCAAACCTTTAGGAAACTTTTTATCGCTGACAACCCCAGCAAAATGATGACAGGGAAAAAAATTGTCGCTTACTACTTTTTGGACGATCGTGAAGTAAAATTCCGGCATTTGGCATGACGTTACAATTTATTACTCGTAAGCTATTAATTGTATTCGCGAGAAATGCTACATACAATATACACACATACCGCTGAACGTACGTTTGAAATTTTATCGCCGGCCGCGGTGGCCGAGGGGACGGCCACTACGGTTCGAATCCTCCCTCGGGCATGGGTATTTGTGCCGTCCTTAGTCTTAGATACTTCTTAAGTAGTTTGGAAGTTTAGGGACTGATGACCCCGTAGTTAAGTCCCATAAGCTATACAAATATTTGAACATTTTAAAATTTTATCATAGACGACACACAGTTCATGAGATACGGTGTAATAAACAATTACGTTAATGAAAAACAGCCACATCACCCATGACGTTTTGATTTGTTACGTCTTTCCTACTAACTCTATTCGCGACGCAGTTTACAAACGTTTCACATATGCACCACTGGATGTATCTGCGAAATAATATCGTATGACGTCAAAGACATTGAAATACATGAAACTTCGCTCAAAGAGCATGAGGTTGTAATTTACTACGTCTTTACTACCAAATCAATTTACAACATATTTCGCAGGCAGTTTCCTAATATTCCTCTCTACGAACCTGGCAAATAATGTGTTTGTAGGACCAATAATTCAGGAGATATATATGAAAGCTAAAGGTCACTCACTCATTGACGAAACACGAAATCCCTAAAACTAGTGCACCTATGATGCTGAAATTTTGCCGGTATGTAGTTTAAAAGTAAAAGATGTTAGCTAACAAAGTATTTACGATAGGACGGAATGAAGGTGCATGGCGGAGGATACTTTTCCTACAGACTGACGAAATCTACAGTTTCATTCCGACTTTCACGAAACTTTGCACGCTTGACCTTCAAAAGGAAGGTCACCGTCTACGTAAAGTTTCATACGGTCCATGGGGGAGAGAATCTTGCAAGATAAAATGGATCCCTAAGTATGTTGGTCGCGCCATAACTTGGGAACGGCTCGACCGATTTCACAGATCCTTTTTTTGTTGTTTTCGTTATTCTCAGAACACAGGTTCTATGGAATAAAGTGCGTTTTTAATGTAACTCCGTGGATCTGTTGCATACAAATCTATAATTTTGTTCCGATATTTATTAAATTTTGCACATTTCACCTTAAAAACAAGAGGAATGCCACTGTATAAAATTTCGTTCGGTGCGCGTTGAAGGGTACTTAATATACGAACTTTGACAAACTGAATAGGTTTTCTCTGATCTTGATGAATTTTTGCACACACGACACTTATACCAAGAGGAAGGTCAATGTTCAAATGTTTGTGAATCTATCGGACTAAACTGCGTGGTCATCATTCCGTAGCTTACAAACTACTTAAACCTAGGTAAACCAACCTACGGACAAACACACACACCCATGCCCCAGGGAGGACTGGAACCTCCACGGCGAGGAAGGTCACAAGATAGATACATGTTAGTGTGGTACAAGACAGAGGGTGCCTTTCAAAAACCATTTTCGAGCAGAGACATGGGAATGAAACAGATGAATGCAGTTAGAGGATGGAAGGGAAGGTGGACTATGAGAGTGTAGAATAAATAAATGCCCGGGCAACGCCGCGTTTACAGCTAGTTTCTAATATTTATGTAATCAAAGAAATATCCACCTTACAACCCGTAAACACCTGTTATATTACTATCGTCAACATGAAAAATTGCCATCTTGTTAATAGTTTCGTGGCGCAATTATTCACTTTCCGCAGAACAGCAGTATTGCGCATACACCGTGTGGTAAACCGTCTCCTAGGTACATGTGAAGCAGCCTTAAATTTTTTATGAGTGAGTTTGCGAGTATGAAAATACCTGACTTAATGGGTGTACATCCTTATTGATGTGCATCAGAAATTTAAATTATTTACTCAACAAAGGGATTGTACACTTGTTGGAAATTTCAACCTATTTATCAGTTTCTGAGAAAAAGGCGTATTAGCAGTCATAATGATAGACGTAACACATGGTAATTAGATTAAAAATTATTCCATAGATCATAAATACGCCATTTCGAAATGATGTGGAACCTGTCAGTTTAATAAATGGTGTCTATACATGACACTCAATTTTTAAGGATTTTTTATATTTGTTTTTCATTTTTAAAAACTGTCTTTTTGTGATACCACCCTTTCTCCTAGTGTTGTAGCTATGCACACTGCTATCACTTTTTAACTAGGTCGGATTGTTAATATCAAATTTCATGAGTGATTATATATATATATAACAATCCGAAGATTCGTTTGAACACTTGAACACACACAGTTCTTTACTAGGCATTGTTCTGTTTGGAGGCAGTATGCCGTTGCCTTCCTCCGACCTTCGAACTGTTGAAATGTTTGTTAAGCTTATGGAACTTAAACTTTGAAACTACTTATCAACTACCTTAAACTAAGGACGGCACAAATAGCCATACCCGAGGGGGGATTCGAATCCCCGACCGTAGTGGCCCGTGCAGACCGTGACTGGAGCGCCTCAGTCCCCTCGGTCACTGCGGCCGACCCTTCGAACTGACGTACCAAATCAGTTATAGGAGGACTTATAGTTTGACGTGGGTTCCGAACCACAGTGCTACTCGATATTTTTGACATCAGCAACATTGCCAGAGCTGAAAGAAGTGTAAAGTGAGAGATAAGAATCATAGGGAGTGTCGGGAATCGAACCTGCGAACTCTACCACTGTTCTATATGATTCTATATGATTACGTTTTCAGCGATGGTGGTATCTGGCCCTAAAACTCAATAACACTTGTTAGCGTTTTTAGGATTTTTCTAAATATAAAACAGTGTAGAGTGCAAATATGTTCTTTTACTATCAACTAGTTTCGACTGAATGTTGGGTCATCTTCATGATGTTGACCGGGACTGTGTGGAGCGGAGCAACATTCTGAAGATGACCCAACACTGGGTCGAAACTACACTGTTATTATAAAAAAAGAAAATGAATCATAGGGGTGCTGTTTTCCCAAAGGAAACAAAATTAGTTCCTAAAATATGTTATTGCGAATGTTTCATTTAATCAGTCTATGCCAGAACCTCCTACAATCGTTACATGTGACCGGAATATTGAGAGAGAACACTGCCATTCCCAGGTGTCTGTGTGGTTTAGCTGCAGCCTGGTAGTGATCAGCTGATCAGCAGGCTGTGTTAGCATTAGCTGACCAAGAGTGGCTTTTGCGCATGCGCGTGCGCATGCCTGTACACGTCGCCTAGCAGCCCCCTCCACTCGGAGTAGATCAGGCGGAGTTAGGGCCGACCCTCCCCCCTCGCGCCTCCACCGCCCCAGTCCTGTCAGCCTAATTAAGCACAGCGCTTCACGCAAGCCTCTGTTATAAAATACTGTAAGCATGGGTGCGTCCTCGCTGTTGCCTAACACCTGCCATTTTGCTGGAACAGTGCTTCAGAGAAAGGAGACCGCTTGGGAATGTGCCTCACGGACTGTTATGACATACTGATTTTGAACAGATCTCAATTTTTTCAACTATTTATTGCAGTTACTATGCTATTGGTTACAATTTTACATACCCCTTGTCCATTCCATTTTATGCCTAAGACAACGATTGGAAAGAAAATAAAGAAATTTGTTCTGAGTTTTTGATAAAACTGTGATTACTATAGCTTTCTTTTATTTAACAACAATTTTGTTCGAATAAATTTAAACATAACTGAAGCATGTTTGAGTGGGTATGTCCATGTAAATTCGACATCTTCTGCTAAAGTACTCGACCGATTTCAGCCGAACTTAGTAAAAATATTTTTTACCATCAGGAAAAAATTTCTTTGTGAGTAAACCCACCTACGATACATCAGGATACATTTCGTTACAAAATATTAGAGTAATAAAAAACAGCCTCATAATGCGACGCGTGAATAACGATACTTTGTTTAACCACTATTTGCGAATGATAGCACTTAGCAACAAGCAACAATTTTTTTCTCGTCTTGATAACCACATAGCTGCTTTTCTTGTCTCCAAATCTCCCTGTGTTTTAAAATTATTAAATTAATATAATTATTATTATTATTGTTATTATACTTTTGTTTGTACACGGTTTCTATATTTCCCTTGTTTTATGTTCTTCTACAAACTTGCATTTTCCACTCCTACTTTGTCAATTTTCACTGTCCGTCAGCCTCACATTTTAGCTGCCTGTAGAGTCTTTTGTTTGTTTCGTCTACTGTATTTGAATATTTGCTCCTTTAATCTACTAGTCCTTGTCTTTCTGCCTGTCAGATCCTCTGCGGCCTCAATTATTTTATCTGTCAGAACTACTCATTGTATATCTTTGCCCCGTTCCTATCAATCGCTTCCCTTTAATACAGATTGTATCTCCTTCCATTTTACCTTTTTCACTGGGCTTTCTGGTTTAATTTATACTAATAACCAATACGTTACGCTCAGAGTCTATATCTGCCCTTGGATACGTCTTACAGTTTAAAAATATGTACAATGGTCTAAACAGTTACTACATCAGTTGAGATAACGATGTTCTGAAGTATTTACATAGGCAGAATGAACTAAAATGATTCGTCATTCTGTCAGTTCTACGGTGAGGAGACAACAACACTACGGCAACCTAAATAGTCATAAGAACAGAAAGTTGCTAAGAGAGGGGGTTGGTGATCAGTTGTTTCCTCTGTACCATCCGAATTACACAAGCAGTCGGGATCTGACTGTATAGTGAGCAAGTAGTGTAATGTAAGAACGTGACTTACTTGTACCTATGGGATGGAGAACCATAGCAAGGATGGAAGCGGGATACATACACAGGAGGATGGCTGGAGCTATTGGAGTCGAAGGTTCAATTACACAACCATTGTGCCTCTAATTTCATCGTTTATGAATCATTATAATACAGTATATGATACAGTAGATGTATACGGATCACTCTGCACTGGTATCAATATGACGTGCAGTTTCCTCGTTTCTGTAACTGTGGGGTCCAATTGGTATGCAGAATGTTGCCACAGTCCCTTTGACTTGTCGCAATTCCCCAGGACAGGAGATTTATTAAATTGGTCTAGATTGCCCAATTTCACCTCCTCAAAATCTGTTTTCGACATTTAAAAGCATGTAACTTCATACATGTTGAGGTCAATAATCGAGATAAAATGTATCCTGTATTTCTAGTTGGGCCAATTCGCAGACAGTGTCAAAATTTCATTAAGGTCAGTCGAATAGATTCAGATTTTATCGCGGACAAACATCGTGTGCGGGATATATATAGTCTTAGTTTCCGGCGATGACCAGTTATTTATTCCAAATTACTCTCATCTGTCTCACTATTCATTTCCTCGTTGTCACATTGTCATATATTCCACTCCGTCTCTGTACTTCTAACTCATTTCACTATTTCCTCCTCTCTGTGACTCGCGTCTATATCTACGTGGATTCTCAGCAAGTGACATTGAAGTGCATGGCAGAGGGTTCATCCAACCAATTTTATGATATTTCTCAGTAGTTCCATTCTTAATAGCTCGCGGGAAAAAGGAAGACCTAAATCTGTTTTCGATCTGATTTCTTTTACTTTATTATAAAGATCATGTCTCCTTGTGTATGTGGATGCTACCTATATACACTACTGGCCATTACAATTGCTACACCAAGAAGAAATGCAGATGATAAACAGCTATTCATTGAATAAATACATTGAACTGACATGTGATTACACTTCTACACAATTTGGGTGCATAGATCCTGAGAAATCAGTACTCAGAGCAAACACCACTGGGCGTAATAACGGCTTCATACGCCCGGGCATTGAGTCAAACAGAGCTTGCATAGCGTGTACAGGTACAGATGCCCATGCAGCTTCAACACGATACCACAGTTCATCAAGAGTAGTGACTGGCGTATTGTGAGGAGCCAGTTGCTCGGCCACCATTGACCAGACGTTTTGAGTTGGTGAGAGATCTGGAGAATGTGCTGGCCAGGGCAGCAGTCGAACATTTTCCGTATCCAGAAAGGTCCGCACAGGACCTGCAACATGCGGTCGTGCATTATCTTGCTGAAATGTAGGGTGTCGCTGTGATCGAATGAAGGGTAGAGCCACGGGTCGTGACACATCTAAAATGTAACGGCCACTCTTTAAAGTGCCATCGATGCAAACAAGAGGTGAGCGAGACGTGTAACCAATGACACCGCATATCATCACGTCGAGTATGCCGATGACGAATGCAATCTTCCAATGTGTGTTCACTGCGACCATATAAATTCTGCAAAGAACCTGGATTCATCCAAAAAAATGACGTTTTGCATTCGTGCACCCAGGTTTGTCGTTGCGTACACCATCGCAGGCGCTCCAGCGTCATGGGTAACTGCAGCCATGGTCTCCGAGATGATAGTCCATGCTGCTGCAAACGTCGTCGAACTGTTCGTGCAGATGGTTGTTGTCCCCATTGCAAACGTCCCCATCAGTTGAATCAGGAATCGAGACGTGGCTGCACGATCCGTTACAGCCATGCGGATAAGATGCCTGTCATCTCGACTGCTAGTGATACGAGGCCGTTGGGATCCAGCACGGCGTTCCGTATTGCTCTCCTGAACCCACCGATTCCATATTCTGTTAACTGTCATTGGTTCGCGACCAACGCGAGCAGCGATGTCGCGATACGAGAAACCGCAATCGCGATAGGATACCATCCGTCCTTTGTCAAAGTCGGAAACGTGATGGTATGCATTTCTCCTCCTTACACGAGGCATCACAACAACGTTTCACCAGGCAACGCCGGTCAACTATTGTTTGTGTAAGAGAAATCAGTTGGAAAGTTTCCTCATGTCAGCACGTTGTAGGTGTCACCACCGGCGCCAACCTTGTGTGAATGCTCTGAAAAACTAACAATTTTTTATCACAGCATCATCCTCCTGTCGGTTAAATTTCGCGTCTGTAGCACGTCATCTTCGTGGTGTAGCAATTTTATTGGCCATGAGTGTATGTTCGCATTCTGAATACAAAGTTGGCGTAAGAAAATTCACAAATATATCTCACAGCAACAAATAACGTCTTTCTTTTAACGATTTGCACCCCCAACTCGTGCATCAGTTTCCCTATATCGCAATAACACAAAACGAGCTACCCTTCTCTGAATTTTCTCTAAATCGTCCGTTAGTCCTGCCTAGTGTGGATCCCCCAAAACGCAGCACTACTCCAAAACAGGACGCACAAGTGAGGTGTAGGCTGTTCCTTTAGTTGGAACTGTTGCATCTTCTAAGTGTTTGGCCAATAAAATGTAGCCTTTGGTTCACCGTCCCTTCAATCTTTTATATATTTTAATATTTTATATCCATTTTACGTTGCCGGCCGCGGTGGCTGCGGTGACTGAGGCGCTTCAGTCACGGTCTGCACGGCCATTATGGTCGGGGGCTTGAATCCCCCCTCGGGCATGGATATTTGTGCCGTCCTAGGTGTAGGTGGTTCATAAGTAGTTTGTAAGTTTAGGGAGTGATGACCCCGTAGTTAAGTCCCTTAAGCTTAACAAACATTTGAACATTTTACGTTGATCGAAATTGTCAGTCCTCTGTATCTAGTTGAATTGACGGCCTGTAGGATAGACTACTTTATCGTGTAAATGAAGTTTAACGGATTTCTTTTACTGGTGATCTGGGTGAACTCACATTGATGAAGGATCAATTTTCAAATGTTTGTATAGCTTATGGGACTTCAGTCCCTAAACTTACAAACTAACAATGAACTTATACTAAAGACAACACAAACATCCATGTCCGACGGAGGATTCGAACCTCTGACGCGGGAAGCCGCGCAATACGCAACGTGACGCTCCAGGCCGCTCGGCTACTCCCTCGCTGCGATCAAGGATCAATTGCCAATTTTTGCAACAGGCAGACATCTAAATTATTTTGCAGTTGCTTTTGATCTTCTGGATAAGACAGCGCCATCCGCGAACAGAGAGCCACTCAGATTGTCTCCTAGGGGCCCTATTACACTTCCGTGGGGAACGCCAGATATCACTTCTGTTTTACTCGATGACTTTCCGTCAGTTACGACGTACTGTGTCCTTTCTGACAGGAAATCACAAATCCAATCACACAACGATGACGATATTCCATAAGCACGCAGTATGATTAAAAAACGATTGTGAGGTTGTGACACAACAACACAGTGACGAACGCCGTTTTCCATTCATGTGTGCGTACAGTACGTAATATAAAACGATAATTCATGTATTTTTCCTCATTATTTGTGTTTTTTGTAATTTATTATGTATTTCTATATTTTGTTTCTGTAACATATTTGCATTGTTCTGCTAATTTCCATATATTTCAAAAATTAATATTGTAAATGTAGTAGACACGCTGGGTTAGCTATTGTATTGAATCATCTTTGACTAGGAAGTTTCATCGCTGGTAGCGCAGAGACGCACAGCGAGAGAGAGTGGGAGTCGTTGTTGAGAAGTAGCGGCGGACAGACGGATTCGTGAGACGGTGCGCTCAACGGTGTACGGCAAAAGTACGTGAAGGAGCATGCATGTTGGATTGGCACTAGTGGAGGAGACGGCGAAGAGGCGATATTATTTATTCATACGGCCACAGCTCAAATAATTAATAAATTCATAAAGAGGAATGCTGTGGGCCCAAAATTGTAATTAACATTCCTCGCCAAGAAGAGCCTGTGTTTGCCAATTGTTAAGTGCCAACAGTCTCCAATCAGCAACACCACGTCGCACACCAAAATCCGTAAGATCTGTCCAGTTTGTCTTAGCATGTACAGCTAACCAGCGTATTAGTGATAATTGTTCAATAGTGAACACTGTTATTTGTGAACCTGTGTTTAAAAATCATTGCCCATAGTCATTGTCCAGACAGGTTCCTTCCTCATTCATTTTTTTCCGAGAATATTAACGAATTTATAGAAAACTAAAAATCAAAGTCATTAAAGACAGTGTGACAGTGATTAATTATAATTTATTCAGAAAAGTTTTACTAAATATAGCTTATGCCAGTGTTGCTAATAAATAGGTTTGCTAAGTTGAACGAAACTGCTAGACTAACTTTCAATTTCAAGAGATATTTCAATAAATGTTGAAAAAATTAATTGTTTTCCATTGCATATTATTTTGAGTTAAAAGTTTTTTAACTTGCAAGTACTGATTAGTGGGAATAGTAATTGTTTGAAAGTGTTTGAAATGCTAATAATTCCTGGTTAAAGAGAGAGCAAATGTTAATCAGATGGTTAAATAGTTCATTTCTAAATATTCAGTGTTATAACGTCCAGTCATTAATTAATTTTTGAGCCTGCTATTAGTACATTTAACAGTTGCTAAAGTACATGGCATACTCGCTCTTTGTTGCATTTGCGTGGCTATGGCTTGCATTTCGCTGTCTTACATTCAACCCCTGTGTTAATGAACTATTTCTCAGTAATTAGTATATTGTCAGTGTCTTTTGTACCGGATTTGATGCACATACTGTGATTCATTGCCCACCCAAATTTTACGCAATATTTCACGTTGTTAATTAATTTTGCTATTATTAAGATACCACTAAATTATTTGCTCGTACAACGAGCTGGCGACCGTAAAATCAATAAGTTATTCACTTTTTCCAAATTAACCCCTGTGTTCCGTTTTTTTTTCACTTAAACATAACTAATTTTATTCCATATTTCACTTTCCACTTTCTTTATTCCTATCGATCGTTGTTGTCTACCAAATAGGTACAGCAACGTTCCGGTTATAGCCTCCGCTACATCATCGGCTTCATTACCGATGGCTTTTCCACCCAATTTAGGTAATTAGGCACTCCGGTCATTTTTCTAATTATCGTATACTAACCGGTAGTGTAGGATGGGTAGGGTTATAAGGTACAGTGTCAATAACCTTCGGGAAATCTAGAAATAGGGAATCTGTTTAACATCCCTTATCGATAGCTCTCATCACCATTATGTGAGTAAAGAGCTAGCTGTGTTTTACAAGAACAATACTTTCTGAATCCATGTTGACTATGGGACAATAGATAGTCCTCTTCGTCTGTTACAAGCCATGGTGTATGTATTTCACAATAACTTTTCCTACCTTACATGCTTATTACAATCTTCCATTAATCCACCCCACCTTCGACTTTTCTCTTTTCACCTTGCTCTACGCCCTATTTGTTCTCCTGCTCCTGTCACCTGTCCATCATTCCCTCTCTCCGTTTACCATTCGCTACTCCTTTCCCCTGACAGTCCACTTGTTTTGAAGTTCAAGTGAGCAATAATTCATCAAAATCGTAATGAAATATAGGATTTGTATACATTTCAAGCAAACGAACAGATATTCTTCTTATTTTTTTCCACAACATCTTTATCCTTATCAAGTGGGTTTCACGGAAACATTCGAAAGAGTGCAAAAAAGGGCAGCTCGTTTCGTATTGTCACGATGCAGGGAAGACAGCGTCACGGAAATGGTGCAGGATCTTGGATGAGAATCATTAGAACAGCATTTATTTTAACTGAACTGTCAGAGTTCCATAATCTTTACTCACTAAATAAAAACAGAAACACCAAACCAGAAACACAGATAACGTCTATCTTTAATACAGTCGAAGTCCGCAGAAAAATCGAGGAAGGAAGCTGAAAAACAATGGGTTCGTAGAGCGTCCTCAAGCGAAGAGACGGGTAGGAGCCCTGGAGACACTCGAAGCTTGGAAACTGGTTTTTTAGTTTCGTTTCATTTTCTATTTCGTCATTTGAGTTCCGTACTTAGTTGGAAAACTGGCACAGGATAAATATCGATATTCATCCGAATATTACCTATATTTAATATACAGGGTGACCCACTCAACTGTTTCACCCCAGGTGTCTCAGAAACTACGAGAGATAATGAAAAACTACTTTTACTGTCATGAACGTACGGCAGGGCTTGTTAAAGTAAGTACTATGAGACACTCTAAAACGTGAAGAAATATTATTTTCATCACAAACTTATGTTTTAAGCGAGACTCACCGAGAGCCTCGGACATGCACTAGCAGCGCGCCTCATGTATTTCAAACGTCAACTTCGCTTCGCAGTTTCTCCGGATGTAACTAACGCATCGCGATACAACCGACGCCATTCTTTTTGTGATGTTTATCCGATCGATTGCTTAAGAAATAATATGGGGTATGCATTAAAAAAAAACAATAAATGTTTGTGGTGAAAATAATATTTCTTCACATTTTAGAGTGTCTCATAGTACCTACTTTCATATGCCCCTGCCGTACGTCCATGACCGTGAAAGTGGTTTTTCAATTTCTGTTGTAGTTTCAGAGATATCTGGGGTGAAACAGTTGAGTGGGACACTCCGTAAATATAAAATACACAATGTGTTATTTTGTCCTACTTACAATACAGGATAATCTTTATCTCAGTATATTTTATTGAAAAGTACATGTTATATAGTTTTAGTAAGTTTCCATCCAATAGACTGGGGCGAGTTTTGACGCGAAGTGTGGACTTGAGGTAAAGCGTTCGTCAGCGAAGCGTGACGTCACGGATCCTAAACGCGCTGGAATCCTGTTTTATTATATATGATTTCATTGTGCGTTTTAACCTATTATATTACATAGGTATCTTTGTTGGATTTTTGTGTGATTATTATGTGTTCCGGTCAACTGCTCTTCGGATCTGATACATTTCGTGCTTTATCTCCAATAGACAAAGTTACTGTCTACGAAACTGCATGTTGCAAGACCTCTAGATACAACAACAACTAAAACAACGACGCTATACACGATCTCATTACAGATATCAAGACTGACACAGTTACGCTAAAGATATCCGATATGAAATAACCAAACTAGGGCTAGACAAATAGATTCGTACTATGACGTGAGACAAGGACGTCGCCAAAAGGGGGGGGGTCCTGGGGGTCCGAACCCCCCCCTCTATCACCTAAACGATAAAATACTACTCAAACTTATGCTAAGGACAACACACATACCCATGCCCGATGGTGGACTCGAACCTCTGAGGGGACTAAATGAAATAATACATGACCTAGCTACCGTGTAGTGAAACAATGATATTGTTATCAGTCATACGCCGAAAAGGGATACGCACTATCGACAATCAACAAAGCCATCTATAGATTTTAAATATCGATACATCGATAACAGCATCGGCTACTCCCCAGTCCTTTCGCCGTTCTCCATTGTTGGCCTTACACAATTATTGCTATGTTAAGCACTACAGTGGAATGCTGCCACTGCCGTTTATTTCTTTTGTGCTGTTAAGATAGTTTCCAATTATTCATAATTTCATAACAAGAAAAATCTCCTTTCATTTGTCCATTAGCGTTATGGTAAGTTAAAATACGTACTACTATAATAGCTTATATATCCATTTACAGCAGTGCAGTCGTTATTTGGATTGGCAATATTTCAGTACATCATAAGGCACCTCACTCAGTAGGTGTAATACTTTTTAAAGTTAGGGTTAAAAGTGGGTCTAATATTTTATGTACTGGATGGATACGTTAAAATGCCAACAAGAGTAAAAGAACTAATAATCTTGGAAATTAAATTATAGACTTAAGCTTCCTAAATCAATATGCAAGTTATTTATACTGATGCGAAAATGAATGCAGATTTTTCGAAACACCAAGCTACAGTCGTGGCTGACAGGCAGCGAGCTTGGTAACATGCAATCGTGTCGTTGCCAGTGCTCAAATACAAAGAAACACTTCTCATTCTGATAATCTGACTTCGTTTGGAATAACAACTGAAGGTTCTGCTGGCGTATATTGAAACAATTTTTAAGAAATGTTTTCCTCAATTTTCTTTATCAAATTTTGCAGTTTTGTAAGAAGGTCTTAGAAACGCAAACTATATGCATAAAATATAAAAAATTATGTTAGCCTAAGTTTGCTTTGGAATAAATGGAAAACATGAGCCCTTGTAAATTTGTCTTTAACCATGCAGAACCCGCCCCCGTCTTTCCCTTTGACAATATCCTGGCTATGTCACTGCGTGATATGGATGAGTTTGTCCATAATTACATCACAAAATATGAAAATATGTGATCAGATTGTGCTAGTAGTTGTGAGTTTTGTGTCAAAACACCAGTGCAGCCACTGTTCTTTTTCCGCAGGTTCAAGGTGAGCACATGCACTGGCCTGCAATGAACGCAAGGAGACACTCTATCGATTCGCTGTTCGGTTACGAAGGCGGCAGTGACGTCGTTTGTTACGAAACGCTGTAAGTGGAGTGCAGCCGCCGCAGGAGGCGGGCGACGGTTCTCTGTGGCCGCCTGCGTGCGCCCCGGCGGTGTACCGGAAATAGCGCCGTATTGCCCACCACCAGAGACTTGTAGATTCCTAGTCGTAACCTCTATCATTACGTATTACATAGTGACAGACAACTAAATTCAAACACTGCTGCTAGCGACAACATTCATCTAATATATAAAGGAGAGTGTTTGTGTGTACGTGTTAGACTTGCGCATAATATTTCGCGATCGGGAGCGCTCTTTTAGTTCGTCCGCTCCCAGTGACGGCTGAGCGGCGTGGTCTGCACGTGCAGGTGGAGGGGGAAGTTCCCCCACTTAGCTGCTTCATGCGCTTGCTGCTTGAGCCGCTAACGATATCACGAAAACCAAGAGAAACAGTTTCTATATCTTGGCATTATGGAATTTATTAGTCAGATATTGCAGAGTGCAGAACACATCAAAACAGAAATTTTGTAGCACTGAATTATGTAATCTAGCAGGCAGACGCTCACCTCGAAATGACTCATTAGCAGAAGGCACAGACGCGATTTTTAATTCTGCTACGCGCCCTCTCGCTATTGCCCGTCGGTCTTCGGAAAAGAATCCAACGAACTATGAAGCGAGATACGTTTGGCATAATCGTCCGCTGCTCCTACTTCGTCCGCTCTTTTTGCCTTTTGCTACCGCTACTAAAAAGCTCTTTTTTATGGCGTCTTTTTTATATAATGAATCAGTGTTGCCAAAGCGTGTGATATTACCCGTATTTTCGGGCAATTTTACATCAAATACTTAGGCAAATAAACCAGTTATTTACACAAATGAGTGATACAATGGTATTCAACTACTTTGCATACAGAGTACTCGTAGTACTTTATTTTTAAAATAGATTTCTTTTGGCAGTGAACTATGAAACTACAGCTGAGCTGCATCTCAGCTCGAAATGAAGGTAACTGGCAGAAGGGAATCGCGCGATTCTGCGCGCTCTCGCCTCCTCTCGCTGTTCCCCCTCAGTCTTCGGAAAAGGAGCGGACGAACTAAGAGGCGAGGGACCTGCGAACTAGTTCGCGTAGTTTGCCTGTGGCAGCGCTCTTTCGAACGAGTTCCTTCGCGAACTACACAAGTCTAGTACGTGTTGCCTACAAATCTACAGTTTTGTTCTAATCTTTATTTTGTACACGTAAGCTTTAATCCATGAGGACGGTCGCCGTAAGTGTAAGAATCACCTACGATACATAGTTCACAAGATATGACGTCATAAACAATGAGATACGCCAAAAACTCCTGCTTCTTTTCTCTTAAACCACTGGGCCGATTTCAACCATTCCTTAACGTGAGGTAACAATTGGTGCAGGGTTAAGAAGCACATACGACATATGGTTCGGAATATACGACATCATAAACAGTAGGATTCGCTGAAAACTGCCACATAATGCGGCGAAACGTTATAAATACTCTATATGAGGATAAGAGTACTTACAACCATAGAAAAATGATGAAAGGAAAAAAGTTTCTCGCTTACTACTTTTCCGCTATTTGTGGACTAAAACTACAGCATTCGATATGACGTTACACTTTATAATTTCTACACTACAAATTGTAGCCGCAGGAAATTTCACAGACCGTATACACACATACAGTTGAATTTACCTACTAAATTATATCACTGTACGACATGTAGTTCATGAGATATGAGCACACAAACATAATCGTTCATAGAAAACCGCCCCAGCACGATCCAGGTTTTATCTATTACTTCTTTACTACTATCTATATTTCCAAAAGATTTTACAGACATACAGGCCTATATACAAATGAATACATACCTAAAATGGCAGGAATAAATAAATAAATATCCGGGGAACGCCGGGTTGTAAGCTAGTTACATATAAAATTGTTAAGACATTTACTTCTATTCATTTATTTATTTATGTGGCAGAATTTATTGTGTCTATCGTGTGTATACTCTACGTCACAGAGGTGCGACTTTCAAAACAATACGAAATATCCGTAGGTTGGATTCATAAACACTTTAAAGTCTCCACTTTATGACAGACGGGGACATAACAGAAGGTTCTCCATAACTACAATCAATCTGAAGATGTCCAGGTAAATAAAATATTTGGCCTCTCATTATAAATTGAGTGTGTAAAAGCCAATAATAACACTGCCGATCCCTCTGAGATGACAAAGGCAAATAGAAAAAAGCCGTGCAATTGGTAAATGACTTGTATTTCAAAACAAGTAGTTAATTTAATTGTCCAATGCAGGTTCACAGTCAAGTGAGTTATCAATAACAAATGTTAAATTTGTTTTTGAAATTTAGATTTGCGTGCGAATTTTCACACTGCTGGGAATAAAAATTAGTACGACCTCTTAATGTTTCCAATTCACACAATATTTATTCTTCAAACAGTGGATATAAAATACAAGATATGATTACATTTATAGATCAGGGGCCAATGTGAAGAATGACAAGTCAATACAACCTGAAACACCCATTTTAGAATCAGCTGTAGTCTCCATATGTGGCAATTTACTCTATGGTTGTGAAATGCATTCATTGAGGTATGTCCACAAAGTAATTACCGTTTGGTTATTTAAAGAAACGTGAACATACACAGAAAAAATATATATTGTACAAAAATCTAAGACTATAAAATTACTTTTTACATATATTTCGCAATTTTGTAGGCACTTGTCATGCCGTGGCACAAGTTTTTGAATGTCTTCTTCAAAGAAGGTCGCCGCTCAACCACGTGGTAACATGCTCTTTCGGCCCGTCATCTTTATTGAAGTGTTGACCACTAAGGACAAATTTTAGGTGTAACAGAAGATGAAAGTTCCTAGGAATGAGGTCCAGACTGTATGGACGATGATCAAACACATCCCAGTGAAATTCCCGTAAGAGTAATTTGGTCACATTCGTCGTGTGAGGTCGCGAATTGTCGTGGAAAAAAAAAAAAAAAAAAAAAAATTAAACACATTTTGATAATAATCCTCGGCACCTGCTCTGTACTGCGCGGCGCAATTTCTTAATGGTCTCTCAGAAACCATGTGCATTGATTGTTTGCCCTCGTGGTAAGAAATCAAGCGACAAAATTCCTTTTCTGTCCCAAAAAACGGTTCACATGACTTTTCGAGGTGTCAAGGTATGCTCAGGCATAACCTTGATTGGGGATGAACTTCATCAGTAACCACAGACGGGCGTCCACTTCGCTCTTCATTGTGCACTTGATCACGTCCTTCACTGAAAAATCTGACCCATTTTCTAACCACTGAATCACTCATAGTATTTTGTCCGTAAACCTCGCAGATTTGCGGATGAATTTTCTTTGGTCTTACTTTGTTTGCATTTCGAAAACGAATCAGCTGAGTTCAGACGCGGCGATATTTTGTATTACGGCTGATTGACAGTGGACTCTTAGATAGGAACAGGGGACTGAGAACCTAACTGTTTACTCCCCTAAAAAACAAACAACAATAATTACGGCTGACATTATAAAGAAGCACCAGAAAGCACACGTCGGCAGCAGTGCATGTCTTCTCCTTGAGTCAGTAATTGCCGCGCGTGCTCGGAACTACGATCGCAGCGTTGCCGCGGATAGAATTAGAAACGGGTCTTACTTTAAGGACGACCCTCCTATTTCCCTACGCTATCCGTTCACGGACGACGATGAAACCATTATCAGCCCATCCAATCGCTCCCAGGTGGCATTCCCGTCATACACGTCGTCCTACCAGGTGTATTAACTATCCCGTCGGTCTGTAACATTGGCAGCTTTTGGAAGCGTGCTTGTGGACCGATTTAAAGTGAATGAAAACGTTTCGTTATGTGTAGACTATGATTAACGAAAAAACTTTAAATGGATTTAATGAGAAACTCATGTGACTGATAACTGAATAGCCGGCCACGGTGGCCGAGGGGACTGAGGCGCTCCAGTCATGGTCTGCACGGCCACTACGGTCGGGTGTTCGAATCCCCCCCTCGGACATGAATATTTGTGCCGTCCTTAGGATTAGCTGGTTCATAGGTAGTTTGTAAGATTAGGGACGGATGACCTCGTAGTTAAGTCCCTAAGCTATACAAACATTTGAACATTAGAATTTGATAATTGAATAGTGTTCGTCGACCCGCATGACATAGGATTGATAAACTTAACAAATGGAAAACTGGTTTCCCCTCACACATTCGCATTGTGAGGCCGCACCCTACTCCAGTGACAGTACTACAAAATAGATACTGCTGATCATGATTGTTTACTGTCATCACTTTTATAGCGTACGATCCTTTTCAACAGATTTAATCAAGTCAACCTATATGTTAGTTAAGTGTTGATAAGATGTTCGTCAAAGGACGCGCCTCATATGATGCAGCGACCAGAAATGCAACCGAAGGCTTAAGTATGCGGGACTGTACTAACCTTGAGCATAACAACCTTTACATGTCTCACATAATAACCATGAAATTTTGGCGGTTTATGAAGTAACAGCAATGGTCCATTTGGCTGAAGTGAAATGTTGCCAACAATTTACTCAACTGGCTCAGATTGTGCGATGGTGTTTCGCGCCCTGCTTTTCAAAAAATTTCATAAATGTAGGAGGACGGAGTTTTTCCAGCGATAGATTTTGAAAACAGTTCTTGAATGCCTCCAGTGATTTTCTTAATCGCTCCAGGCAAATGCCGGGATGGTTGGTTTCAAAGAACAATTTCCTTCCGTTCTAAACGAAAAGAAAAGATCGAGTGTTGGTTCAGTCCCTAGTCACGTACCATATTATTGGGACATTGGACATCAATATTCCTTCCTATATATCCTACATATCTGAAAAAACACACACCATTTCTGATCCAGCACCTGCCATCAACACACAAAGGAATTTAAATGAGTGGGCGTGGAACTATCAATGGAAATAGTTGAAAATTTATGCCCGACCGGGCTTGAAAGCGGGACCTCGAACTTAATTTCCTCTTTGCAGACATCTTTTACGCTATATGATTAAAACTATCCGGACACACCCACCAACTGCCAGATACTCCGTATCAGCAAGCACAGTAGTAATTAGACATCGTGAGTAAGCAGAATGAGGCACTGCGCGGAACTCGTGGGCTTCCAACGAGGTCAGGTTATCGGGTGTCACTTGTTTTACCACTCTGTGCGTGAGATTTCCTCAATCCGAAGCATCCAAACGTCCACTGTTTCTGAAGTGGAAACGTGAAGGCTCTCGTACAGCACGAAAGTGTACAGGCCGACGTCGTCTGTTCACTGACAGAGAGCGACCCTGCGTAGCACTCTAGCACCCTGTAAGGTGATCTAAAACCTTGCCCGTATGAGAGACAGCTCAGTGGATCTTCAGTCTCAACCGTGAAATTAATATGTGAGCACAAATAAAATAAAATGCAAGTGGAACGATCTGACATCAACTCAGTGAATAATGCTTCTCTTTAGAAATTAAAGTCGAATGTGTAATGAACACTACACTACACCACATAGTCACCAGACACAACATTGCCACCGCAACCAGCTTTGACGCTGCCGCTATTGTTACAGCTATGCTGAAGGTACGAGCCGATTGTTCATATGCGGCGACCCGCAGGTCAGTGGCGCAGCTAAGTGGAATCTCATGAACAGCAACAGTGTTATTTTAGTTCAGTTTTTACACATAGAGTATCATGTTAATCAAACTGTAAAGACCTTCCTCTTTGGCTAGTAACATAGACGCTCCTTAATAATTTTATGAGCTCATTATATACACTCCATTTCCACCACGTTGCTCCTCTTCCACTTTTAAATTAATGGCAGCCTACTCATTTTATTTCTTGTGTAGTTGTTTTACAAGTGTTTAAATTATAAAAAGTGAAAAAATTTGTTATAGATTAATAAATTGAATGGGCTTTATTTAAAAAAAAAAAAATAGCCTCCCGCCTCGGGACAAAACGCTGTCTGCGCCACTGCATGGAAAAGACACAAACCACTGTTATTTTATTATAGAGTCTTACCCTATGCGTGGTTTCTACATCTACATGGGATACTCTGCAAATCACATTTAAGTGCCTGGCAGAGGGTTCGTCGAACCACCGTTTAACTATTCATCTCCCATTCCATTCTCGAATAGCCCACAGGAAGATAGAACACCTAAATCTCTCTGTTCGAGCTCTGATTTCTCGTATTTTATTCTGATGGTCATTTCTACCTATGTAAGTGGGAATCAACAATATTTTTTCACATTTGGATGAGAATGTTGGCGATTGGAGTTTCGTATGTAGCCCACTCCGCAGCGATAAGCGCCGTTGTTGTAATGATTCCCATCCCAGATCCTGTATCATTTCCGCAACGCTGTCTCCCCTGTATCGTGACAATAAGAAACATGCTGCCCTTCTTTGGACTCTTTCGATGTCCTCCGTCAAACCCACCTGATAAGGATCCACACTGGGCAGCAATACTCCAAAAAAGGACGGACATGCGTGGTGTGTGCGTGGTGTAGTAGTTCTGTTGCATCTTTTAAGAGTTCAGCCAATAAAACGCAGTCTCTGGTTCGTCTTTCCGATGACATTATCTACGTGCTCTTTCCAGTTTAAGTCTGAATTAATAGTGATTCCTAGGTATTTTGTGGAGTTTACGGCCTTCACTTTTGATTGATTTATCTTGTAAACAAAGTTTAACGGATTTCTTTTCGTACTCTTGTGGACGACTTCACACTACTCATTAGTTAGAGTCAATTGCCAATTTTTATACCATAGTGATAACTATGCAGTTTGCTTTGATCTTCAGATGATAATAATAGACGGTAAATGACGGCGTCATCTGCAAACAACCTAAGAGAGCTACTTAGATTTTCGACTAAATCCTTTATGTAAATAAGGAACAGCAGAAGACCAGTAACACTACCCTGTGGAACGCAAGATATCACATCTGTTTTAGTCGATGCCTTACCATCGATTACTACGAACTGTGTCCTCTCTGACAGGAAATCCCCTATCCAGTCGCAAATTTGGAGCGATATACCATAACCACGCATCAGTTGAAAGTGTCCTACAGTTAACAAGCAAGTATCTAGACAGATAATCACACAGGAATTCCAAACTGCATCAACATCCTCTCCAAGTACTGTGACAGTTAGGCGGGAGTTGAGAAAACAGATTTCATGGCCTCGGCGAAGTGGCCGAGCGTATTGAGGCGCTCCGATGCGCGAGGCTGTTTCCCGTCGGGGGTTGGAGTCCTCCCTCGGGCATGGATGTTTGTGTTGTTTTTATTATAAGTTAGTTTATAAGTAGTTTGTAAGCTTAGGGACTGATGACACCGCAGTTAAAGTCGCATCAGCTTAACAAACATTTGAACATTTTGAGATTTCATGGTCGAACGGCTGCAGATAAGCCACACGTCACGCAAGTCAATGTCAAACGACATCTCGCTAGGTGTAAGGGGCGTAAACATTGGAGGATTGAATAGTGGGAAAATAGCGTGTGGAATGACGAACCACGATATACAATATGGCGATCCGATGGTAGGGTGTGGGTATGGCGAATGGCCGGTGTAGGTCATCTGCCAGCGTGTGTATTGCCAAAAGTAAAATTCGGAGGCGGTGGTGTTATGGTGTGGTCGTGTTTTTCATGGAAGTGGCTCGCACCCTTTGCTGTTTTGCTTGACACTATCACAGAAAAGGCCAACATTGATGCTGTAAGTATCTTCTTGCTTCCTACTGTTGAAGAGCAATTCGAGGATAGTGAATACACCTTTCAAAACGAGCGGGTATATCTCATAATGCACGGCCTGTGGAGGAGTGGATACAACGACTATACCACTCCTTTAATGGACTGGCTTGTACAGACTCCTGACGTGAATCCTACCGAACACCTCTAGGATGATTTGGAACGTCGACTTCGTGTGACGCCTCACCGACCTACATGGATACCTCTCGCCAGTGCAGCACTCCGTGAAGACTGGATCGACATTCCTCAAGAAATCTTCCAGCATCTAAGTGAACGTATGTCTGCGAGGGTGGAAGCTGTATTCAAAGCTAAGGGTAGGCAAACATCACATTGAATACCAGCGTTAACGATGGTGGGCGCCACGAACTTTAATGTCTTTTTCAGCTAAGTGTCCGGATTCTTTTGATCATATAGTGAATGTACAATGAAGGTGAATACTGCTATGGATCTTTTCTCTAGTGCAGACAAACACAAGCCCCAAACCGTACGAGAAACGCTGAAATTTCTCTACTGATGAGTGTTAATGGGCAGAAACACTACGTACGTAGTGTTTGGATAATTTACGAATTTGTGACTGACAGGAGAAGTTGAAATATTTCTCCCTGATAGGAAAAATATTAATAAATAAATAATTTTATTTAAATGGCAAAGAAGTTAATGGTTTGATGTAAAAGAAGTAAATTTCGAAAAAATAATGTTTCGCGAAAAGAAAGTTAACACCGAAAGCAAATTAATTTTGAAATCAATCTTAATTTTTGAAATGAAAAGATTGGTGCTAAGATCACGGTGGGAGAAATATCTCAAGTTAGTGGCCGCGATGCAAATCACTGGCAGCAAAAATTTGCTATAACTGAATGAAGCTGGAAAACGACACAAAAATCTTTAATTCTAGCAACGTACCTCAAACCTGTCGGATTTCGTAGAAGACCAGCTCGCAACAAATACACGGTATAGGAACTAACTGTTGGACTGCACTCGTAAAAAAACAATTTATCACACGCCCACTGTTAGCAAAAAATTGAAAATAATTAAATTTTGATGAACTGCCGTAAATCACAAGGACAATTAGTGTGGAACAAAAGATTCTGAAATATTTAGCGAGTATTGTGCATCGTTCCAACATTTAATTTCGCACACTGCAAGAAAATGGCGGCTGGTGGCAATCTGTATTAAAAATTCATAATCTATCAACATATTGTACAGTAAGGAATAATGAGATGGCTTTTAAATAAAAATAATGAGAAATGCAAATTTTCATTAAATAAAATTAGCTTTCTTATATTCTGGAAAACACAATAACTTCCCACATCCATTCTGTGCTCGAAAACATATTACAATTCAAATTAGTTAAATCCAGAGCACCGCGCTATTGCATCACAAACCTATGAATGCTAGATCAAGAAGAAGAAAGAAAAGAGACTGCTGCTCCTTCTTATTGAGTAAAACCTATGATACTCGGGATTACGGTTTTTTTTGTTTCAACAGATAACAATGTGCTGGTTAGTGTTATAGAACAGATTAATTATGAAGAATAAATAAATATTGAAATAAAATCTGGGCGGCCCATGAAACCTTATAAAGTGCAAGGCTATCCTGTGCAGCCGTGGTGATCACTGTGCCTTAAGGGTATATTACACGGAGTGTATTTGGTCGCCAGTAGCTGGCGTATTTGGACGCAGCTGCTAAATTCGCTCCGTGTAAACATGGACAGCGAACAAAGTCGCTGCTCCGAAATGCGAGCGTCTAAAGTTGAAGGATGGGCTACTTTAGACGCTGGTCGCTGGTGTTTTTGGTCGCTCGCAAGTGTTGGTCACCCCTCACCCCGTGTCATAAACAGGAGCGTATAAAGTAGCCCCAGTCGAGTCCAAATGTCGAAGGAAGGAACTTGTCGCAAGAGTCCTAAAAGAACAATCTACCAAAATCAAAACGGAAAAATAGGAAAAAATAAAAGAAAATGGATAAGAAGGTGGATTGGGAGGAGGGATAAATATAGTGCTTCTGCAAATCTTTTGAGAGAATTATGGTGTGTAGATCCTTCTGATTACAGAAATATAATGAAGATGAGATATGTTATTGTTTTGAAATTTGTTTTCAGGAGTTTGGTATCCATATACCCCAAGAGATCTTCAGTCTTCAATTTGTCATTTGTCAAACAGTTGGTAAAATTGAGTGTCTTTAAGTTTGTATTTAAATAATCATCATTAATGTCCTATAATACTGGAAAGCTTTTATCCAGAAATTTGATTACAATTCCACTTAATATTTTGTTCGGCGGGAAGCAGAACTGTTTGGTGTCACCTAACCTCCTAAACTATGTCATTACGTTTCAATTGTTTTTACGAAGACGCTAGCGTCTGAAGTCGCTGCGTGTCATTCCATCAGCGTATTCATTCGCTATTCGCCTATACGCCGAGCGACAACAGATGCCAGCGACTAGCGACCAAATACGCTTCGTGTAATATACCCTTTAGTGGCGTATTGGTCGGTGTGACGGCTCAGTAGACAGGAAAAACAGGGTTCGAATCACAGTGGGCTCAAATTTTCAACGTTCCGTATTGATTTATTTCAATGCTCATTGGCAGCCAGAGTCGTAAATGTCTGTGTCTCGAGTGTCGTTTATCTATGAGACTACGAAAATTGACATTCAGTAACAGGTTTTTGACTTGCACTCTACGCAAAAACGCTCTGCCGATCCACGCTTTACAAACCTCAGTTCTTTACTTTTAAATCGTTTTGTGGTTACATTGAAGCAAGCTCTCTTGTTGGGTGATTGAAGTACATGGGTCGGCTGCCCGCAACGCAGACGGAGCTTGCACAGCGGGCAGGTCGTCCTCGCAGGGGCCGCTTGCCCCACTGGAGTGCAGTCCGCGGGAAGGCTGTAGGAGGGTGTGGTCGCTGCTTTGCCGGCGACTGATCGATAGGCAACCGGCAGAGGCGAGGGGCGCGTGGGCGACGCGGGGGCGGCGTACGACAGGTGTCTGTCTGGCAGGCCGAGCTGCCCGTCACAAGCAGAGTGCATCGCTTGTCCTATACTGTCCACTCTTAAGGCAGAAAGCTGCAGTGAGAAGAAGCTCTATAGCTTACGCAAAATAATTTATCGGTATGGATAACTACCACTTTCAAAACTGCGCTATTCACTCCCGGCACTTGGCTGTGAACTGCCATATTTTAGGATTTTTATAAAACAGATTGCAAAGTACAGAAATGTCAGAGCACTATGGTTTTTGCATCATTTTAAAAGTAAAAGCATGTGCATTTGGTTAACATGAGTTCATTTTAGAATGAAGAATATATACAAATGATATAATGTACATTTAAAAAACACATGAAAGGTGTAGAAAAAACAGTGCTTTGCTCTTCTGTATCTACTTTCACGAAAATTTAACAGAGGAGTCTAAAAGCAAATAAATAACAATAAGATTTTTGGAGATAAAATATAATTATTTTTTGTGTGGTAATCCTGGAAGCACTGAGGGACTAAAAGCCCAAATCTGTATATTTCGAGTACCTTTCCCGCAGACCGTTTGTGACATATAGAGCTTCTTTTTAGACTGCCTTTACGTTTCGTTGCTTCTATAGTACTGCCAAGAAGCCTATTAGGTCCACTTTTGATCTGTCGAATTATGCAGTCATCAAAGAAGTAACTAAAATATTCAAACTCGCCCGTACGCCATACGGGCGCCGTTGGCAATGCCTGGGTGTACGGGCGCCGTCCTGTAAGTGTTAAAACGAGTGGAGGGTAGTCAAACTACAGAGAAGCCTCAGAAACTGAGCGAGGTGGCGCAGTGAAAACACAATGGACTCACATTCGAAAGGACGACCGTACAAATCCGCCACGGGGCATCATTTCTGTTTTCCGTGATTTCCCTAAATCACTCCATGCAAATGCCGAGATTTTTCCTTTCACTGGGTAGGGCCGATTTGTTTCCATGTTCGTGACGAAAACTACCCGAGCATTTGCTGCATATCTTATGACGACGGTGGCGGTCTGACGTAAAACCATAATCTTCCTTGAAGCCTCAGAACCTGAGATATAAAATAGATAAAGAAAGAGTCGGATAAAAAAAAGGCTGAGAAACTGCTTTCGCAGAGGATTATCTTAAGGAAAATATATGTTCTGGAAAAATATGAGATCACTAACAGCGGGGAAACGAATATGATCCTGAGCTGGATGCCATCAACATCTCAAATGAAAACTTCCAAATAATAAAACACCATCCAATAAAATCCTATAAATAAAAATATATGAAGTTTGTCCTTTGTTTATTCTTACAACACTTTTATTTCAAATCTTCAGACCAACAAAACCAAGCTACATTTAAACTTGTTTCATTACAATCGCTTTCGAACAATTAGCGCCTTTCTTCAGGTATACAAGATGTATTGAAATATGTGGGAAAGCTACTAGGATTAAATAGATGGCCGTAGGTTCTAGGCATGATGGCAGGAACCGCTCCTGCCGAAGGTTCGAGTCCTTCCACGGGCATGGTTTGAATGATCTAATTTTTATAGTTGCAAAAGACGGTAATCTAATCTATACAAATTGTGGTTTAAGAAGTTTGAAAGTCTAGGGACTAATGACCACAGTAGTTTGATCAATTTACATTTATTTCTATTCGATTGACGACCTGGCAACAAGCAGAATATGTCCGGTACACATATGGTTTACTTGCATTCGTTTCCATTTACAGGTATTTGTTAAGGTGTACAAAACACAGACTACTTCAGTCTACAGTTTGTCATTTGTTTGTCTTTTGGTAATTCTTCCAACCTCAATCGAATATACGCCTACTTATGACGTCATTTCAAGGCCATTATGTATGCCGATGCATGGAATATGGGAACGAGTGAGATAGTCAATGATGCGGCGCATAGACGCCCACGTTACATCTCGTGGTAACCATTGCAAGCACCTACAGTAGAGAACTGCACGTATTAAAATTACACTGCATCAACGCAAATAGTGAAGTGATCTGCTGTGAGACACCACGAGAAATGCCTGTAATACAATAACTAAAGCAAATAAACTATACGAGCATAGAAAATGTTCTGCATGTTGTCCGGTCCTCTATCTTATTTCCGGAGCTTTTCCACATATTAAGTTGTATCTTGTATATTGGTACTCTTATATGTCCAGCTTGACGTCGCTGAATGTTCATACTGAACTTATAAGGGTGCCAATGAATATATGAAGAGTGGCTCTAAGTGCCTGAAACAGGCTATAATAACACCAGTTTAACCGAAACTGGCCTCAGCAATTTTAAAAATCCACTGTATAATAGTTGCTGATACGGAGTAATTACTCTTTTATTTCCACATCTACACATCTATATCTACGTGCATACTTCTGCAAGTCACACTGAAGTGCATGGTAGAGGGATCATCGAACCAGTTTCATGATATTTCTCTGTAGTTCCGTTCTCTGATAGTTCGCTGGAAAAAGGAACACCCATATGTTTTTCGATCTGATTTCTCTTATTATGGCGACTGTGGCATTACACATACAGAGGGAGGCCGATTGTTTCCATGTGAAAAGCTGGTTTTGTCAGGCAGTCGGGATGTAGCTACACGCATTATTCTAAACAATCCATATAAAATCAGGAAACGATCATACGGCACATATAATTATATGAATGGATTCAGGAGACTTGGAGAATCAAATGCTGGTATTACAATTTCAATATTCCTTACAGTTAAAAAGCCGATAAATTTCACTACTATAACAATAATAAGACTTACATTTACAATTATTGATAGGTAGTGTTTACCAGTAATAGCTTAAGAAGCAAATGGGCAGCACTGCACCACGCTATCTTAAATGACGCAACACGTTATTTCCGAATTCTTTCAATTAAATTTGTTTTACTATTTGTTGAGGTAGTAATATTCTTCTGTCAGAACATGAACCCAGCAAAGAGCATTACATTTATATATGCATTTTATTATATTTACTATTACTCTTAGTAACATTCGTTTTACTTAAATATTTCATGACCAACTAAAAATAGTACATATGCAGCAGATAACTTATACATACACAATTATATGTATTTGTGGACAAGAACTGAATATATGTGCATAAAAAGCCATGATAAATTAAATATTAATTGTGTAACTATATTTCGACGGCGGCAGTATATTTGAAAAGTGAGACCCCATGCGTAATAGCTACTTGAGCAAAGAGCTTCAGTATCAACCGAATTTAGTATTATTAAATATATATTTGTTTGTTAAATGTAAGCAACTTTGTAGGGAGGTGGTCAAAGCATTTAATTCTGTGATATTCAAATGTATAATAGTCTGGAAGGGAAATTATATTTTAAAGATGAGGCGTTAGTTTGCGCCGAAGGATACAATTTTGGGAGCAGGTAGAGCACGCTTTCGAATGCTTGGAAAAAGGACTCGTAACTTGGACGCGGTGGTGAAAGGTTGTGACGCTTTGCGGTCTGAAACCGCGTTACGAACTTGCCATTTGAAGAGATTGGCATGTGTGGACTTAGAAAATTTATGGGACTGTGATTGCAGAACTTAGCCTCTGGTGAAAAGTGGTAAACTATACACGGTAGTAGGGCTGTGGAACTGTGATAATTCAGCAATCGTCTACTCGTGTGATGACAAACTGTGTTTTATAACAAATACTGTAATTAGTCGCGGATCAATTTGTTACTGCTATATTCGATGGACTTCATTAAGTTACTTGTGATAATTTGGAACTTTTATTCTCGTGTGCGTGTGATACTTATTGTGCCTCTCGTGAACAATAGTTGGGGAAATATTCAGTTATTTACCAATGTGTAAAGTAGAACCACCTCCGCATTTTCATATCCAAAAAGAATAATAAATTCCATTTATAAAAATTACTTCTTGAGTGACTCTCTTCTGAACATTATTTTCGAATCCATTTTGTTGCTTATTCAGAGCTTTAATTTTTTGTTTAAATATATTTTTGGCGTCATCATCTGCATATCGACTTCACAAGGCGAAATAATTGACCAGAGTGCACCAAATAATAAACACAGTCCTGCACCTATCTATCTAATTACCCATCCAAAATAGTAACTTAGGAATTTGCGAAGGACAGCAAATTTATGACTTAAATTAATAGATTTATTCATTAAAGCACACAGAAATTTGGAGGAATCTTAACAATTAGTACAAAGTATTTTGTAAATTAAATCACAGTTAAAAGTGTAGTCAAGCAATGGGTTACAAATGAAAACAAATATTTATAAAAAAATGACATGAAATGCAGTAAAATTGGTTAACACCGCTGAATACAAGTTTGACCAGCAAATTGTCTGAGTTTTAACAAATAACTTTGGAAATCAATATAAGAAGTCTCACTGGAATGAAACAAATGGAGCCGTAACACAATATATGTGGCGTTGTCCTGTCGTGAAAAGAAAGGTGGACAAAGGCGCTACGAAATTAGTTATAGCAAAGAGCAGTCAATATCGATCATACGCACGCACATACACACTGATGGGTGATTACTGCACGATGTTGAAGGAATGGAGGTGAAAGAGAATAAATTCCTCCGTCTGGGAATCTCACTACGATCTGTGGAGCAGTATCGAAATGTTCAAATATTTGTAGAGCTTAAGGGTCTGAACTACGGGGTAATCAGTCCTAAACTTATGAACTATTTATGAACTAGCTAATACTAAGGACGGCACAGATATCCATGTCCGAGGGGGAATTCGGACCCCCGACAGTAGTGGCCGTCCAGAATGTACTGGCGTCCCGCAGACCGTCGGCCACCGCGGCCAGCAAGTACTATCGACATTTGACTGTAACAGCCCCACTATGACGGCAGATAGCAGCTGTCAGGTAAATGCTTCTAGTGTCGCCTAGGACATACACTCACAAACTCAAGCGCAAAACGCACAAGTGTACCCAGAATGGAATTGCACTAAACCACTAGCACATTGGTACAGCCAGTACGACAGTGGCTCTCTAATCTCAAGTCTCGACCGAACAAAAACATAATACACAGCTGTTTCCCAAAGCAAACAACTACAACTGAGTTCCTGTCCAGGGCGACATGTGATATTTTTTAAGTCCGCAATCCGCTGCAAGCTGATACCTCAGAAACGTAAAGTCCCACAAACGCTCAGGACTCAGACCTGAAGAGCGAATAAATTCTTCATGCCCTATTCGAAAGAAGACCTACGAACTAGCTGGAGCCTACACGAGAAGTCTCGCCACTCTTCGTCCGCCCACGCCAAAAACTGGACGTCACCGCGCCCCTAAACTCGGCTTACCAATCACTGGAGAGCTCTAACCCTCCGGCCAATGACGTGGACAGACAGCTATGACAGATGGCCAGACCTGTCGCCTACAAAAACGGAGCTAACTGGATCGCCCCTAGAGGATGTCACCCAACCGTCCTTTCGAAACTTCCTCTCGCCCATCGTTTCCCAGCCTTTTGCCATAAAATGAATTTAAAGTCTTATCTAGCGATCTTGTAGTCCAAATAGTCACAGATAAAAGATCGAAGTGGAAAGGGGACACGAAACACTAGATCAGAAAATACTCCACTGCGTGCCGAAATTCCACAGGACGCCAGGCTGAAAAAAGATGGCTCGAGTCATTCCCCGGCTGTAATTCTATAGGCAAGGAAGGCTTACAGATACTTAAAAGATAACCTCTCCAAAGGCGTACACTAAGAGGCTCCGTGATGATAGGAACCCTGCGGAATGTGGCCTACACTACCCGCTATCTGAAAGGGATGCGATAAATTTTCAAGTGTTTTCTATAGAGTGCAGCCACCTCAGGTAGTGAGCCTACCGACAGATAGGTCCCGCCTCACAAACTGATCCCATAAACGTGTCGCCAGCGACCAGCCTCCTTTGACAACGCCAGCCCTTCTTAATCGATTCGTTATCTAATTTAACTCCTTCAGCATCGTCAGATTTTCTAAGAGTGCATTCCAGTACCCTCATTTTGCTCTTGTTAGTGTTCATCTTATATACTCCTTTCAACACACTGTCCATTCCGTTCAATTGCTCCTCCAGGACTTTTGCTGTCAATGTTTTTATTTCTTAACCCTCCACTCTAATTTTCTTGCTCAATGTACAAATTGAATAACAATTGGGGAAAGGCTACAACCCTGTCTTACACACTCCCTGTGTCCCTTTCATGCCCTTTGATAACTCCTGTCTGGTTTTTGTACAATTTTTAAATAACGTTCCGTTCCCTATATTTTACTCCTGCTGATTTGAGAATTTGAAAGAGTTTATTCCAATCAATATTGTCAAAAGCTTTCTCCAATTCTACAAAAGCCATAAATGTAGGTTTGCGTTGCCTTAATCTGTCTTCTAAGATAAGCCGTATAGTGATGATTGCCTCCCGTGTTCCTACATCCTGAATCCATACTGGTCCTCCCCAAGGTCGGCTTCTACCAGCTTTCCCCTCCTTCTGTAAATAATTTGTGTTAAAATCTGGCAACCATGACTTATTAAACGGATTACATATGGGCTGAAAAAGTTAAAATATTTGTATGCCTAATAGACGAAATTGGTAAGGTCATCGGTCTTTAGATATGCAATAACTTAAACTAAATTATGCTAAGGACAACACACAAACCCATGCCGGAGGAGGACGGCCGTGCATTTCGTATTAACGTGCCTCAGACCGTGTTGTCATTCCCATGCGGTTACAGGTGTGATAAGATTATTGCAAGAGTCTTGCTATACGATATAACATTATGTATCGTAGTACGAGGCGCGTGCAGAAAGTAAGTTGCGTTTGGTAATAGAATTAAATTGTACACAGATACTGAAGAAATTTTTATTGCACAAAATTCTACAACTCTTAAACTACTTTTCCACATAACTGCCGAAATTTTCCTGGCATTTGTCATAGCGTGGCACCAGGTTTTGTATACCTTCTTCATAGAAATCTGCTGCCTGTGTCTTCAACCAGTTGGAAACATCAGTGATCGTATAAATTTGGGGGAATTCCATAGCGAGAGTACTAATTGTAAACCTACGGTTTTCCTGGATCTTGTCATCAATCGCAGGAACCAGTTCTTCTGTAACCAAAGGTGGACGCCCACTTCGTTCTTCATCGTGCACATCTCTACGCCCGCCATTGAACTGTCTGACCCATCTTCTTACCATCGAATCACTCATCGCATTTGGTCCGTAAACATCGCAAATTTGCCGATAAATTTCACTTGGTTTCACTTTCCTCGCATTCAGAAACCGAATCACCGACCTGATTTCACAGGCGGCGGGATTTTCAATCAACGCCGACATTTCAAACAAGCACAATAAAGCGTACGTAACTGACAGCGATCTCCAAATGGCACACATTCTTCTCCTTTATACACATCTTCTACAGCGCATGTGCGGAACTGCAATCGCAGCGCTGCAGCAGAGATAAATTGAAACGGAACTTACTTCCTGGACGCGCCTCGTACTTTTCACTTGCTATAATACAAGATTGTTTTATTGAAATATTTCGAGGGTGCCAGTTATGTAGGGAAGCTATTTTTCCTTTTTTACATCCTCGACATACGTGGCTTTTGTCAATTACAGAAGCATTTTTCATACCGCTAGCACGCCTGGTAACCGTGAGAGCAGCACCCGCCGCTGTGCAGTGCGGCTCGCTTGTAGTGCATGCGTCCGCCGCTGGGGCGCGCCGCTGGATTCCCAGGAATGCCGCCGGGCGAGAACAATAGGCGCCGAATCTGCGACGTTGCTTTGTCTCCGCAGTCTGAGGAACCCCCACGACTGACAAGGCGAGGCAATCTCTCCACTCCGCACCTAGTCTACTGCGCCGTCTGACGCGCCGACAGCGGAATCGCGCCAGTCCATCCGTGTTGACAACAATAGGTGCAGGTGAATACCTAAACGTCGCATTTCTAGATTGCCAAATAATTAATTTCCGTTGGCCCTTCTATTGCCTATCCTCTGCAGCACTTACTGACCTCATGCGATCAGTCGCCGAGTGCCGTGAGCACCTAAAATTCGCTATTCTAGGCCTGTTTACTTCGTTCTGTTTCCAATAACAATCTATCGGTGCTCTTACGGGAGGAATAAAATCCACTGATTTTAAAATGGAATGTTTAAGCGTTCCAGTTACATCAGCATACAACACTCCAGTACTCATCAAGACTACTATATCTGAAGATGTTAGCTGTATATATTGTTGAAAGATACTCGATGGGAATTGTCTGCCTGCATAACATGCTGCATGGTGCTACTGACGAATGGCAGTCCTGTCTCTCTTAGACTAACAACAATTTATTAAGCATGTATCCTTGTAAAGAGTGGTGTGTGTTAGAAACATTATTTCTTTTCAGAATGATACTTTCAGACTGCAACGGAGTGCGCGCCGAAATAAAACTTCCTGGCAGATTGAAATTGTGTGCTGGAGTGAAAGATTCATTCTAAGCCATGTCCCCACCTTGACCTTTCTTCCGGGAGTGTTTGTCTTGTAAGTTTCGCAGGAGAGCTTCTGTGAAGTTTGGAAAGTAGGAGGCGAGGTACTGGCAGAATTGAAGTTGTGGGGCGGCACCGTGAGTCGTTTCGGGATAGCTCAGTGGTAGAGCGTTTTCCCGCGAAAAGCAGAAGACCCAGGTTCGAGTCCCGGTTCCGGTACATAATTTTAATCTGCCAGGAAGTTTCATTATTTCTTTTATTTGTAACGTATGTGTATTCGTGACAGAAAAATACTTTTAGTGAACGATGTGTAACTATGTGAGGCTAATGTTGATGGTGACGGTTCAGGTAAGAATTCTCAAGATTTTTTCGAACGTAAATGCTTTTCGAATGGTTTTGACAAATAGATAAACGAGATTAATTCTTGATTTTCTTTATTTACGTTGATGATCACAATTTTTAGTCCTTAGACAACCGGTTTCAGTCAGTTATGAACATATTCAGGTTTTTTACATCCATAATATGTTTTAATACAGTTTAACCTCGACGGCATCGTCACAAAATATACGTAACACTGGCAGTTACTATTTTTATGTGACGATGCTGTTACAGCTAAGTTGTATTAAGACATGTTATGGATGTAATAGATGTGAATACTGTCGTAACTAAGCGAAAGCGTTAAAATTGAAACAGTCCAGATCGCCGAACCGTTAGTTTTATTTCATGACCTGTTTCAGTCAGCGTAGACCATCTGCAGATGACTAGCACCATGCCATCGTAGTACTAGTTCAGATGAAGATGGTCTACGTTGACTGAAACAGGTAATGAAATAAAAATAATAATACTGCGATCTGGACTGTTTTAATTTTAACCATTGTTTTAAGATCTCTATTTTCCATTATGCTTTCTGAAAATACTGTCCGGAAGTGGTTGTCTAATGGCTAAAAATTGTGATCGTTAATGTAAATAAAGAAAATCAGTTTACTAGCGGATCACTGTTCTCTTCACGACCATGTCGCTGCTTGATTGATTAATTCCTTAAGAAAGTAAACACTCTTGTGTCATTTACATTGTTTACGTGATGTTACATTGGGATGGCAGAAATGATAAAGGACATCCCAAACACTGAACACAAGTATAGATTAATTTCTGAGGTTGCTATGCTTCATTACTTAAGAAATTAAAAAAAAACAATTCTTAGTATTTCCAACAATTGGCGATCACTTTCTCTTATCCCCTTCTCAGCTCTACCAACTCCTCTGTAGTTGAACTGCCTACTTTACTAATCCTTGTTGCAGTACGCATATCCTTCATGAACTTCAAAAAAACCTCATTATTCCTAGTACATTATTACATAATTTCATACGGATTATTTCGGATGAGTCTTTTAAAATTCAATCTATTTCTCGATATTACTAAGTAGTAATCTAACTGTATAGCTTCTTGGTGCGTCTTACAATTCAATCAACGATGTCAAAATCCAAAATCTCTATTGACCATAAAGTAATCCAGCTGGCATTTTCCAGTGTCTCCAGGAAATTGTCATTTTGACATGTATACGTGAAATACGATTGTCGGCGTTGGTTTGCTCTCGAATCAATTGAGAACAACACTATCACTGCACTATTCACAAGACCTCAGACTCTGTCGTATTCTGCTATTCATAACAAAATGTATTTCCGCTTCGTCGTTTTCTGATATTGTTTATGTTTGGTCATAATTTCTTGTCTTACTTCCACTTTACATTCCCGAGTTCCCTTATATTTAGTCTGGATATTTTCACTTCCTATTTCAAATTATTAACTTCCCTACCATGTCTTAACTTTTGACACTTCATGCTCGTGTCGTTTGTTGTTCAGTATTTTCTCATGGTAACCTTGACTTAACAGTTCCCTCTCGAATGTCAGAATGTATGACAAATCCAGAATCTTTTGACCATAGATAAGTATTCTTGAAACGTAGTCAATGAAGGCCACAAGGCCTGTAAATACCATGCTTCTTCAATGCTGCGGTTCCCATCTTCTTCAGCCTCTTGTCAGTGACAGTTGCTGTATCTTTTACATTTTAGGATCAATGGGGCTTGAAAAATTTAATTACATCTCCTTGTAAATAAATATCCTAGATTTTTCTTTATGACTTGTAGTTTGCGCGAAGACGGCAGCAGAATATTTACAGTTTTCTGCGAAATGCGTTCTTATGGCCTAGGTGGTTTTCGTACAATCATTTCAGGCATTTTGACGACTTGTTAGGCCACAAACATCCTGCATCAAATTATTCTTCTGCATGATTTTATTGCTTCAAATGAGCATTCCTCCTTATCACTGAATACATACCATTCACACTAGAACACACTGAATGTACTGTCCGATATGTTTATTAACTGGTCAGATTAATGTCTTCATGACACTACTTACATCAGACCAGAGTTTTATAAGTAACTGCTGAATTTATAATGTCGCCAATTTCCAGTTATCTAGTTGCTGCTAACTTCCAGTTTACTTTACAACCATAATACGTGATACGTTCTAGTAAGGATGAGTTCAATGAGACCAACGGTCAGCTGCAAGGAAATCACGACCCTAGCTGTAGCGTATTTTCCCAGAAGCAGTGATGCTTTAAATGGTGGACAGGCAGAAGATTCTTGTACAAACTGTCTCACTTAGAAATTTTATTTATAAATCATAACACCCAATAATTCTTCCTTTTCGGCTTCGTATACAGTAATACTTATTTTATTACATTACTGGTTGTATTATCACTGCCGATTTACAGTTGAATCAGTCATTTAATAGGCCACATGTGAATCTCCACCACATTTCCATATTAGTTCGAAATCTGGAAATAGTCGAAGAAATGCGCATTCCTTCTGAAAAGTTTATATCCTACACCATCAAACTCAAGTATAAAATGATACATTTTATGCTGATGTACTGGAACACTAAGGCCGTCCGCACACAGGTCGTTTCTCACTCGTCGTGGGCGCGACTCGCTTCTCGTCTGTCGCGCGCGTCTTGTGCGAACCTCGCGATGCCAGCGACGGCCGTTCACCCACGGGTTGATTGGCACTCGTCGCGGCCGCGATTTTCCTTTAGTCAGCTTGCGACTTCCAACAGGGAGCTACAAAACGGTGTTAGTAATTTTCTCCAATAATTACCCTAAATGGACTGTTCTAGTGATGATGGGGACGCTTTGATATTTTAGTGGTACCGGCGTAAAAAACGGAAAACTGTCTTATCGGTGCATCCGTACATAGAGCGGAATTTTCATCATCGGTTATTCGTTGGTGCTAGTGAACTGCAAGAGACTGATAAACTTTTTTTAGCATTCTATAGAATATAATAACTTGGCTGGAAAAAATTGGATATGCTCCAAACTAGTCGAAAATAAAAAAGTAAATAAACGTCATCAGACCTAGTTGAGATATAAAAAAAAAGGCCTTTTCTTGATTATTTACGAGCTGCAAGACACGACATACTGAAAATATTCAAATATTTTGTACTTATTTATTTATTAAAAGTTCATTACAGTGATTGCATGTAGATATCCTCCGCTCTGAAGTGTTTTATACATTGGAAATACAGAAAAAATACATGGTAAATTATACCTCCATGACATACTATCCGCTCGTCACGCTCGAACTTCCCCGTGCACTGCTGGTCGCAAGAGACGAGTGTCGCTCGCGACGACTTCGAGACGATTAAGAGACGCGTGCAAATCGCCCCGTTGGCCGTCTCCCATTTACTTCAACAGTCGAACGGGGACGGACGGAATCACATTCAGGACGATTCGCAGCCGCGACGAGTGCGAATCGACCCGTGTGCGGACGGCCAAACAGTTTTTAATTTCTCCTGAAAAATTTACTTTGATGGATATGGATTTTTGAAATGACTTATTCCCTTATAAGACTTATATTGTATTACGACGCGCGTCCAGAAAGTAAGTTCCGTTTCGTTATATAAAACGAACGGGTACATATACAGAAAAAATATTGATTGTACAAAAATCTACAACTGTTAAACTACATTTCTACATAGCTTCCGAAATTTTGTAGGTAATTGTCATAGCACGGCACAAGGTTTTGTGTGCCTTTTTCATAGAATGTTGCCGCCTGTGTATTCAACCATGTGGTAACATGTTCTTTCAGCTCGTCATCATCGTGTTGTCCACCAAGGACGGATTTTAGGTGTAAGAAGAGGATTACTCTCAAAAGTTTTTTTTCCACGATAATGCCTGACCTCACACACCGAATGTGACCAAACAATTCTTACGGAAATTTCAATGGGGCCTGTTTGATCATCCTCCATACAGCTCGGACCTCTCTCCTAGCGACTTTCATCTCTTCTTACACCTAAAATCTGTCCTTGGTGGTCAACACTTCAACGATGATAAAGAGCTGTTACCACATGGTTGAATATACAGGCGGCAACCTTCTGTGAAGTATGCATGCAAAAACGTGTGGCACGCTATGACAACTGCCTACAAAATTTCGGCAGTTATGTGGAATAGTAGTTCAAGAGTTGTAGAATTTTGTGCAATAAAAATTTCTTCTGTATCTGTGTACAATATCATTTTATTACCAAACGGAACTTACTTTCTGGACGCACCTCGTATTTCCAATAAAAGTTTTAAAATTTAAGAATAATTTCATTTTCAGGATTTTGTTGAAATATTTTAAATTTTCTCAACAGCATAAATTTAGAAATAGGGACGTAATATTAAATTATAAGTCTTATTTGTTCTTTCCATATTAATACCAAATCATATAAAATGAATTTATAGTGACATAAATTGAAAAGATAAGTGTCTTCCTTTTGCACGTTTCGAGTGTGATAGGTGAGTGGTGAGTCATAAAACAGAACTAGTTCATTCTAGCGAGTGACCAGTTCCTGTCCGACCTCTGAAAAGACTCGAGTTGCCCATCTCTATACTCCGTTCACCGAAACGAGAGACATACTGTAAACACACTGTGGTCAGGAGTCGACAAAACAGGGACGCTCGCTGCATTTCGCTGCATCCAGTTGTAAGGTCGTTATGTGTGTTATTATAGATCAGTGATGATAGGTTTTGACTGTCAACTTCAACTTAAAGGATCTGTTGCTGCCGGCCGTGGTGGCCGAGGGGACTGAGGCGCCCCAGTCACGGTCTGCACGGCCACTACGGTCGGGGGTTCGAATCCCCCCTCGGGCATGGATATTTGTGCTGTCCTTAGTCTTAGCTAGTTCATAAGTAGTTTGTAAGTTTAGGGACTGATGACCCCGTAGTTAAGTCCCATAAGTTCTACAAACATTTGAACATTTTTGATCTGTTGCTGAATAGTAACGTTAGTATTTACAAGAACATTTAGCACTCATCGTCTATGTATCTCTTTTTTTCTCTGATTGATATCACGTAAGAGTAACCTCATTATGATATCCTTCAATTTGTGTCCACCCGAGAAGCGTTCAAGAAGAGGTAATAATCCTTTAGAGAAACACATGGTTCCTTGTGTGTATAAAACGCAGCTGTTCTGTCTACAACAGTAAGTGAATGATATTGTCGTGAAATCAATTGAAAGAATGAAATAAATCGCAATTTGCGATGTTATGGCTTCACGGTATTAGGTTTAGATGAAATACCAAACTGTGGCAAATTAAAATTTGTGTCCGGCCGGGATTCGAATCCGGGATCTCCTGCTTACTACGCAGATGCGTTCACCACTCTGCCACCTAGGACACGGTGAACAATCCGACAGCAGAGGACTCTTCCCTGCACGTCTCCCGCCACATACAAATCTCCATTCGCCACGCTGTGATATAGGAAAGAGACAGCGTGGCGAATGGAGATTTGTGTGTGGCGGGAGACGTGCAGGGAAGATTCCTCTGCAGTCGGGCTGATCACTGTGTCCTCACTGGCGGAGTGGTCAACGCGTCTGCCTAGTAAGCAGGAGCTCCCAGGTTCGAATCCCGGCCTGGCACAAATTTTCATTCGCCACAGTTTGGTATTTCATCTAAACCTAATACAGTGAAGCTATAACATCGCAAATCGCGATTTATTTCATTCATTTGAACGCTGCAATTCGTCAAAAATATATATAATCAATAGAAAGCCCCACACACTTTGAAGACTCCAGGGGTGAAAAAAGTGGAACTACGACAGGTTTCAGAACGTCTTGATGACTTTGACTGAAATGCGATTCGTAGAAAAGTTTTTCGTAAGAAATTTCCAACACTTGACAAAGTGCTTCCTGTGGTAAGCGAAGATGCAGACTTGCGAAATTTTCTGGGAAATAACTTCTTATAAAGTAGTAATAGAAATGAATTTTAAATGTTTGACTTCTAATAGCAATGCTATATAACAAAACACACAACGACCTTACACCTGAAAGGCATGCAGTGAAATTCAGCGAGCGACCTTGTTTTGTCCACCCCTGGTCACGCGCCTCAGTTTGTTTATGATGTGTCTCTCGTCTCGGTGAACGGAGTACAGTTCCGCGGCGTCCAGGGCCACAGAGTAACATATACAGAGGAGCAGCCACCCCTAAACCACTGTCGTACGCTCCCCTCGTAGTTCCGTAAGATGCTAGCAGGTGTCAGGCGGATCGCTGGCTTAGGGTGCCTCTCGCACATCAGAGGGTAGCGTCGATTGGATGCTGAGGGGAGAGCTCGTGCCGCATTCCACGAGGCCACGGCTGTGTCCGGTGTGCCTGTGTTTGAGGGGAAGTGGTAGTGGGGGCAGCCGCTACCTGTCGCCTGCTCTGGCCAGTTTAAAGAACTGCTTCTGACTGCAGCGCCATCATGGGACATCTTACGGAACTGCTGGAAACCCTCCCTCCCCGCACCCCTGAGCGTAGGACCGGACCCTTACGGAGGTTTTTCCGTCTGTATATATTTGTCGGTGCCAGGGCCTTGGTGCCTACCTGCTGGGGCCCCCAGGTGGGTCTGGGGCGACCGCTGTCAGCAGGTAGCGACGTGGAGGCAGAAGACGCGCGGCTGTCTGCCGAGGCGGGAAGGCGCGGCACTTGTTAAGAGCGCGGCCTGCCGTGTCGAGAGGCAGGGAGTTATGAACCAGCTGTGAGGGTGAGGGGTGAGGGCTGCGTGCCAGGAATTTAATATCTGCCGGCCCAGCCCTGTTCAGGGCTCCACCGCCTGCTGCTGCAGGAAAACACCGTTTCTATTAGCGCCCTCCCTTCCGATGGCCAGACAACGTCACCGTTTACCATTAGCACAACAAGTGGAGAAGGCTCAAAAACCTAAACGTTTGACTATCACTCAGAAACGGATAGCAAAAAGTTTGAAAAAATACGTCGAAACCCAACTTATGCCAGAGTTACTAGCAATGTCTTTATCCCTTGTAATTACTCGCTGCGTATTTACCCATGTTTGACTAGTGATGTTCAACCATTTTTATCCATAATGCGGGAAGGATAAAACACTCGGAAGCTGCCATTGAAGCGCTTAGCAAAATTGCTTGGGGCTTAACAAATTATCGCAGTATCGAACATTGCATTTGAATTTCCAAATTAGATTTCGTCTTCTGCAATATTAGTTGTGAGTAATCGCAAGGCGCGTAACAGACTGGCAACGCTCCATAAGAATACTGGCGTGTACGCCAGACTGCTCCCCGTGTTCCTACGGCGTCAACACGACGGTGCTGCCACAGTGGCGAGGAAGAAATTAGTCCTCCTCCCTCCGCTTGATCAACAGGGACGGCCAGCAGGTAGTCGAAGCGCCATGCCACCGTTCCCGAAGCCGCTCCTTCCGAGGTTTACTTTCGAATCCCCTCTTGGGCATGAATGTTGAGTTTGTCCTAAAAAAATAAAAAAAAAAAAAGAGGGCGGCAGATTTGCCGCCCCTCGGAAATTACCGCCCCGTGCGGCCGCACGTTTCGCACGTGCCTTGTGCCGGCCCTGCTGACGTCGGTTAGTCGGCGCCACGGTGAACACAGCCTTACCGATCCACGGTAGCGGCGTGCTAACGCCAGTGGCTATTGAGGCGGGTTATCTCGATAGCCCTTTGAAGACTGGAAATCGATTGGCACGAGGAAAGCAGAAAGGGTAAATAAACGACTGGCGCGCCAATGGAACGGAAGAAAGGTGTCCGCCAGATGGCGCGGGCAGCGCCGGCGAGTGCTGGCTGGACGGGCGATATGAGAGCCAGGCGATTGCTGGCGCCTGGCGCCTGGCGCCTGCACCTGTCGGTTCGTTAAGATACCGCGCGCCGCCGCTGTCGGCGTATTTCACCAGCTTATCTGCCGGCCGTCAGCTGCTGACGGGCCGACCGCCGGCGGCAGAGCACGAGGGGGCGGAAAAAGAAAAGCTGCTAGCGTGTGATAAGGTTCAGACGTCATGCTGCTGACGCCAGGTTACAGTGGAGAGTCTTAATTGAACGAAAGTAATTTTTATTATACATTTTGCTGCTCTAATTTGTCTTTGTAGTCTTAGGTACATAACATAATATGGGAATGATATACTGAAGTGTTTGATACCTGGCATTAAACATTTGTGTCTCAATTTTCGAAGTACCAACGCAGAAAAGATATTTCAGTTAGTTCCTTCTGAATAAGGGTCTGCCTTGAGGAAACCACTTTTTTATGTCTATACATGTTTCGATACAGTTGTAGCATCTTCAGTGGATCCTTTTTATTGCTTTCAAAATGAACAACAGAAACAAATTCGTCCTGTTAACCCCTTCAGTCCCACATTAAGAAATCAGCTTTGGAAAAATTAAAATTCAGTTTTTCCTGTATTAATACAATGCAGTAAACTTCAAAATATGTTAAACTTTTTGGCAGTTTAAAATTGTGTGTCCGAGCCAGGACTCGAACGTGGGACCTTTGTCTTTCACGGGCAAGGGCTCTAACGACTGAGCTATCCCGACACGACTCACGATGCCGCCTTATAACTTCACTTCGGCCAGTACCTCGCCTCCTACTTTCCAAACTTCACAGAAGCTCTCCTGTGAACCTTTCAAGACTAACAGTCCTGGAAGAAAGGAAAGGTGGACACATGGCTTAGCCACAGCCTAAGGGATATTTAGAGAATGAAACTTTCACTCTGCAGCGGAGTGTGCTCTGATATGAAACTCTCTGGCAGATTGAAATTGCGAAAGTCGAAGGTCCTAGGTTACAGTCCCGGTTCCGGCATGCAATTTTAATCCGCCAGGAAATTTCATATCAGCGCACACTCCGCTGCAGAGTGAAAGTTTCATTATCAAAATATGTGTTTTAAAATTTTTTGGTCGAACTATAGATTTTTTATCTGACGTATTTCATCCACAACACAGACGTTTATAGCGAGGTATTTTATTATTTGGACGTTATTTTGTTGATAGTTAACACTGCCAGATCAGTAATGCTAGCATAATCTTTGCCACGGCACCAAAGACAAGACAATTCACAACTGGAATGAAGATCAAATGTTTGTAAAGTCTATGGAACTTAACTGCGGTTATCAGTCCCTAAACTTACAAACTGCTTATGAACTACTTACGAACTAGGACGGCACAAATATCCATGCCCGAGAGGGGATTCGAACCCCCGACCGTAGTGGCCGTGTGGACCGTGACTGGAGCGCCTCAATCCCCTCGGCCACCGCGGCCGGCTGGAATGAAGTAAAAGGAACCACACTCACGCTCACACTCTCAGCCACCTACAGACGGCAACGCAACACAACCTCCAAGATGGACAGATTAATGCCTCAGAAGTGGCAGACGCGGCAAAATGTCTTACTAGAAGCATATTATTCATCAACAAAAATGCAACTTTAAGGACTAATGCAGAAAATACGGTATAAATCAACTTTTAATACGTTGTTGTCCATGAGCAACACTGGGAATGATAGGGTTAAGTAGAATTATGTACAAGAATTTCATATGTATATATATACCTTGTTTTACATGTACCTTGTATTTACATATACCTTGTTTACAATTTGTCATCTGCAACAAAAGAGATACAGTACCATAGAGTACCACCGCGACCAGAATGAAGCGAATTGAACAACCGTCCGCCATGTTATCCGAAGTGTATAGGGGCGTGCTACTTGACACAAGGTTAGAATATTATTAAAATATAACTGTTTGCACCTTTCAGTTTTAACCAGTACAATTTTACCGCCGTGTATAGTGTAGAAATACTTTTTATACATTGTTTCTCAAAAGTGTCAGCAGGTGAATTAAATACAGTATCCCCAACAATCAGCTGCTTTTGCAACTAAACGATATGGCTTGGTAGTTTAAAACCAATCTACGTTTATTTTTGTACGCCGTTTCCAACAGAAAATTTTCGAAGAATGGTAGACGTTTCAGAGACTAAGTGTTTACATTAACATTACGTTAATTTCAATTCATTTAACGTTAGAAGCAGGAACTATTGCTTGGGGCAAGGAAATACAATTCCACACTGGAGCTTTATACATAAGCCACCCAGTCAGTACAATATGCAATGAAGTTTGTGGTTTGTCGTAGGATTAATGACGTAGTCAATATTACGCTTGTCTTTCTCATGAATCAGATTACGGTACTCTAAATCAAACTACAAGTAAACTGCCATTAGCGAATGCCCTTATTCGGAATTTACCTTGTTGTTTCAGCTTTTATGGTGAAGAGTGCGTTGAATATATTTAGCCTTACTTCCTTCACTTCATACATAAATTACGTTTCAAGATTTGAAGGACAAATATGAGTGCTTCGTATCGGAAATCAATTCTTTCTTCTCATTGCAACAACCCATTTCTTCGTCAGCAGCTTGATTTCAACGGAAACCTCGGATAAAATAATGTGTCTTTAACTTTTCAACAATTAACTTAAACACGTAAAACAATTAACAAAATCAAATGTTCAAATGTTTGTATAGCTTATGGGACTTAACTACGGGGTCATCAGTCCCTAAACTTACAAACTACTTATGAACTAGCTAATCATAAGGACGGCACAAATATCCATGCCCGAGGGGGGATTCGAACCCCCGACCGTAGTGGCCATGCAGACCGTGACTGCAGCGCCTCAGTCCCCTCGGCCACAGCGGCCGGCAACAATTAACATACAATATATATTTTAAGAAGTACTCTTTTGAAAAAATAAATAAATAAATAAATAGTCGCAGTATTTTTGCTTCTACAGGTACAGTAACACGTTACACAAACATTAGCCATGATTTCTATAAGAACTGCTAATTCATTTGTTCGCACACTTACTACCTCTACTTCAGAAAGCCACTTGACTTCCGATAATATGGCGACTAGTAGTACAGCGTGGGACCGCAGGGCGCGCTAGGATCGTGTCACCGTCTCTCTATGTATATTCTATCTCTTTGTCTGCAACAATCTGACACTTTTATATAACTCTGTTTCTTCTTGAAATATTTGATTCACTTTCTTGGTTGTTTTATGGTTAGGTCTACTACTTCATTTAAGTTAACGGCATTTCTCTCTCTCTCTCTCTCTCTCTCTCTCTCCGTGTGTGTGTGTGTGTGTGTGTGTGTGTGTGTGTGTGTGTGTGTGTGTGTATGTGTGTGTTTTATTTGTTTGCCGGCCGCGGTGGCCGAGGGGACTGAGGCACTCCGTTACGGTCTGCACGGTCACAAACGGTCGGGGGTTCGAATCCCTCTACGGGCTTGGATATTTGTGCCGTCCTTAGTGTTAGCTAGTTCATAAGTAGTTTGAAAGTTTAGGGACTGATGACACCGTAGTTAAGTCCCATAAGCTCTACAAACATTTGAACATTTTTGTTGCCCGGGGGCTGTAAATAACTAATCGACGATGTCCTAGCAACTGATAAAACCTTTGTAGGATCAATATACTTTCATGATTATGGACTAAAGATGAACATGAGTAACTGTATTAACCATCGCAGTTATCCCGTCCGCATTCCACCACACTGGCTATCTATCATATTCCTGACAGGCATTATTCTCAGTTATAGTACACTGGCCATCATGTTGTGTAGCGCAGCGGTTCCCAACCTGTTTTGCTCTGCGTCCCACTCATTTCATAAAAACTTCTGAGAAACTCAGTAACTAAATAATAAGTAAAAAACATGAAACTAAAAAATAGGGAAGGTTTTTATCATATTCACTTAATTATGACAAGTATACGAAAACTCAAAATCAAGTAGGCTATGTTAAAAAAACACAGTGGGATATTTGACACTGTTTGCCACCTACAAAAGACCTGTTACCTTTAGCCTCTGAGTTTTTCAGAGCAACTTTGGCAATTGCTGGATTATCTTGCCGAACTCTTATCCAGAAAGAGAGAGAGAGAAAAAAAAAAAAAAGATTTTAAAGCCTGGTTACATATTAGTTCAGTTAACAATTCTTTTTCAGCATATGAAATTTTAAATTTTTTTTTTCAAGTAATCCACTTCAAAGGGATATTTAATCCACTTGACAGCACGCTAAATTTTAGGAAAGTAGTCCCTGAAAGAAACATGAAAATGCTTACACACTGCTGTAGTGTCTAGTAAGCAGGAATACCCAAACTTTTTGTCATCGTATATTATTGGCTTTTTTGGCGTACTGTTAAAATATTGACTAACCCTGGGGTTGCAAAGGGAGGGCAGGATATGTAGGCTGACTAATGTGTTGTACAGGACTGAGTTAATAAGTGAAATAAGCTAACCGCGTCAACAAGGTATCTTTGGTCTCACTGGGAACTTGGACGTTTTCGAGCACAGTCTTCATCCACAAGAAATATCCTTAGTTCGTCACGGAGTTCAAACAATCTTGACAACACTTTACCTCTCGACAGCCACCCAACATTGGAGCGAAGAAGAAGCTCTTTTTGTTCACTTACCGCTTCATCACACTGAACAGTCTGGAATTTATTGACCTTGGATTAATAATATTGACGATATTTGCTGCATCGTCAAGAGGGTTTCCTTTTCCCGAGATATTAGTCCAAACCTTTCACTGCAAGAGACTCTCTATGTATGTTGCAATGTGTCTGCTGAACCAAGGGAGCGACTGATCTAACTGACAACTTACTAGTAATAAAGGATCTTTTATTTCATTTTTTTACTCGGTGACCTTCGCAACTGATAAGTGAAACACTGGAATCTATCGATAATTTTTATCTCGCCTTCCACTCTGCGAGCGTTCGCGGCCGAGTGCAAGGCTGCCCGTGGATTAACTGCATTTCATAATACAGAATAAAAGTTGATGGAGGCAGTGAGAGGGCATAGGGAATTGTATGATAGAAAAAATGGTGACTACATAGAGATAAAACTCAAGTACCAGATGTGAAATGATATTGCAGATGATTAGAATTTCAAATTGTCCACACCATTTCCTTTAAGTCACAATATGTTTGGAGATCTCAAGTGTTTATTCATTAATGAGAAAAGAAACGCTTCTTCCTCGGTGTTAGTATCGGAATCTGATGCAGAACTCTACTGTAACAATAACAACTCTTTCATCTGTGATTCTCACACTGTCTGTCTTGCGAGTAACCAGCGTCTAGAATGCGCGCGCCACACCGTCTGACTGGTGCTCTCGCACGCGTTCCAATTTCCGGTGGTTCGGCGCAGCGTGTTTGGAAGGCGCGTGTAGCTCCTGAGTGTCGCTACACTACGCAAGTGCTATACGCGTCTCAATTTGCGCGTATCGTATAAACAGGACCCACGCTGCATTATGAGGAACAGCGCACTGCCAAACCGCCGCAGGTCCATCGCGGGCTATAAACACGGGCTTAGACGTTAATCTGCGATATTAACTTCAAAACACAAAATCCGAGTGAAAATGACCGTGTGGTTTTAGGAGCCATGTCAGGAACTGGGTGGCTCCTCCCGCCGGAGGTTCAAGTCTTCCCTGCCGCTATGCTCCCATGCACGACGCCGTTCGCCGTCGGGGGTTCCAAACTGCCTCCGGCATGGATGTTAGTGCTGTCTTTAGAATAAGTTAGTTCATAAGTAGTTCGTAAATTTAGTGACTGATGAACCCGCAGTTATCCCCATAAGCTTTACAAACATTTGAACATTTCAGGTCTTCCCTCGGACATGAATGTGCGTGTTTTTCTTAGGATAGGTTTTAGTTAAAGTTGTTGTATGTCCAGAACCAACAGCCACAGTAGTTTGGTCCCACAGATAAAAAAAAATTAACTTAAATAATTTTTTTTTTCAAAACACTTATGTTGTCAACTTTGTCTATGTCAAATGTACTCTAGGATACTATTACAAAGTGGGAGCAGTTGTAATGTTTTAAGCTCTCCATGCTACGTTATCCTGTGTCAGCCTCTTAAGCTCCGAATAACTCTCCTGCACCCCTCATTCTTTTGAGTCCGCTTACAGTATTTTTCCCTTGCGCTTCCTTTACAAAATTTTCTGACTTCGATCCCAATCACTGTGCAATTTTTAACCGAATTGCTGTGGTTAGTACCATAATCCTTTGTTAAAACCTGTTACTAAAGTGCCTCGCGGAAATGGTCTAGTAGTCTAAGGCGCCTTGACACGAATTGTGCGGTCGTTCCCCGTCGGAAGTTTTAGTCCTCCGTCGTGCATGTGTGTGTGTGTGTGTGTGTGTGTGTGTGAGTTGTTATTAGCGTAAGTTCGTAGTAGTTACTAAGTTTAGGGACCGATTACATTAGCAGTTTGGTCCCTTAGGTTTACAAACATTTCAACATTTGAGATATGAAACATTGAGAAACTGTTTATTTTAAGCCAGCGTAACTGACTCCACCATAATACGTGCTCAAAAATTATCCAGCATTTAAAAATGAGAGACTTAATTACAATCTTTTCATGAAGTTTTATCGCTGACACGGCCCATAAAATGATGAAACGAGGAAAGATTATCGCCTTCTACAGTATCGCCGATAATTCAGTCAAATTTCAGCACCGGGTATGACGCTTTAATAGATTTCTGCTATACTGCTGACTCTACTCGCGACACAATGTTGCATACATTACCCAATATACCATTAAATGCACTTCATGAATTACATAATTATGCGACTGCAGTTCAGAAGATATGACTTCACAACGTTGAAAAACGTGAAGAAGTAATATTTTCATGAAACGGGTTACCAATTACCCAGACCCTAACCGTCCTGGGCTTCACAAAGAGAGGAGGTAAGAACTCCCAACAAACATTACCATTGCAATAACAAAGGAGCGGTTAGGAGGGGCGCGTATTTTGAGCCAAACTTCTGTAAATATTGTAGTCTATCCAGGTATATAATATTTTGAAAATGTAGAAAATTATAAGTTGACTTTAATGGTCTTATACCAGTTTCTGTAAACGTTTTAACTTCATCGCATAAATATAAGTGTCGGTAGTAATGGTAATGATATAGTATTTAGTGTTTTTAGCTTCAGGACGACATATACAGATAAGTTGGGAAATGATATTTTAAATGAAGTTCTTTAAAATTTCTATAAGATGTTTAAAAGTCATCCTAAATGGCTACAAAGCTCCAAGTATTTGCTTCATAGATGAAAATGGTAAAGTAGGCCAAAGCAAAACCCAGATTGTGAAATATTAAGAAAGTGCTTCGAAAAATTATTTAACTGTGAAGAACCAAACTGTAAGCTAGAATTTACAGATCATGAAAATACAGAAGCAGATCCACCACCTGCCACTGCCTTCCTCCGACCTTCGAACTGACTTACCCAGCCAATTATTATAGAGGGACCTACAGTTTAACGTTGGTTCTGAACCACGCTGCTACTCGGTGTTTTTCACATGAGCAATATTGCCAGAGGTGAAAGATGTGGAAAGTGACAGATAAAGATCCTAGGACCAGGGAGGGATCGAACCAGCATCCCCTATAGAGAAAAGCCTGCACACGACGTCACAGCATGGCGGCGGTGAGAGGCTTAGAGTCCTCTGACAGATTATAAACATTAGCAGTGCACGCTGTTTATGGTGCATTCTTTCATCCAGGAGTATATTTAGTACGTAAATTGGTGTTGTGTACGGTGTGATCGCTACGCTGGACGATTTATTTGTGTGAGAACAACGTGTGATCTCTTATTTACTGACAAAATGCCGTTTCGCTGTTCTGTGTCGAAATGTAGAGGAAATTACGACTGTGGGCCAAAAGTTAGCGTCTTTAAACATCCGGAGAAGAGAAATGGATATAAAGAATTCCCAGGATAACTTGGCTACTTCTTGAAGTTAATGAGTACGTTTTCGTTTCTGTTTAACCTTATAAAAGAGTTTTAAGTCATAACTGTGTACCGTTGGATATTGCGATTTATTTTACTTATGTAACCACTCCCATCAGCTTATTCTTATCCGGACGTTTGAAAACAGTAACTTTTGGGCCACAATCGTAATTTCCTCTACATTTCGGCACAGAACAACGAAACGGAATTTTGTCAGTAAAAAATAGATCACTCGTTCTCACACAGACAACTCGTCCAGCGTAGCGATCACACCGTACACAACACTAATTTAGGTAATAAATACACTCCTGAACGAAAGAATGCACTATAAACAGCGTGCACTGCTAATGTTAACAATCTTTCAGAGGATTCTAAGCCTCTCACCGCCTGCGTGTTGTGACGTCGTGCGCAGGCTTTCTTCTATAGGGAGTGCTGATCGAACCCGCAACCTTTGGATTTGTAGTCTGGCACTCTACCACTGTGCAACTGAAGCACACATGTAACATTTATAGATTTTAATGAAGTTCATTGCCTAAAGCATTGTCCGTGCGAGCCCTAAGTCTTCCTGAGCGTCTGCCTGTTTGTATACAGCCAATAGGGCAACAGCTATTCTCACGTTCCGATAAAGAAACCGGTTCCTCGAATTTACAACGAATACTTACAATCTTTTCACAGCTTGCAATATTGCGTAATTTTGTGACGAAATTGTAATGAGATTAATATTTAATGCTTTAATCAACGTACATTACTTATAAAATGTATTTGGAATTATTGACCTTTTTAAAAAGGTATTTCTGGGTGACAAGTTTCGTGACACATTGACTAGTTCGACTGACGATTTGCATGAATTGCGCTTAAACTATGGGGGCCCTGCGCAGTGGCCACTGCCGCCTATATTAAGCGGCCGCGCAACGACTCGTATACGCGCTGTCTCGACGACGTGAAACATTTCTCATGCGATAAAAATAGTTTCAACGTGCGTCAGGGCCGGCGCAAGGCACGTGCGAAACGTGCGGTCGCACGGGGCGGCACTTTTCCGAGGGGCGGAAAATCTGACGCCCCCTTTTTTTCTATTTTTTAGGACAAATTCCCCATTCATGCTCAAGAGGGAATTTGAAACCAAACCTCAGACGTAGTGGCTACGGGAATTGTGGCATGGCACTTCGACTACCTGCCGTCCGCCCCTATTGAACAAGGGGAGGGAGGAGGACTAATTTCTTGCTCGCCCCTGTGTTAGCACCGTCGTGTTTACGCCGGAGGAACAGAGAGGAAGGGAGCAGTCCGGCGTGTACGCCAGTATTCTTATGAGTGGAGCGCTGCCAGCCTGTTACGCGCCGTCACAGCCAATGTTGTAGAAGACGAAATCAAATTTGGAATGCAATGTTCGATTCTGCGATTATGTGTTAAGCCCGAAGCAGTTTCAGTAAACCGCTCAATAGCAGATTGCAAGTGACCCATTCTTCCCGTATTATGGGGAAAAAATCGTTGAACATTACTACAGTCAAACTTCTCCAACACCTACAATGGCTAGAAGTATTCCGAATGGGTAAATACGATGCGAGTAATTACAAGGGATAAAGATATTGGTAGTAAGCCTCGCATAAGTTGGGTTTCGACGCATTTTTCAAAACTTTTGCTATCCGTTTCCGAGCGATGGTCAGACGTTTGATTTTGAGCCATGAAACACCTCTCTCCACCTGCATGAACAATTAAACTCTGACCGCCAGTTTTGTTTGACAATATTACTCGCACACTATCACTTTGCCAACATTTGTTTACTGTACACTGTTTTCCGTTGAATATATTGTCTGTTCACAACCAGTGGAAAATGCCGAGCGGGATTAGCAGAGCGATCTAAGGCGCTGCAGTCATGGACTGTGCGGCCGGTTGATTAGTGTGTAAGCTTAGGAACTGATAACCTTAGCAGTAAAGTCCCATAAGATTTCACACACTTTGGACATTTTTGAAAGTTTACAAGGCTTATTGAAATTAGCTAGATTTCTTCTATAAGTTTTAAATCTATTTTTAAGTTGGTGAACAGCGGCTGTTTTGTGCAAATCTGTAGAGAATGTCACCAATCAGTCGCCATTTTTGTTTTTATTTTCCAGAAATACATAGGTTTGGGGCACAGTGTGGCTATTCTCAATGCTCTGAGTTATGTATACATCTATACCGTCATGATGAACGTAACTGTCAACATCGCGGTGTAGATGTAAGTACATGTTAATGAGATTACTTTTTACATTTCCTACAGATCTGTTTAAATAAAATTCCCCAAACGCTAAGAAAAAAAATTAAAAAACGGTGGGGAGGGGGGGGGTGGCAATTTTAGCAGCTCGGACGGGGCGGCACTTGGGCTTGCGCCAGCCGTGACATGCATATAAAATGATCGGATAAAAAAACGAAACGAAGAATCATAGTTCACATACACATTTATGTAATTTATTTATTTACTTTTACTCACGACGAGCTTCTTGGGGGTTCTGTGAAAACACAGAACGCTCCGCCACTGGATAAGGCAATAATATTTTGGCTATTTTATGGTGAATTTACTCAGTTACACAGGCATATAGCGTCGGATTGGTTAGTGGTCCTGGCTCCATATTACGACTCTCCACCGAAAAGTGGAGACAATGAGGCCCGCTCTGCTGGCCACTTTTGTGCTTTTTTATGAAGCCCCACGTGATGGTTGACTGGGGCGCAATAACGGAAGAGGTCTTGTCGGGGGGGGGGGGGGGGGGGCGGCCTTGGCTCGCACACACAGGTACGCCAGCCACTGGCTGGACGACCTGCATCTGGCCAAATGCCGGTTTACAGCGCGCCCGGCGCCCAACAGAGAAATTAAAACCCGCGGGCGGGCGCGGCCAGCCCTCAGCCGTCAATTAAGCCGCGTCCCCATTGTTCGGCCAGCGGCCACGCACTCCCATTGTGTCGGCCCACAGTCAATACCGCCCCCGCCTACCCGCTACGCCATCGACATCTGCGCACGGTCCGCACTCGTCTCAGGTACCGCCCCGTGCCACCTATCTGGATGACCGAGGTCTCTGCGGTCGTAATGTTCTGCAGGATGGCACACGGTCGGTCGAACCTTTTTATTGACATCATATGAATCTTGGGATAGCAATATGCATGTAGTAGTTGAAGCATTACGAGCTGTCTCCGGCGATCCCAAAGAGATAATTAACCTTCGCTTGCCTTTTTTTTTTTTTTTATAGGAAGTAACTACGGGGTCATCATTCCGTAAACTTACAAACTACTTATGAAGTAGCTAAGACTAAGGACTAAGGACGGCACAAATATCCATGCCCGAGGGGGCATTCGAACCCCCGACCGTAGTGGCCGTGCAGACCGTGACTGGAGCGCCTCAGTCCCCTCTGCCATCGCGGTCGGCTGCATTCTTCTTTCTTTATCACTGATGGCTCGTCATTTTTATTTTCTACTAGCTGAAAACCCGGCGTTGCCCGGGTATTTATTTATTTTTCGAGCTTTCAGTTAGTACTTTTCCTATCCACTCTCTCTCTCTCTGTCCATCTCCTTTTTCTCTAAAAAACGTCTTACATTCATCAGAGAATATATAAGAAGTCACACGTAAAAAAGCACTCGTTTCCAAGAATCCAATTACGAAATTCAACAATAATGATTGTAATAATATCACAGATGGATCACTTGCTGTAATGCGCGAAACATCAAATAGTTTTTTTTTTCTTTTTTTAAGATGTGTATTGAAAGAAATTTCTTTTTTACTGCTTTACTGCTTTATTTATTTACTCTTATATTTCCTTATTCGTCTGCTTATCCTTACAGAGAAAGACCTGAAGACATTATAGCACGCATAGACCAAAGATCTGGTCTGTGGCATCAGGGCGGCCGCGGTGGCCGAGGGGACTGAGGCGCTCCAGTCACGGTCTGCTCGGCCACTACGGTCGGGGGTTCGAATCCCCCTCGGGCATGGATATTTGTGCCATCCTTAGTCTTAGCTAGTTCATAAGTAGTTTGTAAGCTTAGGGGCTGATGACCCCGTAGTTAAGTCCCATAAGTTCTACAAACGTCATCGCTGGCCTTCAGTCCAATTTTTTTTTATAATTTGACGACTTTCAACCACCACATCTTGCAACCCCTTATAGATATCGGCATGGAACTGCTGTGGTGTACAACGGGAGACTTCGGACAACAATTACACACAGACTATTCTTTTGCGTTCTGTAGTTTTCGCTGCAGAGCGAAATATTAACACACACACGCACGTAGAATTTTATATACACCAATAACTTTCGATCCCAATGTACTCCATCCTTTTATCATTATCAACCCTCAAGCAACAATGCAAGCAATAAAACCATTTTAAAAGAGTAAATATAATTTTCAAACAGTCATTATTGTTCCGCATTTCGCGTTATAGTCTTCAAATTACTAAATATCTATCAGATCGCTATAAAACCGTGTTTAAACATTCCTTAGGTATAAATTAGTGACTGTACAAATATTTAAGTCTATGCGTGTTGTCGTTCGGACGTGTACACCGAATAGACATTCACATTAATATATGTATATAGATAAATAGCTATCCGATCGCCATAAAACCATGCCTAAAGCCTTCCGTGGGTATACATTAGTAACTGTACAAATGTTTAGCTCTTTATGTCTTGTGGTTCAGACGTGATCAACGTACACCGAACAGACATTCACATTTATAGATATAGATTGTAAAACAGGAAGGAGAAACCGCTACTTTTGTCTCAGTCAGAAATTGTTCTTCGAATAATTGAAACGAATCATTCAGAGGACTATTCTATCACAGCCTACCTGGAATTTTATATCTGAGTCCTAAGTAATAGAACACAGTACGTTGTTCTCGACGGTGAGTGCATCAGAGACGAGTGTATCGTCAGGCGTGCCCCATGGGAGTGTGATAGAACAGCTATTATTTTCTATATATATAAATGATCTGATGGACAGAGTAACGTAATTTGCGGCTGTTTGCTGATGATGCTGTGGTGTATGGGAGGGTTGACTGTAAAAGCATACAGGATGACTTAGACAAAATTTCTAGTTGGTGTGAAGAATTGCAGCTAGCTCTCAATGTAGAAAAATGTAAAACGATGCGCATCACTAGGAAAAACAATCCCATAATGTTCGAATACAGCACCCTTGATTCAAAGATAGAAATTCTCCACAACTACGAACATTCCATGAGAATAAAATGCCGTATTATACCGTTTCCTACCGCCCCACTATATTGTAAATAATAATACGTTTTTTAATTAGAAATAGTGGCTCAACAATAGATTATTGGTTTCTGTTCCCCCATACTGTAAGTTTTATTTCAACTCAACCAGACAGGATCGTTATATGGCACATAAGTCATACCCGCTCGGTTAGCTGAGTGGTCTAACGCACCGCTTTCCGAGACGGGAAGGCGTACCGGTCCCGGTTCAAATCCGCCAGGCGGATTAATGAAGGGGGTCTAGTGCCAGCTATCCCGGATGTGGTTTTTAGGCGGTTTTCCACATTCCACTACGTGAATACCGGGCTGATACCTAAGTCCCGCCTCAGTTATACGATTCGCAAACATTTCGTTACACTTTCATACATATAGCACTTGAGCCATTTCGGCTGGATTTATTTGTACTGGCGACAATTACCCGCCGCGCACGTATCGACGTTCCTTCTTACTTCACCGCGGGTGGCGCGGCGTGCCTAGTTTCGTTTCTCATTTGTCCCGCGACCGGCGCAAGTCACCGCGGTTGTCGTGTATATCTGGAGCCGCGTGCGCAAGACTCGGCTTACGGAACAAGATAAAGGCCCATTAGAGTCCTCCCCCAAAGTTTATTGTGAAATAAAGTTATTATGGCCTCGAATAAATTGTAACCACATGAAGTGGAAATCGCCAGCTGAGGATGGGAATTCATTCACATTGTTCCAATAATAATAAAAAAAAAAAAAAAAAAAAAAAAAAAAAAAAAAAAAAAAAAAAAAAAGCTGTTACTTGACGGGTGGAGGGCACTGTGTACTTTGTGCCGGCGTCGAGGTGAAGGGAGTGCAGCTGCGGCAACAGTACGGGATGCTGACGGGCCGGTGTCTGGACCACGCTCCCCGCTCGGGCGTGGAGGTTGGTTCCTTCCGTTTAAGCTGTGTTGGCTGCCTCATATGTGTCGAAGTTATGTTTAACTCCCCTTCCTTTTTTCTGAATTACCGTTTTTGCCGGCATATAAGACGCACCGGCGTATAAGACGCACCCCACATTTAATATATGTATTGTTGAAACGAGACAGAATGGCTGGCCAGTACTTACCTTTGTGCTGTAGCACCGATAGTAACACAAATGAAGAAACAGAAAAAAAGGGGACAAAAAGGACAAGCTTTCGGAACACAGTTCCTTCATCAGGTGGGAGAGAAGGGAAGAAGAAAGGATGGGAACAGAAGGGAAAGGTAGTTCACGACCTAGGTCATGAAGGTGGTGTTTCGGTAGTGTGGACGTCAGATATAATGCATGTATGTACTAAGCCAATCCAGAGAGGATAAATATAACCAAAGAGGAAACGTCAAGTAGTAAAGAGAAGAGAAGATGAGTGAAATGAAAGATGATGAGGGGTGTAGGAGGGGCGGGGGTTGTCGAAAACGTTTTTCATTAACAGGGAAAGATGGATGGACACACACACACACATATACACACACACACACACACACACACACACACACACACACACACACACACGGAGAGAGAGAGAGAGAGAGAGAGAGAGAGAGAGAGAGAGAGAGAGAGAGAGAGAGAGAGAGAGAATGGCAGAGAGAGCGGGAGGGAGGGAGAGAGGTACGGAAGGGATAATGAATAGGTGAGCTGAGGATGGAGGAAGGGGAGGGGTTAGCGTAGATTTAGGCCAGGGGGGTGGTGGTGCACACCTGATACCTGTGAATCTATTGCAACATAATTATAATACATTTGTTCATGTACATCAAATATCTAGGTAAGTGCCTTCAAGTAGAGTTCATAAACTTTTCTTGACAATTGCTTTTGAATCTTCCGGGTTATGTGGTCGTGGTCGAAGAAACATATCTGCTCCTGACGTTTCGTCCAGAGCTGCGCTAGACATCCTCAGAGGTGCTACTGGTAGCGGTGAGTCTTGCCGACTGTCGGCAAGACTCACCGTTACCAGTAGCACCTCTGAGGATGTCTAGCGCAGCTCTGGACGAAACGTCAGGAGCAGATATGTTTCTTCGACCACGACCACATAACCCGGAAGATTCAAAAGCAATTATTTCAGCCGGTCGTGAAAGCCTTCACTTTTCTTGACAGTTTGCACTTATTCTGACGGATATTTTTCCTATCGCTGTTTACAGTGCACGCCGACGACGACGAGATGGTTGACGAGCCGGCCGCGGTGGCCGAGGAGACTGAGACGCTCCAGTGACGGTCTGCACGGCCACTACGGTCGGGGGTTCGAATCCCCCCTCGGGCATGGATATTTGTGCCGTGTGATATTTGTGTTCGTAAGTAGTTCATAAGTAGTTTGTAAGTTTAGGGACTGATGACCCTGTAGTTAACTCCCATAAGCTTAACAAACATTTGAACTTTTTTTTTATGGTTGACGAGAGCGTCGTAAAGGTTTACGACAATGACACCTGACACCTGGTTGGCTCCACTTACGACTGCTCTGATCAGATATCGCGCAGAGATAGTTCGCGAACTTCGCGACGAGTAGGGCGTTTTCATGTCCAAAAAGACGCGTATTGAGAATTTATTGCGAAACGCAAATATTTACGCAAGTATTTTTGTCATGTTCCATTAAGTGTGAGATTGATGGATGGTTTGCGTATGTCTAGTGGTTGGCGCACTGTTTATGGCACAGCATTTTATAACCTCAAAAATACAATTGTTAGGCGCAGAAGCTGTGCAGACATCACAAAAAATACTTCTGTTCATATTTGCACTTGAGAATGCGAATAAATTCTCAAATATCGTCAGGCGAGACATGGAAAAATATGCGAGCAACGTTCCGTTATTCAAATAATGAATGACACGGTTACAGGATTGCCGAAACAATCGACTATTATGAATGAAATTACGTCGAAATTTGCCGTTCCTTTGAATTTACCAGTTTTATTTACACTTGGCACTAAAAAAGTACGAAATTCAGAAAATCTTAACTACATAATAAAGCTCCTGACGGTTATTTTGGTGCATATAAATACTACGAAAATGTAAGAGAGAAACTTAAAACATTATTTCCCTTGTGCCTCTTCATGTTTTCGCGGCGCAATGACTGTTCAAAGAAGTTTCGGGCGTGCAGCCGCATAAAGTTTTCTTCTTCTAAAAGAAACTTTATGCGGCTGCACGCCCGAAACTTCTTTGAACATTATTTCCATTATTTTAGACCATTTTTTGAAATCCCTTGAATAGAAATCGAACTTGTGGGTACCTACTTTAATTGGAAACTGACGTATAAGACATCGGAATTAAATTAAGTAATTTAACGCTAACTAAGTTACTTTTATCAGTTAACGATTTAAAGGACGTATCGTTACTTTTGTGTCGCAAATAACGTAACATTTTTTATATGATTCTCAAGACTGCAGAATACCGAGCTTTCATTTTAGTGAAGAGAAAAGTGCGTCTTATACGCCGGCAAATACGGTAATTAGTTATTAAGCAGCGGAATTTATGAGGCAGTTTGCCCTTCTGCGACCTGGTTGCCACCCGCGGGTGTAGTCTCACCTCTCGTCGTTGTTGGTAACCGGCGACCGGTTGCAATTTGCAGTTTTTCGTTGTGGTTCATCTCCCTGGTCATTGTCGATGATGTGTGGTAGATGTGCGGCTCCTTTATCTAATAGACGTACCGCACCTCGTCAAGAAAAGTAGGCAAGAGTTTAATTTGGAAACATTTCCGTATCCCACCCCCTGGGGGGGGGAAAGGTATGTTTGCCAAGATAGTGGTGGACTGGTTTGAACAAATGTGTCAATAGTTGTTAACGAGTTGTAATTAAGATTTGCCGAGGTTTGACCCCTTTAAAACGTTTTAAAATGTAAAAACGGGGGAGGGGGGGGGGAAGTTGGTAACATTTATTTAGATTGTTCAAATTTTTAATTCTGCTGGTTGCTCTATGCCCGCCAGGCTGTTAAAAGCTACATCTCTGTTCATCAACCTGATATCTGGAGACTTCATTGTGTTTTTCTTTTTGAATGTGTAATCATTATTCTTGAATCTGTTAAAGGCTACACTCTTGTTCATCAGCCTGAAATTTAGAGACTTTGCTAACTGCATTTTAAGCTGCATCAGCTGCATCAGCGGCAGTTCCTGTAAAATTTACGTATATTGTTAAGTTCTTAATTATGTTGTTCTTAAACTGCCAAAACTACACCTTTGTTCATCAGTTTGAAATCTAGAGACTTTACAGTGTTTAAGTGCGATTGTTATGGGGGTTTCTTATAAAATGCAAAGGCTTGGGGAGTAACGCGTTACTTGTATCGCCGTTACTTGTAACGCCGTTAGTAATAACAGTTACTTTTCAAAGGCAACGGACGGTAACGGCGTTATTATTTGCATAAAGTAACTTTAACTGTAAATAAGGTACTTTTATCAGATAACGATTTAACAGAGGTGTCGTTACTTTTCTGTCACAAGTAACGAAACTTTTCGTTTATATGAATTTCAAGATTGCAGAATACCGAGCTTTGTTTTTAGTGAAGAGATAAAAGAAACAATATTTGTTTCAAAATTACCTTTTCAACAACGTACGTTGGAAATGTTTGAAATATATTTTTCAGTACTATTATAACATTTAATAGTGTTCATTCATTCATATTTTATAATTATGTATGCAACAATCAGTATACAATAATCAACTGATGCTTCACACGTAAACAGCATACGGCCTGCGAATGTTTGCCACACCTTTCGACATGGAGAAGGAAGAAAACACTGGCGAGCTTACCGTATTTACCGGCGTATAGGACGCAGGATCTATATTATGTAGTAAAGGTTTTCTGAATTACGTACTATTTTTAGTACCAAGCGTAACTGAAACTTTCGACGTAATTTCATTCATCATAATCGATTATTTCGACAATCCTGTAACGGTGTCGTTCATTACTTGAATAATGAAACGGTGCTCACGTATTTGCCCGTAGCCGGCCGCGGTGACCGAGGGGACTGAGGCGCGCCAGTCACGGTCTGCACGGCCACTAGGGTGGGGGGTTCGAATCCCCCTTCGGGCATGGACATTTGTGCCGTCCTTAGTGTTAGCTAGTTCGTAAATAGTTTGTAAGTTTAGGGACTGATGACTCCATAATTAAGTCCCATAAGCTACACAAACATTTCAATTATTTGTCCATGTCTCGACTGACTGTATTTGAGAATTTATTCGTATTCTCAAGTGCAAATACTTACACAAGTATTTTTGGTGATGTTTACACACCTTCTGCGTTTCACAGTTGTTGTAATTTTGAGGTTATAACATTCTGTGCCCCATACAGTGCTCCGACTAATACACAGACGCAAACCATACATCATTCTCACAGTTTATAGAATTTGAATTTGACAGAGCCCTGAAAGACCTAGGTCAGACCAGGGCCCCAGGAGCAGATGACATACCCTCAGACCTACTAAAGTCTCTGGGAGAGCCAGCCATGACAGAACTATTTGAACTGGTGTGTAGGATGTATGAGACAGGCGAAATACAAAATGTTTGTTAAGCTTATAGGACTTAACTACGGGGTCATCAGTCCCTAAACTTACAAACTACTTATCAACTACCTTATACTAAGGACGGCACAAATATCCATGCCCGAGGGGGGATTCGAACCCCCGACCGTAGTGGCCTTGCAGACCGTGACTGGAGTGCCTCAGTCTCCTCGGCCACCGCGGCCGGCAGGCGAAATACCCTCAGACTTTAAGAAAAATGTAATAATCCCCATTCCAAAGAAATCAGGCGCAGACAAGTGTGAAAATTACAGAACCATCAGTTTGATAAGTCATGGTTGCAAAATTTTAAGACGAATTATCTACAGGAGAATGGAAAAGTTGGTAGAAGCTGACCTCGGGGAAGATCAGTTTGGGTTCAGGAGGGACGTAGGAACCCGGGAGGCAATACTCACTTTACGTCTTATCTTAGAAGATAGATTAAGGAAAGGCAAACCTACATTTTTAGCTTTTGTAGATTTGGAGAAAGCGTTTGACAATTTTGACTGGAATACACTCTTTCAAATTCTGATGGCAGCAGGGGTAAAATACAGGGAAAGGAGATTTATTTACAACTTGTACAAAAGCCAGACCGCAGTTATTAGACTCTAAGGGCATGAAAGGGAAGCATCAGTTGGGTAGGGAGTAAGACTGATGTTATTCAATTTGTACATCGAGCAGGCGGTGAAGGAAAGCAAGGAAAAATTTGGAATAGGTATTAAAGTTCAGGGGGAAGAAATAAATACATTGCGTTTTGCTGATGAAATTGTAATTCTGTCAGAGACAGCAAAGGACCTGGAAGAGCAGTTGAATGGAATGGACAGTGTGTTGAAGAAGGCGTATAAAATGAACATTAACAAGAGCAAAACAAAAATAATGGAATGCGGTCTTAGAAAAATAGGCGATGCTGAAGGAATTAGATTAGGTAAGGAAACAATCTACCCCCATGAACCACAGACATTGCCGAGGAGGGGTGGCTTGCGTGCCTCAACGATGCAGAAAGCCGTACCGTAGGTGCAACCACAGCGGAGGGATATCTGTGGAGAGGCCAGACAAACGTGTGGTTCCTGAAGAGAGGCAGCAGCATTTTCAGTAGTTATAGGGGCAACACTCTGGATGATTGACTGAGCTGGCCTTGTAACACCAGCTAATGTGGCTTTGCCACACAGCTACTGCGAACGGCTGAAAGCAAGGGGAAACTACAGCCGTTACTTTTCCCGAGGACATGCAGCTCTACTGTATGAACATATGATGATGGCATCCTCTCGGGTAAAATATTCCGGAGGTAAAATAGTCCCCCATTCGGATCTCCGGGCGGGGACTACTCAGGAGGATGTTGTCATCAGGAAAGACAATACTGGCATTCTACGGATCGGAACGTGGAATGTTAGATCCCTTAATAGAGTAGGAAAATTAGAAAATTTAAAAAGGGAAATGGATAGGTTGAAGTTAGATATAGTGGGGATTAGTGAAGTTCGGTGGCAGGATGATCAGGATTTCTGGTCAGGTGAGTACAGGATTATAAATACAAAATCAGTTGGGGGTATCACAGGAGTAGGACTGATAATGAATAAGAAAATAGGAATGCGGGTAAACTATTATGAGCAGCACAGTGATCGCATTATCATTGTCAAGATAGATACGAAGCCAACACCGACAACAGTAGTACAGGTTTATATGCCAACTAGCTCTGCCTGATGATGAGGAGATCGAAGAAATATATGAGGAGCTAAAGGAAATTATTCAGACAGTTAAGGGAGAGGAAATCTTAATTGTGAGGGGAGACTGGAATTCGGTAGTAGGAAAAGGAAGAGAAGGAAAAATAGTAGGTGAATATGGACTGGGCAGGAGGAATGAAAGAGGAGGTCGCCTGGTAGAATTTTCCACGGAACATGATTTAATTGTAACAAACACCTGGTTTAAGAATCACAAAAGAAGGTTGTATACATGGAAGAGACCAGGAGACACCGGAAGGTATCAGATAGATTTTATAATGGTAAGACATAGATTCCGGAACCATGTTATAAACTGCAAGACGTACCCAGGGGCAGATATAGACTCTGACCATAACTTGTTAGTCATGAACTGTAGGCTGAAACTGAAAAAATTGCAGAAAGGTAGGAAAATAAGGAGATGGGACTTAGATAAATTGAAGGAAAGTGAAGTTCTGGAGAATTTCAGAGGGGGATTTAGGCAACAATTGACAGAAACAGGGGGAAATAAAACAGTAGAAGAGGAATGGGTAGCATTGAGAGATGAAATAGTGAAGGCAGCAGAGGACAAAATAGGTACGAAGGCAAGACCTACAAAAAATCCTTGGATATCACAGGAAATACTAGATTTAATTGATGAAAGGAGAAAATATAAAAATGCAGTAAATGAAACAGGCAAAATGGAGTACAGACGATTAAAAAATGAGATTGACAGGAAATGCAAAATGGCTAAGCAGGAGTGGCTAGAAGCCAAATGCAAATCTGTAGAAGAATGTATAAGAAGGGGGAAAGTAGATACCGCCTACAGGAAAATAAAAGGGACAATTGGGGACAAGTAAAGCAACTCTACTAATATCAAGAACTCAGATGGGAAGCCGGTTCTCAGCAAAGAAGAGAAAGCTGAAAGGTGGAAAGAGTACATAGAGCAGCTGTACAAAAGAAATGTACTTACAGACAACGTGGTAGGAATGGAAGAGGACGTAGATCAAGATGAAATAGGAGATACTATACTGAGAGATGAATTTGACAGAGCCTTGAAAGACCTAGGTCGGAACAAGGCCCCAGGAGTAGATGACATATCCTCAGAGCTACTAAAGTCTCTGGGAGAGCCAGCCATGACAAGACTATTTGAACTGGTGTGTAGGATTTATGAGGCAGGCGAAATACCCTCAGACTTTAAGAAAAATGTAATAATCCCCATTCGAAAAAAATCAGGGGCAGACAGGCAAGGCAAACCTCCATTTATAGCTTTTGTAGATTTGGAGAAAGCATTTGACAATGTTGACTGGAATACACTCTTTCAAATTCTGAAGTCAGCAGGGGTAAAATATAGGGATAGGAGAGTTATCTACAACTTGTACAAAAGCCAGACCGCAGTTATTAGACTCGAAGGGCATGAAAGGGAAGCATCAGTTGGGAAGGGAGTAAGACAGGGTTGTAGCCTTTCTCCGATGTTATTCAATTTGTACATCGAGCAGGCGGTGAAGGAAAGCAAGGAAAAATTTGGAATAGGTATTAAAGTTCAGGGGGAAGAAATAAATACATTGCGTTTTGCTGATGACATTGTAATACTGTCAGAGACAGCAAAGGACCTAGAAGAGCAGTTGAATGGAATGGACAGTGTTTTGAAGAGAGCATATAAAATGAACATTAACAAGAGCAAAACAAAAATAATGGAATGCGGTCTTAGAAAATCGGGCGATGCTGAAGGAATTAGATTAGGTAACGAAACAATGAAGGTGGTAGATGAGTTTTGTTACTTGGGTAGTAAAATAACATGTGATGGTCGCAGTACAGAGGATATAAAATGCAGAATGGCAATGGGAAGAAAAGCATTTTTGAAAAAGAGAAATTTTCTAACATCGAATATTAATTTAAGTGTAAGGAAGTCTTTTCTGAAGGCATTTGTGTGGAGTGTTGCCTTGTACGGGAGTGGAACATGGACGATAAGCAGTGTGGACAGGAAGAGAATAGAGGCTTTTGAAATGTGGTGTTACAGAAGAATGCTGAAGATTAGGTGGGTAGATCGCATAACTAATGAAGAGGTACTGAACAGAATTGGTGAGAAAAGGAATTTTTGGCATAACCTGGCTAAAAGAAGGGATCGCTTGGTAGAACACATTCTTAGACATCGGGGAATCGTAAATTTAGCATTAGAGGGAAGTGTGTGGGGGAAAAATCGCAGAGGGCGACAAGAGACGCGTATAGTAAGCAGATTCAAGTGGATGTGGGTTGCCGTTCTTATGAGGAGATGAAAAGGCTTGCTCAGGATAGAGTAGGGTGGAGAGCTGCATCAAACCAGTATCCGGACTGAAGACCATAACAACAACATAGAAAACCACAGAAATACTTGAAATATAAATATTTTCGGTTATCACTAAATTCTCAAAACGCGTCATTTTCAACATGAAAACCCCCTACTCGTCGGGCGAAGTTGACCAACTGATACTCTGTGCGATGTCTGGTCGGAGCATAGCAGAGCCACCTAGGTGTCAAAGTCGTAAACCTCTACGACGCTCTCGTCAAACATCGCGTCATAGTCGGCGCGCACTGCAAACACCGATAGGGAGAATGCGCAAACTGTCAAGAAACTCGACTGTGTAAAGTTTATGAACACTGCTTGAAGGCACTACCTTAGATATTTCATGTACAATGTATGATAAATATGTTGCAAGTGACGTATTAGATGTGACTTTTTTTTTCCTAAAACAGAAGTCTTAAAAGTGTTGTGCTAATCATCATCTCATCATCATTGGCACGTAAGTCGCCCACGCGGCGAAAAATGGAAAGACTTACACGCAGGCGGCCGAACAATCCCGTAAGGGAGCTCCCGACCAAAAAAGCCATGCGCTCATTTCCATTTTTCACACACACACACACACACACAGAGAGAGAGAGAGAGAGGGGCGGGGGTTTCCTGTGTGTGTGTGAATGTGGGAGGGAAGGGAGAGATGAACCGAGGAGTTGGAAGGAATGGAGTGGAAGAAATGCGATGACAAAGAGATGGAGACAGAAGACGTGAGGTGAGATGGACTACGAGACTACAGAATAAATAAATACCCGGGCAACGCCGGGTTTTCAGCTAGTAGTACATAATCTGGACGTAAGTTCATGTGGGAAAACCTGTACAGATAACACGTTCGCAATTATAGACAGCTTAGATCAGGATTGCTGTAGGGGACGATTTGTGAGTCCCTACCACGCCTAGTTGCTGCGCCTGGATGGGCAAAAGGACGCCTGACACAATATCAGGAGGTACTCCATCACTTTTGCCCCTTCAGCGTTTATCGTATACATATTTCCGGAGTAAGTAAACAAAAATCTTTGCGGAAAAAACATTTTCACCAAAACAATAAAAAAGGGTGGTAATGAACAGTATAGCTTAAGATATATGAGTACTGGTTCCACATCTATTCTTTTAAAACAACTTATATAGCTCCCATAGTACCAACTTTAAAGAGTAACTAATAAAACTCAATGTACAATCCTCAACTCAGTCTCACATGACAATTTTTGTTTTTAATAAAATCAAAATTTTTTCTCAGTCCATCGTATCCTGAATGTTCTGTGTAAACACGTTATTGACTCAAAAAATGGAATGCGTCCAATACTTCATTTTCTGGTGTGAGCTGTGTCATTTTGTTCCAGGAAACACGTAATAATGTATGATGGGGGGAGCTGGGACTCAGTTCCTGCGATGAAACAGAATCAATTAGTCCTGGATTTAATATCACAGCTCTCCACAAGCTATGATGGGAAAGAATTTCTTTGCGCTTGATCTGCCTTTAATGAGCCGCAGTGTCAAACGATGAACTGTATGAAAAATCGAAGAGGATTTTCCACGTCCCTTGCTTTGCTTGGGGAGCTGTGAACATCAAAAGCACGGGAGCGGTTAGTCCAATTAATGTCTTGTAAAAGTGCTTCTTAATTATTGCAGATTTTTCATACCTCTAAAAGCGGGTCTTTTGCAGACTATAAAATCTATTTGAGTTAAAAAAAAAAAAAAAAAAAAAAAAAAAAAAAAAAAAAAAAAAAAAAAAAAAAGTTTTCATTTTAAATTTATATCACGGCTTCCATTATGCAATCAATTTATGTCAATATTTTACTTAAAATAGTGGACATAACTTGTGCACTGATGTATTTAGAACCAACAACGGATGGGAACCTTTATCAAATATATTATAGACTGTTGTTGGTATTTGAACAATTGGTTACAGCTTGGTTTTTTACTTATACAAATCAGATTTCAGAGTAAACATTACTATTTTTGATTCATTTTGACATGTACCCTGCTTTGTATATCAAGAAATTTTCGATTTCATACATGTGTAAATGAGTCATCCTCTCAACCAGTGGTAAGTGGTATTACAGGTCACCTGCTCATTAAATCGACCTTGCTGGACGATAAATGTCCGCAAAATGAAATATTACAATTACTTATAAATAAAAGATTTATAACAAATTTGAAATTATTCCAGGACGTGGGAGTGATGAAAGTAATGAATAAAGATCATGATTACTTCCTGGTACTGTGTAGACAGCACTCAATATTTAATGGCAAAGACTTCTAAGGGAACAGCTTCGAGAAATGGCCGAGAATCAACTTCGTTGAAAATAAAGACACTTCTAAGTAAGCAAGGAACTGGTGTGGAACAGTATGGATTTTGTAAATAGTTAACACAGTGTAAATCTCTACAACAATCGGAAATCAGGAAGGAGAACAACGTATGTTTATGTATAAAACACAGTGTACGTGTGTTTGGACTTTTTTTGTATGTACGTATTGCATACAAATCTACAGTTTTGTTCCAGTCTTAATGAAATTTTGTACACATGATCTCCAAACCAATAGGACCGTCGCAGTTAGTGTATTGTATATTGTTCGTGAGTATGACGTGAAAATCTGCTGCATTACGCGAAAATGTTGCACATTTCCTCCTAAACCACGTCGTCGGGCAGAGAACCACATACCTCTCATGGTTCAGGATATATGTCATATACAATAGGACTCGCAAGAAAAAACTGTCAAGTCATGCGCGAAACTTTATTCATACAGTATATGGTAAACAGAGTTCTTAACGATTTGAAACAAACTTTAAATATAATTTCAAACCTTTACTATACTTTTTCCTGCTGACAACCACATCAAGCTGATGAAAGGAAAAAAGTTTTCCGCTTACTACATGACACAGTGGGCCGTGCCCCAGGGGCTAGCCACTCGGCCGGTTAGCTACGCTATTGCAGCCTCTGGTCCCAAAACTTTGAATGGTTGTAGCTGCCAAACTAAACGTGATAAAAATGTCACTAATAATTCTTTGTACACAGCTGGTGTCAAAAATTACAGTGAACGATATAAAAAACAACCATTGTTCCATTTAAAAAACTGTATGTATGCATAAAAATACAGTTTCTGAGTAATATTACAATCTGTTTGTTGGCTACATATACGAGCCACTGACTACCAATCCATTGTGTGAAAACCGCAGATCAATCGCACTTTCAGGTGATTCACCCTGTATAGGCGTATATTTCGCGCATCTGATCGAAGCCCTTCTTGTAAACAGGTCCAACAGCTGTAACGCTGTCGGGGTATAAATGTATAGTTAGCTATGAAATGTTTTGATCGTTAGCTAATTGTGGGTGGATATTCAGATGGATTCAACCGTGAGCCTTCCACAATTACTCCTTTGAGCCGTTTATACACTCCTCTTTCAAACTATGCACTTCACCCTGATTCAATATTGTCGATAAAGGATTGTCGTTCAACAATACAAGTTAATTCAACTCTGAACCATTATATTGATAATCATGCAGTAAGATTTAGTTGCATTGCAGGAAAACAAATATAATAACAGTTACGGCGAAAGATTTGGTTCCACTGTAGCGAAACAAATATAATAACCGTTAGGATAAACGTTTTTTGAAATATTTTGTACATATGTAAACTGGCCACAGATGTATATTGTAAGTGGCACAGTAATATTTGGAAGTTAGATTGTAGAGTAAGCTCTCTGGCTGCGAGAGAGGGCAGTCAGTAGCAAGTTAGTGGGGAATCAGTTGCAGAGAGTTAGCTGTTTGGTGAGGTAGCGCGAGGACGCTGTTGGAGAAGGCAGTTGTTAAGTATCTGTTGCAGCATGCTATTTTTGTAATGCATGATGTAATATTTTCTGTATATTTGTATATTTGTATATTTGTATTTGTATTTGTATTTTGTATATTTGTATATTTTCTGTAATATTTTTCTACTTCATATATTTTTTTAAGAATACATAATTTGCGTTCTGCTGCTAATTTGGTACTTAGTTTCCCCTTCCTTTCATTTTCTTTAGTTTTGATTATTGTTGCACTTAATTGCTATCCACCTATCATTTAAAAAAAAAAAAATTATACTGAAATACTGCATAACGTGATCTTTCCTATCTCTGATAATTTTAGTTAGCCCATACTTACCTAAAGCATATTGTACGGTGTAATTGAACTTCGTCCACAGTTGCTCAACACTGTCAGTGTTAGGACGAAACTATTATGTTGACCAGTCAACGATTCTGAAATCTGACCCTTTTCACTTTTACTGATAAGAAAATGTTACTACCTTGCTTGGTATTTGGGCTTATGACCGCTGATTTCCTGATCCGCACTGACTGAATTGAAAAGTTTCGATCTATTTGTCATGAGAAGGTATAACACGTTATCTCCACGAGTCGGTTCTCTATTTAACTGCTCGAGGTAGTTGGAACGATACTGCTCGATTCTCTGACCCCGTAACGTGACTTAAACACGTTTGTCTTCCAGTCTATGTTAGGTAAGTTACAATCTCCATCTAAGTCTATGACAAGACTAGGAAATCTGTGGAGAACATTTCCCACGATTCCCCTCAGACGTTCTACTACTATTGCTGCTAAGCCACGTGGTCTACAAAAACTAATAAAGACTATGTTTGAGTCACGTTTCACGTTGACTTTCGCCCGAATAAATTCACATCTCGAATCTATAATAATTTCGATTGATACAGTGATATTCTGGATCGCTATAAATGCGCTTCCACCTTCAGTGTTCCACCTGTCTCTGCAGAATACGTTCCAGAGTTCAGGATTTCATTACTGTTAACATACCTAGTTCTATGCGGCCACTGTGACTATTTAAAAAGGAGAACAGTTCTATGATCTTTGCGTAGACGCTCTTGCAGTAACCTGCTACTGTACTTTTCTTTCCGTGTTCTGTTGTGCCGAGTGGTGCATTGAGCGGAATAAGTAAGCGTTTTAACGAGCCTGTGAAGAAAATTCTCTAACATAAAAACCACACGTGCACTCTACACATATTTCGCTACCCTAGAAGCCGTTTCCCTTCTGGTACACGCCTGACCTATTCTGAGGGACACTACATTTCTACACCCGATAGCGGAGGTTACAAAATTTTCACCGAAGACCACCACAGACTCGTCTTAGCCTCTGGTTAAACCTTCCACTCGGATACAAACCAGAGGACCCACTATTAGTTTTGGGAACATGCTGAACATCGACGTTTTTCGCTTATACCAGCCCACACCTTTTCTACAGTTTCAGAAGTCACTGCATAACCGGAAATCAACGTATGAATTATTTTATCTCTCAAAGGCTTTCGATTGTGTAAATCATGGAATTTTTTCTATATAAGCTTAAGTATCGCAGTGTTGTTGTGTGAGAGGCACAGTGCACAAATTGTTTTAATCATACTTAACTGGAAGAGTGGAGAAATTTGAAATAAGCAGTTCACATAATATGCGCGAAATAAATTCCTCTAACTGAGAAGCTGGGTCCCACAAGGTTCGGTGCTGGGTCTTTTGCTGTTCTTAGTATATATAAATGACTTGCCATTCGATATTCAAGAAGATGCTGAGCTACTTCCTTTTGCATGACAATACAAGTATAGATATCACGTCTCACAAACAGGAATTAGCTGATGAAATTGTAGGTTGTGTTTTTTAGAAAATTGTTAAGTGGTTCTGTACAAATGGACTCTCATTTAACTTCATTAAAACCCAGTATATACAGTTTCACGTTATTTTTCTTCGTTCCCTTATTGGTAGTTTGTGTGATTATCTCATTTCGTGTTTTTCTTGTCGACTTTATTGACATTATACTGATTGATTGGGATTTTCCTCCCGTTGTTGTTTTCAACTCTGGACGCTTTTTTTTCTGCACTGACACTTCTCTTGTGCCGCTCTGTCATGGAATGGGATACTGATGACCTCCCTAGTTTTTTCCTCCAGAAACACAAAACCAACCAACCATCCAACAGTCTCATGCCCTAAACGGCATGACGCCAATAATAAATATAGGCCGAAATCTGTAGCTAAGGCAGAATGTTCAAAATTTTTAGGTGTTTGCATTGATGAAGGATTGAACTGGAAGAAACATTAAGATCTTCTGAAAAGTTTGAGCGCAGCTACTTGTGCTATCAGGGTCTTTGTAAAAAATTAGCTTAGTGTGCCTTATAGACTATTGTCTATACTTTTTAGTTTAGTAGTTTTAATGACCAACATGTTACAAGTCAATAAATGGAGAGGCCTCCATCCACCCTTTAAAAGTAACCCTGTCAATTCAATACTAGCAATGCCGACACCTCGCGAATGCGGATCGAAGGCAAGAGAAATAAAAAGTCTTTATGTAAAATAACTAAGTAAACACGACATAGACTTCACCGTAACATGATCACTAAAACAAACTCAACATTGGTGTAATATTCTACAATATTCTTCGATTTACATAAAAACCAATTTTCGGTTGTTACGCCATCATCAGGTACAAAGATTACTGTAAACAAATGTTATGTCAAAATGTTTACTAAATGTGCATCAAAGAATTACATAAACAGGCAAAAGATGAACGCACTGTAGGAGTGCGTACGTCGAAGCGAATTTATTAAGTTTTGTACTAAGTGGCTAAGAAAGGTATGCGACAATTTGAAAGAAGTAATTCCAAGACAAGTGTTGCAAAAGTAAGTGACAGTTCGACAAAAAATTAATTACATTGCTTGTTCGCGAAGAAGGAGGTCACATGGAAACATTATAGTGAGTTGTGTAAATGTCTGGAAAGAGGTGGTAAACGAATATATGTTAATCGTAAAATTATTACAAAACAAATACAATAATGAGAAGTGGAGAATAAGAGAACTCTGTTTGGTTATTGAGTGCCAGACTTGGGCAAGCGGACATGTGTTTATTGATTTCCAGCATTTCTAGGTAGTCCATCTACTTACCTTTGTGAATGTGGTGTAAATGTTCATGTTGGACTTTATAACTGTGACCCTCTTTAAGCCTTTATTTGGCACGTACGGAAATCGTGTGAAGAAAATCCATTCTATATCTACTTGGGATACTCTGCAAATCACATTTAAGTGCCTGGCAGAGGGTTCATCGAACCACAATTATACTATTTATCTCCCATTCCATTCTCGAATAGCGCGCGGGAAGAAAGAACACCTGAATCTCTCCGTTCGAGCTCTGATTTCTCGTATTTTATTCTGATGATCATTTCTACCTATCTAAGTGGGAGTCAACAATATATTTTCGCATTCGGAGGAGAATGTTGGTGATTGGAGTTTCGCAAGTAGCCCACTCCGCAGCGATAAGCGCCGTTGTTGTAATGATTCCCATCCCAGATCCTGTATCATTTCCGTAACGCTGTCTCCCCTGTATCGTGACAATATGAAACGAGCTGCCCTTCTTTGGACTCTTTCGATGTCCTCCGTCAAACCCACCTGATAAGGATCCCACACTGGGCTGCAATACTCCAAATATGGACGGACAAGCGCAGTGTATGCAGTTTCTTTAGTAGTTCTGTTGCAACTTTTAAGGGTTCTGCCAATAAAACGTAGTCTCTGGTTCGCCTTTCCCACGATATTATCTACGTGTTCTTTCCAGTTTAGGTCTGAAGTAATAGTAATTCCTAGGTATTTAGTGGAGTTTACGGCCTTCACATTTGATTGATTTATGTTGTAAACAAAGTTTAACGTATTTCTTTTCGTACTCATGTGGACGACTTCACACTTCTCATTATTTAGAGCCAATTGCCAATTTTTACACCATACTGATATCTTATTCAGATCGTTCTGCAGTTGGTTTTGATCTTCAGATGATTTTACTAGACGGTAAATGACGGCGTCATCTGCAAACAACCTAAGAGAGCTACTTAGATTTTCCCCTAAATCGTTTATGTAAATAAGGAATAGCAGAGGACCAATAACACTACCCTGTGGAACGCCCGATATCACCTCTGTTTTAGTCGATGCCTTAATATCGATTACTACAAACTGTGCCCTCTCTGACAAGAAATCCCCTATCCAATCGCAAATTTGGGGCGATATACCATAACCACGCAATTTGATTAAAAGCCGTTTGTGAGGTACGGTGTCAAAAGCTTTCTGGAAATCAAGAAATACGGAATCGATTTGCGAACCTTTGTCGATAGCACCCATCACGTCGTGTGAATAAAGAGCTAGTTGTATTTCGCATGAACGATATTTTCTAAATCCGTGTTGACCTTGGGTCAATAGATCGTTCTGTTCGAGATAATTCATAATATTTGAATACAGGATATATTCCAAAACCCTGCTGCAAATTGACGTCAATGAAATAGGCCTGTAGTTTAGTGGGTTACTCCTACTGCCTTTCTTGAATATAGGTGTGACCTGTGCAACTTTCCAATCTTTTGGTACAGATCCTTCTTTGAGAGAGCGGTTGTATATGACTGTTAAGTAAGTGGCTATCGCTTCAGCATAATCAGATAGAAATCTAATGGGTATACAATCCGGACTAAAAGACTTGTTCTTGTTAAGTGATTTTAGTTGTTGCACTACTCCGATGATATCTTCTTCTACGTTACTCATTACGGCATCTGTTCGTAATTCGAAATTTGGAATATTGGTCTTCTTTGGTGAATGAGTTTCTAAAAGCTAAGTTTAGTAACTCTGCTTTAGTAGTGCTGTCATCAGCAGGATCGCCATTACTATCACGTAGTGAAGGTATTGTTTGTTATTTGCCCCGAGTATATTTAACATATGACCAAAATCTCTTTGGGTTTTCAGTCAAATAACGAGAAAGAGTTTCGTTGTGATAAGTATTGTAGGCATCTCGCATTGAAATCCTCGCTAAATTTCGAGCTTCTGAGTACGATCGCAAATCCTGGGCATTTCGTGTTCGTTTAAATTTAGCATGCCATTTCCTTTGCTTTTGCAACAGTGTCCTGAACTGTTTTGTGTACCAAGGGGGATCGCCTCCTTCTTTTATTAATTTATTTGGTATAAAACTGCCAATTGCTGTCGATACCATTTCTTTGAATTTGAGCCACATCTGGTCTACACCTACGTTTAGTATTAGAAACGAGTGGAAGCTGTCTTTCAAGAAGCAATGTATTTTGTTTCCATCTGCTTTCCTGAACAAATATACTTTGCGTTTATTTTTGGTAACTTTGGGACTTTCGATGTTCAATTTCGCTACGACAACTCAGTGTTCACTAATACCTGTATCCGTTTTGATGCTCGTTATGAGCTCAGGATTATTTGTTGCTAAGAGATCAAGTGTGTTTTCACATCCATTTACAATTCTAGTTGGCTCATGAACTAATTGTTCGAAGTAATTCTCAGAGAATGCGTTGAGTACAATTTCGGACGATGTTTTATGCCTACCTGCTGATTTGAAAATATAATTTCGCCAACAGATCGAGGGTAAATTAAAATCACCACCTACTATTATCGTGTGAGTCGGGTACGTTTTTGTAATTAGACTCAGGTTTTCTCTGAACCTTTCTGCTATTGTATCGTCAGAGTCGGTAGGCCGGAAAAAGGAACCGATTATTAACTTCTTACGATTTTCTGGTACAACCTCTACCCATAATAGCTTGCAGGAACTATCAACTTCAACTTCGCTACATGAAATACTACTTTTGACGGCGACAAACAAGCCCCCACCTATTTTATTTAATCTATCCTTTCTGAAGACTGATAGATCTTTTGCAAATACTTCTTCTGAACTTATTTCCGGCTTGAGCCAACTTTCGCTGCCTATAATGATGTGTGTCGGTGCTTTCTATTAACGCTTGCAGTTCTGGTACTTTCCCGACACAGCTACGACAATTTACAACTGTTATACCGATAGTTTCCGGATCTACATTTCTCCTGTCATCCACCTACACCCTTTGAGATTGCCCATTTTCTATTTCCCCGAAGCTCTTTATCCTAAAAAACCGCCCAGTCCACGCCACACAGTTAGTTAAATTAGACGTGTATGGTCATGTGAACAGTTTTACATAACTCTTTTCAGAATATAATTTCTTGTCTTTAAGTAACTTTGTCGAAAAAAGACACATTCGCGCTACAACATAAATACTACATTGTTGTTTCTATGGCTGCAACAACGTATATTTTATACTGTTTTAGATGAAATGTCTAAAAACAAGTCCTTTTCTTACGAAAAGCCCAAAACAATCCCACAATTTACACATTTTAGTGTAACTTACCCGTGAAGACAAAATACGCATTTTGCTTTTCGACCCATAAACTGGTAACTGATCAAAACTGTCATATCGTACATCACTCATTGCCACATCAGATGTTGTTTCCTTCCTTTTCTATTGCATAGTGTTGTGCCAGGCCCATTCTACCCAGTAAACATCAATCCATTTTCTACGTCCTAAATAAAAATTCAGTAAAACGTTTGCATAACAACTCATCCTCAAAGACTTATCTTACCGTTTACAAGCAGATTTCCTTGTAAAACAACATAATAACACCCTAAAATTAAAAGAAACTGGACCACCACTAGCACATGCTTGTAATGTCCGCTAGAATGCATAATATTCAGAAACATTCTGCAAAAGATAATGGAACATGAGTGTGTAAGAGAACTTAAACTTTTCTTGGAAGCATTATTGCCAATTGCAGGACGAAACTTGGAACATGTTGGTGATAATCGAGTGTAATTTTCGTGTTGCTCGAGAGAAACATTGCCAAATGGAGGACATCTTAAAACTCCCTGGCAGATTAAAATTGTGTGCCGGAACCGCGACTCGAACCTGGGACCTTTGCCTTTCGCGAGAAAGCGCTCTGCCGACTGAGCTATCCCGACACGACTCACAATGCCGCCTCACAACTTTACTTCCGCCAGTACCTCGCCGCCTACTTTCCAAACTTCACAGAAGCTCTCCTGCGAAACTTGCAAGACTAGCACTCCTGGAAAAAAACAATATGGTGGAGACATGGCTTGGCCAAGGCCTAAGGGAAGTTTCGAGAGGATATCCTGTATGAGTCTCCACCTTATGTGTTCATGTTCACCGTAACGGCTTAAATCAACCATAAAAAGGTGAAAATACCATGAGTAAAACTGTAAAGCTCACATTATTTCTGCAAACGTCTAGTCCTTACTTTCACGAATCCAAATGAAACTCAGTTCTGACGATTACGAGAGATGTACGCGAAATTTTTCGGGAATGTGACTGGATAATCATCGGCAGGCACGTCGAATTCGACACATTGCGGCGGCTGCGCGGCAGTGCAGTTGATTGGCCTCGGCACACGGCGTGGAACAGTGGTCGCCTGTCCGCGCTGCTCGGCGCTCTTTCGGCGCGGCTCGTATAATATGATGAGGTCGGGTCGGCCATTAGCGCGATGGCCTGGCCCTGTCACATTAACGCGATTGCTGACGCCTCCCCCTCCCCCCGCCCTCAAACTCCCGCTGTTCCTCCTCCCACCAGCGCAGACACCCGGAGGATATCGAACGTCGCCTGCCTTCTCAGGAGAGGAAGCGAACGCCCACGATTGGCCTCAGGTCCAGACCACAGTGTGTGGTTGGCGATGATTTTGTGCGTTTCCCTACATCACTTTAACACGTATATGTCCAAAGAAAGCAAGTGCGCGCAGGTGTGAAAAACACAGAACCATCGGTTTAATAAGTCATGGTTGGAAAATTTTAATTCGAATATTTACATCATCATCATCAATGTTCTGCCTTAATGCGGGTCTTCACATGCAGCTCTCCATGCAGTCCTGTCGTTTTCCATCCTCTTTGTTTTCTCGTAACTGTTTCCTATCTTTATACTGTCAACCATCTGGTATCTTCTGCGTCTTCTTCCTCTTCTTCTTCTTCCATTCACTGTTCCCTCCATAGCCTACATCAGCAGACAATCTCTTCTCATCCAATGTACAAGCCAATTCCGTTTTCTCTGTCTTATTACCTTTAGAATTTCTCTCTCTTCACGCACGCTTCTCAACACATCCACATTCCTCACTTTGTCTACCCACTTTATCCTTTCCATCCTACTCCAAGCCCACATTTCAAATGCTTGTAATCTTATAGTTCTCAAAATGAAATGCCAAGATAGCACATTAATAATTTATTTAACGACGACCGCTTTCGGTGAATTGTGTCACCATCATCTGGTCACATACATATTTTACAAGCTGGTCATACTAAAAAAAAAAAAAAAAAAAAAAAAAAAAAAAAAAAAAAAAAAAAAAAAAAAAAGCTATAATGACTAAGTGCAATGTCGCACTTATTATTTTATATCATTTTTTAACAAGATGACAGCTTGTGAAATATATATGCGACCGGTCGATGGTGACACAATTCACCGAAACCGGTCTTTGAATAAATTATTAATGTGTGGTATTTTATTTTGAAAACCATAAAGCGATCAGATCGCCTCCAAACCCGACTATGTTAGTTAACCTTGGCTTCTAATATTCTTTCGTCCTCTTTTCCCAATGCCCATGTCTCAGAGCCATATAGTGCCACACTCCATATAAAACAGTTTGTAAGTCTCTTTTTCAGATTGCTGTCCACACGGCCATTATTCACAGAAGGATGGAAAAAGTGGTGGAAGCTGGCCATGGGGAAGAGCAGTTTGGATTCAGGAGAAATATAGGAACGCGGGAGGCAATACTCACTTTACGACTTACCTCAGAAGATAGATTAATGAAAGACAAATCTACATTTCTAGCTTTTGTAGATTTGGGATAACTTTTGAAAATGTTGACTGGAATACACTCATTCAAATTCTTAAATCAGCAGGAGTAAAATATAGGGAACGAAAGGTTATTTACAACTTGTACAATAGCCAGACAGCAATTATCAGAGTTTAAGGGAATGAATGGGATGCAGAGGTCGGGAAGGGTGTAAGCCTTTCTCCAATGTTGTTCAATTTCAACATTGAGCAAACTGTAAAGGAAAGCAAGAAGAAATTTCTAGCAGGAAACAAAGTTCAGGGTGAAGAAATAAAAACCTTTGGCAAAGGCAGCATAGCACCTGGAGGAGGAGTTGAAAGGTGCGTATGAAATGAACATTAACAGAAGCAAAACAAGGGTAGTGGAGTGCAGTATAAGAAAGTCAGGCGATGCTGAGGAAATCAGAGTAGATAACTAAACAATAAAGGTGACAGATGAATTTTGTTACTTGGGCAGTAAAATAACACATGATGGTCGCAGTACAGAGGATATAAAATGCAGAATGGCAATGGGTAGAAACGGGTTTTTGAAAAAGACAAATCTGTTGACACTGAATATTAATTTAAGCGTAGCGAAGTCCTTTCTGAAGGCTTTTGTGTGGAGTGTTGTCTTGTATGGGAGTGAAACATGGACGATATACAGTGCTGGCAGGAAAAGGATAGAGACTTTTGAAATGTGAAGCTACAGAACAACGCTGAAGCTGAGGTGGCTGGATCACGTACTAATGAGGTACTATACAGAATCAGGGATAAAAGGAATTTGTGGCATACCTTGACTAAAAGAAGGTATCTATTGATAACACACATCCGTAGACACCAAGGAATTATGGATTTAACGTTGGAGGGAAGTGTATTCGGTAAAAATCACAGAGGATGACCAAGAGATGAATACAGTAAGCAGATTTAAATTGATGTATAATGCCGTTCTTATGAGCAGATGAAGAGGCTTGCTTCATCAAACCAGCCTCAGGACTGAAGACCACAACAACTTACATAAAATGACTTAAATATATGATTTGGTGCAGAAACATATAGAGGGTATTTCAAAAAGCATGGCGCAAACTTACACGGACGGAACTACATGATAACAGAAGCAAAAATTATCCCAGTAAACATGGGTCCTAAAACGAGCAATTTGCGGGATAATTACGACTGCAAATTATTTATGAAGGAGAGGAAGGAAGAATGATTACAAAGGAAAGGATTGACACTAGCTTCATTAGGGAATATTTACAAATATTTGAAAATTCTGGAATAAAGTCATTAATTTAAATATCTTCTACACCTTTGGTTTTTCCAGGAGCGTTCCATTGTCTTCAGTACTACGGTACTATCCATTGTTGGAGAGACGTGGGAACATGACACGACTCATAAACGGAGACATCAAAATGGGTTGTGGCCGCAGTAACGTTTCATGAGATGGGCACTTACTAGGGTAGTGTGTGCAAGTTTGTGTAGGGGTCGGGACCTACTGGGGTAACCCGTGGAACTAAGATTCAGTATGACTGCGTATTAAGCAGGAAACCATTTTATCAATACGGTCAACGTTGCTGATTAGCACCCCAGCAATGAACGTTAATGGGAACGATCTTGTGTCATACCTCATGCACAGGTGACGCATGATCGACTTTATTTTAATGGGAGAGTTTTGCGAAGTTGTGGTTAATCTGTAAGAGCAAGAACGTATAGAGCGATTGTGTGACCCCTTTTGTGTATTGCTCACATGTTTGCGATCCCCACCAGATTATTTTAAAGGGAGTCATACAAGAAATACATGAGGCGGACTGCTCTGTTTCTTACCGGTAAAGGTAAAGCAGTCAACAATCCGAAGATTGGTTTGAACACCACAGTGCTGTACTAGGCATGGTCCTGTTTTTAGGTGGTATGCCGTTGCCTTCCTCCGACCTTCGAACTGACTTACCCAGCCAGTTATAGGCGGACCTACTGTTTAACGTGAGCTCCGAACCAATGTGCTACTCGGTATTTTTCACATAAGCATTACTGCCAGAGGTGAAAGAAGTGGATCTGGCGGGGATCGAACCCGCGACCTTCGGATTTGTACTCTGGCACTCTACCACTGTGCAACTGAGGCACTCCTCTTACCGGTATGTTTGATTAATATATTACAGGACTGCTTTAGGATCTCAAATGAGAATTGATGGGGGGAAGGCCACATTATTGCAGCTAGTATATACAAGGTGTCTCATTACAGACGCCTGCCAGACGTCGACGGATCGCACGGCCACGGCAGCGCCCGATTCTATTAGCCTATTTAGCCGCGGGCGCATACACTGAGCGAAATACATTGCCATCTGAGTAACCTAAGCTTACCTTTATTTACAGTAGATGTTCAAAATGATGTCCTTTTATGGAAAGAGCGGCATGACATCTCTTGAACACATTTGCGAACACTCGACGAATTTCGGCTGCCAAAATCTGGGAAATGACTAGTCGAATACTGTCTTCCAACTGTTCGAGTGTATGGGGATTGCTTTCATATACCTTGTCTTTTAACATTTCCCAAAGGTAAAAGTCACAGGGATTTATACAGGGTGTTTCACTAAGTGTTTGCCTCTGTAACTTATAAAATAATAGGTGACGGGAACTTTTAATGCGGTAGGTCAACACAAGAAATGTTACACTTTCTGCGGATACATACTTTATGTATCATTTTCCAAAGCGTTACACCACAAAGATATATTTTTTTAAATGGAAAAATAGTTTTTCCTATCGTGTATTGGATTCGTTTAAACCAGCTGCGTCAAAATCAATTCAAACTACGTTCCTATCACTGTTAGTTTGTGAGCTACAACCCTATAAAAGTTCTGGGGGCGGAGGCTGCGATAGCGTAGCTGACTGGCCGAGTGGCTATCCCCTGGGGCACGGCCCACTGTCTCAAGACCACCAGCCAGTCAGCTATGCTGTCGTAGCCTCCGCCCCCTAAACTTTGAAGGGTTGTAGTTCCCAAACTAACAGTGATAGGAATGTAGTTTAAATTGATTTGGATGCAGCTGGTTTTAACGAATCCAATGCACGATAGAAAAACTATTCTTCCATTTTTAAAAAAAATCTTTGTGCTGTAACTATTTGGAAAATGATACAATAAACTATGTTCATAGCTCCGCAGAAAGTGTAACATTTCTTGTGTTGACCTACCGCATTAAAATTTCCCATCACCTATTATTTTATAAGTTACAGAGGCAAACACACTTAGTGAAACACCCTGTATATGGGGAACGATTAGGCCAGTCAACTATTCTGTCATCAAATACACTTCGTATTGCTGCCATAGAAACATTGGCAATGTGGGGTCTTGCATTGTCCTGCATGAAATAACAGTACAGCTTTTCATTAGGTGAAAGATCTTGAAAAAATGGATCCAGAATATTGTTCACATACCTGTCAGAATTTATTGTTTCGCGAAAACAAGATTCGTCTAGTCATTCCCAGATTTCGGCAGCCGAAATTCGCCAAGTGTTTGCAAATGTGTTTAAGATATCTCAGGCCGCTCTTTCCATAGAGGGACATCATTTTCAACATCTACTGTAAATTAATGTATTCTTAGGTTACTCAGATGGCAATGTTCCTTAAACTTTAACTTAGTTTATGTGCCAGTAGCACAATAGAGTCCGAGAATCGGGCGCTGCCGTGGCCGGCGGATGCGGTAGCGACGGCCGCGATCTGTACCGCGCGATCCGCAGATGCCTGTCAGGCATGTTCCGTGAGACACCCTGTTTATATACAGGATGAATTAACTAACACTTGCACCGTAGATATTGCGGAAACGGTAAGTGCGATTGATGTGCGGATTTCACAGAATGGATTGGTACTAGCCAACAAACAGATTGTAATATTAGAAAGTATGTTTATTATGCAAACATACAGTTTTTAAATAGAGCAAATGTTCCAGAATGAAACTTTCACTCTGCAGCGGAGTGTGCGCTGATATGACACTTCCTGGCAGATTAAAATTGTGTGCCGGAACCGAAACTCGAACATGGGACCTTTCCCGACACGACTCACGATGCCGCCTCACAACTTGACTTCCGCCAGTACCTTGCCTCCTACTTTCCAAACTTCACAGAAGCTCTCCTGCGAACCATGCAAGACTAACACTCCTGGAAGAAGGGGTATGGTGGAGACATGACTTAGCCACAGCCTAAGGGATGTTTCCAGAATAAAACTTTCACTCTGCAGCGGAGTGTGAGCTGATATGAAACTTCATGGCAGATTAAAATTGTGTGCCGGAACCAGGACTCGAACCTGGGACATTTGTCTTTCACGGGCAAGCGCAATACCGACTGGGCTATCCCGACACGACTCACGATGCCGCTTCACAACATTACTTCCGCCAGTACCTTGCCTCCTACTTTCAAAACTTCACAGAAGCTCTCCTGCGAAACATGCAAGACTTTAACGCCTGGAAGAAAGGATATGGTGGAGACATGGCTTAGCCACAGCCTGAGGTCCCAGGTTCGAGTCTCGGTTCCGGCACACAATTTTAATCGGCCAGGAAGTTTCAGAGCAAATGCTGTTTCTATCATGCACTGGAATTTTTGACACCAGCTGTGTACAAAGAATTTTGAATGACATTTTTATCACGTTTAGTTTGGCAGCTACAACGCTTCAAAATTTCGGGGGGAGGGGGGGGAGGCTTCGATAGCGTAGCTGATTGGCCGATTGGCTAGCCCCTGGTGCACGGCCCACTGTCTCATGACCACCAGCCAGTCAGCTACGTTGCCTTTCCCTCTGACCCCAAAACTTTGATCGGTTGTAGCTGCCAAACTGAACGTGATAAAAATGTCATTCAAAATATTTGTACACAGCTGGTGTCAATAGTTCCAGTGCATGATAGAAACAACAATTGTTCCATTTGAAAATTTTATGTTTGCATAAAAAATACACTTTCTAAGTATTTTCACAATCTGTTTATTGGCTAACAATACGAGTCCTCGACTGCTAATCCAGTCTGTGAAAACCGCACATCAATCGCACTTTCCGTTTCCGCACTATTTGCGGTGTAAGTGTTACGTGATTCACCCTTTATATTTGTGGGTATGTGTGTGTTTGTGATTTCCGACATTTCCCAAATAAGACACCACTTTACATCCTGCAGTTATTATCTACTCATATTCACAGAAAGTATGACGTTAATTGCTAATGGGTATAATATAGTTGGAATATGTGGACCCAGTCGGGATTCAAACCCGAATCTCCCGCTTTCTAAGAAGTTGCGCTGACCTCTACACCACAGGGCAGCCAGCTATCACAACTCCTGTACGGACTACTTAAGCACGCCTTCCGTCAGATATAAATTCACAAATTTACCCTCCCCACTACTACTAAAACTCGCGTTTCCTTTAAAACTGATTCCCAATAGCGCAAGGGCCTAGGCGTGCCTCCACAGTGAAGAAAAGATCGTTCCCCGTCATCGGCATATTGTAAGAACATTAAAAGAGAGCGCGCGCGCACTCACACAAACACACACACACACACACACACACACACACACACACACACACACGTTTAATATACACTTATGGAAAATGAAGAAAGAACACCACGAATTCATCAACCCAACAGAGCGAAATTTTATTGACTCATTCTTGAGGAAGTACACGACACACGATCACGCAGTCGAAAAACACGCACGTCAGTACAGTCACCACAGCGTGCACAATGTCGACGCTAGTATCATGTATACCTTACTTTTGCAGCAATGCAGGTTGCAACTTTCTCATGAAGACGATCGTAGAGGTGTCGAATGAAGACTTGAGGTATGGCCTACCATGGAGTTCCTATCTGATGCCTCAGTTGGACCAGATCTCGTGCCGGTCGTGTAGACCGCGCCAAGATGACGTTCCATCCGGCCCCAGACATGCTCAATTGAGGGACAGATCTGGCGTAACGATAGACAGGGTAGTTGATGTACACCCAAAAGAGCACGTTGAGTTGTACATGGTACATGTGGACGTGCTCTGTCCTGTTGAAAAAGCACATCGCCTTGTTGGTGCATGGACAGTGGCAATACGGCTCGAATGGTGGTTTCAATGTACCGTGTACTATAAAATTATCCCCATAACGATCACCGTAGGAGAACGGCCAGTGTAGGATATGGCTCCCCACACCATGATGCCAGGTGTCCGCCCTGTTTGCCTATTTCACGTACACTCCAGGTTTTCGAACTCCACTGCACAACATCACACATGCGTACGACCATCATTGGCACCAAGGAAGCGCATCACTGAAGACGACACGTCTCCATTCGTCCCTTCATAAGCTCCTACCATGACACCATTGGCGGCGGGCTGAACGATTTTGGGGCGTGAGCGGATGACACTAACGGCACACATGATCGTGCATCATTGTGAGGGGAGCGATATTCAACACTCGCCATTCTCCTAAAGTGATCGTCTAGAAAACATTAAACAGTGCACTGTACACTGAAACCATCTTTTAACCCGTCTTGCTACCACTCACGCACCGACAAGGTGATATGCTTTTCCAACAGGACAATGCGGATCAACGTGCACCCAACGTGCTCTTCAAAGTGTACGTCAGCTACACTGGCCACCACGATCCCCGATCTCTCCCCTATTGAAAATGTTTGGGACCGCATGAAACGTCATGTTGGGCGGCCTGCATGAGTGGCACACAATCTGGGTCGACGAATTCCTGGTGTTCTTTTTCATTTTCCAGGAGTGTATATGTTATAGTGGATGTGATGTGGATGGTTAGGGAAGGTATACCATCCCTTGTAGATGTGTATTATCACTGATCCTACCAGTTCAAATGTTCAAATGTTTGTTAAGCTTATGGGACTTAACTATGGGATCATCAGTCCCTAAACTGACAAACTACTTATGAACTAACTAATACTAAGGACGGCACAAATATCCATGCCCGAGATGGGATTCGGACCCACGACCGTAATGGCCGTGCAGACCGTGAATGAAGCGCCTCAGTCCCCTCGCCCACCGCGGCCGGCGAACCTACCAGTGAAAACGTACGATAAATACACATCCAGTAGTGAAGGTATACCATCATTATCATACGTTTATCATTATTTGTCATAACTTTAGTGCCGAAATTATACGCTTCGAAGTAAAATATTAGAAGTACATACTCTACAACAACAATACTTTCTGTTTCTAATGTAAACAATGAATAATACCACCGTGATCTGTATTTTCATATTGTCATTTACTGGCAATCAGTTTCGATAGACCACGCCATCATCAACAAAAACAACTGGTTCAAAATGTTTGTTAAGCTTGAGGGTCTTAACTGCGGGGTCATCAGTCCCTAAACTTACAAAAAACTTATGAACTACCTTACACTAAAGACGACACAAACATCCATGCCCGAGGGGGGATTCGAACCCCCGAACGTAGGGGCATTGGAGACTGACTGGCGCGCCGCAAACCGCTCGGCAAAAATAACTGGTGTCATGGAACCTAACAGTAAGGATCCCTGTCGATCCTTCTTACTTTTAGGTTCCATGATTGTGCGACACCAGTTGTTTTAGCAGCAAAATGCAGTTTGCCCTATTTTAAGGGCTTGATAATGATGATGGCGTGCAGAGGTGGAGTAGTCGAGCGGTCTAAAGCACCTCGCTGCGGAACGCGCGGTTGCTCTCCGTGGAGGTTAGACTCCTCCCTGGGGCATGAGTGTGTGTGTGTGTGTGTTTGTCCTAGGTTTAAGTAGTTTGTAAGCTACGAACTGATGACCACGTAGTTTGGTCAGACAGATCTACAAACATATTTTCTTATGATAGCGTGGTCCATCGAAACTGGTTGCCAGTAAATGTCAATGTGAAAATACAGCTTACGGTGGTGTTATTCATCGTTTTCATTACTATATATACGACTGAGGCCCCCAACATCCTTACATAAAATGAACAAAATCAACCTTTCCTTTAGATGCAAAATGACATTTTCTTGCAGCTTCCGTAGGTGATTAAAATTTCTTTGAAAAGAAATATTTTTTTAGATATCATTAATTGTCCAAATTCTGATGTTTATAGATCTAATACCTTGCCCAATTCAAAATTTCGTGAAAACACATTTTACGTAAAGTCTTGCCTCCATGAAATTTTACATGTGCCAGTTAGTCACAATTCTGGAACATTTTAGTTTTTGCAATATGTGGGTTGTTTAATGTTGTGTGGGAACAGACACGGCTTAGCGGACAACAGGCGCGCCTTTCATGTCAGGAGGAGGGGAGGGGAAAGCAGCGAGGGGGCTGCAGCTGCCGCTGTGTGCTGTTATAGCAGCGCTCTCTTCACAGCAGCCATGGTCCACATTCCCTGCTTGTGGCATTGAAGGTATACCTTCACTAACGACGGTGCACAATCCCTAGTGAATGAGTACTGTTAAGGCCAAACTTGAACCAATAACCCACATTCGGTAGAGGTTCCAGTGAAATTCCGCCCTTCCTTTATGGTCTCAACTTCAACTCCTTCCCCATCTCCTCAGCCCATTTACTCCTCCATTTATCAGTGAAAAATTAAATAACTCTGTTAATTTTAATGGTTATCAGTGAAGTGTTTACTAAGTTCACTCCAAGTTGCTCTCCAAATGAAGTATTAAGTAGACAATGAAGTGTTGTATTGAAGGTGAAGTGTGCTAAATTTGATCAAGATTGGAATAAAACGTAGATTTTGTCGAAGTCCGTAAGTACAGTACCCTCCGCCATACACCATACAAAATATTATGCACGCAGTGACCTTCCTCATAGTTTGAAGATCAAGTGTGCAAAATGTTGTCAAGATCGGAATACAAATGTAGATTTTGCCTCCATTGGTAAAGCATCCTCTGCGACGCACCATACGAAATGTAGAGTGTGACATTACTCTTGTTTTAAAGGTCAAATGTCCAAAATGTCATGAAGATTTTAAGATGAATAAAGTGTCCTTATTCGCCATGTCGGATGATGCCACAGGTTTTCAACCGTATAATTATGACCTCATATCTCCTGCACTATATGTCGTTAGCAGTTCTTACCCCTTACGTCGTTACCTCATGGAAGGAATATGTGTACCAAACTTTGTTGAAAGCGGTACAGTGGTTTAGAAACTGACATCGTATGATGCAGCACTTTTCCGCGCATTTCATTGTTTATTACGTAGTGCCTTCTGAATTGTTTCTCGTTCAGTCATTTAATGGTGCTTATGACCATCGCGAAAGTGCAAGCAATATGTTGACAAAGTTTCATCACAATCCGTTAAATGGTACGGACGCGCATAAAATACGAACACACAAACATTCATTTTTATCTATTAGACTACCTGGTACCCGGTGCGTTGCTATCGTAGAAGAAGTAATTGTGCGAATGATGTTTCAAATTTGAATGTTTTGACGTATTTAATTACGACGTTTTATCGCAATCAGATGAAAATTATGCAGCGCATAAAATACGAACAAATGAATAAATATATATGAGGTTTCCATGTTTCATTAAGTCCATCTACTTTCCTTCTCTCTATTCACCCCCTCCCCCTCCATCTCGTCTCCTCCTGTCCCTTTCTCTGTCCATTAGCTTCTCCCCCTCCCACTATTCATCTACTTTCCCTTGTCTGTCAACCTTCTCCTCTCTCTCATTCTACTACCCTGCCATCTCTCAGTCATGCCAAGTTGCATGGTGACTTGTCAAGCGGTGACAAAGTCGCAATGTACCGTCCGCCATACAAAATTCACTGGTTTGCAGATTATAAAATTCTGCTTCATGGAAACAAACATTTATGTGCTGACTTTCATGGTGACAAATCAAAGAGATTGGATGTTTGTTGTAACGTCCCCATAGCCATGTACCTACGGAGGCTTACAAAACGTAGCCCATGTATTAATTCGGGGTATAAGCAAGCTATTTTCATTCAACATTTCATTAAATTCCCTTCAGTCGTTTCAGCGTGAAGAGTAACAAACGTGTTAACCCACTGCAAGATATCCGCCATGCACCATACGGTGGCTTCCTAAATGTAGCTCATGCATATAAGCCATCTGCATTCCAAATTTCATTCAAATCCGTCCACCTGTTTCAGCGCGAAGAGAAACAAACGTATTGACCCATTCTAAGGTACCTTGCGCCACGCATCATGTGTGGCTTGCGAAATGTAGTCTATTTACTAATGATGCTAATCTACCTCTGTTCCCAATTTCATTCATATCCAAATAAGCCATTTCATCTTGAAGGTGTAAGAAACTAATTAACTAATTGTCAGGAACCCTCCCCCATGCAGCATACGAAGTTAATTTTAGTTTGTCTATAACCTTCGCGCGACAGCAAGCAATGAATTGATAAAGTTTTATCGCAATCGAATGTACAGTATGGTCGACCACATAATACGAACAAAAAGTCAAAGAAACATTAATTTTTAATTCGCATCAAAACCATACGTTGGTAACAATAAAGTGCTTCTGCTGGTGGCTTTCACTACAATGATTCGGTACGCTTGCTATGCATCAAAGCTGAAAGCCTAAGAAAAAATTTAAAAATCTAAAGTGTTCTTTCCACTAAGCATATTTAAAAAAAAAAAATTCTTTAAATTGTTTACATAAAATCCACATGCTGCGAACAATATTTAAGTTTTAAATGTTTCTTTGATGATCATCACACCGAAAAATGTAACGTAACTTACAGAGAGAGCTGCAAGGATTTTCAGAAATTCTATTTATTTCTAAACTTTGCCGAAATTAGAAAATTAACTGTTTAGTCACGTTAGTTAATTTAAATTATTGTGGATAATCTGTATATATTAAGGCTGCTCTGATAACCTGAATTGTTCAATCATTTTTATAAATTTCATCAGTATCAGAATACAACATGTAGAATCCAACGAAGTCCATATTTAAAGTATCCTCCGTCATACACCACCCAAAATTTTGTGTGACAGTGACGTTCCTCTTGTTTTGAAGGTCTAGTGTCCAAAAGTTATGATTTTAGGATGAATAAAGTGTCATTCGCATGTCGCATGATGCCACAGTTATTCAAACATATAATTGTTTATGACGTCTTATCTCCTAATCTCTAATATGACGTAAGCAGTTCTTACCCCCCTACGTCAATTGTTACCTCATGGAAGGAATATGTGTACGAAATTTTGTTCAAATCGGTACAGTGGTTTGAAGCAGACATGGCATGATGCAGCACTTTTCCGCGCTTATCATTTTTTATTTCGTCATATCTCCTGAACTGTTTTTCATGGAGTCATTTAATGGTGCCTACTCCCATCGCGAAAGTGCAATCAATATGTTGACAAATTTTCATCATAATTGGTTGAACGGTAGGGCCGTGCATTAAATACGAACACACAATCAATCATTTTTATATATTATACTCCTGGCCATTAAAATTGCTACACCACGAAGATGACATGCTACAGATGCGAAATTTAACCGACTGGAAGAAGATGCTGTGATATGCAAATGATTGGCTTTTCAGAGCATTCACACAGGATTGGCGCCGGTAGCGACACCTACAACGTGCTGACATGAGGAAAGTTTCCAAACCAATTTCTCATATAAAAAAAGCAGTTCACCGGCATTGTCTGGTGGAACGTTGTTGTGATGACTCGTTTAAGGAGGAAAAATGCATACCATTACGTTACCGACTTTGATAAAGGTCGCCTATCGCGATTGCGATTTATAGTATCGCAACATTGCTGCTCGCGTTGGTCGCGATCCAATGACTGTTAGCAGAATATGGAATCGGTCGGTTCAGGAGGGCAAACGGAACGCCGTGCTGGATCCTAAAGGCTTCGTATCACTATCAGTCGAGATGACAGGCATCTAATCCGCATGGCTGTAACGGGTCGTGCAGCCACATCTCGATTCCTAAGTAAACAGATGGGGACGTTTGGAAGACGATGGCTGCGGTTACCCTTGACGCTGCACCGCAGACAGGAGCGCCTGCAATGGTATACGCATCGACGAACATGGGTGCACTAATGTCAAAACGTTATTTTTCGGATGAATCCAGGTTCTGTTTACAGCATCATGATAGTCTAATCCGTGTTTGACGACTTCGCGGTGAACGCACATTGGAATCGAGTATTCATCATCCCCATATTGGCCCAACGTGATGGTATGGGGACCCATTGGTTACCCTTCTCGGTCACCTCTTGAACAGTGCCCGTTACATTTCAGATGTTACGACACGTGGCTCGACCCTTCATTCGATCCCTTGCGAAACCCTACATTTCAGCAGGATAATGCACGACTGCATATTGCAGTTCCTTTACGGGCCTTTCTGGACACGGAAAATGTTCGACTGCTGCCCCGGCCAGTACATTCTCCAAATCTCTCACCAATTAAAAAATCTGGTCAATGGTGGCCAAGCAACTGGCTCGTCACAATATGCCAGCCACTACTCTTGATGAACTGTGGTGCCGTGTTGAAGCTGCATGGGTACCTGTACCTGTAGACGCAGTCCAAGATATGTTTGACTCAATTGTCAGGCGTATCAAGTCCGTTATTACGGCCAGAGTTGGTTGTTCTGGGTACTGATTTCTCAGGATCTATGCACTCAAATTGCGTGAAAATGTAATCACATATCAGTTCTAGTATAATATATTAGTTCAATGAATACCCGTTTATCATCTGCATTTCTTCTTGGTGTAGCAATTTTAATGCCCAGTAGTGTAAATTACATAATGAAAGGAGATGTGGTGTACATGTAGTAATTCCTCCGAGTGTTTCGATCGTTTTGATCATGAAGCAGTAATAAACACAGACATAAATCTCTGTGTATTTAGCCGATACGACAGGTACGAGCGGTATCGCAGCCACCCCTGCCCAGCAACGCTTCACTCCCGACTGCGTGTTTTGTTCCGTGGGCACGAGTCGGGAGGCCAGTGTCGGTGATTGGGTGCCAACAGCCGGCGTCGTCAGCCGTGCCCACAGCTGGGGATCAGGCGAGGCGATACGGCGCGCTGATAGCACGCGGCGGCGGCAGCTGCGGCGAGATAAGCCCCACTGCCCTATCTGAGCACGGCTGAGCGCCCGTGCCAGCAGACAGGGCTTTGGGTCACCAACACTCCCAGCTGTGCAGCTGCCGGCACCGCTGCCTGCAGCCGAAACTCTAATCAAAGGTAAGGTAAAAACGTAAAGCAGTCAACAATCCGATTGGTTTGAACACCACTGGCATGGTCCTGTTTGGAGGTGGTATGCCGTTGCCTTCTTCCGACCTTCTAACTGACTCATCCAGCTAGTTATAGGAGGACTTACAGTTTAACGTGGGTTCCGAACCCCGGGAAAAATCAGTCAACAATCTGAAGATTGGTTTGAACACAACAGTGCTGTAATAGGCATGATCCTGTTTGGAGGTGGTATGCCGTTGCCTTCCTCCGACCTTCGAACTGACTAACCCAGCCAATTATGGGGGGACCTACAGTTTAACGTGGGTTCCGAACCACGGGAAAAAAGCAATCAACAATCCGAAGAATGATTTGAACACCACACTGCTTTACTAGGCATGGTCCTGTATGGAAGTGGTATGCCGTTGCCTTCCTCCGACCTTTGAACTGACTTACCCAGCCAGTTATAGTTTAACGTGGGTTACCAACCACGGTGCTACTGGGTATTTTTCACATGAGCACTACCGCCAGACGTGAAAGAAGTAGAAAGTGACAGATAAAAAGCCTAGGAAGTGGCGGGGATCGAACACCCGACCTTGGGATTTGAAGTCTGGCACTCTACCACTGTGCAACGGAGGCGCACTCACTAAACTCAAAGAGAGAAGGTGAATTAAAATTTGTGTCACGGTTGGGATTCCAACTCGGGACCTCCTGCACACTACGTAAGCGCTGCAACCACTAAGCCACAACAATTTGCGAAATTCTTGTCGGCGCCACTCGTGCATGGCTACCAGAAAGTCATAGGAAGGTAGTTGAAAATGATGTTGTGTACGTTGTAGTTGTTGTCTTCAGATTGTGTTCAGATTGAACAACATTGGGGAAAGGCTACAACCCTGTCTTACTCCCTTCCCAACCTCTGCGTCCCTTTCTTGCCTTTCGACACTAATAACCGTTGTCTGGTTTTTGGATAGTTGAATATAACTATTCGCTCCCTATATTTCACCCCTGGTGCCTTCAGAATTTGGAAGAGTTTATTCCAGCCGACATTGTCAAAAGCTTTCTCCAAATCGACAAACGCTAAAAACATACGTTTCTCTTTCCTTAGCCTATCTTCTAAGATACGTAATGTCTCCCATATTGATTCATGTCACCAGGTTTTAGTTTATATATGTGGCGTATTTCCCTAAAGAAGGGACGTCACTTCTGATCCTGCAGTTGTTGTTCATTAATATTTACAGATTATGTGTCATCAAGTGCGAATGGGCAAAAATGAAAATGTGCACCCAGTCGGGATTCGAACCCGGGCTCTCGCTTTCTAGGCAGTTGCGCTGACTACTACACCACTAGGGACACAGTGATCACCGCACCGCCAAGGTCTACCTAAGCACGCCTCCCGCCAGGCAGACCTTGCTGGTGTGGAGATCGCTGTTCCAATGGTGTAGTGGTCAGCGTAACATCCTGAAAAGCAGAAGACACTGGTTCGAATCCCGACTGGATGCACATTTTGAGCTTTGATCATTCGCAGTTGATGTCATATATTCTGTAAATGTGAGGTTTTAGTTTGACATCCCCCAGGAGTGGGTATCTTTAATCTGGGTTTTGTGTTTTTAGTTGAGATTGCTGTAATTCGCGAATAACTTTTCCTTTATTTTTCTTTTCTTTTGGAATTTAATCGTTTTGCGACACGTTTCAAGTGTTGTCTTTACATTACTTCATGTGGTCTAGAGAGTGCAATTAGTCTTGGCCACATATTACTTATATATTTGACGGTTGGATTTATTATCATATTTATGTTATATTTCTACATCTCCATGGGACACTCTGCATATCACATTTATGTGCCCGGCAGAGTGTTCATCGAACCACCTTTATACTGAAACTTCCTGGCAGATTAAAATTTGTGTGCCCGGAACCGGGACTCAAACCTGGCACCTTTGAATTTCGCAGGCAAGCGCACTATCGACTGAGCTGTCCCGACACGACTCGCGATGCCACCCCATAACTTCACTTCCGCTAGTACCTCGCCTCCTACTTTCCAAACTTCAAAACTTATCCTCCGAACCTTGCAAGACTAGCACTCCTGGAAGAAGGGATATGGTGGATACATGGTTTAGCCACAGCGTAAGGGATATTTCCAGTTTGAAACTTTCACTCTGTAGCGGAGTGTGCGCTGATATGAAACATCCTGGCAGATTAAAATTGTGTGGTCGTACAAGCGTTTTATACGCGGTACCCTTTAAATATGAAGTACACCATCCCAAGAATCTCCCAATAAACCAAAATATGTTGCCTGCCTTACTCACAACTGTCCTTACATGTTCGTTCCATTTCATATCGCTCTGCAATGCTACGCCTACATATTTGAAAGACGCGACTGCATGAAAAAGCTCACTACCAACATTGAATTCTAACTTTACGGGAGTGTGTTCCCACTGATGTGCATCGCCTTACATTTTTTCTACATTTAAAGCCAGCTGCCATTCTTCAAACCAACTAGAAATTTTGTCTAAGACATACTGTATACTATTATAGTGAATTAATGACGACACCCGCCCATACACCACAAAATCAGCAAACAGCCACAAATAACAAGTTACTCTGTCCATTAGATCATTCATATTGATAGAAAATAATAGCGGTCCTATCACACTCCCCTTGGGTACGCCTCGTCTCTGATGAACACTCGCCGTCGAGTACAACGTACTGCGTTCTATTACTTAGGCAGTCTTCCAGCCAGTCACAAGTCTGTGTCCCTATTCCATATGTTCGTATCTTCGTTGGAAGTCTGCAGTGTGGCAGCGCGTCAAATGCCTTTTTGAAATCTAGATAAAGACCATCTGCCTGTTGCTCCTAAGCCATGGCTGGCAGATGTCATGTGAGAAAAGGACAAGCTGAGTTTCACACGAACGATGTTTCTTAAACCCTTGCTGATTCATAAAATGAAGCTTGTCCGTCTCCAGGAAATTTACCATATTCGAACTGAGAATATGCTCAAAACCTCTACAGGAAACTGATGTCAACGATATTGACCTCTCAGGATGTGGGTCAGTTCTTTTTCCTTCTTTATAAATGGGAACCACCTGCGAATTTTTTCCATTTACTAGGAACTTTGCGCTGAATTAGAGCTTCAACAGTTTTGGACTTGAAGACTCACCACCACAGCGTCTCAGATCAGAGCAGGACCAACATTACAGTAGATGACTATACAATGACATTAGCTGAGTCATTACACTTGTTACCTGCCAGCACCTTCCTATGTCCCTCCTATATAAATAAAATAAGCATCAAGTGCCACATGTATCCAAAGAACCACTTGAGAACGGCCGACCGATTTGGCTGGCCTATCCTTTTGTTGTGTACGTCATTTTGAGGACAACGTGTGATGGAAAAAAAATTAGGTCATCTTCCGGAATGGAATTTTGAGAAGCACTGACAGTGGATTTTCAATATGTTTTTCATTCAACTCAACACTATAACTCTCGATATGACGAAAGAAAGAATAATATCATTTTGTTCATTATGCTCCTGGAAAGACTGTCGCGAGAAACATAGTGAGAGAGAGAAAATTTGTTACAGTTACAACAGAAAATCGCAAAATTAGCTGACGATAGGAACGACATATTTGGCTTGACCGATCGCCATCAGATCGAGAAAGTTTTCATCCTTTGCAAACCGCAGTAGGGTGCATTGCGGACGCTACCTTACAAAAGACGTCGGTGTCAGTTTATCAACAGATGACAACATTTTTCCGATTACCATGAAAATTATTATGTGTGTGTGTATGTTTTCATATAAAGTTTTTTGCCTCCTCTCAAGCTGCTTTATGGTAAATGGGGGTAGGCAACTTGTGAATGGCTTCCACACCATTTGATCACTCACCATGGACGTTGGTAGGTATGTGTAATGTTTCATAGATAAAGCAGAGGAGGAGTTAGAGAGCAGCAGCAGAAGGTGTAGAGAGACAGAGGCAGGAGTAGTTGGGCAGATAACGATGACCGCGGCGGAGTGCTCGAGCGCACTGCAAAGCTATGCTCCGATGCGCCAGGCCGTTCCCCGTCAGGGGTTCGATTCACCGTCTGGCATGGATGTCGGTGCCGTATTTAGAATAAGGTAGATCATAAGTAGTTTGTAAGTTTAGGGACTGATGACCCTGCAGTTGACCCTTAACCTTCACAAACATTTGAACATTTTGAACGATGGGAATAGCAAGTGTAAATAGAGGAGGATGTAGGAGATGCACCAAGAGTAAAATAGGTATAATGTAGGAAATGTTATTGTGAATTCCACGTACCATTGCTTACATCATGGAGAGGGGAGAAGGAGATGTACAGAAACAAAGGGGGATGGATGGATTTCGGAGGAGGAGAACGAGATGAGGAGAAGAAGACGAGGGGAAGGATATGGGGGGGGAGAAGAAGGACAAAGAGAGGAGGCAGAGGAGTGGACCAACAGAAGGTTATAAAAATGTATTGCCTCAGATATGAAGGATCGTAACTTCAGACTAGCTCAACTAATTTGTATGATTTTGTTATTGTTGTTGTAATTTCCAGGATAAGGTGTCTACATAAAAATTAAAAATCCACTTTGAAAGGCGAAAATTTGGATGGAATTTCTGTACGGAAGTCTCAATAAAACGAATTTGACGATCGGGTTCACAGTTCCGCTATTCCCAGTCAGGGTTCCCTTTGCTATAACAGTACATAAGTTGAACGAGAGGGTTAGGAGAATAGAGAAGAAGTCATAAAATTGATATAAAGAAGGGAGCGAGAATATAGACGTAGAGAGAGGATAAGATGGATAGTGTGTGGGATAAGAGATGTACAGCGACTGGGGTTAAGAGCAGGAAGAGATGGACAAAGAGAGAAGAGATGGATAAATAGAGACAGGAGGTGGGAAAGGATAGAGACAGGGAAGAAGAAGCCGATTAGTGCATGTACCCTATTGTCATACGTAATAGCAACTTCGAAGCCCTACCTAGTTTACCATATTTATAGAAAGGAGTAGAACATAATTCTGCACAGTAGGAAATTTACGCGCGTTTAATTAGTAGCAGCAGAGTGCCTTGGCAATTATTTTACACGTAATCTCCATTTAACAACATTTCTGGCGTTCCCGGAGTAGAAAGGCGGCGCGGCCGTATTTATTTTGGTGGGCGCGGCGGTCTGGGCAGCGGGGCCAATGTTTGGACGGCCTGTGAAATGGAGATGAGCGCGCGCGGCTGTTTTGCCGTCAGCGGCGCTGTCGCAGCCGCGAGCAAACACAGCGCCAAACAGCCGCTGATAACGCAGCCGCCTGTCACCGCGCCGTGCTGCGCCCGGTTGCCTACTCGCAAGGCGCACCGCCGCCCGCATCCCACCCTAGCGACGGGCTTCCACTACCTGCGCGCTCTCTGCACACGACAATGGAATCTATTACTCCGTGAACACGCTGCTCTGCTGCAATGGCGGCGCGTCCTGGGTGTTCACTGATTCAGTGAACCTCCAGAAATAAAACTCATCGTGAAAGAAAGTAAATAAATAAAATAAAAAGTGTTTTTAAAATACTATTCTTCTTTTAGTTCTTCTATCAGGTCATTTTATATGTATTTTATAAGTATTTTTATCGCATGAGTAACGTTTTTCTTTGCGGAGACAGCACTATACGAGTCGTAGCGTGGCCAGGCCCCCACAATCACGTAAGCGGCCTACTGTGAACAGCGGAAAAATTGAATAGCGCCTCGGAGGTCATTGTGGTGACAAACTTCCGCGCCAACTTTAAATGTGCGTAAGATTCTGTTGATTAGAGAGACTCCTTGAATATACAGCAACTATCGGTTGTGCGTAAATTTGTTACACATACGCTGTAGAAATTGGCCAACAGCGTTTCCTCTTCCTGGCGAAACCGAACTATGACATGTAGTTTTTTTAGCGTGCTAAGTGCAGTATATGAACGGAATTTATTGTCAGACACGATTTTTTGGCACTTTCTCAGTATATTCTACGAGTATGAACCTTTTGTAGAAACATTAATTTCGGAAGAGTTTCACAATTTACGTCTTTGATTTTTTTTTCTGTATTCTCTAATATTTAGATATTTCATAGCATCAAAAAGTCAAACAGGGCTGCCTGAAACATGTTGTGAAAGTGAAATATGCCATCGGATACATAGGTGAAAAATAGCTACTTACCTTGTGAATACAGCAACCAGCCACTACCAAATTCTTTTAAGAACACGAAGTATGCCATAACTTTTTCTGAGCTAATGCATCTATCATTAGCATTAGGGTATCTAGCAAGAATATTGGCATTTTCAATGCTGTAAGCCAAATACCATATAGTAGCGTGAACTGCTCAAAAGTGAACAACTAATGTTATAGGGTTCAACTTCACAAAGCATCCAGTGTGGCTATGTGTCATTCATATATGGCATATACACAGCTCTGCAAACCCCTTTCAGTTGTTATACCTAAAAGTAAAGCAGATTATCTTGAAATTCTGCGTTACAAGTTCCTAATATTAATTTCATAAACAAAAATTCTAACTACAGTTAGGCAACTAATTTCGTGACATCAATAGTTATTTTACACATAAAATGAAACTTTTTGAACTTCCTGTCCACCAGTACTGCCTGAAGTAGCTCCTTTTTAAGAGCTACCGGTATTGTAAAAGCCTGTTTTTTATTTCCTATATTATCTTGACTAACAGTCTGTTAAGCAAGAGTAACTATCTCTGAACACAAGTAGTAGGGCTAATTGTATTGCTGTGGAATATGAATGGGAAGACAGTATTAGATCTTTTTATTCCTTTCTTAAATTGATTTATGCATTTAAACGCTGACCTGCTGTTCACCATCGTACTTCATGTACACTGCAATAGTCAAACAATACAGACGTAACTATCAATTGTGTAGCTATATAATACACGATTTACCTGCTAACAACACTTATATTTATCTGACGCCGGCCGAAGGTTCAAATTTTCCAGCGACATCAATGACGTTAGGGAGTCTAGTTAATGTTACAAGGTCTTTGAGCGCGGCCGCTTAATATAGGCGCCAGTGGCCGCAGCGTTGCAATGCGCATGCGCGCCTAAGGCTCAAATTCTCTTCTGAACTCCCTGGAGTAGCATATGGGCACTACCGCGCCAGAGAAGGGCGAGGAGAAACGCCACTTTTAACTTAAGCGTTGGTGCTAGTAGAGACGCCCGTTCCTGGCTACTGAAGCTCTGGCGGTTACGCAGGAATGGTCCCGAAACAATGACAATAGAGCTACTGCATACATCGCCTTGCACATCGACAAATCCTACTTTACCGTAAGGAAACATCCATCCTTCATATTTGTTTTTGGCACGTTGAAGATTCAGCAGAAACACGTCATATTTGGTAAAATATCGTATAACTATAAATTACAGACGCATCGACTGCAAAAACCTTCAAATGATATGATTATGAATAATAATGAAGTCAGTACTTTCTTCACAGCAAGAACAGCTGTGTGGTTAGCGACGTCGCGGTGCGTCGTCGAAGATATTTTTTTAAACCAAATATTCTTTGAAACAGATACGGGAACAATAATAGCTTTAGTATTGCTTCTTCCCAGATATCTTTGAACATTTTAGCAAATATGTCGCGATTTTGCGGGTAACTGATATTTATACTCTTCGTTATAACAAATATTTAACTGTGACTACGTAGGCTTTCCCGGCGTAATGATTGATAATATTCTTCACGGGTTTCCTGCCAGACAAATACGTCATCTTGACACAATATTTCGGTGATCCACCTGTCCGCCATCCTGCAGTGGCAGTGCTGGTACACTGACTCGCCGAGATTCAGTACGAGCAGCGAGTAGTGGCAGATCGTATAGCTGCCACAGGCCTCTACGGAAGGCCGAAGGCGCGTGCCCAAGAATGGACAGTTCTGCCCTCTACGTATCAGCGCCGCCAGTTGTAGAAATCGGCGTAAACGATAGATTGCCATTCAGCAGGTATAAAGAGAGGCCGTTGTTTTTTAGATGTCAAACAATACAGGGTTCCACATTTTACTCAAGGGAAAACCCTTGCCTCTGTTAAAAGTATTGTCATAAAGACGAATTGCGATTGATTCTTTTAAAATGCAGTCCCAATAGCGTGACGCAGAGACAACCATTTGTGTCTCGTCATACTGCATTTTACGAAGAATTTTAAAAAGACATCCAATGTATATTCCGTCAACCTGTCAAGGTTAGGGCGCTCCTGGGCTCCGTAAAGGATGACTTAGGATTGAGGAAACCCGCCGTATACGAAATTCCTTGTCACTGTGGGAAAGTTTACATCGGTCAGACACTCCGAACAATTCAATATCGATGTACTGAACATCATCGACATACAAGATTGCTTCAGCCACAGAAATCTGCTGTAGCTGAGCATTGTCTTACTGAGGGACATTTCTGACAATATTATAAAAAGAGACAAGGGTTTTCTTTTGAGTTAAATGTGGAACCCTGTATTGTTTGACATCAAAAAACGACGGTCTCTCTTTATACCTGTTGAATACCGATCTATCGTTTACACCGATTTCTACCACTGGCGGCGCTGAAACGTAGATGGCAGAACTGTCCATTCTTGCGCACGCGCCCTCGGCCTTCCGCGGCATATATAGGAGCCTCCGCTCGCGGCTTAAACTCAGTTTCGGCGAGTCGGTGTACCAACACAGCCACCTAAGGATGGCTGCCAGATGGACCGCCGAAATATTGTGTCAAGATGACGTGTTTATCCGGCAGGAAACCCGAGACGAATATCATCAGATATTTAACTGTTTGAAAAGATGTAACTGTACTCACTGTGTTTTAGTGGTCATATTCATATGGTCTTAGTGTTTATTATTCAAGGAAAATAAACAACGTTTAATATATTTTAGAAACAAGTTACTCAGTTTGGAACAAAAGCTTGGTAGGTCGACCCCTCAGCCCTAGTTGAAGCCAGCGCAAACAATCCGAGGTAAGACATTCTGTAGATCTTTTAACGAAAATATATCTAAAGGGGAGGGGCGGCCAAACCGTGGCGCTGTACGCTTTACCCTGGTGCCACTCGCAGAGGTGCGGCATATTGTCTCTTTGGTAGGCGGGTGGGGGGGGGGTGGCGAAACATCGACGTGCCTGCGTCCAGCGTTGGGGGTGGGAGAATGCCAGGCGGCGCCACTATCAAGATCCGGCACTCAAAGAAGAGAACCGCCAGTCATCTGAAGCACCAGCCGCCACTGCTCTGTAGTATCGTGTATTGTGAGGAAACCAAAAACTACTTATAGAGTCGATATGGCCTCAGGAATACCGACAGTTGATTACACAAGTTTGTACACGTATAAACACGTTTTACATCACCTGGGTTCCAAGTTCTCCTGAACATTGACGCTGAATGTGTACGTTGCACCAAGAACCCAGATCCTTAAATATTTATATAGGGTGAATCTAAATACGCGCACTCGGGTTTCGCAGCGCAATTCCTAACCTGCCAACAATGAAAAATGTCTCCCACAAAATTTCATCTTGCGCATATTTCCGTCAAAGACTGAGATGACTCTGTGTCCCATACGTTAGTGTGTTTCATAATTACACCAACAAACTTGTAAGGGATGTATTAGGCATCTTGAAGGAGAAAATGAACGTCGAAACCCATGCCCAGAAACGCCATTCAACGACGCTACCTCCGTAGCGATAGGCACCAGCTCCTGCCACTAGACATCCACTCCAGCAACTGCGACGCTCCGTATTGTCATTGGATGATGTTTACGGGCATGGGTTTCTATGCTCACTTTGTTCCTCAAGACACCTCCCACATCCTTAGACGTTTGTTGGTGTAGTAGTGTAATTCTGAAACACTGACGTATGGGACACACACCCATTTCAATCTTCGACGTCCATTTACTGCCGGAAATATGAGCAGGATGAAATTTTGTGAGACACTTTTTTTATTGCTAGCATGCGAGGAATCGTACTGCAAAACCCGAGTGCGCGAATTTAGATTCACCCTATAAATAAAGCAGAGTACCCGTGTGTTTGTGTGTGCGTATTACGTACAAATCTACACTTTTGTTTCAATCTTTGTAACGTTCTTCACAATTGACCTTCAAACCAAGAAGACTGTTGCCGGAAGTGTAAGGATCACGTACAACACACATTTCACGAGATGTGACATCATAAACAATGAGATGCGAGAAAAACCGCTGCATCACGTGATAATGTTCCACACTTCCTTCTAAACCACTTGATTGGTTACAACCAAATTTGGTACACGTACTCCTTACCGTGAGAAAACAATTTTTTATGGGTAACAACCACATACGGACTATTGTTCAGAAGATGTAACGTCATGAACCATAGGAGTTGCAAGGAACTGCCACGTAATGCGACGAGACTTTATAAATACACTGTGTGAGAATGCCAGTTCTTAGCGGCTTGTAACAAACTATAAACATAATCTCAAACCTTTAATAAACTTTTTCTCGTTGACAACCACATGAAAATAATGAAAGGAAAAAAAGTTTCACGCTTACTACTTTTCCACTGTTCATGGTATTCGGTATGACGTTACAATTTATAATTTCTACACTACAAATTGTGGCAGCAGTAAATTTTACACACAGAATACACACATATAGCTCTAAATTGTTTCACAGTACGACACGTAGTTCATGAGATATGAGCACATGAACAGTAACGTTCGTGGAAAACCGCCTCATCACGCACAAAGGTATTACTAATTGTATTCGCAACAGATTTTTCAGACATGCAGCACTTATACAAATGAATACATACCTGATAAAACACAGTTGTACAAGATATAACTCAATAAATATGAGGTCATACGCATTTTATATGTCATTTGTTTTTAGATTACTATCTTTCTATGTTTGCATACAGCACTTTTAAATTTGTACATTATGCAAGACAGCTTCATTTCTTATTTATTCTCTGACAAATATAGCATGTTTTTAGAAAAAAGCAGATACATTTAAAGAGATGGAATACATAAATACTCGGTCAAAACAGGGTTTTCAGCTGGTATATATATCTAATGCAGTGAGTTCACGTGTATGTGTGTACGCATTGCATGCAAATCTACACTTTTGTTTCAGTGTTTAGGATATTGTCACACATGATCTTCAAACTAAGAATACTGTCGCCATAAGTATATGGATCACTTACAACACATAGTTCACGAGATATAACGTGATACACAATGAGGAGCACGAATAAAAGCTGCATCACGTGGTAATGTTGCTCTTTTTCTCCTAAACCAGTGGACCGATTACAACCAAACTTGGAACACATACTCCTTACCGTGAGGTAACAATTTCTGTATGGGTGAGAACCACATACGAACTATGGTTCAAAAGATATAACGTCATAAACAATAGGAATTGCAAGAAACATCCACGTAATGCAACGGGACTTTATAAATACTCTGTATGAAAATGCAACATACTTTCAACACATTTTCAAACCTGTGGTAGACATTTTCTCACTGACAGACACAGCTAAATTAGGAAAGTAAAAATGTTTCTCGCTTTCTAATTTTCCGTGTAGAACTGTGGCATTTGGCAAGGTGTTACAATTAATAATTTCTACATAATAGTAGTCGCAGGAAATTTTACAGGCAGTATACACACAGAGAGCTGAATGTACCCTCGAAAGTTTATTGCCGTACGACACGTAGTTCATGAGATATGAGGACATAAACAGTAAAGTTCTTGGAAACCGCCCCATTACGCATCAGGTTTTAATCTATTACTTCTTTACAACTAACTGTACTCGCAACATATTTCACAGACATACAGCATCTATACAAATTAATATACACCTTCAAAATTACACAGATGTACGTCTACTTCAATAAATATGAGATCACGTATACTGCGATGCGTAAATAACTGTCACGTTTTAATACTATTCTAATTTGCTACTGAAGCCTCCTGTAATCCAGTCAGCTGAAGGAAATTTCTGAAAGCTGACAGCTCCATTGACAGCTTTCAAATGTGAAGCGCACACGGCTGCAGGCGAAATCAATAGACTCCTATAGAGCTGAAACGAAAGGAAGAGAATTAAACACTGTATATCCAACGAGTACCCATTATTTCTGACAGATCTACCTTTTAACTCCAAGAGGCAATCTATTACGAGTTAAATCACGGCGAAACCTATTAAATATCGCAGAGTGGATTTGATATATCCATGTCTCTCATAAGGACAACTTTTGTCTGTTGCACAGGAGTGGGCTCACCAAAGAAATTATTGATATTGGCTTCTGAACAAGTAACAAGAAATATTCTCTATAGTCAAGTTTGAAATTAAATGAATGTATGAATGTTGTATACCATTTGTATTTTGTTTACTACCTTTTTGTTTTTGCATACTGCGTTATTATTTTGAACATAATGCAAGACAGACTTATTTCTTATTTATTCTCCCGCGTTTTTAGGAAACAAAGGCAATTGACAGCTGTAGAAGGGACAAGGTAAGTGACAGCTTAATGGTTGAAAAAATAAGTGAATACCTGGGGATGATCGGGTTTTCAGCTAGTTGTCTATACATGTTACTAATCCTACACAAATAAGTAAATAACCCCTCATAACCAATACTACAAAATGCATAGGACGAATCTGGGAAGCAGTTTTCAATTACTGCTCTAACGGCTGGTTTTTCATCTACTTTATTTGTTGATAGACTACATTTCTTGAGAGCCGTTTGAAAGAATCACAGTGTGTAACCTACCTAAGCTGCAGTATTTTGTGTGTTTGTTCCACTTGAAGTATCTCCACGGTAATTTATGGAAGTAACCGCTTGAAGTGGATGTTCTGAAATCGTGTAATCATACAATAACAGTTCTCTCTTTACCGGGTGGTCCATTGGTAGTGACCGGGCCAAATATCTCACGAAATAAGCATCAAACGAAAAAACTACACAGAATAAAACTATTCTAGCTTGAGGGGGGAAACAGATGGCGCTATGGTTGGCCCGCTAGATAGCGCTGCCATAGGTCAAGCGGATATCAACTGCATTTTTTAAATAGGTACCCCCTTTGTTATTACATTTCGTCTAGTACATAAATAAATACGAATGTTTTTATTTTCAACACATTTTCCGCTTTGTGATAGATGGCGCTGTAATAGTCACAAACGTATAAGTACGTGTATCGCGTAACATTTCGCCAGTGCGTACGGTATTTGATTCGTGATATATTACTCGTGTTAAAATGGACCGTTTACCAATTGCAGAAACGGTCGATGTGGTGTTTATGTATGGTTACTGTGATCAAAATGCCCAACGGGCCTGTGCTATGTTATGTTTGGAAGACATCATCCAAGTGTCCGGACCTTCCGTCAGATAGTTACGTTATTTAAAGAGACATGAAGTGTTCACTCACAAGTGAAGCGTCAACCACGACATGAAACAAATGATGATGCCCAAGTAAGTGTTTTAGCTGCAGTTTCGACTAATCCACATATGAGTAGCAGACAAATTGAGTGAGAAATCGGCATTCTCAAAAAGAAAAAGAAGAAAGGTCGGTGTTGAGAATTCCACTTCAACATATGTTTCAACCGTATTATATTTCTATGCACTAGGATTTGCATGGCGAAGACTTTGAATGTCGGGAATAGTTTTGCCACTGGGCACAAAATAAATTACGGGAAGATAACAATTTTTTCACGCGTCTGTTTAATGATGAAGCGTCATTCACAAACAGAGGTAACGTAAAACGGCATACTATGCATTACTGGGCAACTGAAAATCCACGATGACTGTGACAAATGGAACATCAGCGACCTTGGCGGGTTAATGTATGGTGCAGCATTATGGGAGGAAGAATTATTGGCCCCCTATTTCATCGATGACAGTCGAAATGGTGCAATGTATGCTGATTTCTTATGTAATGTTGTACCGATTTTGCATGACAGAATGGCGATGTACTTTCAACATGATGGACGTCCGGCACATGGCTTGCGTGCAGTTGAAGCGGCCTTAAATGGAATATTTGATGACAGGTGGATTGCTCGTAGAAGCACCATACCTTGTAACATCAGCTAACATGGCTTTGCCATGCATTTACTGCGAACGCCTGAAAGCAAGAGGCTCTACTGTATGGTTATATGATGATGGCATCCACTCGGGTAAAATAATGCGAAGGTAAAACAGTCCCTCAATCGGATCTCCGGGCACGGACTATTCAGCAGGACGTCGTTATCAAGAAAAACAAAACAAATGTGGTGCTACAGACGAATGATGAAGATAAGAGGGGTATATCACGTAGCTAATGAGGAGGTACTGAACAGAATGGGAGAGAAAAGGAGTTTCTGGCATATCCTGATTGAGAGAAGGGGTAGATTGGTGGGACACATTCTGAGACATCAAGGTATTGTCAACATAATGTTAGAATGAAGTGTGTGGGGTAAAAATCGTAGAGGGAGAACGAGGGACGATTACAGTAAGCAGATTCTCTGATTAACAGGCTTGAACATGATAGGGTAGCGTCGAGAGCTGCATCAAATCAGTCTAAAGACCACAACAACAATGATACAATATAAAAGATCACTGAGTGAAGGGTAGCAAGTGAGCTAAAACAATTGAGACAGATGGAATAAGACATGTTTCGGGTTTTCGTAGGAGTGGGAGTAAGTGATGTCCTGTCAGAGAGAAATTCATACTAACAAAAGTGGAAAGGCAAGAAAAGGAACGAAACTGAGTTGATTCGTGATGTGTGAAAGGACAAGGACCGGTAAATCCAAGTTGACGTAAATGATAACTACCGGTCGAAGTCTGAATACTGTGCCGAATGTATACCAATTAGGTTCCTTTCAGAGTATTCTGATGCAATTTGGTTCGGTAAAGTAGTTAGATAGGAAATTCTCACTAGGAACATCCCACGAACCCTACACCTGCCCTCACGCTACATACTCTCCAAAAACGATTTTAACCACATCACCATCGGAGATCATGAAATCCGTCTGGGCGTTTACCAGTCCTACCAACCCATCAGGGCTCGGTTTACCTCTCCACCTGCCCCTCTTTGTTCCCTTATCCCATTTCCCCTCTGCCCTCCGACTCCCATCCCCTTCCGTCGCCAATACTAAACTTAACAGATACCTACTCTTTCTTGTCTCCCAACAATAACCCAGTTCCAATGTGTCTCGCATCTGTCCACCACCGTCGCGGTGGAGTGGTCGAGCAGTCTAAGGTACCTTGCTGTGGATCGTACGATTGCTCACCGTTGTAGATTTGAATCCAGCCGCGGGAATGGGTGTGGTGGATATCCTTCGGTTAGTTTGACTTATTCTAAGTATTTTGTAAGTCCAGGCACTAATAAAACGAAGAATTCCCATGTATTTGCAAACATATGACTTCTGTTCCAGTCCGCCATCACTCCTAAGCTCCAAAACGACCAACAAATTCCCCTGCAAACTACAATATATCCAGTATTAAATAATCAACTTTTTATTCGCCATTTGCGAATTCTGCCGACAATAGCTGCATTACTAATGATGCTTTGTTATTTGGTGAAAAATGAAAATTTCTGTTGGAACGGGACTCGAACCTGTGTCTCCCGCTTTCCGCGAGCGACCACCTTAGGCTTTTTTTTTTTTTTTTTTTTTTTTTTTGCTTTATGGGGGAGAGACACTACCTTATTATCATTTCCCTGTCTTGGGATGTAAATTACTATGAACCTAACTACCTTATACGACCGCTCGCTTAGCGAACGTTCCGTATCCAAAGACTGGAAAGTTCACCAGGTCAGTCCATTATTCAAGAAGGGCAATAGGAGTGAAACGAAAACTACAGGCCTATATCACTGACGTAGGTTTTCAATAGGATTTTAGATATGCATAGACACACTAAGGGATTGGCGACGGTTTTGGGTTTACATGTGGACCCGGAAGTTGCACATGTGCAGCAGCAACGCACGTGTGCAGAATTTCTGGCCGGCCCTGGTATAAACCAGTGCCCTGTGACAAACAATGAAATTCCAGCGTTAGTCCTAGGTGTTATCAGTGATGAAACAATAGTCTGAAAATTTAATTCAGACTGTTTTGGACAAGAAAATGGTTGTTCACACTGACAGCGGCCGTCGTCAACGCCGCTGTACGTCAACCTCCGATATAACTTGCGTTTACAATTTATCGGAATCAAAGGAACAAAATTAATCGGAATTTCCGAACTTTTAGAATCGGAATCGAACCTCCGTTGTTGTTGTGGTCTTCAGTCCGGAGACTGGTTTGATGCAGCTCTCCACAAGCAAGCATCTTCAACTCCACATAAGAACGGCAATCTACATCTGTCTGAATCTGCTTACTGTCTTGGTCTTCCTATGCGCTTTTTTTCCCAAACACTTCTCTCCAATGCTAAATTCATGATTCCTTGATGTCTAAGAATGTGCCCTACCAATCGATCCCTTCTTTTAGTCAAGGTGTGCCAGAAATTCCTTTTTTACCCAATTCTGTTCAGTACCTCCGCGATCCACCCACCTGATCTTCAGCATTCTTCTGTAGCACCACA